>JAIZZJ010000012.1:0-600000 GCA_022828445.1 Graphiopsis chlorocephala | reverse complement strand
TGTTGAGCTTGAAGTGAGTGTTAACCGCCATCTCGTCGTGTGTTGCTTCTGGTCTCTTGATGAAGTCGGGAGTTCTTGCGAGCATGAAGTTCGCGAGCGAAGGGTTCATAGCTGCGGTGAATTAATTTACCACGTTACAGGTCGCTCGGTGTATGAGATGCCGAGCACGCAAGATTGCACGGTTATCAGCCGGTTGTCCGTTGAGTATCGATGCAGCCACTGCAGCAGCGCCAACACCTGTCAGGAACAACATGTGCGCAAACCCTAATCGAACGCGTGGGGTTGTTTTCAAAGGCCGATCAATTACCCCGCCAAAGTCTGCTTCATTTCTTCGTTGCCGACGCACGTGATGAGGCTGAGATCGAGGCTTTCAAGACAACGTGGAGCCAACGTGGACCTCCCGGCGCCCAGCCATGCACGTTTACCTTCGGTGCGCTAGGCGTATGGTTTTTCCGATAGTTTCTCCTAGCGCCAGCCTTGGCTCTTCGGTTCGGAGGGCGTAGTCGAGCAGGACAGGCAAATCTCGCCGACTGCAAAGTAAACCCGTATGCCGCATGACGTGAGCGATCAGCGGCGCGCATCAACTCTGCTCCGGACTGCCCGTCTAGGCAGTCATGTGGAGTCATTGAGGGATTTTCTCTGCCTCCGCTCCGAAGGGATTTTCCGATGGAGGGTAAGTGAGGCCAATGAGGCCGGCCGCTTTGACACCATGACGGCTGCTGCGAGTTTGCCTTTTGACGACCCCGTCTGGGGCGTCTCCAGAATGGAGTCTGTAGGGTAGGTGTGGGCGTTCGGGGGCTTGTCTGGAGAGTGAGATGTGGAGCGCGTGTCAGCAAGACTGGGTTGCCGCATCGCTGAGGACGTTTCTGGACTGGTACTGGCAGGGCTGTCTTGCCTGGTTGCTTCACTATGGCAAGTGGATGGGACCCTAGGGTGATGGGCCAGAGTGTGTAGAGAGGTTGATAGAAAAGGTGGTATCGTCGCTCGTGTGTTTCGTTCACTCCACCTCCCATCCATCCATCCATTCAATCTCTATCTCTTTGCAAGCCACCAATCATCGATCGACCGATTCGACAGCTCAACCCTTCAAATCCTTACCAAGCTTACTATCCAAGATGGCACCCGTAGCTATTGAGACCCCCAACGTTGCAGAGGAGTTCGTTGATCACAAGGATGGTCTCGCCCTCGAGGCTACATCCGATGCCATCGACGAAGTCAACGTTCTTAAGGCCGCCATGCGTGTGAAGAACGGCACCGCCACCCAGGAAGAAGTCGACCTGTACGAGAAGTCACAATTCGATGCCGAGAAGGACAAGACTCAGTTCCGCCAGTACGAGGATGCGTGCGACCGCGTCAAGAACTTCTACCGCGAACAGCACGAGAAGCAGACCGTGGCCTACAACCTCAAGGCCCGCAACGACTTCAAGTTCCAGACCCGCGCCAAGATGACCATCTGGCAAGCGATGGAGAAGCTCAACACCCTCATCGACGAGTCCGACCCAGACACCTCCCTCTCCCAGATCGAGCACCTGCTGCAGTCCGCTGAGGCCATCCGTCGCGATGGCAAGCCCAAGTGGTTCCAGCTGACCGGCCTCATCCACGATCTCGGCAAGCTTCTTTTCTTCTACGGCGCCCAAGGCCAGTGGGACGTCGTCGGCGACACCTTCCCCGTCGGCTGCGCGTTCGAAGACAGCATCATCTACCCGGGCACCTTCGACGACAACCCTGACTCCAAGGACCCCGTGTACAGCACCAAGCACGGCATCTACACCGAAGGCTGCGGCCTCGACAACGTCATGCTGTCCTGGGGCCACGACGAGTACCTGTACCACCTGTGCAAGGAGCAGAGCACTCTTCCCGATGAGGCGCTGGCGATGATCCGTTACCACTCGTTCTACCCCTGGCACTCGGCTGGCGGCTACAAGTGGATGATGAACGAGAAGGACCACGAGATGCTCAAGGCCGTCAAGGCGTTCAACCCGTACGATTTGTACAGCAAGAGCGATGGCGTTCCTGATGCTGTGGAGCTGAAGCCTTACTACATGGAGCTCATCAACACTTACTTCCCCCCAAGGGAGGGTGAGACCGAGCGTGTCATCCAGTGGTAGATTTTTTGATACGACTTCGCAGATGAGGATCCTGGATCTGCTCTGCGGGAGACGATGATGATATTAGCGATGGCTTTTCTTTTCGGGTTGATATAAAGCGGCGTTTTGGTTTTGGTTTATAAAGTGCTCCCAGCTAGTGATGGTTTGGTCGAGCTTCGGTAGCAACGACGTAATGAAAGTTTTGAACCTATGAAAAACAATCGTGTCCTTGCAACTGTCGTGTCACTTGCTTGTGCTGGTGCGTGAACACACAAAAAAGTCGATATTGTGTGGGTCGCCCGTTGCAGTAGTCTTCGATGAGATGTATGTAAATCCTGGTTTGAGCTCAATAACAAGCGTTTGGACTTTCCGTGCGGATTGTTTGGCGATGAAGATAGTACATGGAGTGTGTAAGAATGGTATGACCCTGCTTGCTTGAGTGGTGAGTTCACAGTGTTAGCATCTGCACCATAGTATGCTCGTAAGGATGACACCTGCTGCCCATAGGTGCAATTTTGTTGTCATACGAAATTCAAGATCGTGTTGATCGTTGTATGTTGGTGGACGAAAAGCAGTCACATGCAGTCGGGACAACAGAAGCGGAGCTTGTCGGCGGTTGAACCTCCATCTTCACGCTCAGCAAGCACATGATCCAGCTTCCCATAACCACACCCTCTTTTTTACGATATCATGACGATACGACCACTACAGCAATAACCCAGAAACCCACACATAATGATCAACGCAGTGCTAGTCTTCAACAACAATGGCCAGCCCCGGCTGACCAAATTCTACACCCAACTGGTAAGCATACTTGAGAGAGCTTCCGCCAGACTATCCTACCTTTGTCGCATACCAACTAACATCCCTCCCAGGACACTGCAGTCCAACAACGCCTAATCTCCGAAATCTTCACCCTCGTCTCCGCCCGCCCGAGCAGCAGCTGCAACTTCCTCCCACTCCCACCCCTCCTCACGCCCTCAACCCCACAAGCCGAGTCCAACGACGCGCCCTCGCTCGTCACATACCGCCACTATGCCACGCTGTACTTCATCGTCATCTCGACATCCACCGAAAGCCCGCTCGCGCTGCTGGACTTGATCCACGTGTTTGTCGAGAGCTTGGATTATCTTTTCGAGGATGTGTGCGAGTTGGATTTGATTTTTAATTTTGAGACGTTGCACGCGGTGCTGGGGGAGATGATTGTGGGTGGGGTGGTGGTGGAGACGGGGAGGGAGAAGGTTGTGGAGGGGGTGAAGGCGCAGGGGAAGGTTGCGAAGAGGCCGGTGAATTCGAGTAGGCAGGGAATGTGGGCTGGGAGGTGAGCGTGTCGCTGGGATTGAAGGGAATATATCTTGAGAGGAGGACAGAGTGGAAGTTGGATTCGACTTTCGTTGCAGGAAGCATGCGCCGTGATGTATATCAGCATGAGAAAGCAGGTGCCGGAGCATGTCTTGGGAAAGGACACGAGTGGAATGAGGCACGCTCACGCTCAAGACTGAGCCATGAGGCAACCATGACTGACGCAAATGGCTAGCTATGCCAATGGGATGAGCTGTGGGCCGCTATGTTGAGAGGATGGAAGACTTCTCTCGTATACATATACACACATTGTTACAAGGTCGTATGTACGACCGTCATTTTTCTGCCTGCATAAAGTCAGGCGAATCCATCGACTTCCGTTCGTGTGCTGAAGAACACATTTTGAATCCGCTCTGTAGACTCGCAGCCAAGCGCATGTCTCTATGGCGCATTGTCCCACGGCCTGCGATAAGTGATTTCTTCGAGCTCCGGTATAGTCAATCTAACAGACCCGAGCACACCGAAACGTTTAGGTGGCCGGCCGGCCGCGTTTGGCACCACATAGTTCCATTCCGGGTGCAGAGCCTCGAGGCTCATATGATCGTCTCTTACGCCAGGATCGCATCCGGCCTTGACATAACAACTCCGGGTTACACGGCGCCATGCGCCTTTTGTCCTTCTCTGACTCGTCCCAAAGATCATGTTATGGCTTAAGCTGCAGCGCTCGGGCTGTTGTCGTCGACTGCATTGCTGGCTCTGGCGCCAGTAATGCTGCCCATCTGTTCGGCGTACCATCCTCGGATCTTATAATGGTCAGCATGCATAGAAGAGACAAGTGTTCTTCTGATGATACTCACCCCGCTGAAAGGCGTGTTTCCATCTGTCAACTCCATGAACAGAATGCCGTACACCGACACAAACAGAATGCTACCCCATTGCGCCAACTTCACCATCTTGTGCCAGTTGGGCCTTGCATACGCCAGCTTTGCGCGTCGCCTGTAACGCCGTTCGAGTTTGAACTGGTGCTTCTGCGATAGTTTGGCAAACTCTGGCGGCCATGTGCGCTTGCAGACATACGGATTTGTTTCCCAGGTGTACGGGAAGTAGGGTATGTTGATGGCTGGTGCTTTGGGTGCTGCGAAGGGGTTCAGGCTGATGCGCCTGGCAAGGGTGGGCAGCATGTTGGGTGACGAGCTGGTGTGTATGGGTGTTTGCCAACCTAGCCAAGATGGGAAGGACGTTGATGACGAGGCAGAAGATAGAGTGGTAGTAGTAGTAGTAGTATGCGGTCTAGTATAATAGTACATATCTCTAGCCTGCATTGGCACTCTCTATACCAGCGGCTGGTCTGTGCTGGTCGGCGATGAATGGCGCTGGCATGCCGAACATTTTTCTGGAGCTGCTTCGGCGGCGAGTTAGACTGCTTGAAGAGGCCTGGCCTGTCCCGCACTGCCTGCCTGCTTGCTGTATAGAGTCATACCTACACTTTTCCTAATACCCCTCCACGTGACCCACCACGTTGCTCACTCAGATCCCGACGCCGCCCTTGCGCGGTCTGCGCTCCCTGACTCTGCGTCTCGTCCGACCTCACATACAACCACTGCACAACATGGCGGCTGTCCAGGCGACCAAGGAAGCGCTCGCCCCGAGCAACGCGACCCAGGGCACCCTCAAGATCGAGAACACCGACAAGCGTGACACCCTCATTGCCTCCGAGAAAAAATACCAGGACGCATGGGCTAAGGCCAAGGTCTTCGAGCAGGATGCTCCCTCTCTCAAGGATGTGCCCTTCCACCAGATCGCCCCGGCCGAGCTGCAGAAGCAGCACCCCAAGTACATGGCTACCATGGCCTACCCTTACGTGAACGGCACTCCTCACGCCGGCCACGCATTTACCGCGACCAAGCTGGAGTTCGGTGTTGGCTGGGCTAGGATGAAGGGAATGCGCGCGCTGTACCCTCAGGGCTTCCACTGCACTGGCATGCCCATCAAGTCTTGTGCCGACAAGCTTGTGCGCGAGATCGAGATGTTCGGCAAGAACTTCGAGAACTGCCCCGTGGACGACGTCAAGGACGACAGCAAGACCACACCTCCCGCCCCGGTCCAGGAAACCACCAAGGCCGACGTCACCAAGTTCGGTGCGAAGAAGAGCAAGGTCAACGCAAAGACCAACGTGGCTCTCAAGTACCAGTTCCAGATTCTGCTCGCTCTGGGCATTCCCATTGAGGAGATTCACAAGTTTGCGGACTCAAACTACTGGCTCCAGTACTTCCCTCCTCTCTGGCAGCGCGATCTCACCAACCTTGGATGCCGTGTTGACTGGCGCCGTTCCATGGTCACAACTGACGCAAACCCCTACTACGACCGCTTCGTTCAATGGCAGATGAACCGCCTGAAGGATTTGGGCAAGATCAAGTTTGGCAAGAGATACACTATCTACTCGCCGAAGGACGGTCAGGCATGCTTGGACCACGACAGGTCTTCCGGAGAGGGCGTTACACCACAAGAGTACACCGCACTCAAGCTCCGTGTGAAGGAGTGGCCCGAGGCTGCAAAGAGCAAGGTTGAGGGCAAGATCCCAGAGGGTGCCAACGTCTACTTCGTTCCCGCAACCCTCAGGCCCGAGACCATGTACGGCCAGAACTGCTGTTTCGTCGGACCTACCATTGATTACGGCATCTACGAGGCCGAGAAGGGCAAGCAGTACTACTTCATCTCCGAGCGTGCCGCCAGGAACATGTCTTTCCAGAGCATCTTCGCTGAGTGGGGTGTCTTCCCTAAGGTTGCTGACCTCAAGGGTTCCGATGTCATTGGCACTCTTGTCGATGCTCCTCTCTCAGTTCACAAGGATGGTGTGCGCATCTTGCCCATGGAGTCTGTCAAGGCATCCAAGGGAACGGGTGTTGTCACCAGTGTTCCTTCTGACTCACCTGACGATTACGCCACCATGATGGACCTCCAGAAGAAGGCCGAGTACTACAAGATCGACAAGGAGTGGGCCAGCTTGGAAATCTTGCCCATTATCGAGACTCCCTCATACGGTAACCTTACTGCCAAGCACTTGGTTGAGACGATGAAGATCAACTCGCCTAAGGATGTGAAGCAGCTTGCCGAGGCCAAGGAGCTCGCATACAAGGAGGGCTTCTACAAGGGTAAGATGATCTACGGCGAGTTCGCCGGCAAGACGGTTGAGGAAGCCAAACCTCTTGTCAGGCAACAGATGATCGATGCTGGTCTTGCTTTCGCCTACTCTGAGCCCGATGGCGCTGTCATGAGCCGTTCCGGTGACGAGTGTGTTGCTGCTCACCTTGATCAGTGGTTCATGAACTACGGTCCTCCCGAGAAAAGTGGTGACCAGCAGTGGCAGCCCACTGTCCTGAACCACTTGATGACCGACCTCAACACATTCAGCACAGAGACCAAGAACGCCTTCGAGCAGGTGCTCAACTGGCTCACACAATGGGCTTGCGCCAGATCTTACGGTCTCGGCACCAAGCTCCCCTGGGACCAGCAGCAGCTCGTTGAATCTCTGTCAGACAGCACAATTTACCCTGCTTACTACACCTTCGCTCACATGCTTCACGGTGACATCTTCGGCAAGACCCGCGGAATTGCAGATGTCGGTCCTGAAGAGATGACCGACGAGATCTGGGACTACCTATTCTGCCGTACTGAGGAGATTCCTGCCGGCACCAGCATTAAGAAGGAGAGCTTGGAGATGATGCGCCGCGAGTTCGAGTACTGGTACCCTCTCGACGTCAGGATTTCTGGCAAGGATCTCATCCAGAACCACCTTACCTTCCTCATGTATGTCCACATTGCGCTCTTCCCCAAGCAGTACTGGCCTCGCGGTATCCGTGTCAACGGCCACTTGCTGCTCAACGGTGAGAAGATGTCCAAGTCCACTGGCAACTTCCTTACTCTCGCCGACTCTATTGCCAAGTTTGGTGCCGACGCTACCCGTATTGCGCTCGCCGATGCAGGTGACAGCATCGAGGATGCCAACTTCGAGGAGCAGGTTGCCAACGCCAACATTCTGCGTATGTACGAGCTTAGGCAATGGTGCGAGAGCGTCATCCAGGACGCCCGTATTCTCAAGGACGGCGAGACCTATGCTGAGGTCAAGGAGAACGAGCGTCACAAGAACAATGATGCCATCCAGCGCACCGGCGAGAAGAACATGTGGGACGACCTCTTCGAGAACGAGATCAATGGTCTCGTCACAGAGACCCGCGAGCAATACGAGCTTACCAACTACAAGGGTGCTCTCAAGTTCGGTCTCTACGACTTCACCAGCGCCAGAGACTTCTATCGTGAGGCTACCAAGGCTGCTGGCGTTGGTATGCACGCCGACCTCGTCAGGCGCTACGTCGAGCTGCAGGCTCTCATGGTCAACGTTGTTGCCCCTCACTGGTCCGAACACATCTGGCTTGAGGTCCTCAAGAAGACTGAGACTATCCAGAATGCAGTCTTCCCCGACGCTCCTGCCACCAAGGCTCACCTTAGCGCTGCACGTGAATACGTCCGCAACACCTCTTCTAGCATCACTTCCGCTGAGGGCGCTCAGCTCAAGCGCATGCAGAAGGGCAAGAACACAAGCTATAACCCTAAGTCCGCTAAAAAGCTCACCATATTTATGGCCGACAAGTACCCTTCATGGCAAGACACCATCATCGAGACCGTCCGCAAGAACTTCAACAACCTGGTCCTCGACATCGGCGCGATCAGCAAGGCCATTCCCAAGGCCGAGAGCAAGCGCGCCATGCCCTTCGTGCAAACCATCAAGAAGTCTATCGAATCCGGCATCGACTCCACCACTGTCTTCGAGCGTAAGCTCGCCTTCGACGAGCAGAAGGTTCTCACTGGCATGGTTCCTAACCTCAAGCAGACCGTGCAGAAGTGCGCTGTCGTCGAAGTCATCCTCATCGAGGAGGGCGGCAAGAGCGGCAAGGTTGTTGGCGGCACGGAGGGTGTCACTATTGGCGAGGAGAGGAAGGAGCTGCCCGCCAGCGCTGAAGGTGCTGTTCCTGCCCAGCCCACATTCTTCTTTGAGAACGTTCAGGAATAGATATGTTTTCTTCGCGGACTTCCACATGTTCGGTCACTAGGGTGGGACCGGCGCAATCCCATGGAATGAAAAAGTAAATGTTTGTAGTTGCACAGGCGCTGCGCTCATGGGAAAAACATACAGTTCTGAAAGAAACGATTTCCATTTTCAAGTGTCACCCACTACTTCCTCAAGAACTTTCGAGATTGATACTGATATTAGATGTACGATCATTCTCAAGTAGCGATCGATCTCGATCTTGGCCACTTATGTCGTGTACCCAAACGTAAACATTGCTGAGAATCGGAAGACTCGAAACGCGAAATACCAAAAAGCATTGTGCTCACGACGCTCCTTCGAAAAACTATGTCATACTCATATTACTCCCACAAAGAACCGGCATCTCTTTCCACAAGATTATAACGATAATGCCTTCTCTTCCCAGACGATCTGCAGCTGTTTCCACAGTGCATTAGGTATTTTCCTGTAACGACTAATAATCTAAACATAAGCCCACAGCTGCTGATAGCACCTCCAGCTGATCGCCCACGATAGCAGAGACTCATTGCAAGTCGCTCGAGCATCCAGTTTCTTGTCCGGGCCCCAAGCAAGCAGCCGCGAAGCGAACGTGGTGACGCTTATCTGAGGATTCGTGAGTGCTGGCCGCGAAAGGATAAGATATGTTAGCAGCAGCAGGCGGAGCGAGCCGTGTTCAAACACTCGGTGGTGAAGAGTATCTGACGGAAGTGCTGCTATCAAGTACCGTGACGACCGCGTTAGGCGTCAACCATGCAACGGAATTGGGCGCCAGAAGAGCTCAAACTACCATCTCACGGCAAATGTGCAGACGTAAATTGAAGCGTCAGCAATCACACAGGTTATCGTTGATGAACTTTTAATACATTAAAGCCTGTGCATGCGCCGCTAAATTCGTAAGAGAAGGAGAGCGTTCTCGAATTCGCCCCTAGTAACAACCAGCTTACTTCTGGTCCGGCTTCGCGTCATCCCAATTCATCTTCAGACCTAAATTAACTTGTCAGTACAAAGTATAACAAGATCGTAAACAAGGATGCAACTTACTCGAAGGGAACGGGAAGAACATGTCCCAGTCCTCCATCATGTACACATGGAAGTTCCAGCCCTCAGGTAAAGTCTTACTGTCACCGGGCTCGAACTCCTTCACAAGCTTCTTCACCGAGCTTTTCACGCTCTGTCGGCCAATACTCACCGTCGCAGGGCGCAATTTCTCGAGCTGGAAGAACTTGCGCAGCATGGTTGTGCACGCCACGCGGACCATGGGCAGGCCGAGGCACTGGTGTGGGCCGTGGCCGAGGTGGATGTAGGACTCCATGGGCCTTGTAGGATCGACAGCGTTGGGGTTCGGGAAAGCCTTCGGGTCGCGGCTGGTGGCTTTGAGGTTGACGAAGATCTTCTCGCCTTCTTTGAGCTCGAGCGTGCGGGAACCGTCGACGACGGTGGTATCTTTGGCGACGCGGCGGTAGAGGGCGGTCTCACCGGCAAGACGGGAGAACTCCATGAAGTAGTGGGTCAGAGTGTCGAAGTCTTTCGGATCATCGGACTTGGCGAGTTTGTGTAGAGTTGGGATGTGCTCCTGGCCTTCCGTGAAGATGTAGTCCATGGACTGGGCGAGGAGTTGGCCTTGGTTAGAGACCATGCTTCCGGCAGTCTGCATGAGATTGCCCCAGACCAATGCGTCAAGGTCCTGTTCCTTCTTGAGGAGTTGCGAGATCATGTGCACACCGTAATCTTTCAGAGGAGATTGAGATTTGGGTCGGATGGCGTTTAGAATCCTTTCAGCATAAGATCCACCTTTCTGGATGGCAGTGACTTGAAGCTTGACAATCTGACCAAGCTGCTGAACAACATCGCGTGCCTGCTGTCGAAGCGGGAAAGACTTGGCTGGATCTGCGTCGAAGAAGATAGTGATGAACATGGCCGACATAATGAGGTAGAGTTGCTGCTCAGTGAACAGGCCAGTGGGGTGCTCGTCAGTCTTGAGTGGCAAGTTGAAGAGTTCAGCCGAAAAGTGGACATGAGCAAGGTTGCCGACGTCGCGGATGATGTCGACTTGGTTCAAAGCACCAAGCTTGTAGCTCTTCTCCCGGAGCAGCTTGTCTGTGATATTCTCGTAGAAAGTCTTGACTTCCTTCAACCACTTCTCGTTACCCTTCGGGATCACTCGCGAAGACTCGCCCTGATAAAGCGCGTTCTCCATGAGCTCTCTCGATTTGGTGTTGGCTGGCTCATCGCCTGAAAGCATGAAGTTCTTTCCTTCCGGTCCAGTCAAGAACTCAATCGCCTTACCCCATGTGACTTTGAAAGTCTCTTGGTCCCCCATGATCTTTGTGGCGGCGTCATAAGTGGTGATCATCTTGGGCTTAGGGATCGATGTTGGGCGTTCGAAGTTGTACTTGTGGTCCTTCTTGAGATCCCGCAGAATGGTCTTCATCTCCGAAGGAATTGTCATTGGGTAATGCGCGTAGACCGAGCTGGGGTCGAAGTTTTGCGGCAATGTGCGGAGGAAGAGCTTGTAGAACACGCATCCATTGTCAATCGTAAGGTCAGATTGACACTCTTTGTAGCCCCAGTTGGTGTATTGCGCAGGCGTGAAAGCGGTGGTGTAGAAGCGGTCGCCACGCACAAGCGCAACGGCGTCTGACAGCACACCTCTTGAGACAGTGTATGACGGGCAGAGACCGGAGCCTGGAGCCATTGGGTGTTTTGCGTCTTCCACGACCAATCCAGGGTACAGCTCGACATTATCGGGTGTATCGTAGAGGTGTTTCAGCGCTTCAGCCACCTCAGGGTTCGAGGTGATGTCGCTAAAAGTTCGGTGTCGGCGCAAGCCAAAATGCTCACGGAGCTCGTTCAGCGTGGAAAGCTGCCAAGTTCTGGCCTGCTGAATGCCGAGAATCTCAATGGCGCGCAAGCAGATGGGAACCTGCTGGGGACCCATCGCGTTGGCACAATCCTCAATGCTAGATGTCAGGAACGCCGCGAGTTCGTCATCTTTGAAGTTTCCCTTGTATGGGCCTTCCTCAATACGAGTCATGGTCTCACGCTCAAGAGCAGGGAAGGGACGTTGATCGGGCTCCAACTTCTGGAGCTTCATCTCAGCCTCCTTGAGGGTCTTGATGATTTCATACTGCGGAACGTCGGCCATTGAGCTCGCGCCGGCCCACATCTGAGCAGAGAGTTCTTCGGTCCACTTCTCGTCGCGTGTGGAGATGGAAGCGTGCCAGCGGTAGACCAAGTTGAACTCCGCTGAGACCTGGTTGCCTGTCGCTGTCGCTGGTCCATCCTTAATGTCCTTGCGAGGGTTGAGTTGCCAGTTGGAATCCGTGCGTTGCAAGTTGAGGATAGTGCGGACGTAATCGACAAGAATGATGTTGACGTAGAGACCACAAGTGATCAAACGAGCAGTCTGGAAAAGATCGTCATCCCTCTTGTTCAGGCCCTTCTCGCCGTAACGATCGACGGTCTTATCACTTGGTGTGAAGCGACCGTTCTCATTGATAGCTGCCAATTGCGTGGCAACATAGTTGTGGTAGCGGTTGAACATGATCAGAATACATCCGACACCAGCCGGCAATGAGAGAAGTCGGGTCTCTGAGAAACAGTCTGGCTTGATTTTACCGTCCTGGAATGTCCTCATTCGCTTCTGGTCTTTCCAGTTGCTGCCATACAAAGGTGCCAGATCAAGGTAGGAAGAGGTGTCAGAGAACCGGTAGTCAACATGGCTGGTCTTGAAACAGTCGTGAATGATAATCGACGCCAGGTAGAAGAGCATGCTCGAAATCTTGTTTGGGTGCTCCTTTGGCTCTTTGCGGGCCATCAGAGTGTCGAACAGAATACCAGGATCGGGCATGTTGCCAGGTTGTAGTGTCTTTGGGTTGACTGTGCGAGCGTATGGCATGCCAGCGGCGCCAATTTGAGGGTTCTTGTAGCAGTTGTTGCTGCCATCAGGCTGCCTGTATTCGAACTCAGGTCCCATGAGAGTCTCAGGAGGATGACTCAAATCCTGCCATAGTGTTGTGATCATTGTGTCTGTGATCTTGTTGCTGACAACATCATCGGGGATCTTGGCGGCAATCTGGATAAGGTACTCCATCAAGTACTTCTTGTCATCGATGTTTCCGCCATCATGCATGCCTTCGGCGGCTTTGATCACGTTCGTGAGGCTGCCCCAGCCTGCAGTGGTTGCATCTCTGATCGCAGATGCAAACTTTTCACCGAGGCTCGCGATGTGCTCTTCTTCAGGCAGCTGTGAACCATCGCCAGTCTCGGTCGGCAGCGGATCTCTGCTTGCCTGAAGCAGCTTCCTGAGGTTCTGAATTGAAGCACCGATTGACTGCTTTACTTCATCGAGCTTGGAAAGCTCGGACTCTGATGAGTGGCTGACATGGCCATTGCTGGTAGTCGAAGCTGTGGACATATTGGATCTGATCAAATAATGTCAGTCAAATGTTTGTAAGTATCACGCCCAAATTTGCCAAGCAGTCTGTACAGCCAAGAGTCATCACTGCCTTCTGCATGCTTTCGAGGAAGCATCCGAATCGCCGCAAGAAGCGTATCCTTTGTCTGCAGCAGAGCTTCTTTGAGACTGTGGAGTGAGCTCTTGCGCCTTGGATATTTGCCCTGCCTGGGCCTGGATCCGTCTATGAGCACCGGCTTTGAAGGCGAGCCACGTGTACTTCCCAAGGCATGCTTAGCTGCCTGCCATTGGGCTTGCAGCTGTTGGAGCCACGGCGGATGTGGCTTGTCCAGCGGAGCATTGCGCAGTGCGTGATCCACGACATGGCTCATGGTATCCAAAAAGCAAAAGGCTGCAGCTTCGGATGTATTACAGAGGTACCATGAACCAGGTGCCGGGGCTGAAAACTTGGATTGGATAGGCGTGTCCGTGGTTGCCATGTATTCTCCTGGAAAGGACGTTCCCGCTGCTGCCGTGCTCCCCAATTCCAAACACCACAGACGCAACGTAAACCCAACGTACCTATTTCCAATTGCTGGTGGTAAAGTGGTATATAGACGCTAGAGATGAGTAGAAATGCTTGTGTACTAATGCTGCAATAGGACAACGACGAAACAGTTCTCAATGGTGGTGCTGCAACACAACAAGATGCAAAAAGATGATGGTGAATGACAAACCTCGACCTACTGACTGGCGGGCAGTCAGGCTCTTGTATTCACACCTCTAGACCCATGCCGCGCAAAGCCTCGTCGATGCAACGAGGCAGCCCCCAGAGCTATCACCAAGCTACGGTGCCTAAGTTAGGCTAGCGATAATCCAGCCAGCCGCAGCTGAAGTCGAGCCGACCAGTTAGGACCAGGGGACGGCCACGCCGGCACCGCAACGTGCCGAATCCGCGTGCAGAATAATGCCTGAGCGGGATGGTGGACTGGTGGCATGACGGCGGGCAGGGCGAGAAGCGATGCCAGTCATCGTTTTCGCAGCCGAAGGAGGCATCCAGGCAGGGGTGCGGCGGTGGCTGAGCCGGCGCTGCAGAGAAGGCTACAGCTTCGCGAGGCTGATAGGCCAAGGCTAAGGTGCACTTGGTGCATCGGAAGCAGTGTTTTACTGCCTTGCCGAACGATCAATGCGAAGACGGGGCCGCCGTTCAGCAATCGAGGCAATATCGAGGCATGTTGGTGTACATGCTGCCGATGTAGTTATTCGTGCTCACGTCCCAGGTCTCGAGCCAATGGGCCAGCCGAGGCTCGAAATCGCCAGCTTTGATTGAGGCTCAGGAATAACGTATTTCCTACTTGAGGCATGATCGTCTTGGTTGCCTTGAGACATACATGCAAAGCCGCCTCAGACCGCCCGGCGTAGAGTATACAGCAGCAGTGATATCGAGCATGATGCCCTCTCAATGGTTACGATACATGGAAGCAGGACGGAACCGGCCGGTGGCATGTGAAGATGGCAGAAGTGAAATCATGGCTTCGGAAAGGATTGTAGGATCTCACATCAGCCTTGGGTGCAGGTACATGAGTAACGCTCAAACCATTGGCCGCTATTGGTGCCTCTCGTAGGGGTGGGCGTGTCGCAAAGGATCGAACCCATGACAGCTGCTTGAGCTGATCGAATGATTGAAGCTGCAGTAGTTTGGAACGCTTTACCCTGAGAGACGCACTTTAACCGTCTCAAACTTCGCTCGATCGAAGCCCCGCGACAGGCCACTGCTTCTTCAAAGCTGGCCTCTGTTTCTTAGCCCCAAGTTCCAACACACAAACATAGCCTCCACGACTCCACCTAAGGAGATACAATCACGCTCAGCCATGGCCTCCAAGCCCGTGACCCTCAAGGTGCAGCCGCGAGGTAAGCGAATCAAGAGCTCCGTTGCACCTAGTCGATCACATGCTAACGCTGTCCTTCCACAGGCAAACCCATCCGCAACTTGCCAAAGGAAACCAAGATCTACATCCAGGGCAGCACCGCCGACCTGTACGAACGCATTGCTACAGAGTCCAAGTTCTCCATCCACCGCCTGCGTATCACCCAGGGCAGCAAAGGCACTGCCATTCCCAACGACAAGAGCGTGACTGTTGCCAGCACTGAGCTGCAAGATGGAGACACCATTCAGGTCAAGGACTTAGGTACGGTCACGAGAGCAAGACCTGTCCCTCTCTTCGACATGTCGCTAACAAACGTATCCTACAGGTCCTCAAATCGCCTGGCGCACCGTCTTCATCATCGAATACCTCGGCCCTCTCCTCATCCACCCGCTCTTCTACTACCTCCGCCCTTACATCTACACGCTCCCTACTTTCGACAAGGGACCTTCAACCCTGCAAACCCTGTCCCTCTGGATGATCGTGCTGCACTTTGTCAAGCGCGAGCTCGAGACTCTCTTCGTCCACCGATTCTCTCTGGCCACCATGCCTTTCCTCAACGTCTTCAAGAACTCCGCTCACTACTGGCTCTTCTCCGGCGTCCTGATCGCATACTTCACCTACTCTCCCTCCTCCCCAACCGCAGCCACCGACGCCTCGCCTCTCCTGACCTACTCCGCCGTGGCTCTGTATGTATTCAGCGAGCTCGCCAACCTCTCCACACACTTGTCTCTGCGCTCTCTCCGTCGTCCGGGTAGCACCGATCGTGGCGTGCCCAGAGGCCTGGGCTTCGACTGGGTGACTTGCCCAAACTACACTTTCGAGAGTATGGCTTGGATTGCGATCTTGCTTGTGAACAGGCACTGGAGCACGGCGCTGTTCATTGCGATTGCTGTTGGTCAGATGGCGCTTTGGGCTAAGAAGAAGGAGCGCAGGTACAGGAAAGAGCTGGGCGGAAAGTACAAGGCGAAGAAGTTTGCTATGGTGCCTGGTATTTGGTAGAGAGGCGGAAAGATAAGGAGGAGGAGGGAAAGAGAATGATACATAATACCGCGAAGCCTGTGCATGTTGCAGATATAGCCGTTGTAATCGCTTTTCGCATGCCGGACAGCGAGGTCTCCATAGAGCAATACGCACCTGGCGGCACAAAAGCAGACCGATTACCTTTAACATAATCACTGTAATATACAAATATCATATACCCATATAACCATATCTCATTACGGCTTCGACGCCCGAACAGTCAAAAACAAAGCGAAATATCCCCATCGCAGCATTACATCGTGCCAATCGTCACCTACCCTCAACTCCCAACCTCACTCCTCCTCTTCTTCTTCCTCCCACTGCCACTAACATCTCCACCCAAACTCGTCCTGGGACTCGCCCGTCCACTCCCACTACCACCCACACTCGCGCGCTCTTTACCCTTGCCCGCCGCACTGCTCTTCCGCCTACCCTCTCCACCCAAAGGCTCCAAACCAGTATATATCGAAGTCGGCAAAGCGTCCGGCGCGTGCGGCGTATTATCCGTTTTCCAGTCTACTTGCGCGAGCTCGTCGTCGGCGGTGAAGCCGGCGATGAGGGAGAGGAAGTGCAGGCGGGTTTGGGCTAGGGACTGTAAGAGTGAAAGAGGTGGTTAGAGGAAGAGTGTGAGTGAGTTTGGGCGATAGCTGGGTTTTGTGGGCGTTCACGAACCTCGTTTCGCGACAGCGACCACCAGGATAGCTGTTCGTAGGACTGGAGGATTTCGGCTGCTTGGTTGCGGGCTGCGAGGCTTGCGTGGGTTTCTGGAGAGCGTGGGCGGGTTGCTGTGGGTGTGGTGGTGCTTGGGGAGGGTTTTGCTGCTGGGCGGGTTGGGGGTGGCATTGTGGTTGTGGTTGTGGTGCTGTATTGTTCGTTTGGTCTATGTTGTTCTAGTATGGATATGAGTGCAAGCTGGAGTGAGGTCGTCGTTGAGCATGCAATGCAACGTTATGCGGATAGTCGCATGTGATTTTGTGTTTGCTTTCAGCTTGTATGCATGCTTTGGAGCTTGAGGGTGGGATGGGATTTGCATGTGACAGAAGGGAAGATGGACTAGAATGCTTGCAAAAGGTGATTGAAATAGGATACAACAGTACAGTATACGAGCATGTACACTTAAATGTCATTTGTGACAGGTAAACAATCGTGTTGTTACATGTAACTTACATGTGACCGCTCGACTAGGTATTCGTTACTGCGCATCTCCTCGACGATCAACTGCACGCCAACTTAAAATGCGTTCTCCAATGCTGCCAGTAAGAGACAACATTGAAAGGCATCAGTGTGTATCCTGATAAGAAAATGAGTATGTGTATGTGGAATGTTGCTGATATTCTATGGCAGTGATTTTGGATGCATAAGGTATCCTCCAATCGTGTTGCACATTGATGAGAAGGGGCTTGGGATGATTTCTGGCCACTCCATCCAACGGGCGTGAATGATGACCGTTCGCATCGACTATAGCTAACTACGTTTATTGCCGTTGAGAAGTGCCAAGATCAAGGAGTGCATGTCTGATAAAGCACTAGAACGAGCAGACCAAATATCTCGCATACACCCAATGTTTGTCGCTTTGTCGGTTACGCGCGTCCTCAAGCTCCATCATCGTCCTTGAACACGTTCCTTGGTTCGTCTGTTCTCTCCACAACACCACCACCCGCTTCGGAGTCTCGCAGCTGCATCCCTGAGCGCATTGCGACATCCCCTAGAAACAGGACACTAATTGTATGCGCACCACCACCTCATAACTGGCCATTGTGCCAATCCTCGCCAACATGCCCAAATACTGGAATCCCTGTTCCTTCCTTCCACGTCGTCTACAAATCGTCGCCTCTCTTACTGGCTTTGTTTTGTTCTGTATCATATTTCTTGGAACCTCCACCAGCGATCAATACGACCCATATCTCAAGGACGTCCCCTACAGCGATGAGATCAAGGCTGGAACACACCAGGCGATCGACGCGGCACACCAGGCAGTGGACAATCTGCCCAAACTGCCAAAGAACGTCCCCGCTGCGCCGGGCTGGTTGAACCCGTTCAAGGCCCCGGCGCATACACCACCACCGGAGCAAGCGAACAGCACCAGCGGCGAGGCTCGATGGTACAGTAGCTGGAAGTGGCAGAATCCCTTCAGCAGCTCTGTCACATTCGACGAAGAGAGGAGCGTGCTACCGCCAGAGGCCAACCGACCACCAATTTACACCTACTTTGATATTTCTGGTAAGAAGAAGGATGAGAAGAATCAGGATGCACAAAAGGAGCTTTTGGAGATCTGGCGGAGGGCCTGGTGGGCGAAGGGTTTCAAACCTGTGGTTTTGGGACAGCCGGAGGCCCAGAACAACCCGCAGCATCAGGCGTTGACGCGCCTAAAGCTGGACAAGGAGATGGAGTACGAGCTGCAGAGATGGCTGGCCTGGGGAAATATGGGCACTGGTATCTTGTGCGACTGGCTAGCGGTTCCCATGGGTGAATATGACGACCCTTTGCTATCTTTCCTACGAAGAGGAGAGTACCCCAAGTTGACACGCTATGGTGACTTGGGTAACGCTCTATTCGTTGGCGGTAAGGAGCAAGTCGAAGCCACTATCAAAGCGGCACTGGCCAACCCGGACATTCTTAAGAAGAAGTCAATCCAGGATGCTGTCCCGGCCAAGACTTTCACGGTTGACAAGAATCACGACGGCATTGCGTTCTACAGCGCTGCCACGATCAAGTCGCGTTACAGCAAAGTTCAGGCCAAGCTCGCAGACGATGCTACGCAGGCTGAGGGTCTCAGCATGCTTGCTCAGGTCGTGAACTCGCATCTTCAGATGACCTGGCAAGCCTCTTACCCATCAGGTATTGCAGTGCTCAAGCCACTTCCTCAACACACCTCCACCCTTATCGCTCCCGCCATCGACCTGGCCCGTAATCTTTCTCAGTGTCCGTTCACCCCGGAGGTCTCATCCTGCCCACCCAACAAGCGTTCTTGCGCGCCCTGTGCTGCGACTTCACCAGTGCGGATTTCCACTCCTCCCGTCTTCAGGAACAAGACAGAATTATTCACAATTGCGACGGTGCCACATCCGTTCACCCTCCTGACCCTTGTACACTCGACGCCAGCATTCGACCTCCAATTCCTTCGTCGCGTCACTCACCGCGATGGATGGATCCTAGCAGCAACCAAAGAACTCCTCGGTACCGGCATTTCCAGTTTCTCAAGGCTCGCCTCACTGAAGAACGCCGTGGCATCTGGGTATTCCGCTCCGCACACGCTTTGGCTCACTGCGGAAGACTACCCCGAAAACGCTCTCTCAGAAGACCAAGTGAGCGAACTCGACTGGACTTTCGGCTTCAAGATCCCACGCTCCCCGCCCTCGAACGGCCACTCAGAAACACCCGTACCAGGCCCCGAACGCCGCCCTCCACCTCCCAAACAAGAATTCGAAGGTCCTGAACCTTCGGAGAAAGAATTGGAACAGGAAATCGCTTTGCTTGCGAGGGCCAGAATGGCACTCAGTGGACAACCTCTCGATGGCAGCGCAAACCGATGGCTACACTCGCTCTCCTCGAAGAAAGAGGGCGCGCCAGACTTCCAGCGTATCAGGGAGGCGGTCGAGGCTTGGAACCTGGCTGATACGGAGACTTGGAAGTTTGTGCGGGCTTTCGGGGCGAGGAAGGCGATGGAGAAGGCGAAGTGGGAGGAAGAGGAGCATAGGTATTTGGAAAAAGGCATGGTGGGCAGGTGGGTCGATAAAGTCATCTGAGTAGAATTTCTCCTTTTGAAGCGAAAGTGCAGCACAGCGTTATGGTGTTGGCGGAGTTTTTGAGAGTGGTGTTTTGGGGGGATTTCGATTCCTCGATTGAGGGTTGTATATTACTATCATTGCCTCAGTCCAGTTCAGGTCGAGGATGGCTCGAAAGTTGTATTACTGTACACTGTAAGGTTTCATAGGTTGAGAACAGCAACACTGGTCGTGTTCGCATCGTGTGGGTATTTTCATACCTAAAAAGTAACAAACACTATAGTCGACGTTACATCAAATATGTACGGAGCGGTTCAAGGCCACGAAACACCCCACCAAAAGCCACGTCATTTCTCCACGCTGTTGTCATTTTGGGAGCTGTTCCTGGTTCAAGGCTGAGGTGGGGATGTGCACAAGCTATACTCTCAGCCCTGTATAATAAGAGTGCCATTTCCCTGAAGTGTTTCTAACCGCGTCTACATTTTTGCTTTTGCAAATTCCCGTTGATCCCTTTGCGCAAAAGCTATATCTCTAAGCCTCAAGCAGTGGTTGGCACTAAGAATCAAGAGCAACCACATCATGGCCGAAGCAGCAGGCGTCCTTTACGGTGTCAAGAATGTGCTCGAATCAGCTGCCCTTCTGGCAAAAGGAGTCTACGATCCGACTCTCCCACTAAGAGCGACTCTCAAAACTATCCCACAAGTCGAGCTTTCCCGAGCATACCACAGCTTGTCGGTCATCAAAGGCCGCGCATACATCTTTGGCGGCAGAACGACCGGCAACGAAGATGGACAACAGCTCGCCGACAACGACATGCACATCGTCATATTACCTTTCTCCGGAGTCGACGGCGCGGATTACAAGCGCGTGGAAGCTACGGGCGATGCGCCTCCGAGGCGGTACGGACACAGGGCTACGGTAATCGACGATAGGATATATGTCTTTGGCGGCAAGACAGACGGGCAGGATCCCGTCGACGAACACGGCCGAGTATGGGTCTACGATACGGTATGGAACAAGTGGTCGCATTTCGACCCGGCTCAAGGTAGCCCGGTGCCAGAGCCTCGCTACCGCCACGCCTTGGTCGCAAGCGAGCATCCTAAACCAAGACCAAGGAAACCAGACCCTTCGATCTTGCCTCAAGCGCCGCCGGATCCTGAGAAGACGATGCCGGATATTCCTTCACCGGATACGTACGGCACTGTGATTATCCAGGGTGGCATTGGGAAAGACGGCACGCCATTGAACGACATGTGGACGTTTGACATCGGTTCGCGGACGTGGGCAGAGCTTCCTGAGCCCAACTCTTCTGCTTCTGGTCAGCCTAGTCTTGCACTGGTTGGACGCAGACTATATTGCTACTCGCGTGCGCAAATGAGCTACCTTGACCTGACCCACAGCAGCTTCAACGACATGTCTGGCTCGGGAGAACTTGGCCTAGCTCCGTCAGGACCTTGGTCAACGATTCCTCACGCAACGAATTCCGACGAATCCACGCACCCAGGCGAGAGATGGGGCGCATCCATGACACACGTAACAGCCGGCCAGGGACGGCACTACCTGCTACTGATCGGTGGATTGTCCCCCTCCAGTCAACCACTAGAAGACATCTGGGCGCTCCAGCTCAAGCCTGAAGGCATGACTGCTGCTTCGTTCAAGGATGCCGCGAGACTGGCTATCAAGAAGAACACAGGCGAAGCCGAATGGCGAGAGGCCAAGTACTATGATGCTGAAGGTGTGGCGTTGGCAGAAGGTCAGGGAGGCATTGGTGGGAGGACCGGGTTCGCATCAGCAGAAGCTACTGAGATCGATGGCGCAAGTGTTATGCTTTGGGGAGGTGTCGCCAAGGACGGGAGGGTGCTGGGTGATGGTTTGGTCGTGACGGTGGATCGGTGAGCAAAGAGCGTTAATTAGTCTTTGGACCATGTAAGTACTTGTGATATCCAGGTGGCTTCGAGCCCATGATGCTCTGGACCGAATCTCCCGTTCATTCCGATTGCGATCTAGCGCTGTGCTGCCAGAAATGCTCTCTCTGTCATACTCGACTGACTTTGACATATCGGTGACGAGATGATCGATTAAACACTTTTGAGATCAGGAACGACCACACTCCGAGAAAAAAAAAGGGCATCATATGTAGAAACAGCATTCATTCTCAATCAAACGAAGATGCACAGTTCGACGACACCACATTTCCCCACTACCCCCGATAATTCTCGCGGGTAATTATTCATCCAAAGATCGGAATTGGCACGCCTACAGGCTTCGGCTATGGTGGCACGAGCTGTGGGTGAGTTGCCGACCTCTCTCCCCGTTTCCGTCTCATGCTCGCATCTCTTCCGGGTCCTGACCCGGCAATATCTACAGGCCCTTGTTCGCGCCTCAGTATGCGATTATTGTGAGTATTCGTGTGTCTTTCTTTTCCCTTCTTCTCTGGTCTACACGCACACACACACACACTGTAACACGTTTCCCGTCACGCATCCCACGCCGACTAGACATCCTCGGTCCTCTCATAAAACAGCTCCAAGCTATCGAGTAGACCGACGTCCTCTACATTCGGAACAAACAACATAGCACTTACAACCGCCACAATGTCCTTCCTCCAAAAAGGCGCCAAAAATATCCTCCAAAAACACCCCAACGACATCGTCTTCCTCTCCGCCCTGCGCACCCCCGTCACCCGCGCAAAGAAAGGCGGCTTCAAAGACGCCCACGACCACGAACTCCTCGCGCACGTCCTCAAAGCCACCCTCGCCGCCGTCCCCAACCTCGACCCGAAACTCATCGACGATGTGCAAATAGGCACCGTCCTCTCCGAGCTCGGCGGCAGCAAAGCCGGTCGCATGGCCTCGCTGCACGCCGGGATCCCCGAGACGAGCTCATTCCAGACGATCAACCGCGCTTGCAGCTCGGGACTGGCGGCGATTACGAGCGTGGCGAATGGGCTGGCGATCGGGCAGATTGATGTGGGCATTGGGGGTGGTATGGAGAGCATGACGAGGAACTACGGCTCGCGGGCGATTCCGACGGCGCTGTGGGAGGAGCTGCGCAACAGCCCTTCGAAAGACGCGCGCGAGTGTATCATGAACATGGGCTTGACGGCGGAGAACGTGGCGGAGCGGTATGGTGTCAGCCGCGCGGACCAGGACGCTTTCGCGGCGAGTTCGCATCAGAAAGCGGCGAAGGCGCAGAAGGAGGGGTTGTTTGATAAGGAGATCGTGCATGTGACTACGCGCTGGCATCCGAACCCGGAGGTGCCGGAGCAGACTGAGGAGATTACGGTGACGAAGGATGATGGCATCAGGCCGAACAGCACAGCAGAGGGTCTGGCGAAGATGAAGCCTGCGTTCAAAGAGACTGGCACTGCGACTGCTGGTAACAGCAGTCAGGTTTCGGATGGTGCTGCGGCGGCGCTCATGATGAGGCGTAGCACGGCTACAGAATTGGGACTGGAGAAGAACATTATTGGCAAGTGGGCTGGCACACAGGTCATGGGTTGCAGGCCCGATGAGATGGGCATTGGCCCTGCGATTGCGATTCCTAAGCTGCTGAACTACACTGGGGTGTCGAAGGAGGAGATCGGCATCTGGGAGATCAACGAGGCGTTTGCTAGCCAGGCCGTGTACTGCGTTCGCGAGCTTGGTATTGATGAGAGCAAGGTGAACCCCAAGGGTGGTGCCATTGCGGTGAGTGAAGTTGTCCCGATTGATCAGGCTCTGTTCTTCTTGCAGACAGACCTGATATTGATTGTCCATTCCACTGACATATTCTCCTTAGCTCGGACACCCTCTCGGTGCCACAGGTGCAAGGCAACTTGCAGGCCTGCTACCAGAGATGGAGAGACAAGGCCAGCAGCTCGGTGTGATCAGCATGTGCATTGGCACTGGTATGGGAATGGCCAGTCTGATTGTCAGGGAGTAAGCTGCCCTGAAGCAAAAGTAGGCGCTTGTAAGTATGTGTATAGAAACGTGTCAAGATCAACCGCTGTCGGTGATAGCCGCCTTCTTCTTTTTCTTGTTCTTCTTGTTGGCTTTTTGGCCTAGTAGCTCATCTAGGTAGCTTGCCGGCCGCTTCCTGCCTCCGGTTTTGCTCGTAGTGCTTGTCTCTTGGGTTGGTTCGGAGCTTGGTTCTGTCACGTTGGCTTTGACTTCTTCATCTGCCACGCGAGCATCTGTATCGTTGTCCGTAGCCTCCTCAGAAACCTTTGACTGTGGTTTTGACGGTCTGGGCCTCTTCGACTTGAATGCAGCAGCACGGCCGCCTTCATCGTCGCTATCGCTGTCCTGCGCGGGGCGCTTCGATGTCTCTTTTACTAAAGGCTTAGGCGCAGTCTGAGGCTGAACCGTCGCGCTCTTTGCCAGCGCTTGAGCCTTCCTGTGCGCATTCGCAGCCTTCTTTCCTAGCAACGAGTCCAAAAGTTTGTCGTTTGCGCCGGGATTCCTGCGCTTGAAGGCGCCTTCAGGTAGGCCAGAGTCATCCTTCTGCACTGCAGAGCCTATGCCGCCAATCTCACTGTCTCCGCGGAAGTCATCGTCGTCGTCCTGGTTGGTAGGCGAGCCTTGGTTTCCCGCTTCGGGCTTGGGAGGCAGCCAGGACTGGATCAGACGCTGGCTGCGCGCGAGAGCGACATTTGTGCGGTTGAAGATGATGTCGGCCTGGCTGATGGCATCCTTGGTGGCGGCGCTCATGGCGTGGTATGGGTGTGTCACTGACTTCCTAGGGCGCGATATGCTCTCTCACATGTGATTGCGAAATTGATTCCACGTGATATCAAATATCTTTAGTGAATTAATCGCGGATAGCAATGCGCGCTTGAAGCCGCGGGACTCGTTTGTCCGCCGGTAACCGAATCGGGCAAGACCGGAGGAGACTGCGCGCGAGAGGCAGCGCTGGTTGCAAGCTCAAGCTCTGCCCTTCGAAAGGAAACACCAGTGATCTATTCACATAACCCCCCCTCACCACTCATATCCAACATGTTCAAGCTTGCGCGGAGCAGCCAGTTCGCTTCGGCGCTCAAGGGCGCATACGTACGTCCATCCTGCTGCCGCGTCCGGTACCTCGCAGGGGTGTCTTCAAAAAGCTAACAATCTTCCCAGAGCGCTCCTATCAGACAATCTGCTTTCCAGCAGCGCCGCAACCTTTCCATCCACGAGTGGCGCTCCGCGCAGCTCCTCGACTCGGTATGCTCGCTTGCTAGAGGGATCACAGCAGGACACGGGAACTGACACCTCGCTCAGTATGGCATCAAGGTCGCCAAGGGCAATGTCGCCCACAACGCAAAGGAGGCCGAGGAGGTAGCCAAGACCATTGGTATGCATGCTCTGCAACAGGAAACATAGGCGTACAGAGACTAACGCTCTGCAGAGGGCGACGACATGGTCATCAAGGCCCAGGTTCTTGCTGGTGGCAGAGGAAAGGGTCACTTCGACAACGGCTTCAAGGGTGGTGTGAGGATCGTCTACTCGTGGGTCGCATATGATACATCGAACAACATGCACAACTGGCTAACAAAAACACAGTCCCCGCGAGGCTAGCATTCTCGCCGACCAGATGATTGGCCACAAGCTCATCACTAAGCAGACCGGCGAGCGTGGTCGCATCTGCAACAGCGTCTACATTGTCGAGCGCAAGTTCGCCCGCCGCGAGTTCTACCTCGCCATCCTCATGGACCGTGCTACCCAGTCGCCCATCATTGTCGCCTCCAGCCAGGGTGGCATGGACATCGAGGCCGTCGCCAAGGAGAGCCCTGAGTCCATCATCACCACCCCCGTCGACATTCACGTTGGTGTCACCGACGAGATGGCTAAGAAGATCTCCACCGAGCTCGGTTTCAGCCCTCAGTGCATCGACGCCGGTGCCGACACCATCCAGAAGCTCTACAAGCTCTTCATGGAGAAGGATGCCACTCAGATCGAGATCAACCCCCTTTCCGAGACCTCCGACCACCAGGTCATGTGTATGGACGCCAAGCTCGGATTCGACGACAACGCCGACTTCAGGCAGAAGGAGGTCTTCGAGTGGCGCGACGTCACCCAGGAGGACGCCGATGAGGTCAAGGCTGCCGAGCAGGGCCTGAACTTCATCAAGCTCGATGGTGACATTGGCTGCCTCGTGAACGGTGCCGGTCTCGCCATGGCCACCATGGACATCATCAAGCTCAACGGTGGTGCGCCCGCTAACTTCCTCGACGTTGGTGGTGGAGCTACCCCCAAGGCCATCAAGAGCGCTTTCGACCTGATCACTGCCGACCCCAAGGTTACTGCCATCTTCGTCAACATCTTTGGTGGTATCGTCCGTTGCGACGACATCGCCAAGGGCCTGATCTCCGTCGCCGAGACCATGAACCTCCGCATCCCCATCATTGCCCGTCTCCAGGGTACCAACATGGAAGCCGCCCAGAAGCTTATTGACGAGAGCGGTCTTAAGATCTTCAGCATCAACGACCTCCAGAGCGCCGCCGAGAAGAGTGTGCAGTTCTCGAAGATTGTCAAGACTGCCCGCGACATCGACGTTGGCGTAGAGTTCAACTTGGGCATTTAGAGCGTTGTTTTCTTTTTTCCCTCGATCTAAAACTTCCTAGACTGCCCACTTTACCCCGCTGGTTGGTCTAGGATGTCTGTTTTGTACATTTATCTGCTACGGTCCAAATCTTGATACCTGCGAAAGCACCATTGACATTGTACAACTTTAAAAATTTGCCGGGGTTACAACTCATGTGCTGCAACTTTGAACACCACACGGCCATGATTCAATTGGCTGATAGTAAGTCGATTGTTGAACAAGGTCGTTGTCTTCGACGGTTTCCCCTGGCTATGTCGTTGAATCTCCACGCATTGCCGAACGCTCGATTCGCGTGTACATGCTTGTTCTGGGCTAATAATCAACGTGGAAGTACAAAGCTGAAGTCCCAAATACCTCCTCGCTACCTCCTACTCTGCTTTCCTGCCATGTGCCGCTCCATCCACGCACGCAACGCCTCAACGCCTCCCGGCATATCCCACGTGAAGCTTGTCCACGCTTGTCAAAGCTTGAGGCGGGGCGACCGATGAACGTTATCTTTCAAGGGTGTCCCATTCGCAAAGACCCTTCCCACTACTCGCCCGCGCCCGCGTATCATGAACTCACTCCATCCACTATTTTATCTGCAATCTGCAAGCACGCGAAGCCTGGATGGCTCCTAGCCCGGGTCTGGCAAAGGCTAGTGATGCGTGCATGCCGTTCGTGCCCGTAAGTATGGAAGCTACTACTCTGCTACTGCTTCGCGACTTTCTTTCTGAGTTGTCCTTCCTTCTTCTACTTCCTTGTTTTCTTTCGTCTCTGTATATCTCTACCCGTGGCGGCATCGATTGCGCGCGCGTCCAGAGCATACCATATCGCACTCTGCTCTCCTCCCAACACCCCAAAACTCTACATTGATAACACCACCACAAATCACATGCCACCCTCGCCTCGCGCAGCCTACTTCTGGAGACCTTCCTCTGCGCGCAAAAGCACTGTCAGCAACAGCAAGCAGCAGCAATGGCATCCAACGACCTAGGCCCCGCGCCTGTACTCGTAGGCATTCCTGCCACTGCCGACGATGCGATCCGAGGCGATGCTGAAGTGCGCAGCACTGGTAAAGGTTCGGTCGTAGAGCTGAATGCGAAACCTGTGGCGCCGGATCAGTTTGACGACAGGTATGAGACGGGGAAGTATGAGCTTTGGGCGTATTACTCGTATTATATTGGCAATAATGTAAGTTTGGCCTTTTTGCTTTTGCTGATTATTTTGGTGTTGGGTGGTGGGAGTCTTTGGGGTTTGGTTGAGTCGAGGTTTACAATTGAAGGATGTGCTGTTGGGATGGATATGGTGGTATTTTTAAGGCGACAATATTGGGACGATACAGATGGTTGACGAACTTGACGGCGCTGTCATTTCAAACAACACGAGAGCGGAACTTACATGAGTTGTTTGTTTACAATAAACCTACAGGGCCTCCATCTCTTCAACTTCGCTCCTACAGCGAGCCAAAACCTCCTCAGCCAACATGCCATCGCAGTCGGCGGCCCCGACAACACCACAGTCTTCTTCGCCGGCTCTAATCGCACCACAAACTCCATCATCCTGCTCTGCAACGGCATCTCGTTTGCGATCCAGATCGCTGTCCTCTTGGTCATCGGCGCATACGCAGATTTTGGTTCCTTCCGCCCCAACATCCTCATAGTGCTCAGTCTGATCGCATTTGGAATTGGATTCGGATGGCTGGGCGTACACAAGGAAGATCAATGGATGACGGGGTTGGGGCTGTACATCGTCGGCCTGATCGCCTACCAGCTGTGTCTCACCTACTGGACAGCCGCATTCCCGGGTCTAGCGCGCAACACCAGAGCCCTCCGAGACGAGGCGCGCAAGTACGAGAGCGGCGAGATTTCGAGGGAACAATACGAATTCACAGATTCGATGAAGAGGAACGAGATCTCCAATACAGCCTTCTACATCCAGTCTCTGGGAGAAATCCTGATTCTGGCAGTGATCGTGGGCATCATGTTCGGGATCGGAGTCAACGACAGCGAGCAGAAGAACAACTGGGGACTCAGTGTTCTGATCGCTTTTGCGACTGGTGTGTGGCTACTGCTGGCACTGCCTTGGTTTGCTCTGGAAAAGAAGCGACCAGGACAGGATCCGGGCATGAACATCGTTATCGCCGGATTCTGGCAATTGTACCGCGCGATTACGCAGATTTGGCAGCTCAAGCAGAGCTTCTTCTACCTTATAGGTATGTTCGAATCCCGAGATGTTGTTGTGGCCCATGTGGTGGTAGCGGTTCTACGAGTGGCTTGAGAAATGCACTTTAAGTACTGCTTTGCACGTAGGGAGGGAAACGAGACAACGCGAATTCGAATCAAAACTGACCACAACTCCCCAGGTTACTTCCTCCTCGGTGACTCTCTTAATACTACCGTCACCGTGATCGGCACCCTGCAAAATTCCATCGTTGCATACAACACTCTCGACCTCACATATCTCCTCATCGTAGGCATAGGAGCTCAAGCCGTAGGTATCTTTGCGTTCTGGCAGATTCAGAAACGCTTCCGCCTTTCCACAAAGACCATGTTCAACGCTGTAGCGATTGGCATCATCCTTCTCGATGCGTGGGGAATGGTCGGCATTTGGACGCAGAAATTTGGATTCCACAACGTTTGGGAAGGTAAGTGCTCACTTCCACAACAGCTACTGCTCGTCTTCAACCAAAAACTCTGTGACTAACACAACCCCAACAGTCTGGCTCTACCAAGCCTTCTACGGCCTCTTCGTCTGCCCCTGGTACAGCTACAGCCAAATCATGATCTCTGAGGTGACGCCCCGCGGCAAAGAATTCCTCTTCTTCTCGCTGTTCAGCATCGTCGGTAAGGCTAGCTCTTTTATCGGCCCGCTGGTCTCTTCGGCCATCATCGACGCCAGCCCGTCCAAGAACAACAGCACGCCGTTCTATTTCTTGTTTGGTTTGAGCTTGGCGTCGTTTTTGTTTTTGCTGTTTTTCGTGGATTTGGGAAAAAGTAGAGTGGAGCAGGAGGAGTTTTTGGAAAGGGAGAGGGAGGCGAAGATGAGGGTTGGTGGTGGAGAGGGGCATGAGGAGGAGGGGTTGTAGATTGTTGATCGATGGAGTATTTGGTATTGAATGGCCCAGCACATGCGATCATGATCTTATACGACTAAAATGCTGAGCACAGGCACCGCCATGGTTTTGTGTGAGCCGTTACCGACATTGATACATGCTTCTCGAGATCCATGCTTCTTGATGATACTCCTAAGGCATTGGCGCCTGCATCTATGTCAGCGTGAGGCGAGACACTATTGAGGTTCGCGGCTGCTATGGAGAGTTTCGACCAACTCCATCGCTGCCGCGCAAGTGATAACGCAGGTGTATCTGCACCAATACTTGCACAAAACTTACATTTTTCCAACACAAGCCGCGCGATCCCACAAATCCAGTCTCAGAAAACCCGAATCGACTAATCTTTCCAGAGGCAAACCCAGTCATAAACGCCCCCGCGGCACTCAGCAGTGGCCAACCGGCCCAACGAGTAACCACACCACTGGGCCATGTACACCCTCAATTTCTCGCCGTTGCGCACACACACCCAGTCGTTGCAGCCATTTCCAATGGTTTGGGCATAGGCCTGGTTTCCGTAGAGCGTGACGCAGGCGTCTTGCACATCGATGGGAGAGGTGCCTCTGGCCTCGAGAGTTTTGGCGGGCTCGGGCACTGCGATGGCCTCGGGCACTGCGAGGGCTGTGGCAGATTTGCTGAAGAGAGCGACGCTTGCGATGGCGTTGACGATGATGGCGTGGGCGAGCATTTTGGTCTGACTTTTTGGTGCTTGGTCAGTATATGCTATCGATCTATAAAACCAGGTTGGGAAGTTCATACCTGAAGTGGTGGTATAAAGAAGTGGATGAGGTAGGTGCACTGTGATATATGATATACGATACCGGACCTCTTCTTGGGTGTTGAAATAGATAAGAGCTGTACACTCGACCTGGCAGAATCGAGATGAACCTAACGAGGGATGCCACGTCTTCTATACCACATGTCTGCCTAGCATCCCTATCGTCTCGGTTACGGCTTTGGCGATTGTATACGAGCACACGAGCTCTAGATCCTACGCGAAGGATCAGTTGCATATCGGCCCATTCCCGGATGTGTTGGACAATGCGACTGCTCAAGGAACCCTCGTAATCTTATGGGCAAGGTGTTGAAGTGAGTGGTACGTTATTTAGTCGGTACTCTTTGATTTCCTTTTGGTATGGTCTCACTCGTGTAGGCTTACCTATAGCTGCGTCGCTCTGCGGGTCAGATGTGACTGCTTCAGGAATTGTAGATAGGACGTAGCATCTGTTCGCTTAAGCAAGATCCCAGTCCTCTATCTACCTTGTCCCGCATTCTAGACACGGTGAAACAATATGCGAGCCAACCCCGCGTCTGCACGAGAGGTTGCGAGAGGTTGATGAGGGTATATATAGAAGTGTTGATTTGGTGGCACATAATAGCCCGTCTTGTAATCTGGCTTCAAACTCCGTACTGCTCGTTCTGCCATTGAAAGACCAGTACGGAGTTCGAATCTAGACCCCGAGCCCGTGTATGCTTCCAAGGATTATTCTTGTGGCACTCCTGTAGTGCGACGTTTTTATCTAGAGCCACGAAGCGAGCCTATTATCAATCATAGCAGCTGCATCAGTGATTGATAGGTTTTCTTCCGATTGTGTATCGAGGCATATAGCGAGGTACATAGTGTCTCTCAATCACCTGGATCGACAGATGGCTTTCAGCCACACAAACCTCACTTCTGCTCTGACCTCCCAACATGCATACACCATTACACAACAAAAAGATGTATGTCTCCCCACATACTACGATTCTGCGATTGACCTAGCAGAAGGAGAGCAAAAGAGTGGACGCTGTGGGAATTGAACCCACGACCTTTCACATGTGCGAAGATGCGAAGCGACTGATTCGATGTTAGTGAAGTTCTGGAGAACTCGTGGAACAGGTTAATTGCTTACAAATCATACCCCCTGTTGCGCTGTTAGTGGAGGGTTCAGCGGGAATTGGTGTGTGGTGATAACCTACTAGACCAAGCGCCCGAATTCGATGTCCCGAAGTAGAATTTGCGCAATATATACCCGTTTGCCGCAGCTGCAAGAACCACGATTATGCTTATCCGATTTGCAAATTGCACAAAAGTTGAAGTAAACAAATTTCTTGTACCGAGCTAATTCAATCCAATCAAGCTCATTAAAGTCCCGTAATCTCCAGTGTAGTCGCGGTCTGCAAGCTTCTTGTTACAGTTAACAGCCAGTGGGGTATTGTCGACTATCAGAAGTGACCGCTTCCATTCTTGCAACCAGGATCGCCAAATGTTCAGTCGTACTGATCGGGTGCCTAGGTGATACGCACAGCAGTGCCATGCTATCGTCGACACTGCTTCAAACACCTAGGCATAATGGCAGCTCATGTCATGAAATACTCTGCAAGATTTCAGAATTAGTGGCAATTCTTCCTGGAACATAAAGATGATGTACTTGCCTGCATCCAGCTAGTTTGTGTTGTCGAACTCCTCGTCAAGCTTGATATCACGCTCGATGGAGGACGGGATACGACCAGTAATAGTCTGCAGAACAGGGTCGGAGATTTGAACCCATAACGTTCAAGCTCCTCCATATATTACAGCAGCAGTTACAGCAGCACTGCACTACCTCCCACACTAAAAAGTCATACAAGCCCACTGAGAGCGAGATACGTACCTACCTATCAACATAAAGATTACAATAATACATTCTTAACGACTGCACAGCTGCAAGACTCCTGCATACGCAAGACGCAAGACTTCATCGATTTGAAAATGATTCCTAGAGATCAAAAGTTGAAAGCATCGTAACACTCAAGTACAGTACCTCCTAGAGTAAATTTGAGACCCACATTAAATAGCAGAGTCGAAGGAATCGGAACGTATTGTAATCAAGATATTTACATTCTTTTTTTGATTGGGGTATCTAGCGCGTATAAAGGTTTTGCGCCAGGGCCGACAGAGAGTACTGTAACACAGACACCACACCGAGCGCCACCTGGGACATGAACATGACATTTCCTCCTCTTTCTTCTTTGTTTTCTTCCGTCTTTGCATTCGTGTACACATTGCGTCTTTCCACTCACAGACGTCTACAACTTCTGCTTCTCCATACCCTTCCAGCCCCACTGCTGGGCGATCATCTCAGCCGCGCGCTCACCAATGGCGAGGACAGTCAGCATGGGGTTGATGGAAGGCATCTCGGGGAAGACACCGGCGTCGGCGATACGGATGCCCTGCAGACCCTTGATCTTGAGCTCGGGGTCGACGACGGCGTTGGGGTCCTTCTTGATGTCACCCATCTTGGTGGTACCGGCGGGGTGGTAGACGGTGTGGGCGACGCGGCGGCCGTACTCGGAGAGAGCTTCGTCGCTCTGAATGTTGGGGCCGGGGGCGACTTCGCGCTTGATCCAGTCGGAGAAGGGGGCCTGCTTGGCGATCTCACGGGCGGCCTTGAAGCCGGCGACGATGGTGGCGGCGTCGTAGCCTTCGGGGTCGGTGAAGTAGCGGAAGTCGAGAGAGGGCTTGACGCTGGGGTCGGCGGAGGTGAGGAAGAGACGACCACGGGAGCGCGGACGGGGGATGTTGGGGGTCATGCAGAAGGCGTTGAGGGGGGAGTCGTAGCCGAGACGATCGGTGTTCATGGTGAAGGGGATCTGGTAGCAGTGGCACATGATGTCCGCAATGTCGCTGTCGTCGCCGGCAGCGTTGGGGACCTCGCGGCGGAGGAAGATGCCGGCGTCAGAGTCCATGGTGGTCTGGGCAACGGGGACGGGCTTGTTGAGTTCCCAGAGAATGATGCTCTCGGGGTGGTCGAGCAGGTTCTCACCAACACCGGGAAGGTCGTGAAGGACAGGGATTCCGAGGTCGGAGAGCTGCTGCTTGGGACCAAGACCGGACAGCATCATGAGACGAGGGGTGTCAACTGCGCCAGCGCAGAGGATGGTCTCGCACTTGGGGCGGATAGTGTGCCTGGTGCCGTCCTGCTGCTTGACGTTAAGGCCGGTGACCTTGTTGCCAGTGAGGTTGAGCTTCTCGACCCAGGCGTTGGTGAGGACAGTCAAGTTGGGACGGTTCTCGTCACCACGGAGGATGGGGTGGATGTAGGCAACGGAAGCACTGCTTCGGCGGCCGTCGTCGGGGTTGTAAGAGACGTTGAAGAAGCCAACGCACTCCTTGAGGGCGCCCTTCTCCTTGATCTCCTTGTTGTAGTCCTCAATGACGGGGATGTTCAGAGCCTTGGAGCAGCTGTTGACCCAGTCAATGCAAAGCTGGTTCCTGTGCTTCTCGTGGACAGGCTGGACAGTGTTCCTGAGGTTGTCCAAGACACGCATGAAAGTCTTGAAGCTCCAGCCCTTGCAGCCTTGTGCCTCCCAACGCTTGCAGTCGTACTCGAATGGCCTGAAGCTGATGAGGGTGTTGTGGCTGGAGCAGCCACCGAGGACCTTGGCACGAGAGTGCCTGATGTGAGAGTTGCCATTGGGCTGCTCGGTGGTGGGGTAGTCGTAGTCGAGCTCACCGCCGAGGAGATTCAGCCAGTCCTTGAGGAGGAGAACGCGGTCGTCCAGGTAGTCGGAAGGGCCGGCCTCGATGAGAAGGACTTTCTTGTCGGGCATGTACTCGGAGAGACGAGAAGCGATAACGCAGCCAGCGGTACCGCCACCGACAATGACAAAGTCAAAGCTGCCAGACTCGGCGCCGGGGATGTGAGAGGTAGTCATGTTGGGTCTGAAGTGGGGGTGATTGGAGGGTGATGGTAGCAGTGGCTCTGGCCTAATATGGAAATGTGCCTAGAGATGCACGAAGGATGAAGCAACGATGGACAGGATGAGAGGAGAGAGAGAGGGAGGTCGTGAGGGGGTGGAGAGGAAGAAGGTGAAGTGAAGACAGCGGCAACCTTAATAAGAAAAACCCGAAGGGCTCTGGTGGTACTGCTGCTACTGTGCTGAGGTCGATCGCGAATGGAGCTCGGGGACGGGCATAGCGTGAAGCAAGCACTGCAGCACTTTGGCTCCCCACCATCGCTCGACAGCCTTGCAAGCCACACACGCAAAGTCGAACCGCCACGCTCTCAAGCCTCTGTGCTCTCGACCTGCGCCGGGGTCTGCGGCACAAAGGGCATGCGTATGCGCATTAGTGCACGGCTCGGCGAGATCCAGCGGGTGCAGATTTCTTCTCGCGATTCTGCTGAGCTGATTGCTTGCATGCACAGATAACGAGGGAGCCGCGGACAGCGCCCCAGGGCCGCTATACTCGATCGGACGGAGGGCATAGAAAAAAATGACCACCGACACGAAGATGTATCGGCGTGGGTGAGACGGGCTAGAGCTGCCTATTGGCCTGTGCTGCAGCCCTGCCCTCGCTGCAGCATGGAAGACTGTCTTATCGCCTTCGAGAAACGAGGTAGAAGCCAGCTGCTGCTGCTGCTGCTGCCCGCTGATCTGCTGCAGTAGTGCCAGACACGCATTTGCTTGCTGCTTCCAGCAATGCAATGCCGTGCAGTCTGATCGTCTTGGTTACACGGTGTTATCTTGCAGGACCCATACAGCACATGCGTAAACGCGACAGGACCATCGGAGCAGAACCCTAAAGGTTGGGAGCTCACGGATCTTCTCCAAACAAACACCCCAGACATCACGTGCTAAAAAAGCCAATCAGACTTTTCCGTGATCCGACAGCGAGAGTCCACTTGGTGCGATGGCGAGTCTTGCGGGTCTGATGCGGTGGCGTTTTTTCGCTGTTGCACGACTGCGCCATCTGTAGCCGGGTCTTTTACGGACGACGAATGCCAACCCTCCGCCGCACGAGAAACACGGTGTAGTCGGTTCAGTGTTGCAGATTCGGGCCCATGATTAAATGCCTCAGCGATAAGGCTTCGCGGCTTCGATCGAACGATGGAAAGTCAATTTGCTCTCCGCGATAGAGATCGTGGCGGTGATGTCGTTGTTTTCTTAGTCCAGCCCTCGCGGATGGATGCAGCTCCTCGGTAGCCACACCTCTTCTACCAAAGTCTCAAAGTCTCAAGTCTACGTCCACCTGCAGTGCTTCGGACGACGGCTGCCACACGTGATCTCTGCTTTACCTTTTGCACTTTCAACCTCACCTGCATAAAACCTTTATACCAGGACCCACGTGAAACACATTGCTGATTCAATCCAACAAATATCACATCGATCAAACCCTCACCCGCCATGGCCGCTCCTTCGTCCAAACAGGATCCATCCATCCCCAAGTTCGACCAGCAGACTCTCTACATCGCGGGCAAGCGATACAGCACAACAGAGACCTTCCAATCAATCGACCCCGCCACCAACGAAAAAATCGCCGACGTGAGCACAGCAGACCGTCACGCCGTTGACGCAGCTGTCAAAGCGGGAAAAGCTGCTTTCCCATCATGGTCCGCCACACCCGCCATTGAGCGTTCTCGCATTCTCCTTAGAGCAGTCGCCCTTCTCCGCGAACGCAACGATGAGCTCGCTGAGATCGAGACTAGAGACACTGGCAAGCCCTTCACTGAGACCAGCACTGTCGACGTTGTCACCGGCGCCGATGTCCTCGAGTACTACGCCAACATGATCGCTGCCGGTGGCCTGAACGGCGAGACCACCCAGCTTCGCCCAGACGCCTGGTTCTACACCACCAAATCTCCTCTCGGTGTCTGTGCCGGAATCGGTGCCTGGAACTACCCTATTCAAATCGCCCTGTGGAAATCTGCTCCCTGCCTCGCCGCCGGCAACTGCATGGTCTACAAGCCCTCTGAATTCACGCCCCTCCACGCCCTCAAGCTGGCCGAAATCTACTCAGAAGCCGGCGTGCCCGCAGGTGTCTTCAACGTCGTGCAAGGCGCCGGCGACGTGGGCGCCATGCTCACCTCCCACCCTAGCATCGCCAAAGTCTCCTTCACCGGCCAGGTCTCGACGGGCTGCAAAGTCGCCTCCTCCGCCGCCGCCGGCATGAAGTACGTGACCATGGAGCTCGGTGGCAAATCGCCGTGCATCATCCTGCCCGACGCCGAGCTCGAGAACGCCGTCGACGGCGCCATGATGGCCAACTTCTTCTCCACCGGCCAAGTCTGCACAAACGGCACCCGCGTCTTCGTCCCCAAGAGCCTGCAATCAGCCTTCGAATCCCGCCTCCTCGAGAAAATGGCTTCCGTCCGCCCCGGCCCCGTCATGGACCCAGCCACCAACTTCGGCCCCCTCGTCAGCAAACCCCACTGGGAAAAAGTCACTCAGCTCATCACCCACGGCATCAACAACGACAAAGCCAAGCTCATCTACGGCGGCACCGGCGTCCCTGACCTCCCTACCGGCACCAACGCCAACGGCTACTGGGTCAAGCCCACCGTCTTCACAAACTGCACAGACAACATGCTCATCGCGCGCGAAGAAATCTTCGGCCCCGTGATGACCATCCTGCCGTACGACGACAGCGAGCCGAACTTCCTCGACGCGCTGATCGCGCGCGCGAACGACACTCGCATGGGTCTTGCCGCGGGTGTTTTCACGCGCAACATCGACAATGCGCACAAGGTGATTGGACGCGTTGAGGCGGGTATCAACTGGGTTAACACGTGGGGCGAGAGCCCGGCGGAGATGCCTGTGGGTGGGTGGAAGATGAGCGGGTTGGGTGTTGAGAATGGACCGAGGGGTTTGGAGAACTGGGTGCAGAACAAGAGCACGCTTGTGGAGATGAACGGGGCTGTGGGCACGGTGTTTGCGAAGTTGTAGACGTGCTGGGTGACGGTCAGATTTCATGAGGTCTTCTTTCACTCTCTCTCTGTTATTTCAGTGGACGAGCTATGGTAAGAGAAGGAAGAAAAAAGATTATGTGACGTGTACATAGTATTTATGCGAGCAAAATACCAATTTGTTTTTCTTTTTGATGATACTGAAGCGTTCGATCTAGTGGGATTGAATTGGTCTTAAGGACTATAGTAAAGTTCAAAATACCTCAGGTTCCTGTTCTTTTAAGAACAGAGCATTGTGTTCCACAACCAAGTCATGCTGCTCACGCGTAAGAGCGAAGGCCTTGCCTCGAACAAGAGCAGATTCACATCACATCAGCTGTGTCTGCCCACGACACGTCCGTAACATGGGATGTGTCCCAAAGTTAATAAGTTAGTAATTGTCCCAGGCATGTGGCTGTTTACCGTGTTATCTGCCTCCAACGCAACCGAAGAAAACCTCCATCGCAGGCTCATGAACTGCTTGTCTAATTCAGGTTTGCTTAATCCATTTGGTGCGTGTACCGGAAGCTGTCACGTCAAAACATCGGCTTTTCTGAGCATGTTGCAGGAAAGGCGGGACGGTATGACCCCTCCCTGCCGATCACACGGAGCGTGCAAGAGGTATGCCTGTGGACCTGGCTTTTCGGCCACCTAAACCTTGTGTTGACAGCCGTTGTCGTCTGCCGGGGATGGTCTGCAAGCGCACACCAAGACAAGACAAGGTGTGGTTACAACTTAGTATCTTTTCAGATCCATACTGATTCGGATGTTCCACCGCTGTGACTTATTCTGTTCAGCGTTTCACGTGGCTAAATCCTCTAGTCATGAACCCAGCGCTGTTTCCCAGTGCCGCAGTCTGATCACGGTTGGAGAACAGACTTTTGACGTTCTCGTTGTCCATCTTACGCTTCTTGGACTGCTCGGTCTGTGCAATTACCTTCGCAGTGAGGGACGCGGTCGAAGAGTTGTTGATCTTGCCGTTGCTGTCCTCTTTCGCAAGCGCGGCAGGTTTCGCTTTGGTCGTAGTATCGTCACCATCCACAGCCTGCTCGTCCCTCTTTTTACGCTTCTTGCCGCCGCCAGAAACTTTCTTCAGAGAATGTGACAGGCCCTTCTCTTGAAGTGTTTTTGCGCGCAGACTCAGTCGCGCGATATCGGTGTCCACAAGGGAGTTGATGGGAATGATATCGTTGGAGGCATACTCGACGTCGCAAGTCAGGCACTTTTCGCCAGAGACTTCCTTGATCGCCGCGCCGGAAAACGCATGACCGCATGGAACAATGTAGACGGCCTTGGAGCCCGCGCCCAACTTATCGCCCGTCACAGGACACTTCCACGCTTGCTTCTTCGCCGCGCCATCAGCGTCGGTGTCGAGCTCGAATTTGACTTCGACGATGTCCTTCAGGCTCTTGACCGCGCCTCGAGTCTCGCGCTCGAAGTCTTCCTTACGTGTGCCTTCGACCAGGTATTCGAGGATTGTGGATTTGTTGTAGAGTTTTCCTGAGGAGTCCGAAACGACGGGTTGGACTAAAGGCTGGCGAGATATGGGGTCGGTGGTCCACTGGTATTCTTGTTGCTCGTGTTGCGACTCTTTGACCTGGGCGGCGGAGGGATTGCGCGCGGCTTCCTTGACCAGCTCACGGCGGGTGGGAATGCTGCCGCCGTCGTTACCCATCTTGGATCAATCGATGGTGTGTGCTTGTGACGATGGTGATGGTGGTGGAAGATTCTCAGCGGCTTCGTTCCTCACTCTGCTGCATCCACTTTCATCAGAGCGCGCGTTCCAGGCGCAAGTTGGCCAGTGCTGTTGCTGCTGTCTGCCGGCGCTCGTGGGGTCCGGAGTGAGATGGAATCTGAGGACTCCACACGTGACAAAAGTTTGGAACAGATGCGACGACGCAGTAGTGCTAAAACATTTCAAACTTCCCCTCGATTCCCTCGGTGAAAGAGCCCGCTCAACCGGCGAAGGCCTCGGTGAATGCTGGGTGGGACCACTCTCATCTCACCCTTGTCCGAGCGCATGAGACCACTCTGCTGACAATTGGGAATCGCTTCCCATATCATTCGGCTTTGTTGAAAACGAACACCTGGCTTAACTTCTGACTCCGACAATTTGTTGCGTTTCTGCTTAGCCGTTACAGCGTTGCGCATCTCCACGCCAGAAAACAATATTTGTTATCGACCCCAACATTGCTGTTTTAGGAAGGAAGCACGTGCGCTGAAAGTCGATATCACCTCCTTACCAGAGAGAGTGTGTGTAGGCGGTATTGCCAGGCATTGAGGAAACCTGTGTTGTGGCAACAAGTACGCGACACTATCATGGCCGAAGTCCAGCTGCCAGCAGCGAAAAGGCGCCGGGTATCAAGCTCAGCAGCAGACATGCAGTCGGCAATCGCCCAGCCGGGCTCGATCAAGATCAACGTTACAGGCGCCTATATTATCGACCGCCTCGATACCGACGACGGATCACCACAGTCAACTCACAGCAGTCCTCGAAGCCATTCCGAAGACGAAGACCAGTCTTGCCAACACCACAAGCGCGACATCCGCTTACCAAATCACACATCTGTCGTGAGTCACGTGGCGGCCGACATTGGAGGCTCGCTCGCAAAGATTGTGTATTTCTCGCGAGAAAACAACGACAACGCAGAGTCTGGAGGACGACTGCACTTTTTGTCTTTCGAGACAGATCAGATCGATGATTGCATCGAGTACCTGCGATGCCTGCAGTCCAAGCACCACGAATCAAACGGCGCCAAAGCAACAAAACTCTCAGTAATGGCCACGGGCGGCGGCGCCTTCAAATTCTACGATCGGATCAAGGAGCGTCTTGGCGTGGATGTCCTGCAAGAAGACGAGATGGAATGTCTCATCAAAGGCCTCGACTTCTTCATCACGGAGATCCCGAAGGAAGTCTTCACGTACCACGACAATGACGTCGAAAACCCAATGCACTACCAAGAAGCTAGGTCGGACGTCTACCCTTACCTTCTTGTCAACATCGGCAGTGGTGTCTCTATGATCAAGGTTTCCGGACCCTCCCAATACCAGCGTATTGGCGGCACATCTCTTGGTGGCGGTACACTCTGGGGCCTACTTTCGCTTCTCACTGGTGCACGAACTTTCGACGACATGCTGGCCATGGCTGATTCAGGCGACAATAGCTCCGTCGACTTGCTAGTGGGAGACATCTACGGCGAGGGAATGGGCTACGAGAAGATTGGTCTCAGCGAACGGACCATTGCGAGTAGTTTCGGAAAGGTCTTGAAGCGCAAACGAGAAGCTGAGCGAGATGCTGAAGACGGCAGCAACTATGGCGAGAAAGGCGAGATCTCGCCACCAGCGCCTGGAGGCAAAAACGACGGCAACGGCAGCAGACTCATTGGAGATGGCCGCATGTTCGCGCCCGCAGATATTTCACGGAGTCTGCTATACGCAATAAGGTAAGACTCGCCGATGTTACGATTTAAACGTGGAGCCGAAAAAGCCTGAAATTCAATCATGTGCTAACTCATATGTCCTCACAGTAATAACATAGGCCAAATCGCCTACCTGCAGTCTGAAAAACACGACTTGAAACGCATCTACTTCGGCGGCTCTTTCATCCGCGGCCACCAACAGACCATTCACACGCTATCTTACGCCATCAACTTCTGGAGTAAAGGGAGCAAGCAAGCGTTTTTCCTCAGGCATGAGGGCTACTTGGGCGCGGTTGGAGCTTTCATGAAGCGCAGACCAGTGAGCTGGAAAAGGAGGAGAGGAAGCACGGGGAATGAGGTGATGGAGGAGGCGGCGGAGTCAATAGGAGGGTGACGAACTCTGGTTCTTACAAAGAAAAATAAATTATTGTAATACTCTGGTTTCTGGAAATGTGCTTGTGCGGACTTTGAAGCGGAGGCTTCTTTTGAGGCGAGTGTCTGCACGCTACATTGACGAGAGCAATCAATGATTGCTCTATTAGTTGCTTCTAAAGGGCAACATGACAGGCAAAACAAAAACATACAACAGGCGGGATTCCCAGATGGTCACCCACTCTAGTACTAGTCGCCCGGTTCAGTGCTTATGTATGGCAGAGCGGACGGGATGCCCAGTTTTCACTGACCTATGGTCGTATGTGCTCAGATTTCTCAGATAATTGAATATATACCTTGTTAAATCATGCTTTCTCAATGGCATCGGGACAGAATACGGCTGGTTTGGCTTCACCACTATTGACAATACGAGACCAATGACCTCCCTCTACACGTTAGATCTCCCGTTAACGCAGCGTCGTGAACCAGTCCACGCAAGCATCCTTTCCTCTTCCCTTCTTCGCGACGCCTGCAGATCACCTAGAAATAACTAGCATCAACATAGTGAGCACTAGCATAGCCCGAACCCAGAACAGTAGTGATAGCAACCGGAGCAGAGATCTTCTTCGAGAAGCTAGCGCGCTGTCCACTAGCACCAGCACCAGTATTGCCGTACTCTTGGAACGCAACATTGGATGTACGAGCATCGCCAGTGTTCCAGATGTGCCAGCCAGCAGCATTAATGACGTTCGACATGCTCGTGCTCTGGAACACCACGCGGGCGAACGCTCCCCACGGGCGTCCAAGGTAGTAGGCACCAGCAGCCACAGAATTACCAGCAGCGGCCGCGATGGTAGACTTGTTGATAACGTAGTATCCGGCATCGTTGGATGCGCGTCCGGAAGCGGTGACGTAGCCTTGGGAGGCTGCGAGGACGCCGATGTGGATTTGTTCGAACCAGGCCTGGGCGTGTTGGCCGAAGATGAAATCGGTGGCACCCTCGATGTAAGACTTTGCGTAGAGCTGGACGCCGTTCTGGGCGAGGACGGTGTCCTGGTAGCCGTAGAAGCCGCAGCCGTAGTAGCCCTGCTGGCCGTAGTTGGCGGAGAGGGCGAGGGCTTGGGAGCCTTTGCCATAGGTGTTCTTCACGTTGACGTTATCTGTGTGAGGCAGAGATATCAGTGGCTGGTCTGGTCTGTTGAGGAAGCAACGTCAAGGTATTCCCACTTACACATCTTGAAGTTTGTAGTCCACACTCGGAGTGTAGCAGTGGCATCATCGTTTGCCGCGTTCGACAAAGCTTTCTTGGCGGTGATGGTAACCTGGTTGCTGGTGTAGGATGTCGTGTCCTTGGTGGAACCGTAGATGGTCAACGGACCCTTGAGCTGAGGAATATACACTTGCTCGTTGTAGGTGCCCGGTTGGATAAAGATGACTTGTTCGCTCGTAGATGAAGCAGAGAGAGCAGCAACAGCTTTCGAGACTATAGCGTTGGGTCAGCGGGCAGGTATGCTTGTTTGAATCAAAGATACCACTCACTAGTCGTGTACTTCTGCCCGCTGCCAACAACAAGTGCCCCAGAGGGTGCAGTTGTGCGGCTAGCAGCAAGTGCAGAAGCCGCAAGCGCGATGAGAACGCCGAAGACCTTCATGTTGGCAATAACGAACTGGATTGCGTGTATTGGTATCAAAGAGTTCCAAAGGGAAAGGATCAATAAATGAGGAGCTGGAGTATCGTCTGCCGGAGAACAACACCTCTGGGAACAAGTGGACGGCTTTTCTCCTACAGGGGCTTCGCCGGCGAAGCAGAGTAAAATAGTATGCAATATGGACTTTTTAGATTATCGAACGGCAGGGTTGAGTACTTATTCACCTTGTGCATCTCGAAGGGAATGGTCTGCAACCAATTAAGAATGCTAAGCCTTCGCCAACTTTACGATCCTCAGGTGCTTGACATGTGCCCCGAGACCTAGACCGTCTGAGCAATCTATACTCACGCAGCGTGGCGTCGTCATATAGCGGCGCCTTGTTTCGTCGTCCAAGCAGCGAAGTCATTTTGGTAAGTCCGCGACAACCTTCGTAGATTGAAATAATATGGGTTTTGCGGGATGTTGCGGGGAAACAGCGCACCATTGGTGGAAAAGATAACGTGGGTGCAGGGAACAAGGAAGGTTTGTTTCGAACTCTCGTACTCCTGACGACTGGCCATCAACATGGAACATCCATGTCCTTTTGGACCCCGGACTGCGGAGGCTTCTAGATCCGCCTGTCAGTTGTTTCGTCTATGGTATCGAAGGTCAGCCCAGTTGGATCACCTAACAGATACAAATGTGCATCGTGTCTGCAAAATTTTAGTAGAAACACTGTTTCAATGGTAAGAACAAGCGTATAATTGTCTATCGTCAATGATAAAAGTGTACTGAACAACGTAGGAAATGTAAGCTTGGATATTATCTCAGGGGTAGGGCAAGGAGTATGCACACAGAAGCTAGACCACGAGGCAGGTGAATCTTACCTGCAAACACAAAGAGCGCAAGCGGAGAATAAAGATCAAATCTCGTAACATCATACACATTATTTCCCCCTCTACTACCTGAGCTAACAACAATCCAACTTTTTCTTTTACTCTACAACGACTCCTTACCGCAACCACCCTCGTGATTGTGCTTGTGCGCAGGCACAGCATTCCTCCTCCTGTTGACAACAGTAGTGGCGTTGACAGGGCCCAGGCTCTCGAAGCTAGTAGCGTATTCGGCAACGGCAGCAGCAATGGCCTTGGTGTTCCACTCGAAAGCATCCCATGCAAGGTTGGTGATGTTGTCTCCTGCTTTATGGTAGTTAATGTCGTACGCGACACCGGCCTCGCCGCCGAAAAGCTCAGCCTCTTCTTCAGTCTTGACGACCTCGGCACCAGTGAAAAGGCCACCAGAGGCAATGCCAAGGTTGAGGAAACCAGCGTAGTCGCTACGGCCGCTGAAGTCAGTGGGGACAGAGTTAAGACCGTTGGCAGCGAAGAAATCCTCGAAGAAGGCCTCAGCCTGGCCACTACCAGCGGGACCGGTCTGGTTGAAAGCACTTCCATCACCGTCGTAGATGCCGAGAATGTAGTTGGGCGAGGCAATCATGTCGAAGTTGAGATACAAGCGGATCTTGGCGGCCTCTTCGGCAGACAAGTTCTCGGTGTAGTGGTAAGAGCCGAGCAGACCGAACTCCTCAGCGGCCCAGAAGCCGATGCGGACGGAGTTGTTGACTGCGTAGCCGGTAAGCTGCTCAGCAACTTCGAGGATACCGATGATTCCGGAGCCGTCGTCGTTGATACCCGGTCCAGCTTGCACAGAGTCGGAGTGACCACCAATGACGAGGACGGAGTCCTTGTTGCCGCCAACGGTCTCTGCAATGACGTTCTCACTATGGACAATTAGCTTGATGAATTTCCAACCGAGTCGGAGGTGTCAACTTACACAGTGATGTTGTAGATGTCGCTGTCAATGTCGATAGTGACCTCGATCGCCTCGCCGCCAGTGATACGCTCGATCCAGGAAGTGGCATTGGCAAGAGCAACACCCGCAGTAGGGACGTAGTCACCCTCAGGGCGAGGAGGCGGGCCAAGGGTACCACTGCCAAGTGGCTCAGGGGCATTGTTGTAGATGATGGCACCAGCGGCTCCGGCAGCACCAGCGAGAGCGGACTTCTGGCCGAATGGGCAAGTACCACGCTTGATGAGAGCGATCTTGCCCTCGACCTCAGTAGGGTAGTTGGCTGCCTCGCAACCGATGTCGGCAACGGGGACGAGCTCGGCGGTGACTGTTCCACCGGGGGAGTACTCGAAGAGCGAGGGCACGATGGTAATACCATCGACAGTCAGCTCACCCTCCACGTTGCTGTACAGCGCGGTGAATGGTTGTCTGTACACGGTCCAGTAGTCGCCGAGAGCTTCGATGCTCTCAACAAGGTAGGTAACGGTGTTGTTGTGGCCCTCAGAGCCAATGACTCTGTTGCGGTCCGGGGTGGCGTATGCAATGTCCTCCAAGTCTTGAGCCTTCACCCTGAGGTTTTCGACATCGATCGCTGCTTGAAGAGCTGCAGAGTCGACAGGTGGGTTGACAGGCACAGTCGGCTTTCCAGGTTTGCCAGGCTTACCGGGCTTTCCAGGCTTACCGGGCTTGTCAGGCTTGCTAGGGTAGTGAGGAGGATGAGGAGGCTGCTTGCTCGGCCCCTTGTACTTGGAGGGCACGTTGGCGTACTTCGGCTCCTGCGGCGCGGCAGCAGCAAGACCAAGAGAGGCCGCGAGGACGGCGGTGGAGAGCTTCATGATACAACAAGGATGTCTTGAAGATGCCGTGTGTGGATGATCACGTCTGGAAGCTTAGGGGAAGGGAGGAGTGCATGAAGAGACGGCGAAAGCATACTTATACCTATACAAGGGTCGATCGACTGCAACACCCATGCTGTGCACGCAAGGCAAGACAACGGAAGATCGTCCATAGGTACCTGCATCTGCAGCGAACGAATGCACTTCACCGTTGGTTCTCGGAGGGGAAGCCAAGAGATAGCATTATTGCGCGGGAAGGCGAGCACTGCAGGGTCGCCTGATCGTTTGCCCACTTTGCGTATATCGGCGGGCTCGCCAAGTGATAATACGCTCAAGTGCATGGCGAAGCATAGCTAGTGAGTCGGCGATAGCAATATATACTTTATACAATTTGCGGAGGACGCGCTGAAGAGAGCAGGAGGCAAGCAATGCCCAGAGAGTGCCAAGTAGGGACTCAGCAAGGCGTGGAGCGTGGTGGCATTGGCACTGGATGGATTTAGTCCGTTTCGGGCAGGACAATCTGATTGTTGACTCTTGGTATAGCAACGTGGATGGTGAAATGTGCGCAGTGGATGCTGTATATCTAATGAAGGAGGCGGGAGTGTGAGTCGGTGGTGGGTGGCGAACTTTGATCGCGCACATCTCCAGCTCCAACCACTCTTTCCGGTTTTCAGGATGTTTTCACGACATACCTGCATGAAGGGCCCAGTTGACAGATCGGTATCGCGGCGACGCTGTAGAGCTTGCCGATCGCAATGCCTAGACGCCACCGCCACCGCGTGAACCTCACGTGTACTGGCTCCTTAATACACCGCCAAGTGATCATCATACGGCTACAGTACACGACCATGAGCTACCGTGCAGAACATTGGATTGTCCAAGTACTTGGGGCTCCAAAGAGAAGGTGTGTAGATCGCTGTCACCTGATCTTAAGACAGATGACATCCGAGTACATGCACCCGAGACAAGTCTGCCCAGCGTACCACAACTACCCGATCCATGGGACGGACATGTTTGCTGGACATCTTTTACCACGAGTACACGCCGGAAACTCTCACGGCGAACCAGCATATGCATTAGGAAACATACTCGCATGCACATGGATCGATAGCAAGTCGGCCAGCGAGAGCGCAGAGTATTATATTGATGTGCATTTTTATCACGATCTCAACTACACACATCTAATCACAAGGCAAATCAATCAAGATTCCAAAGCTCATCGGATTATGCACTATTCTACATACACGCTTTACCCGAAGAAAAAAAAAAGGCCCTCTCCCCTAATCTTGCCCAAAAAGCAAGAGGGAGAGAAGCAGAAGAAGAAGAAGAAAATACCAGAGATTCAGCAAAAAACGCCTCCCAATGCTCTCAAACTACCATCATACAATAATCTTCTTCGGTTTTCCTTTCAGTCCCTACCGCCGAGGACAGAAGCAGAACAAACGCCGCCGCTTGAACTTTTTCATTGGTTCTCGCAAACATGCCACCCAGCATCCGAAGGCTGTTCCTCCATCCATTCGTCGTTCCAGAAACCAGAAATAACATCGTCCCCTTTTGTTTGTCAAGTAATAACATGAATAAGATCGTGAAGTATGCGTCTCCGGTGAGCCTCGTCTTGATTTGTTTCCAGATGTTCTAGACTGAAGTTTCAGCGAGGACTCGCGAAGCGCTTAGGTACAACTCGGTCGCCGCGGGGTCGGCGTCCGGTGTGGTTTCGGGCCTTAGGCCTTTGTGTGTGTACTGCAAGCTCGGTCTCTCTAAGACACGGAGCGCAGCGGGCTGTTGTGCGGCATGCGCTCTTGGTGCTGGACCAAGGTCATGAGCATGTTCTCCACCTGCGGGTGCGCCTTGATCCAGGAGAAGTTCCAGATGTCGTAGGCCGGATTCTTGATCAGCTCAAGCATGGTGACCAAGAGACCCCAAGGGTGGGGACGCGCCATGCTGAGTCTGTTGACGAAGACGTTCATGAGCGACTGGCGGATCTCGTCCGATTCAACAGAGAACATGTGCACGAGGGCGGTGGAGAAGTACTGAGTGTGGCCGTTGACGTAGCGAAGCTGGTTGGTCAGGGCGCACAGGATATGGAAGCGCACTTCAGGGCGTGCTTCAGTCAACAAGCGCTCAAGGAACTTAGCGGGCGGTGCTGCGGCTGAGAAGACGGTAGATGTCGCAGTAGCGCGAATACCAACGTGGAGGATCAACACGTTAACGAGAAGAGTGTCGACCTGGCCGTCTTCGTTGTCGAAAGCTTCGAGCACTGCAGAGGTCTCATCAAGGGTTCCGTTGAGTGCGCGCTCAACAGGCTGGAGGATGTTGGCCTCGCGCAGAACCTTCTCGTGATCCGTGTGGACAGGCGGCGCCGACCTGACGGCGTCAAGCCTGTTGATCTTCAGGCCGCGTTCGAAGGGGTCGGGCTGCTCGGCAACAACTGCATGCGTCGCAGCACTGTTGATCAAGTTGTGAAGCTGCGAGATGCGCTCGGGGACCATAGCGTTCAGTACGGCGTGGTTCTCAATAAGGAACTCAGGGTAATCGCGGTGCAGCATAAGCATCAAGCGGCAAATGCCCGGGTAGAATTCCCTAAGCGTACCGCTGCCCTCTCCCTCAGCAGATGCAAGGGTGAAGAATTTGAAAAGGGCGCCAAAGAGCTTCAAAAGTGTATCCCAGCCTCCAGAGGAACGACCTTGGGCCTGGAGCATGGCGGGCAAGAACAGCCTGTGAGTGATCAAAGTCAGCCATCCGAAGGAGAAGCCTTCGAAAACGCTGGGCTGGATTGTGTAGAAGGCAATGCCGAAGGTCTGCAAGATCTCCTTGTGCACTTCCTCACCAAGCTGCTCCCTCAGGTCGTGCATCTCGCAGAGCAACGCGGAGAAGAGGCGGAAGTAGACGCGGCTGGGGAAGCGTTCGCCTTGCTTGTAGTATTGGTCCTGGAACACTAGCAAGATCAAGCGCATGATAGCGTTGAAGAACTTGGCAGGAGGTGCGTTCTCCTTGGAGTACGAGCTCTGGTATGCGACCATAACAGCGATCAGGCGTGCGAACGCGTCGGTCTGAATGTGAGAGTTGTCAATGCTGGTGAATGGCATCGAAGAAGCACGCTCGAATGCAGCGATGGACATGTCGAGGCAAGAGCGGAAGAAGTGTGAGGCTTCTTCCACACGGCCAAGGATGTGCTTCTGGTGGAGCTGCTGCACGAAAGCAATCTGTGCTCTCTCGGGGGCATGCTTGCGTTGCAAGTGTATCCACTCCTCGAAGATGTACTCAAACTGATCCTGCTTCTCAGAGCCAGGCGGGCTGGGCATGCCGTTGGGCTGGTCGGACGGGAACTGCAGCTTCGCGATGATCTGGCGCGCAATATCGTTGTCGGGATCCTCTGCGAGCCACTGGCTAAGCGCCTCGTAACATTGCGTGAAGTCGGATCGGAAAGCATGGACAGGGCTCTCACCGAGAACAACTTCCACGATGAGATCGTTGAGGAAAGGCAACGCAACCTCCCTGCGCTGGCGCATAGCCTTGGCTGCCAACATGTCAATCTGTTCGACGTCCATGAGGTGCTCGGTCATCATTGCGACCGTGACAGGTGTGTTAAACACCTTGTCATCTTCCAGAGTAGCCAAGAAGGAAGTCACACCACGAAGGGCGTTATTGCTGAGCTTGCACAATGACCAAAGCAGTCTGACGAGGACTTCGATCTCCAGACGCTTGTGTGAATCGGTGTAAACACGCATAAGAGTCTCCTGTCCGGCAGCAAGGGCAAGTTGCTCTCTCTGAACAGCGCCGTCAATAAGGGCGATCAACTCCTCGAAGATACGACGGACAGCACTAGTATCGGCGATGTCAGAGATGTGGTCCTCGGCGGCTTCCCTGCAGGCTTGCTGGAGGTTCTCAAGAAGACTTCTGATTGTCTGGCCAATGTTCTGTGCTTCGGCGAAGCCGTTGACCTGTTGCTGACCACCTGGCACCTGCATTTGCATGCGTTGCTGTTGAGGGGTAGCGCGAGGTATTGCGGGAACTTCGGCTGGGGTAGGCAGGCTCGGCAAGTAGTTGTCGTTGAGCACGTCTCCAATCTGGCGGGTCGCGTCTCCAACGCCAGGTGTGGCCTGGGAAGATGGTGCAAGGCGGGCTTGACGGCCAAAGTTCTCGTAAAGGGCGAGCTGCTGTCTGTTGAGACCTCCAAGTTCCTGGCTGAAGGGCGCAGGGATCAATTGAGACCACCTTGTGAGCGGCGGGTTGTTGAAGGGATCGTTGGGCCTCTGGTCGTTGTGGTGCTTACGCTGCTCGACTGCCTGCGCCAATTGAGCGTCGGACTCTGACAGCGAGTGATCCTCTGCGGCTGACTCGACGAGGCTACAAACAGTGTCGATGTTGTCGTTTACGAACATCAGAATCTGACCTTCCGGCAACTGACCGGGCAGGTTGTTCGATGCAAGGATGCGGATATTGTTCATGATGCTCATCCTCAAAGGCTCCTTGCACGTTACCAGAGCAAGGCTTCCGGAAAGGCTCTTGACCATGGTGTGTGCACCGTTCCTCAACTTCTCCACGTCACTTTCTGCTGCGAAGTCCTTCTGAATCAGCTCCGCAGTTGAAATCGCTGCGATAGTAACGGAGCGTTCAACCACGGGCGCAATGATTTCATAGATCGCCTGTTGGGCAGCCTGGACGAAAATGCTACGGAGCTGTGGCTGTGTGACGTTACCAACAGCTGTGGGAATTTGGAGCATGTTGCCCAGGTCGGGGAGTGCTGCGATAACGGCCTCTGGAGTGAAGCGCTCGCTTGCAGCACGCTTGGATAGACCCATGAGGGCCATGTCTCCAAAGCCGTCTGGACCGCCTTCCGGCACGTATTGCTGCAGCATGTTGTTCTCATGGAGCATAGGTCTGGAGCGGATGACATCCAAGGGCTCAAGCTTGTTCACATCGATGTTGAGCTCCTTGCATAGAACCTCAATCTCGAACTTCTGGTTGAGCTTCAACTCCATGAAGTGGTAGAGCTCGGCAAGGAAGCCAAGGAGTTCCATCAACCACGGGTTCGGCGGCTGGAAGATCTTCGACTTTGCGGCGTGGACAAGAACCTTGCAGGTGAACGGAATTGCGATGATGAGTCTCTGCGTGTCATTGGCTTCGAGAAGGAGATCCTTGAATGACAGGTTGCGGTGCAGGATGGGCTGGTTGCGCGCCAGGGTCAGAGAGCCCAACCAGCCAGCGAGGTTCTTAAGACTGGTACGTTCCTGAGGAGAATCCATGGTGCTCTGAGCGTTGAGCATCTTCGCACAACTGATGTAAGTCTCGCGAAGTACTTCAGCCCAAAGGTACTTCTGGTTAAAGTTGTCCAGAAGCTGCAGATACATGGTCTGGTAGTTCGGCTGTGACTTGGCGAGCTCTTCGACAAGGTAGTGAGCGAACCACTGATGGTGTCTATCCTCCAGAGCACTTTGCAGATCCTTGAACTTCTCATCCAAATTACGCTTAGACATGTTGTTGAGTACGAAGATGACCTTGTCCGAGACCTCCTCGTCCGGCGTCTCGTAGATCTCTGGACGGAGGGGAGCATCGACATTAATGCTCGAGAAAGGTGGCGTAGGAGAGTCGACGGGGAACTCGTCATCGAGGGCACCGTTGGTGATGCCATTGGTGCCGTCGCCGTTCAAGCTCACACTGTCTTGGCGGAGTTCAGCGAGTACCTTCTCAGCGGCTGGAACAACCTGAGTGTTGCGCAGGTTCGGAATGTGCAGGATACGTTCAGCAAGCTGCGGCCAGTCCTTCAGACGATCAGTGAAATGCAGCATTGCCTGCATGCCAAACTTCCACATGGAGTCCTCGGAGCCATAGATGGACACTGCCTCAAACACCATGTAGAGAGCCACCTGCATGCTGAATCCGAACAAAACTTCGTACTTGATGAGACCTCCAAAAAGCACAGCAGTCGTAGCGAGGGCCTCGTTGGGATACTCGCCGAAGCAGTTGTATTCGTCGAAAAGCCCATGGATCATGCTGGCGAAGAGATCTTGGTCCGCAGGGTTATCGGATGTTTTGAGCTGCTTCAGCTGGTCAATCACATCGTTCGCGTCCACTTCACCGCCGTACATCCTCTTGTATTGCTCTTCCATTTGAGCGCCTGCTTCTTCTGGCAAGCTGTTGCCACGCTCACCGTTAGCCGCGATGAGCATATCGCGCCTGTCATCCTCGCCGTAGTTGACCAAGCGAGGGTAGACCTGAAGGGCTTGCCTGAGCAATGGAACAAAGTCGTCTTCTGGAATCGCATCATTGATCATGAGGAGAAGCTTGTGTGCAGTCTTCAGTTGCAATTGTGGGCTTGCGGGCTGCAGGCGCTCCCGTTGCACGATCGCTTCGCCTTCCATCTTACTTCTGACGAAATCCACAATCGCGCGAGCGAACGACTGAATGCCCATAGCACTCACGTGCTGCTGCGCAAAATCGTCGAGATCGCAAGTTCCCTTGCTGTGAGCGTAAGCTGCAAGCTCCAGAACGAAGCTGCTCTGAATTGTGAGCAATGCCTCGAGCCATCCGTGCTCCAGCGCATGCTCGTAAATTATACCAATGAGCATGTTTTCCTGCTGGTAGAACTCGACCATGCGTCCGGCAACCCAGATCTTGTCGTTACGCCACAGAGAGTGCATTACAAAGTCGTAGTTCTCGTGCTGCTTAAGCAAGAACGGGAAGAACAGCTGCTTCAGAGCCTGGTCTTGTAGAGCTCCCCATGGCTTCGGCACCGCGGCAGCAGCACACACAAAGACGGTCATGTTCGGGTTGATCAAAGTCTCGGGAATTCCAAGCATCTGGGCACCGTTATATGTCTCCTGGGATTGGAAGATCATCGTGAAGAGAGCTTCGGTCGCATCCATAGAGACCAGAGGATGCCTGACGGCCTTTTCGGCGAAACTTCGCACGCTGTCTGATGCGTCCTGGAAGTCTTCCATTAAGAACGCGCGGCGCAAGTTGGGAATCTGCGAGACGTCAAGCTCCTCTGGAGTGGTAGACAAGAAAGCGACGACAAAGCTAAGCTGCGTTTCGGGGGCGCTCCATGTACCACCCCAGAGGTTCTGAATGTCGAAATTGGCGTACTCGCGTGCGAGGGGAAGGAGAGCCCTGTAGAGAACCAGAAATTGTGTCTTTGTGACGTTCAGCTTAGGAATGTCGAAACCTTGGACAACATCGGCCCAGTCGATCTTGGCCCCAGCGCGATGTTGCCTGAGCGCCTGGACGAAGATACCCGCATTGTAGGCCTCGCCATTCTCGACAATTGCCATGAGCAGTAGTGCCATGGCAATGGTTCTGTACGCAATTTCCTGGGTCTGCACACCGGCCAGTACCTCTTTACAAGCTTCCAGGCTTTGCGTACACCCTGGTCCAGCGCGCTGTACATGACGAGCTAGCCTTCCGTCTTGCGAGTCCAGCAGGTCCATGAGTGTGATTACGGATTGCACAATGGGAGGCGGTCTCATCTTGAGCTCACTGTACCTCCCGAGGGTTGCGAATTTGAGATTCTCCCGCTGCTCTTCACCCCAGTTCCTAGGAGGGTCTTGGATTATGCGCTCGATGATGGATGCGATCACTTCGTCCGATACATTCATTTGTGATTGAGTGCCTGATTTGAGCGCGAGGACTTGTAGGAAGTTGGAGAGATTGTTGTTGAAGAGCGCATCGCCTGTAAAGTAGAACTTGTGTTAGCGTGCGTTGCAATCATGGATGAAGTGAAAGTGACCATACCTTTGGATCTAAGATCTGATTTGGAAGCCTTTTTGCAGGCAAGTGCAAGAGTGACCTTTGCGAGCGGATCTAGTCTGAAGTGATCCACGAGCGCATACAGGTCGAAATCCCTGAAGAGGTCGCCTTCGTTGGTGTCCAATGCCTCTGCGATCTTGCTCGCCTGTTGTGCTTCAGTCGTGATCTTTTGCATCTCTTGCACCAATAATTGGTAGTTGCCGGCAGTGCCTGTCTCTGCTGACTGTCTGGCACTGCCAGGGAATATGGCGGCTGCATTGTTCTGCAGCAGACGCCTGAAATACTGTGGGAAGACCTCCATGCCGTTATCCTCCACCAGTTTTTGAATCTTGTCAACTTGAGCTTGCCACTTCACGCGGTCGCCGTCGTCTTTGATGGTGCTCAGTAGAATATTGAGCTGTGTGACTACCAAGCTGGTGAGCTGTCCAGAAAGGCCGCTGGCGCTGTAAGGTCCAGACGAGATTGGTGAGCCTGCGGTCGAGAGTGAAACTGAGGGCGAGTGCCGAGAGAGTCTAGATGCACCAACGCCTGCTTGCGACAGTGAGGAGACGCCTGCGATGGGTGAAGTCACACGTGGACTGCTGCCCGAAGTGACTGTTCGCGAGCGCGGGCCCGAGAGCGAGGTTGCTGACGCGTAGTGTTGCTGCTGGCCTGCGGCTGAAATACCACCGAATGAATGGGTGGACGAGGTCGAGGACTGACGGCTCGCGACCTGGCGGTTGACGATGGAAGCAGTCTGACCGGCGTCGAGGCGAGTGGGCGAAAGGGTAGCTCGCGAGGGACTGCTAGTCGCGCTGCTGGTAGACAACGGCTGGCCTGAGCTTGCGGTGGAAATGGGCGTCACGCCTCGCCGAGTGAACTGACGGGCAGATGAAGCTTGCCGGGGCGATTGTGATTGCTGCTGGGCTGCTCGGGTGGTGTTGCGGGCGGGCTGGATGGAGGGCTGTTGATTATGGGGTTGGGTGGTGGTGTGGTTGAAGGAATTGTCCTGGGAGGTGGGAGGAAGGCGGCCGCTCATCGATACGGCGCGCACATTGGGATTGAGGGTTGTGTGGGTGATGGAAGGAGAGCTTGGTGGTGGTGGAGGAAAGGGTTGCGGCACGTGTTACTGATCGTGCTGTGAGGTGCCAGCCCGACGAATCTCAAGCATGCGGCCGTCCCCCGAACTTTAAATTCTACCGTGCGCTGCATGCACATTGACTTCACTCTGTCTGCCACTCCTCCATCTTTCACCTGTTCAAATATTCTGCAGCAATACAATCTTCAGTAGAATGTATGCAATCGCAATCACTGGCACTACATGCAATATTCAGGCCCGATATTCTAGAGAGCAGCATGTGTGAATTAGCGCTTCAATGAAACCTGGTCCTGGCCTGGTCGATCCAATGCCTGACATTCTGAATATCAGCACATGTCGAACACCTGCGGGCAACATCGGGATCAGCTCTCACACACCATGGAATTGTGCTCCTCCCACTGGCGAGGTTATCATGTGGCCGATTAGTAGAAGCCACACTGCCTGAATTGCCGTCTTGAGTCTGTTACGAGAGTCTCAGTGGTAAGCAAGGTCATCCAATCCCTCCAGTTCGACATTCTTCAGCTCCCAAAACCAGCAGACACTGGTAGAAGCATCTCACCGATCGAAGTACTCGTTCCTGTGCCTAACTACAGCATATGGTACTGCCGCATAGAGCAGTGTAGATGTAGCTGTTACTGAAGGTACCCAAACTTGTGTCTTCGTATGGTCAGATATCTAAGCATGTGCCCTGGCTGTCCGTGCTAGCATCGTCAATATAGGTACAATGCTAGGTCTATCTGCGATCGAGATACTTCCTTCAAGTGTGAGTACCATATACTCGAGCTACTAGTATCAAGCAGGAATCCCAGGTACAACATTGCTGCTTCCGAGGTGATCAATGTCATCGGTATTCAGACTTGTGACGAGTGCTTGTGAAGGACAATGCGATACCGAACAGCGTATCGTTGTCTCCTCTTTACATCAACACTGTGCTTCTCTTATATTTGCAGTATCTGACGGTGAGTCAGAAGAGGCAATAAGGTGATATCTTCTTGCTGCTGTACGTACGTACTCCGATGTGCCACACAATTGGCGATGGGTCGATTGCGTCTTCGAACGTAAAGAGCGTGAAAAGCAAACTTTGAACAAACAGCCCGCCAATGCCCCAGATACTGCACTTGCGATACAGTAACTCAAGGTCTTGACGTATTATAACCTCTACCAGAATTAATGACACATTTACGAACACAATGCAGCTTTCATGGCACATATTACGATGCGTCGCCAATGTAAGCCTGGGGCTACAAGGGTTCAAGGGTTAAAGCTACACCTCCACCAGTGGGCCAGCTGTCAAGCTCCAGCTGCACAGTGTCTAAAGCCGACGTCAAGCAATTGAACAATCACGAGCAGAAAGACATTGCACCCAGTGACCCTCACTACCCTTCGGACCAACCGCAACGAAGACTGACTCACCGGTCACATATCCGCGACAGCTTGTTCGCCAGCCAATCGGTTAAAGAGGAAATAACTACTCCCACCCAAACCACAAACTAAACCACCCGCCCAATACCCACCACAAAGATGCTCTCCGCCCTCGCCGGCATGCAGCCCCGGCAACTCGCCGCCCAAATCCTCAACTTCGCCCTCGTCCTCTCGACAGCTTTTATGCTCTGGAAAGGCCTCTCAGTAGCCACAGACTCCTCCTCGCCCATCGTCGTCGTGCTGTCCGGCAGCATGGAACCGGCGTTCCAGCGCGGAGACTTGCTCTTCCTATGGAACAGGGGTGCGGAAACACAGGTGGGAGAAGTCGTGGTGTACAATGTGCGCGGGAAGGACATTCCGATTGTGCACAGAGTGATTAGGAGGTTTGGTGGAGGGTGAGTTTCTGGCTAATACACTTATGAGAGGTTTGGAGTGGATTGCTGATTTATATTGGGTTTTAACAGAAGCGCACCGCTGCAACTCTTGACAAAGGGCGACAACAACGCCGCAGACGACACGGAGCTTTACGCGCGCGGCCAGAGCTTCCTCGACCGCAAGAAGGATATTGTTGGTAGTGTGTTGGGATACGTGCCGTTTGTGGGCTACGTGACCATTCTCCTGAGCGAATACCCCTGGCTCAAGACAGCCATGCTCGGGTTCATGGCTCTCACAGTTGTTTTGCAAAGAGAATAGTACGGAGGATCTTGTCATTGCGCATAGAAGCAAGGAGTAATGCGTAACGGACTGGGAGATATGGAATAGTTGCGCGACGGGCTCGCATTACATGTCCAAATGGCACGGTTCGTTTACGCTTGATGCGCTTTCTCCGAACATCGCTGATGCTCTCCCCTGGTGAAGAAATCGTCTACTGTAGCTGTTCTTAATGCTGGCCCAACACCTTGTCTTGACGCTGATATGAAAGATGGTTAACATGCTGTAAGTATCGACAATATTCTATTGGACAGCCATAACTATCCCAACACGAGTACTCGAGATGCAGGTCAGCCTCTCGATTGCCAATGTGCTGCTGCCACAAAATTTTCGATCTTGGCCCCAGATACCGCCGGCCAATGTGCCAGCGCCAGTTCGCATCGCAATAGCAATTACATCTATCCTACCATCAAGATTCTATTACTCAGCTCGATCGATCCCTTCCGCCTTCAGTGGAAAATGGTCACATTGGTAGAGCGGTGGGCTCCATTGCTGGCACGAGCGAACCGTCGATGCCATCTATCGGTCTTTATTGTTCCCTGGTAATACCATTGTGGTACTCGCTCAGCATGAAATGCGGTAATCCGAGCTGAGCGATGGTCTATCACAAACGACCTGGCCGAGCCCGGGGATTACTTCTTCGCAATCTGTATTATCCTCCCCCTTTTATATGCGGCTGGCCTTCTAAGATTCGGGTCATAGAGATGACGATCAGGCCCACTGAGAGCGGTAGCGACACAAACGTTTGGCAGAATGTCCAGGTGCAATCATCACAGCTAGTTCCGATGCTACAGGCCCGGGCGAGAGTTGCTTGAGACCAAGGTCACGAATTGTAGATTTGTTACACGGAAGTGAAATATATTGTAATTCTAAAAGCCAATCGCATTTGGGTATCCGCGCAATATTATCTTACACACACAAACACGCAGCAATCTTCGCTTTTCCTCCTCTCCGTTGCCAGCGCCTCGTATTCTTACACGGCCAATTGATTGCCGTAGTCATAACCATTTCCTCGATACAACACAAGCAAAACCAAATTTTGTCTTAAGAAGTAGGCTTAAGCGCCTCCGTTGTCAAAGAAAAGCAATTCCGAACCCAAACACCGCGCTTGCAGGTTTTCCTATTTCCCGAAAATCAAAGCAGTAAACAAAAAGAAGCATCTCGAATCGTACCGCGCAGTCTGTTGCGCCTTGTTGTTGTCGTTTTTGTCGTCGTTCTCCTTCTGAGCTCCGGCTGTTGCGGATACCCATCACCCAGTCACTCGCCTGACCCACAGGGAGCCCTCACCATCGTCAAAATCTTCACGGCGTCTGGCCCTTGCAATTTTGATGCCGATGTCCATCTCCTCCAATTTCACTTCTCGCAGCGTCTCTCTACGCTCTTCTAGCTTGCGCTTCGCATCACGAACCGCGGCGAAGGACACCTCCAGTGGGCTTGCACGCTCCACATTCTCCAGGTCTGTGATGGCGCGCTCGATGTTGCGTCGCTGCATCACAATGTTCTTTTCTTGAGTGAGCAGCATCTCGACGTGGGAATCTTGCTTCTCTGATATGCCAGGAATGGATGGCAGGGCTTTTTTGCCACTGCCGACGTTCGGTGTGGTAGTAGTTGAGATAGGACCTACTCGCTTGGGAGTTTCATCGCCAAGGGGGAATGTGCGGGCGCGGGGTGTTGATGATGGGGTTGCGCGGGGAGTCGAGTCGTCTGATGCTCCGGTGACGGCGCGTTGGCGCTGAGGAGTGGTGGGCCTCCACTCTTCCTTGTCGAGGCGCTGGACTGGACGTTTGCGGGAGAGAATCGACTCATTCGGGCGTTCGCTGAAGTAGGATTTTTCGATTGGCGCCGATGGCATGGGCGGTAAGGCGGTGGGGTCTTCGGTTTCTTCCATCGGGGTAGGAGCAGCGCTTGTGCCGATGGTGGTCCAGCTGAAGTGGGATACAAGAGGTGGTCTACCGCAGCCGGTCGCGGTCGTGTCAACAGATGCTCTTTTGGTAAGCAGAGAAGGAGCTGCGGTCGACCAGCTAAATCTGCTCGACGGGTGGGCATCAGGGACAGCCAACAGGTCCTGTGGCGGCACATTCTCGCTCGCAGGCAGTGAAGGCGACACTACAGGCTTGCGTTTCACTTGGTTCTTTGCAGTGACGCCGCGCGGAAGCTGCGACACTGAGTTGACTGAGATCTGCGATGGCGCCATGCTGCGTGCAGGCGATGAGGTGGGCGAGCTTTGACCGGATGCCACGGAGCTGGTCTCGGAATCCCGCAGGATAGAGACATTTGAGGAGTTTTTCTTCGTCGTGAGCGACTTGAGACTGGGTGAGTAGCGGCGAGTGCTGAAGACGTTGTCCCATGTTGACGCTTTCGCGTGGGGATCTGGGGAATCGGCAGACATTTCCTCGGATTTGTTGTTTGCAGTCGACTTGTTGAGCATGTTGCGGACCTGGTCGAAGATGGGCAGTCGCATTGGTCGCGTGGTGGGCGGGCCGTGGTCAGGCACGTTTATTTGTTGTGTCGCGCTGATGTCAACATTGTAGCCGTAGGTGGCGGGGGCTTTTTTAGGCGAGCTTGAGGTCTGCGAATCCACGAATGGAACGCTCCAAGGTGCGTCGTCCCCTATGGTGTATGAAATTCCTTTCACAACGCCCGCTCGTGGGGCGCTGTTTCGCAGAGATACAGTCCTGGTTGAAGACATCTCGGCGGAGGGCTGCTTGGTGGTATTTGTTCGTGCCGTCGAGGCGATGCGTGATGGTGTGACTGGCCGCGTTTCGAGCTGCCGCACAGTAGACGCCCGGCGGATGTACAGGGTTAGCCTGGCTGTCCTTCCGTCCAGAGGGGAATATTAGGGCGTGTGAATGTGTAACAGTGGTTCCAACTACCACTTACTCACGATACTGGACGACTGACTGGACAGAGAGGGCTGCTCACGAATGCAGACGGCGTTGTAGTGTATCATATCTCCCACGCACTCCCCCAACCAGCTTCGAGGACGTGCTGGTCTGTCGCCCAGGAGCAACGGCTTTCAGGCGTCATGGCGTTCGTTAACCGATTCCAACCAGGGCCATGCAGCGCCGTTTATCGAGATTAAAATTGCATAGTCTCACATCAGGATTCCCGTCGTTGTCTGCTATTTGCCCAGTGCGCGCCGCCACGCCTCTTCAGGGTCCTTTGGGTCCACTGTGGCAGCTGGGTGTCAAAAGAGGAGAGAAGCCTTGCAACCGTTAAACCCAAGGCCTGTCGGCTAGCTGTCACCGTCGTGGAGGAATGGAGGCGCCGCTTTTGCTAGTCATAGCCCAACGGCCGTCTTTTGTATAGCCATCTTGATGCTGCTACCTATGCTACCATCACCTCCCTCATACATCGCCAGTCCAATATCAGCCCACCGAACTGACACTCTACATGCAACGACGAATTCTCATCTAATTCAAGGCTAGGCGTCGGCAACCGGCTAGGTTCCAAAGAGTGGCGTTCGCTAGCGCGTGCCTCCTGATCCAGACGACCCTCTAGCAACGAGACATCTACTTCTGCTTTTCCATAAAACGTTGCCGTTATGCACTCTTCAATCTTCGATCACAGGCCCGATTGTAGATGAATTGGCACGATCACGAGCCCATCTTCCATGGCGCGAACTCCGGTTCACTGTGGCTGGTCGTCCATCGCATGCCTCTGCTCCTATCCATTCGCTGTAGCCCGAGACTGACAGTCACTGACGCTCACTCTCTCGCCCTCGTGGTGGGTATACGTGCACAGTGGTAACGTCTTTATCACGATTAGACTCTCGCACCATCGAAGATTGAAGACGTGGCCTACAGATCCAGGTCCTTGAATACGATCCCCACGGCTGCATCAATATGTCATTCCGAGGAGTCTAATTTTCTCTAATACGGCGTTTGCCATTTTGAGGCCGGCAATGTTGAGCCCATCGCGGCCGACATTGCCATATTCCAAGACCTTGGACCGATGGACTTGATCAGATCGGACTGAAACGAGTGCCCCTTTCTTGCGTGCAATCATCATGCATATGTATCGTTGATAGTGTTATGCGTTTTGGTAAGCGGCGGTATGATTGCAGGAGTACTTACGGATACACGGTCCAACTGTCAATTTTGAGCACGAGCTGCGTTCGGCGCTTGGTGGCGTTTATTCTTAGTTGGCCCACGGAGATTGCAAACTGCTGCCACTTCGAAGTCTCCTCTTGTAGGGCTGAGAGCTTGAGAGCTCTGAAGCTTGCAGTCCGTGCCCCATCCGAAACGCCCTCACGTCAGCTTCGAGATGTGATGTTGGTCGAGGAGCGTCACCAAGGTATTCTCACCGAGAACGTGCACCAAGAAGATCACAATCGTCATTGTTCAAGGTCCGTGAATCTAGGAGTGCATACCGCTATTCCAGCTAACACCATCCTCCAGCAGATCAAACAAAATGAGCACGAGCACGCCCGAAATGACGAACGCGGGCCAAGTGTACGCTCACCATGGCATTTCCACAACTATTCGAACCAACCCTCTAACACACTCCCTCACAGTGCTACAATCGCGACGCCCATCAACATCCTCCTCTTCAGCCTCTTCTCCATCCTAGTCTACATGCGCTTCCGCCCCTCCAAATCCGCAACCGTCCTCCCAGCCCCGCCCGCGCCCACCGTCTTCAAAACGTTCACCCCGCCCCAGCTCAAACCCTACAACGGCACAAACAACATGCCCGTCTACCTGGCTGTGCGTGGCCGCGTCTTCGACGTCTCGCCCGGTCGCAACTTCTACGGTCCTGGTGGTCCGTATGCCAACTTTGCGGGTCGCGATGCGAGTAGAGGGCTGGCGTGTGGGAGCTTCGATGAGGATATGTTGACGGAGGATCTTGAGGGGCCGCTGGATAGGCTGGAGGATTTGGGCGCGGAGGAGATGGAGGCTATGAGGGGGTGGGAGGAGAGGTTTAGTGAGAAGTACTTGGTGGTTGGAAAGCTGGTGCCTGTTGGGCATGCGGAGGCTGAGAAGGACGAGTAGATTGTGGGAAGAGAATGAGTGTAGGAGGAGCGCATGGGAGGAATGTACGACGGTATGGATATGATGTTACGGCAGATGCTCATCTCAACTGTTATGGGGCTGCCTACTGAAGAAGTCGAAGATTGTTTCTCAGCAGCATACAACGACGCTTGACGAGCTGAAATTAAAAATACTAACTCGATTATCACGGCTCACCGAGGGCTTTTGCTGTAAGGTCAGTTGCTATTGTTGCAGGATCAAATGTCATCATTCTACCACGGGCTCAGCCAGTTCATCGAGCTGAACTCGGCCTCGGCTCATTACCAGTTCAGTTCACCAGGCTTCACTGTAGCTGACGGTGCGCTCACTCTGTTGTGCGAGCGACGCAGCCACTCAGCGTCGCTCCTTACCTATAACTCCGACCCAATTGCAACCTCTCCGCAACAAGAACCTACTACTTCTGTAGCCTGCAACTTTTTCTTCCCTCGTGTCTAAGTAGCACCTCAATACTCGAGACGACATACCGCGCTCACTTGGTAGCAGCACAACACCTATCACACAGCGCAGCACACATCGAACTGCAGCGCCTTACAAAGCGGCATCACCAATCTGTTCTTGGAGGATTTCAGGATGGTTTTTCACGCAGAAAGCAAGCGTCGCGCCCGCGAAAAACCACAGGCTGAAGCCAACGCTACATTCTTGGATCTTCCTGACGAGCTCATACTCTCCATACTCGAGGGCAATGACGGCATCTCCGAAGTGCTCAGACTCCGACAGACAAGCAAAGTCTTTGTACCAGCTTGCAGCAGCATGATTCGAAATCAGCTGAAAACGCTATACATCCATCCAAGGAAGACGTCTGCCGAACAAGCCATCGAGCTTTGCAAGACAGATTTGGCCTCCGCCATCGAAGAGATCTGCTTCATCAACAAGGTCCGCTGGGACATGGTTCGCGCCCGTGCACCTCTCAACAAGAGGTTTGGCCACGCTTGGCCGAGTCTCGGAATACACGAGCGAGAGAATGAGCCGAACTTGGATTTCGCTGGGCATTATAAAGGACTCCTCACCGCGCTGGCAACCCTTCCTATGGCCAAGACGCTGTCGTTCAAAGATAAGTGTGATAAGCCCGGCTTCAACATGGTGTCTGAGCAAGTCATTGGAAATCGGGCCCTCACAGTCCTTAAAAAGGCGCACACGTGGGACGCGATGGCTGAGCATCGCCCCCGGAGCAGACTGCAAAAATTCGAAGCGAAACTGTACGGAACGCCAGCCTTCCCAAAAGTCAAGGCAAATTACGGCTTCAACTTCTCCGACCTCGACGCGGTCGTCACGGTGCTCGGCCATCTCAACATCAAAAGCTTGAAACTAAGCGAAGAGCTACCCTTCGACAACGAACGCTCACTTGCCACCACGTCTCTTAGTCATCTGACCCACATCGAGTTACTCGTTCACCTAGGCTGGCAAAAGAGTGCATTTCAGCGTTTCAGCAACGAACTCCTCCGCAATGCCTCTCCCACGCTCCGATCCCTCAAGCTCTCCTTCAAACACAATCTCGCTGCGATTTGGAGAAAGAGGCCGGAGACCAGTCTCGCCACAATCATCAAAGACATCGATTTCCCAAAGCTGCAATCCCTTGAGCTATGCGCAATCGGACTTCCCGACGAGCTGCCCTACGTGCCCCAAATGATCGATTTCATGGCATTTCTGTCACGCTGTAAGAGTCTGGAGCTCATGCGTACGTCGCGTGTCTTTCCGACTTTTCAGTATATCTTAATATCCGCTGGACAAGACGCCTTTCTTTCTATGGATGAGATTCTCCTGGGTTTCGGGGGCGAGGTGCGTTCATTGGAGGAACCGGATGAGAATACCAGGTTGTGGAAGATTGGTGTGTAGTCGCGAATCGATGGAGGAGGTTTATCAATAACAATGAAACCCTGGTTGAGATGGAATGCTGGGGCGACAGGATACCTACCTATCTCTATGAAGTAGTATGTGACTTGATTAACTTGCAGTTTTCGGTGCTCTCTGTGGGCCTCTTTATCATTTTTTCTGATCAAAGTCACAGTCAGCTGCGTACAAGGGGTGGGAGATCGCGGACGTACTGTATATCCCGAACCACACCAGGCTATGACGCGTGTAATTCGTTGCGCCTCCAAATGCAGTCAGGACGGTCAATCAGCACATGACTATTGAGGTGGCTTTTGTTTAGGACTGCTTGTGGTAGTTGATGACCACGAGGTTACATTGGGACCTTGTCAAGCTGACACTTCCCCTCTTCTCCGTGAGCCCTGCAGTTCGTGTGCACTCCTTTGTCCAGCTCGGTCTCGCAATACACAACCACATCCGCTTCATGGACGGCAACCTTTTACTTTCCGTGAATTGCACGAAGATGAATATCAACCATCGCAAGGACTTTTGCCTATGATAGATGTAAGACTGGCACACAGACGGCAAGCTCCGTTGAGACCAGGACCAAGGAGGCTCTCGTATATGGACTTATGCGCGCTCGTCGTCAAGCGCTCATTACCGACACCTCTACACATACGCCAGGTAATGGCAAGCTATACCATGCTTTAATGCTTGCTGTTCCTGCATGGTGTCACCTCACTCCTACCTCACTCCTTCGGCACCCCGCCGCCGTCCTACAGGCCGGCATGCATACCCAGCTTACATGTGCAGTGATCCATAGATCCTCGAGCTGACAGGTGAGATCTGTTTCTCTTTGTATTCTCCGAAGAGCCACCTCTGTTATCTTCTTTCACTTTCCAAAGTTTCAGAGGTGTAGACCGCAGTTACATCCTAGATACTCATCAATCAATATGGCATACAGAGGTGTATGGCTCACCCTCTTGGGCGTTGTGACCGCTCAGACAACCACCGGAGCCTCACCGACCATCTCGGCATCTGCTGCTTTCAATGGCTCGACAGCTCCGAGTCCGACTGCTCCGGTGGTTCAATTGAACTTGAACATCGAGGATGTGTGGGACTTGCTAATTGGTCCCGTGGCGGTTGCCGAAACCACCACAGTCTACGAGCCATCGCCTGTTCCGTCGAGTTCGTTGATTCCACCACCACCGATCTATTACAGCCCGTTCCCAACCGGCCAGCAGGTACCTCTTGTACCGAAGAACGAGTCTTGGGCGTTCCCGGAACACTTTTGGTATGTCTCCGATGCATTTGCGAGGTTTCATTATTCTGACATTCATCAGGTGGGGAGTCGCTGGTGCGGCATTCCAGATCGAAGGTGCCGCGAAAGACGAAGGTCGCGGCCCAAGTGTCTGGGATGCCTTGTCCCGTGTGACTAACCACATCGTGGACAACTCTACAGCTGATGTAGCCGACAATGTAAGTGCCTGTTGACCGACAAGAAAGGAGCGAGTGAAATACTTACATAAGGCAGAATTACTATCTCTACAAGGAAGATATCTCTCGCCTGGCTGCCCAAGGAGTCAAGATCTACAGCTTCTCACTGTCGTGGTCACGCATCTTGCCTTTCGGCCGCGGACCCGTAAACCAGCAGGCTATCGACCACTACAACGATCTGATCGATACGTGCATCGAATATGGTGTCGAGCCGTCTATCACTTTGTATCATTGGGATACGCCCTTGATACTCCAAGATACCTATGGTGGATGGTTAAGCGAGGACATCGTTCCAGATTTCGTCGAGTACGCACGAATTGCGTTTGAGGCATTTGGTGATCGGGTCGAGAAGTGGTACACCGTAAGTCATGACAGTCACTGTCCTCAAAAACTACCTCCACTAATCGAAATATACAGGTGAACGAACGTAAGTCCTTCAAGTCATCGTTTGCGAGAGTGGCGAAGGCGAGTAAAATGCAGTATGGGCCTATGCTGACCTGTGACAGCAATCGTCTTCTGCAATCAATACCCTTTGCCGCCGCAGTACTTCAAGAACTTCACGATCCTAAACAAGCAACAACCATTCCATTGTGGCCAGTCTGTTCTTCTCGCCCACTCTAAAGCCTACCATCTTGGCAAGTCCATTCTCGGAGAAAATTCTTCCATCACTTACAAGAACAACGGCGGCTACAAGATCCCACTTACCAACTCCTCTGAGGATGCCGAGGCCGTTCAGCGAGCCTGGGACTTCAACGAAGGATGGTTCTCTGAGCCCGTCTACCTCACTGGCGACTACCCTGCAGCAGTTAAGGAGTATACATCCGGATTCCTACGAGACTTCACCGAAGAAGAGAAGAAGGAGATCCTCGGCTCTGCCGACTTCTATGCCCATGATGCCTACAGTGCTCAGTTTTACATGGCTCCCGAATCCGGCTTGGACTCTTGCATTGGGAACGAGACGCACCCGCTGTACCCGACATGCGCAGATTCCACTTACTTTTATTCCGCAGAAGATGGTGGCTGGGTTGTTGGTCCAGCAGCTGACCCAGGCTCTCCGTGGCTACACAAAGCCACCGACTGGGTCCCCGCCTTCCTAAAGTACATGGAAGATACTTGGGTGACACCATCTCCGGGCCCAGCCAAAGGTGTTGCTGTGACAGAGTTCGGGTTCTCCGAGCCATTCGAGAGCTCGAAGGTCCTACTGCAGGACATTCTATACGATACCATAAGGGCTAGTTACTACCATGACTACATGGAAGCCATTCTTATGGCGATCGCAGAGGGAACAAATGTCATTGGTTCTCTTGCCTGGTCCTTCGTTGACAACTATGCAAGTGTCTAATGCGACCATTCTGCACCCATAAGTGAGGACAACGCTGACGATTGTGATCAACAGGAATGGCAACAAGGCTACAAGTCCAGATTCGGAATGCAATATGTCAATTTTACTGATCCAGCCGTACGTTATAGATGTTCCGTTATACCAGAGGATCACTGACCATCACGCAGCTACCTCGCTACTACAAAGCTTCGTTCTTCGAGTACATCAATGCGTTCAAGATCTACGGTGGCTATGACAAGGAGGATTGAAGGAATGGTAGACCTGTGAAGTCGAAGGTCATGCCAGAACTGCATGCAGCCTCTTAGGGAGGCGGATAACTGTGGCTATAGCTTTTGCACGCAATTCGTGCTTAGAGCTCTAATCACTTCATTAGCTCTCAGTGGTGAGCATACGTATTCTTGAAGCTGTCCCTGAGTGTATGAGCGTACGAGTTACTGAGATACCAAGTCAATCTCAGTAGTGTCTCAATGGTAAGTATTGTCGTTTTTTGAAGTTGAGTTCAGTAGTACTAGCATGCTGGACGTTGAGATACAGACTAGAATTTACTGGTATCTCACTGGCTCGGACCAGCATTTCTCTTGCCAAACCCTCAGATAGGAGGTACCATCGAGAACGCACGGGAGGGCGCAGACGTTTGTCTGTGCATCTCAATGGTAGTTTTGACCAAGTCAGACACTGCATCTGTAGATACTGCCCTACTAGTAATCAAGACCGTTGTATGTAACTGCATGCGAAACGACTGACAGTGTCAATATACAATAAGCAAATTTGAATAGTCAATTGGCATGTCGAAATACTGAAGGGAATACTAAGATATTGCCGATCTAAAAAGAATGTCTAAACTGTTTTAGCACAGTGATGCTATTGGTCACGAATCTTTCTGCCGTCAGTATAAACCAGTTGCCTGTGTTCCTGCGCCGACGCCTGCTGTTGGAGCGTAGCGACCGGCACGAGATCTCACCCTCCTGCCGTTGAAGTGCAGCTCGTCAATAAAACACCCACGCTGCGGTTGAGATGCGTGTTCGAACATCCAATGGTGTTGAAGACCATATCCTCCTCCACCACATAATTTTTCATCGCGACGCTCATGTAATGGCTCGTTTCACCTCTGCTGTGTGATCCCGGAGGCTTGCAAGATACCCCAAGATCATCGGCCCTCACAGCGCCCCTCTACCCACCAACTTTCAGCAAGTGTTATTGGGCTCCGCTGTCTTTGATCTCTCCTTTCTCTGCTTCGGACGATGCATTGGTATTCCACTCCATTAGTGGAAGACCGGCATTCAACTTTGATGTACGTCGGCGGAAGAAGACCCTTTTGCCCAACTTCCACGTCTCGACTCCCAAGAAGAAGAGCACCGTTGCAGTCACCACGATCGCCCACTCCCAGGTTATCGCAGCGTGCTTGAATACCACGTGGTTGATGACTGGAATGTAGAGCGTGGGAAAGATCGTGACGAAGCCGAAAATGATGGACCAGAACAGGAATTTGTTTCGGCGAACGTCATAGATCCATTGCGTGAAGTACTTTTTGCTCCCTGGCTGCATCATGAAGAAGCTTCTTCTCATGTCGACGAGTTCCCAGGCTAGGAATAGTGCGAACCAAGTCAGACAAGCGAAACAAGTCGCGCGGGCACGGAAAACCGTGTCGCACTCTTCCGAATAGGATTCGTTGCAGTACAGTCCTAGATTGCCGTCACCGAAACCGAACAGAACCAGAGAAAATGCTCCTAAGCAGAGTGCTGCAATCCAAAGACCGTACACAAGCATGTCGACCATAACTTCGAGCGTGAACACGCCACGCTTGAGGGATTGCGGCGGCCGTCTCATGATATCCGGAGTAGCCTCTTCGAAACCTAGTCCCATATCTGGACAGCCGCTTGTTACCATTATAACCCAGAGGATCTCAACAGGCGCAAGAGGAAAGACGGAAAGCCCTCGAGTATCTTTGAACGCGAGGCCAATGAGAAGCGTGCATGCCTGGGCGATGTTCTCGGCGAGGAGATGCAGGATAAATTTCTGAATATTGTCGAACATGCGGCGCCCTTCCTCGATTGCGTTGATAATAGATGCAAAGTTGTCGTCCGTGAGCACAATGTCAGAAGCATCTTTGGCGACATCGGAACCCGCTTGGCCCATGGCGATACCAACGTCTGCACGCTTTAACGAGGGCGAATCATTCACGCCATCGCCAGTCATGGCCGCGAAGAGCTTTCTACGGTGTAGGGCCTCGATCATTCGCACCTTTGTGTTGGGAGCGCATCTTGCCACAACTAGTGGTAGCTGTGGTAACTGATCGATCTGATCGTCGCTAAGCTTGTCGAATTCGCCTGCTGTCATCACGAGGGCATCGGCAGCATCCTTTGACATACTCTCCATGGCCCCTTTCGTAGGAAGAATGCCGACATCGATTGCAATGGCGCGAGCGGTGCCGGGATGGTCACCTGTGAGCATGTGCACAGCAATGCCAGCCTGGCGACACTCTTTCACAGATGCAGCGGATTCCGCTCGAGGCGGATCGTACAGTCCAATGAGACCCCGGAACGTCAAGTCAACTTCAATCTGGTTGCGGTCGAGCTCCTTCTCGTAGTTCAAGTGCGTTGGTGCCTCACGACTGGCCAAGGCAAGGACCCGGAGGCCGTAAGAGGCAAAATCCTCCATAGTTTCGAGGATGCGTTCGCGGTGAGCGTCGGTCATGCCGGTAAGGTCGTTGGAATCGCTAGTGGCATAGAAGTTCGAGCAGCTCTGCAATACACGCTCTACCGCGCCTTTGGTAAAAACTTGTAGCTGCTCGGTCTCTATGTGCTCGAGCACTACTGACATTTTCTTGACATCAGAATCGAAGGGGAATTCAAGAAGTGTTTTCCAGGTAGCATTGTCAGATCCGATAAGTTTCGTCCTAGACCACCCGAACCGAGCAGCAAAGACATTGATAGCAATCTCGGTAGGATCTCCGCGAGCGTGCCATGCGCCATCATCTTTCCCTTTCCAGACAGTCGAGATATTTGCGAGTGCTGCAACATCGAGGAATGAAGCGAGGTTGGAGTCAGATACGGCGGCATTTGTGTCCAGTGGCGCGGAAGACTGTGCTGCATTGATGCCGTCAGAGCTGGCTGAATTGAGTGTCAGGTATCCTCTGGTCGGGTTGTATGGCTGATCTGCGTCCTCGACTGAGAAAGTTCCACAAGCTGGCACATAGGCCTTCTTGGTGATCATCTTGCCTTGTGTCAGAGTTCCTGTGAGGTGGGTGAGCGACAATGCCATCAAACAATATGCGATAAGATTCCTGAAGGAAGCCTTGGGCAGCTGTCTTCTTCAGCGGCGGCCGAATTGGAGACACGGTTCGTCGCACTACCAATGCCCACAATTGCCAGTAAACAAGCCACCAGAATACCCAAACGCAGATGTCACAATCAGAAATGTAAGACGTACCAGTTTTGTCAGAACAGATATCAGTCACTGCTCCGAGTGCTTCCAAAGATTTGAGGTTTCGCACAATAACGTGTCGCTCGACCATGCGCTTCGTTCCGGCAGCCATAGTAATAGTCAGAACAACAATCAAAGATGCAGGAATCATACTGAGTCCAGTAGCAACAGCGTAGATGATAACTTCTTGCTCGTTGGAAAAGTCGTTCGCAGCCAGCACGATGATCGCACACACGACCGCAACACAGAACAATAGCACTGCGAGACGTGAGAGCTTCTTCTGCAGCGGTGTACCAACATTAACTCCGAGGAAGCGGCCGATCGCATCAGTGGTCGTCAGACTCCAGGCTTGAGCGTATCGATGGGGACCAGCTTTTCCTCGGTTGTTGCGCTTGACTTGCCGAACCTGTTGTCTCGTTAGCACTACGGTATTCGTGTAGTACTAGATGGAATTATCGACCTTTGATCCAGTCGCTCGAAGCGCAGCAGCGATGGAGCCGATTTCGGTGTTCAGACCGGTAGCGAAAACGATACCTCGAGCTCTACCTTTGGTGACCGTGGACGAACTGTACGCGACATTTAGGCGATCGCCAGGGCCGGTGTCGTCGTCAAGAAGAAGGGCTGGGTCTTTGCGGACGGGGAGCGATTCGCCGGTTAGCAGTGCCTCATCAGTCTCAAAGTTCACAGCTTCCACGAGTCTGCATTTGGTCAGTATCTAGACGTTCGACGCTGCAAAGGGCTGCAATCTCAAACCTCAAGTCGGCAGGAACAGTGTCTCCTGTTTTGAGCTCAACCATATCGCCAGGAACAATCTCAATAGTCGGAATAGTGATATTCTCGCTGTTACGGATGGCGCTCGCGGTGGGCGAGCTGAGACTCTTCAAAGAATCCATAGTTTTCTCGGCATTGAACTCTTGCCAGAAACCGACGACAATATTCAGGACGATGACTGCGGCAACGACGCCGCCTTCAATCCACGATTCGATACCAAAGCTCACGGCCATGGCCATTATGAGCACCTGTAACCAGTGGATCAGCCGTCTCACCGCGCTCGTAGGTGGTAATGGTACACGTTACTAGAGTCATTGCGTTCGCAACCTGGCGAAGCAGGATTTTGGCGGGCTGGACGCCAGCGCCGTCCCCGAGGTCATTGCTTCCGTAGATTTGGAGACGCTCTTTGGCATCCGCTGGCGTAAGACCGGCATTGACTTCTCCCTGGAGCTCGTCGAGAACGGCTTCAAAAGTCAATGCATGGGCAGGCCTAGAGAGAGGCTTGTTGCCAGACCCAGGAAGTGCCATTGGCATTGCGGCGGATTTATCAGCCATTCGGTCAATATCGATACTCGTAGCTAACAAAGAGTGGTAAAGGTGGCAAGATGTAGTGAACCGACAAGAGTACCTGACGCTTTATGTATGAGATTCCCACTACGTATGTTATCTGAACCATGTACTTGGTACTTCCTTCGTTGGAAGGTTCTCATAGCTTGGCACATCTTGCTGACTTGGCATTTGGACGTCTCCTACCTTTGCGTGTACGCCAGTGACATACTCAAGACACGCTTGGCCTTCTAGAAGTGGATCCAGGCCTTTCTGCGCTTGGCATCACCTGCTACGTGCAGAGCGTTCTTGTCAATAATGTAGGATATTCGCAAGATCCAGAGACTCAGGCACCCTCGCGTGAACCCATCTAATATGAGAAAAGGGTAGGGGTTTTCGATCGAGGTGGTGTTGATACATTGGAGATGAAGAAGAAGGCTGTCCAAGGGCTGTGGTGTCGCCGCTTTCCTCTCCGCGCACAAGGGCTTGGCCTTAAGCCGTGCCAACCGTCTTGGTCTTAGCCTTTCCACTTGACAGACCACGAGCGATCAAGATAGACTCAAACCTTCATGTTACACAGGGCTACGGTGTTGATGCTCTGATTGCAATCAACATGTTTAGGACGATGCTGTGGCATTTGAGCACGAATTGGTAGCAAGCGCCCAAAGTTTTGTTGACGGCGTCTCTCGATGGTTTTTCGTAGTTGCATGTGGCATTATCAGTCTAGATACCACTTGGATGTACATGTTGCACCTGGCACGATCTACCTGGCAGCTAAACAACGCCTATACATAGCTGCCTTATCACAAGAGACTGTCCGATCGTATTCAGACTTATGCAAGAGCTGGTCACATACTAGGCTGATACTGCCCGGTCGGGGCTTTGCAGTGTTTGAGGTTGCCATTGAGATGCCAATGACATTCTATTGAGATAACATCAGTAATCGTGCTAGTATCGCTGTGCAAAGTCGGCGAAAAGATACCATCGTTACCGTTGATCTACCGCCCTTGCAATGCAGTGTCCATGACAACTTTCTACTTACTATCCTGAACAATTTGTCCAACAAAAAGCCAAGCCAAGAAGAATGCAAGGTTGGCCAATGAATACAAAAATCAAAATATATTAAAGTAGAAGATTTATGTTGGGAGGCGTGAACCACGACATTACATTAAATGGGTAATTATCATCTAGTTCTAAATAATCCTTGCTTTCTCATACAAGAGAGTATTCATACAATACGAAATAAAGCGAGCAGTGTCACTGTCTCACAAGTCTTGATTCATTCAGGCTCAAGCACAAAGCCATTTTTTCAATCCATCAGATGATTCAGATGGTTCAACCGTTTAACCGGCGACGAAAAGGCCGAGAGCAGCAACGTGAGGGTTGATCATGCTCAGGTTGAAGGGTGTAAGGTAAGGGTCAGAGTCGGTCAGAGCAATGAAGGTAGTCTGGTTGACAATTCCGGCACCGCCAGCGTAGACCTCGCCAGCGGGCTGGTAGGTGTAGCCCTCGTTCTCGCCGGTGACAGTGAGAGGGGTGTAGGTCAGGTTTAGCTGGTTGACCCAGGCGACGAACTGAGGAGCGCCAGCCTTGGTGTCGGTCACGTAGCTGTTGTTGGGACCGACGGGAAGGCCGGGGGTGTCCCACAAGAGGCGGACCTGCTTGCCGGGGAAGGAGAGAGGCTCAGAGCGGTTGTGAGCGATGGCAGGGCCGCAGCCAACGCCGGTGACGTTCAGGTTGACACAAGACTCGTCAGCGGGGATGGTAGAGATGGCAGGGCTGGAGGTGCGGTTGTCGGTGCGCTCCCAGTCGGCGGTGTTGTTGGGGTTGAAGCGGTTGATGTTAGCCTGGTTGGCGACGTGCAGCGCCGGGAAGTTTTGCCAAGCGAGGCGGGTGGTGTTCTCGGGGCAAGAGCTGATGTAAGGAGCGAGGAAAGTCCAAGCCCAAGACTGGGGAATACCAGCCTCGAACCAGACAGGCATGGGGTGAAGACCGCTCATCTGGCGGAAGATCATCTCCTGGCGAGCCTCGGTGGCAATGGATTGGGCAAGGAGCTGGCCAACCTCGCGAGAGTCGAGGTGGTTGATGAAGCCCCAGACACCAGACTCACCCCAGCGGGTAAGGACGGCGTTGAAGTCGACGAACTCGCGGACAGTGGTGAACGGGTAGTTGTAAGTGCACTGCGGCGGGGCGGTGTGTCCCAGCATGTTGGACAGAAGGGTGGCGTGACCCTGCTCCTGCGCAGCCATGAACTGAATCAAGGAGCGGTCCTCGGCGGTGAGGCCAGCAGCAAGGAAGTCCTCCTCAGAGAAGATGGCAAGACCGTTGTTGAACAGATCAAGCTCGATCCACTCCTGGTAGAGACCAAGAGTAATGGACTCGTAGTCGAAGTCGCTCTCAACCATGTAGCGAGGCTCAGTGCCGTTGGTACCAAGGCCACCAGCCGGGGTGTAGTCAATGGGCTCAGGCTCAGTAAGCTTGCCATCCTGGTTGTAGTAGGTGGCAGTAGGGTTAGGAGGCAGCATCGGGATGGTGGAGTCGACGATAGAAGCGTGGACAGCACCAGTGGTGGTGGGAGCCTCGCCATCGTAAGGGCCGTGGGATGTGGCGCCAGTAACAATGGAGCTACGCTGAGGACCGGCAGCAGCAGTGCCGGTGGTCACCGGGGTGGTGAAGGTGGCAGACACGTCAGATGCGTTGTCGAACTCAGAGGCGAGCGGAGTGATGGCCGCAGGTGTCTCGGCGACCCAAGTGGCATCAGCATTGGTGTAGCCACCAGGAGCGGTGCCAGCCTGGTTGTCGGCGGCGTAGGTGCCTTGAGGAGCAGGGGCGGCGGCGGCAAGGCCGCAAAGGACCGCAGAGGTCAAAGCGGTTCTGGTGTACATCATGGTGGAAATTGTCGAGATGAGATGGATGATGGAAAAGAAAAAGCCTGCAGTAAGACGGGCAGCAGGACTATATGTACGAGCAACTCGCCATCGACTCGTCAGTATCGATTACGAATGGCCTGATGGCAGACGGCACAAAGTCCGAACGTCATGGGAAAATGTTGGCGATTTGCAAACAGTGATCTCATCGCTATGAGATCTCTGAGTGCAGGCGAGCCGTGTTCGGAGATGGAGCGGCATATCACCTCCACTTGGAAGAACGGACAGAGGCCCGGAATGCGCCAGACATGGAGCCCCATGCACTACTGCGTCCGCACGAGCCGCATCGTACCGCCAAAGCATGTGGCATGCAGGCGTTTTCGATCTGAAGCTGGTGGCCGAATATATTGATCCTACTAGGGCACGTTAACTAAAGCATTGCAGTCTCGCAGAGTGTCCGCATAGACCGTAGTCGCCACGCAAACACGTAGCACCAGATGCCGTATTACCATGCTCCTCGCTGCTCGCCGGTCGCACGCCGGATCAGGCAGCACGCCCTTGATAGTCCTTAAGATCTGCACCATGGAAGTGATTTCTGCGGCAGATGCGTGTGAGATAGTGTGATGCCAACCTTCGTCATGGACTTTTCGATGGACTCTCAAAGCGGTATGGAGCTAGCCGTACCTGCTTTAGCGTGTGTCTCTGACCTCCGCTTTTCGAACCTCATCTCACTTTGGCCACTCCTTCAGCGCCAGGTACAAGAAAGTTTGTACTGTGAGCGTACGCATTCAATGACAAGCTGCGGCCATATATATGCTGCCAGGAAGCTCATCATTCAAACTTTGATGCATTACCAAAAGTATCACAGCAATGTGACATTTCCATTGCGAGATCGCCTTATTCTGTGCTCCTGCAGTTGTCCCCCCCTCCAGTGAGATTGCACCATTGGCCCCGTCGGCAACGCGGCTTCACGCATTACGAAGGGAAATATGGATATGTCACTGCTGTACTTTGACGGACTGCTGATTTTACCTTCACCATTCGCGGGGCCGCTGTTTCTCCATTGCTCGACTCGGAAGATGGCGCTCACAATTGTCTATGATGTCTGAGCACGACAGTAGTATCGGAACAGGCGGTTACCACGGCGGAATGGAGCCTGGACATGACGAAGAGACTTCTAGCCATGATCGCGAGGCTCTCTGGTCAAGGTATATGCCAGTGGAAAGATAACACACATGCCTGTGCAAGAACAGCTTCACGATTACAAGCAAGCAAGCGCTCGAAACATCATCTTTTTTCACGTGTGCTGCAAGGTTGATCGAGCCCAGTGACAAGGATCAACGCACGCACCAGAGCACGGCAGTCACCCGTGTGTATTCGGCAGAAGGAGATGGGCCCGTGCGATCTTCGAGCCGCACAAGTGGGGTGAAGCTCGACAGCTTGCTTCAAAGTAGCTGGGACGACAGCTTAAGGAGCTTAAGGAGCTTTGATCAGTGTATACAAGAAAGCGCAGCGAGTGTAACCTGCTAGGTGCTCGCGTCGTCGTCGGGCCAAGCTATCACAAGCGTACGATCGATACGATTGCTCAAGAGGTATTGCTGTGTCTGACCGTTATTGATCACGACAAGTCGTAAGACGCGTGTCACCGTGATGCTTAATCTTCGAGTTTCGGATGCCCATTGTACGTTCGTATCAGTTTGATCACGTTGGAAGCATTGACTTTGGGAGTTTCCTAGTATGCCGGTCGCTTCGAGGACTTGTGAGAAAGGAGAAAAGCAAGTCAACTCACTTCTGCGAGGATTGTCATTCAGATGATCACCTCCGTCGGATTGCATCCAATCGCATTCGACCATAGCTCTCAACACCAATAAGACCTTTATGAACGCTTGACCTCCGTCATGCGAATTTTGCTAGCTGTGGTTGTCCCATTGTAAATGTACGTTGAGTTGACTATGTTCACGAAGGAGCACCGCATTCTGCAATTGGTCGATATCGTGTTTCTGAATCTTGGATACGACAGCCTGAAAAGAGGTTATCTCGTCGATTATATGGCCTATGTTGGCCAGCATCAACGTAACGAACACGAAGCAAATACCATGAGTAGCTAGCTACCATAAAGCAGGCATATCACAATCAGAAAGGTATAATCAGGTCAAAAATGCTATACGTTGCAAACCCAACCCTAACCCGCAACATTCGCGGCGTTTTAGAACGAGAAGAAGCATGAGTATCAACCATGCTTTGAAGGAGATTCATCCACTGACCAGGAAGTCTTCGGTGTGATGCATTCGGGGATGGCAATCTGATGTCCAGGATCAATGTAATTTTGTGTATACCTCATAACAGCATTCCCCAATTCGTGATTCAATCCTCCTCCTAAAGCGACCTCACAACCTTCAGCAAATCGCCAGTAACACCCATAGCAGTAACTTCCGCGCCAGCGCCCGCACCCTGGATAATTAGCGGGTTGCCGCCGTACCTCTCCGTGTAGAAGTTGATAATGTTGTCGCTGCCCTTGAGCGCCGCGATCGGGTGGCTGGCGTCGAACTTCTCCAGACCGACCTTGACCTCCTTCTTGCCCACGTCGATGCTGCCGACGAAGCGTACTACCTTGCCCTCCTTACGCGCAGACTCCTTCAGCTCCTCCATGCGCGAGTCGAACTCGGGGAGACGCTGCAGAAACTCGTCGCCGCTGCTGCAGCTCTCCAACTCGGCGGGGATGAGCGACTGGACGGGGAATGAGGTGGGTGATTCGACGGGCAGGCCAGCGAGACGTGCGAGGATCGTCAATTTGCGTGCGACGTCCAGGCCGTTGAGATCGTCGCGGGGGTCGGGCTCGGTGTATCCCAGGTTCTTAGCTTTTGTGACTTCCGCAGCGAAAGATCCTCCGCCGCCGGCCACCGGCATGAAAGCGTTGAACAGGAAGCTCATGGTGCCGCTGAAGACACCCTCGATCTTGGTAACTTTGTCTCCAGTCTCGACCAGCTCGTTCAAGGTGCTGAGGACCGGCAGGCCGGCGCCGACGGTGCTCTCGTGGTAGACATGGCCAGCACTTGCGGGACCAGAGCCGTTAGCGGCAGCGGCCTGGATCTGCTGCCAGAGATCGTATGTGTGGGAGAAAGCCTTCTTGTTCGGGGTAACGATGCTGAGGCCCTTGGAGAGGATGCTGGGGTAGGACTCGGCAAGGATCTGATCGGAAGTGTTGTCGACGAGGATCACGCGGCCTGGAGCTTTGGCAAGCTCATCGAGGGTCGCAGGGAAAGGCTGCTGAGGCTCGGAGGACTGGTCGAGCTGTGAGAGAGCGGAGGAGATGTCCAATGGCTTAAAGTCGCGACTGAAGAGCTGTTTAGTGCTGCGGCGGACAAGCACAAGGGAGAGGTTGACTGGTACGGGCTGCTTGGAAAGGCGTTGGCGGATGTGGTCGAGCTGGGACAAAAAGGCTTTGCCGACACCGCCGACGCCGACGACTGCCACGAAGATTTGCTTGGGACCAGACATTTTGTTGATTTTAGAGGTGTGTGTATGTTGTATATCTTGGGCCAGTACCTTGATGCTAGGCCATTGACTCGTAGATTTTTGAGACCTGATGGCGGGGTCGAGGAGGGTTTGGTGGACCGATGTCGCTGCTGCCATTGCGTCATTTGGCCAGATATACTTCACCAGATGTTTACATATATATATTGATGGTCGGATCGCATGCCACCATAAAGCATGCCAGTGTCCTGTAGGACATTATAGAGTCATTACAAACTTCGAGATATATGCTGTATATTGCCTTTCTCTAGTACAAGTGCGGCAAGCTGAGCAACACAGGATATCATTTGCATCATCATCCATTACACTCAGTGCCTCCAATGTCTCAAGCCCAGTCGCTGTTATAAATTACCGGTAGCCACCAGCTTGTTTTGCTGATTACGGTAGTGATCCAGCACCACGTCTCTCATAAGTTTTCTGGGCGCTCGGCGTCCGGTGAAGAGCTCGAACTGTGCAAACGCCTGCTCGGGCAAGTGGTCAAAGCCGTCCATCAAGATCCAGCCTCGTTTTGCTTGTGGTCGCATTTGTAGCACAAAGGATGTGACCATAGGATTGTAGGAGAGCTAAGCAGTGTGGTTAGCAAGTCTGGACCAGAGAATTAGGCGTAATTGATGCTCACCTCGACTGCGACTCCGCCCGTTGGACTCCTGAGCCAACTGTCCGGAACTCTGAAACTGGTTGGTGTAGTGCCGTCTTGCTTTTGTGCCGGAATCGTGCAGACTACCATGGTGGGATAGCTGTACTCTTGTGGCCATGGGTCTGTGAAGCTCTCAATCACTCGGACACGCGCCACGGTGCCGTCGCTCTCTCGTGCGTCTTTGATGATGTCCTCATCAATGAGACGATTGTAGTGCTCTGCGAGTGCATGCGCAGTGGCGACTGTGCGATTACAGACGAAGATGTGACGCACGCCCATGGAGAGCATTGCATATACAGCGGAACGCGCTTGGCCACCTGCTCCACAAACGATGCCAGTGCTATTTGGTCGAATGGTGTTTGCAGGTGACAGACCGCGTCGTACACAAGCGCGAAGACCAATCCAATCTATAAAATGTTAGAGATCGGTCAACATTCCACCTCACTGAGGGTTTGGCAAGGAGAATTAGTGACTTACCAGTATTATCACCCCAAAGCGCTTTGACAGGCCCACTCCTGTTCCTCGATGACATGATCCTCAACTCATCTGGCACGCTTCCATCGTCTAGGAGCTCTCGTATAGGGATGATCGAGTTAACTGCCCCGATTGCTTTTGCATGCGCGCTAAGCACAGTCATCAAAGGCACAACGCTGGTCTTGTATGGCTGCACAACAGCAGATCCTCCAAAGTTGTGCTCGTGGATGAGGTCTTTCAGCTCATCCAATGAGGGCGATGAGAATGTTGTGAATTCGTGTGACATGCCACAGGCGGCGTAAGCGGCGTTGTGCATAGCTGGGGACAGCGACCAACTGACATCGCGACCGTAAATGTGATAGCGCATTGGCTCATGTTTGAATATGGCGAACAGCGCGTGCGTCAGCTCTTTGGCCGTCACTAGAGGCAGGCAGTCACCCGCTCGAGGGGCTGAGATCATATCTTTGCGTGGCCGTACTGGAGACAAGACATAGTTAAAGCACAACGAAGTGCGTCCGGTCAGGCCAGTATTGTAGCATATGAGCCTTGGCATAGTGCTGTCTTCGCGTATTCGACGCTTGAATTGCTTGACTTCGAAGTTGTCCATCTCCCGAGTGGTCATCATCGAGATCTTGACAAGATCGCAGCCCAAACGATGCATGTTGTGATAGGTGAACACCAGCTCCGAATCATTCCATCCGTTCAGTAATCGAGCAGGGAAGTGTTTGTATCCAATAACCTTAGTACGTCCTTTGCCTGAGGCAATCTTTCCGATAGTGGCATCACCAAGATGCATGTCGACTGTGCAGTACTCCGGTCCAAGCCTCAGGAATATTTGGCCTAGTTCGAGCCTCCGTGATCGATCAGCTTCGCTTTCTCCCTCAGCCTTGGCTACTGTGAGAATGATGGGAAGTATGCTTGCTCTCCGCACCATGGCAAACGCCTTAGCAATCAGATTAGGATCTCCCACGGGCTCAGATGATGATGACTCTCCCTCGATGCCAGTTACTGGCACAACGACTTCGATGGCATCTGCTCCAATTTGTGCATCCTCAAGTTCGACCTCGCCCCGAAGAACACGGTTCATGTCGACAATGACGCCGTAGGTGTATGTCCGGCGTTCGACTGGTATTTGTGAAAGTGGGTATGCTGACTGATGTGAAGGCCCTCGGTCATGGTCGCCGATGATGTTGCGGAGGAGTCTCAGGAAATCTCTTTCAGCTCGCTTCAGAGTGAGGAAAGGGCCATTCGGAGACCGCGCTGAATTTGCATTCTCGTCTGAATCTTCGATCTGACCACCGCCTTCACCCGGGTCCTCTGCAGAAAGGTTAAAGAAGTCATAATTGGCACATGACCGTAGCAGCGGCCCACCCAAGCGCAGAAGCTGCTTCACTCGGTCTTCTGCCCAAAGATTCAAGTACTGGGACACACTCTTTGCATCTCGCATAACATGAATTACTGGATGCGTTTGAGCGTAGGCACGCAGGATATCTGCACCGCTGTTCTCGAGATCGGCAAAGTTCAGCACGATGATGGCGTTTTTTGGATGCTGGTCAAGAAGTTGTCCGAGGATTTCATGGTGGCGTCTGTGATACTCTGCGGATCCTCTGAGCTTGCGATATGCTGCCGCTGTATGGCCTGTGTTGTCAAAGAACACTCGCTCTGATTCTAAGAGGCGTCGACGATATGCGCTGGCGGCAAGCACACCGAGCGAACTTTTGCCCACGCCCTTGACGCCGACTAGAACGACAGAAGCATCTGGCTCGAATGAAGATTGGCGTGGAAGCACAGTCGGGGTGACTTGGGCGAAATTCCCAAGGCTCTCTAATCCATCCGTAGGGCGGTGGGCCTGGGGCGTCCGGGAGCGTGGTGAAGTCTCTCGCGACGTTGCCGCGGAAGGCACGCGACCAGGCGAGCCTTCTTTATTGTGCATCTGCTGAAAGGAGCGTTTGACGCCTGCGTGCGTGGTCGTCATCTCCAGGATATGATACGGCGCACCCGTTCCCAGGTGGCGTTGCAGTAATGGGTGTGTCGTTGCTGTAGAGTTGCGATGCCTGTGTCGGTCTGGCTGGCCTGGGCCCGGATGAATCCTTTGCGTCGGGAGTTGACTTCAGCCAGCACAGCCAATCAGATGCGGGTATCGTCGGCCTCGGTCTGTGATCCCCTGCGCGTGTGCTGGTGTTGTGCTTCGGGGAAGCTATGATTGTTCAGAGTGGTGGTATTGAAGTCTGGTTGTTGTTGTCGTTGTTGCAATAGCTCCTGTCAGCCGTAGATGTACCTCAATCGTGCCAACAATGCCTTCCACATTCGATGGCAGTCGTAATGGAGCCCTCTCATCCCAAGAATTGGCAACGCTCGAGCACTGCGGGAGACCCGCAGATGGCTGGACGCTTCTCCGCGCGTGTGCGAGGTCGCCTCTTCGCCATCCAGCGAGTCGACATGGATTTGTCGCCGGGGATGCCGCATACCACCTCGACGCCGACCACCGACCTCATCTTGACTGCAGAGGGCCATGAGAGACGAATTTGAGCATCATGGTTGACGGCAGGCTTGCGGCGGCGGAGCATAATGGTCATGGGCATGATCATGATGCGCCATCGCAGCCGAGGCCCTCGAAAAGAGGCAGAGGCACCTCTCCTCCTCCAAACGGGACAGATTCGACACCAGCGAAAAGATCGCGTGTGTCGCGAGCTTGCGATCAGTGCCGAGCCAGTCGTGAGAAGTGCGACGGCGTAAAGCCAGTATGCCATACTTGCGAATCCCAGAAACGGTCATGCACCTACGACGAGCCTCCAAAGAAGCGCGGTATTCAGCCAAATTACATCCGGACTCTCGAGCTTACGCTTGCTTGGTTGTTCCAAACAGTCCCAGAAACTCAGGCAGCTCTATCGAGAAGTTTGCCTGTCCTAAACGGGCCGGCGCAAAGGTGTGTTTTCCTTTCAACATCGTTCCCAGGTCTCTATGGAATATGCCTTTATTTCTTGCGTGCTCTGTCGCGCAGTTGCAACCTCCGTCATAAAGTCTTTCGAACGTGTGGCGTTCGAGGTGCGAGCTAGGCAATAATTCATGACGAACATGTTACTGACTGAGACCAGACTCATTGGTAGTAAAGATGGCGCAGGAGCAGAAACGCTACACCAAGCGTGGCGTAACAGCTTGGTGTGCAGGCAGATCGATCAGATGCTATCTGGAGCTGCAGTGGAGAAGGGCGACGTGGAAGCTGTTGACCCCGTGCTCTCCGGTCTGCTCTCGGAGACTGTCAAGGATTCTTCATTGGGGCAGAATCGAATAAGGGCTACATCAGGATCCGGAACCACCTTACGTCGCTCACAAAGTAACGCAAGTGCAGCCTACCCACCAGATTTGCAGCGCGACCAATCACTCTCCATTCGCGTACCAGATCATGGATCACAGAAGCGATTCGGGAATATCACTGGACTCGACCTCTCCAAGAATCTGGTGCTTCCTCAAAATGCATGGAACCTATTAGAATACTACTTTGCATTCACCCAATCTTGGTTGCCAATGACAGAGAAGCATGGTATCCTTAAGACGATGTACGCTTATCCCACAGAAGGTCTGACTTACAAAGATGCTTTGGCATCTGGAGAGCACGCAGAGCTTTGGAGCATAATGGCATTGGCCGCTTTCCAGCTATCCCGCGCCAACCCTACAGACAACGATTTTATTTTATTACGAAACACAGCGAGAGCTCTTATTCCTGACGAGCGTCAGATCAACACCGGCGCCGTGCAGTCGAAACCTGCCGATGCGTTCGAGAAGGGACATATCAGAGCTTTACTTGTGCTGGCACTCTTGAGCATCACCAGTCAAGCATGGCAGTCTGCGTGGCTTGAAGTCGGCCTTGCGGTGCGTTTGACATTGTATCGACTGGCGCAGACTGATCGAAATACCGGAGATAGGGCAGAGAAGCCTATATTACAGCTTGCAGCGTTCGTCATTGAGCACACAGTGGCTCATCAGCTTGCATTGCTACCGCACATGCGTAGCGACAGCATACAAGCATTCAACACTCTGGATGAGGACGGACTTGAGGAGTGGGCACCATGGACTGATCCGACATCTCCTTTGAGCGGATCCGCCAAAGCTCCTTCTAAGGCTTACAGCACTTTTAACGCCCTTGTGCACGAATTGCGCGTCGCAGACGAATTCCAAACACCTGGAAATAACGCCAAGAACCATCCACGCACCGTCATAGCCCTGTTGGACAATGCTTGCAAGAAAGATCACAGAACCCAGCCGTCGAAGCTGGCCGCCAACATGCGCTCACCAGAGCTTCGCACCGCCATGCCTCCGAACGGCTTCCAACCACGGGATCTCTTGAACATCGCCAACAACACAGTTTCATCAGGCGTAACCGGACAGCTAGAACAACCCGGCCTCTCACACCAAGACGTAACAAGATTCGCGTCTGGTAACCCGCCCGCAGATTTCCTCACCATACCCACAGGACCCGGCGACTTTGCCTTCTCGCCCAACACCGCAGAAGCATCCAACGCCATCGCCAACGCCGGCTGGCCAAGCTTCGGCGCACAGATGGACGGCCAAAGTGGAGGCGATATTTTTGAGGAGCTGGCGATGCTCGACTCGGTAGAGCCCGTGGGCGAACACCCACAATTCATGCAAAACTTGGGCTTCGGACCAGATCTCGACTTGGCAGAGTTCTTTGGCCCAGATTATCAGCCTTCGAACCCGTTGCTAGCATACATGCAGCCATCGCAGAGCGGGAGCAAACAAGCTGGAGATCTTGGTTGATGTCGAAGGATTATTGGCTGGAGATCCTCTCGCAGCCGTTTCAACACATAAGCTGTACCAGGCATCACACACCCGGAAGGTTTCGCATGACGGACCAGCATCCTCCGGATGCCACCAGAGTTTCTGAACTCTGAGCTGCCGAGGACGGAAAACGAAGCGTGCTGTCACACTCCCCACGAAAGACTCGCGGCGCGTTGCAGACTGCATGATCACGAGTCCAATTTTTATCAATGATCTCAGAACGTTGTTACCTTGAAACACTCTCCAGAGAGGTGGCGAGTTCAACCGCAACGTATTTACTTGGCAAATTTGTACAAATTGTCTACGACACATGACATCAATTGAGCTGGAGTGCTCTTGGATATGGAGATGCATGGACGATGGTTTGTATAGGGTAAATGATGAGGCGCTGCTGGAAAGCGGCCTCGATATTGTTTATGTGCGAATTAAGTATTCTAGGTACATCATGGGTATCATACAGTATGCTCAAGAACGCCACAAAGAGAAACCCAACACTGAATGTGTATGGTTGTTGTTGTCAAAGAGACGAAAGACAAAAAGGAAAGAGAAAGGTTTCTCTCAAAGGCGAGCAACCTGCTCAGGCTGCATCAGACTCGACCGACGCTTCTGCGCGCCCATGCCCAAGTCACGCAGCAGCTTCTCCCACGACTCGGAAGCGCGCCTCGCGTGCTCCTGAGGAACATCGGCGCTCTCCTCGACCAAGCTGGCGCTGAACAGCTCTGCTGAAATGCGGCCTCGCCACCCAAGACCGACCAGGATGGTCTCGAGGACTTGCTTGACGGGCAGATACGCGCCGCGCTCGCTCTCGCCGTAGAACAGACGGCAGTTGCGCGACCAGCTCATGCGTGCGGGCTGCGCTTCGTTGTAGTACTTGTGGCCCTCGACGAGCGGCTCGTCGAGATACTCGCCGTCGACGACCTGCACGAAGACGATCTTCTTAGGATCGATTGTCTTGACCATGCGCTCCATGGAAGCCTTGAAGATGGCGTCGGCATCGGCGGTTTTGCGGTTGGGTGCTTCGGGGTCGGCGTAGATGCGGGCTGTGATGTTGAACGTGTCGAGGCAGATACCGAAGTTAGGGCGGTCAACCAGCTCCACGATGTGGTACGCCTGCTCCCAGGTATCGACGTACGTGCCCCAGGCGAGGTTCTCGTACGCGAACTGGATGCCCTCGGGCGCGCCCAGGTCGGCGACTTCGCGCAGGTCCGCGGTGATGAGGTCGAGGTCGCCGCTGGTGACGTCGGCGGGCAAGAAAGTGGATGGGATGGCGATGATGTTGGTGCCGAGGATGTGCGCCATCTGGATCCAGAGCTTCATTTCCTCGACGCGCTCGGCGTGCCAGGCGCGGTCGCGGAGGCCTTCGTAGTGCATAAAGGGCTGCAGGCAGATGATGGTGAGGTCGCGGGCGTCGCACATGGAGCGGATGGTTTGGGCGGCGGCAAGGTGGTTGGCGTTGGTGGCGCCGCCGGGGAGAGACTTGGCGACGTAGAGGAGGTCCTCGTAGAAGAGCTCAATGTCCATGCCATACTTGGCGGCGGCGTCGAGTTTCTCTGGGAGGTTGTGGACCCAGGCGCGGCCCAGGGAGTGGGAGGAGATGGCGGCGCGAGGAAGCATGTTTGCGGTTGATGTGGTGGCGTAGCGATAGTAGCTCGTTTGGAGAGAAGAAGACCAGTTGACTAGCCGTTGCCACAGGTAGTTGAAGATATCGAAGTGAGGCTTGAAGTGATGCAGGACCGAGAATGAGTTGTACATTGGAGATGCAGAAGGAGAGAAACGCTCGCTTGAGTTCAGGAACAGAAGAACATGCAAAAGGTACGAGAGTGCATGAAGGTGTATGTATATCACAAAACAACAGAAGACCCCAGGACCCCTCGTGCCTGATATCTTTAGAAGCAGAAGAAACGAAATCAAGCACCGTTGTCGTTGAACGACCCACTATCGTAAATGGCCCGGATCACGTCGTGGTGTTCATCCCCGGAGGATCTCATAAACAGACGATTCGCCCAGCCCTATCTCCTAATCGCTGCAGGCTAGGGGCGGCGGTACGGTGGTGAGACTAGTTCCTGGCACTCGAACACGAGCCGTTAGTACAATCTTCCGCCCTGGCAAGGCGTGGGAAGAACAGAGTTCCGCTACCAGAACGCGCTCAGGGGGGTTGCAAAGAGTTCAACCGTGCAGGCGCAGTGGGTCTCGCGAGTTCTCAACGTGTTCCGGGAGAAGTCTTCCGAAATTTGATGTCACACATCAACCACTAAGAGCTATTTTGGGATGAGCCTCCTTCCGCGTTTGGCTCCGGCGGATGTGGAAATGAGTTTAACAGCTCATCTTCCTGCTCGTGTTTGCGGGACGCTTTGCTCGTCAGAGTCGTCACTGATCGTGTATGGTAAGGTCAATCTACTTGAGTTCGCTGTGTGGTGATGAGGCTATGTATAATGCACGTGCTCTCTCGCGTGCTGACAATCACGCTTTGATACCATCATTAAACACCATCACAGATGGCGAGCAGGGTCACTGTTGCTATTGTTGGCGCTGGCCTGATAGGACCGCGGCACGCCGACAGCGTCGCCAGCTGCCCTGATGCTTCGCTTGCTGCTTTCGTTGATCCCAGCCCGCAAGCAGAGAGCGTCGCACAGAGATACGGCGTTCCGCTGTACAAAGATGTGCAAGGCCTGTTGGCATCGGGGAACGTACCGGCCGCGGCTATAGTGTGCTCGCCAAACAGCACACACGTCTCGCTGAGCAAGCAGCTGCTGGACGCAGGCATCCACGTTCTGGTGGAGAAGCCTGTGGCCATTGACGTCTTTTCTGGCCAGGAGCTAGTTCGACACGTTAGGAAATCTAAAAAGACCGCGCTCGCAGGCCATCACAGGAGATTCAACCCATACGTTGTAGTGGCCAAGCAAGCTCTCTCTGCGAACGCCATTGGCACGCCTATAGCTGTATCGGGTCTCTGGGCGCTTCGCAAACCCAAAGCCTACTACCAAGCTCCAACAGCATGGCGAGCGTCCTCTCAAGGTGGTGGACCCATCCTGATCAACCTCGTCCACGAGATTGACATCCTGCACTATCTACTCGGGCCGATCGTACGTGTCTACGCCGAGCAAACCTCCTCACAGCGTGGACACGAAGCCGAAGAAGGAGCAGCCATCGTGATGAGATTCGCGTCCGGCGTCGTCGGAACTTTCTTATTATCAGATGCCACCCCTTCAGCGCACAGCTTCGAAGCCGGGACAGGGGAGAATCCCATCATCCCGAAGACGGGAAAGGACTTCTACCGAATCTTTGGCAGCGAGGGCACGCTGAGCGTTGGAGACATGAAAGTTGAAAAGTACAAGGTTGGTGGCGAAGGTGCGTGGCAAGACGAAATTGCTGAAGAACGATTGACGGTGGGCACGGAGGTTCCGTTTGACGAACAGATCAAGCACCTCGTGCGAGTCGTCAGGGGCGAAGAACAGCCTCGCTGCACGATCCAGGATGGCTTGCGAGCAGTGATTGTGGCTGATGCCGTGGTTCGGGCCATGAAGACCAGCAAGCCTGTAGACATAACGCGTGAATCAAAGTTGTAGTCTTACCTCAATTAACATATTTCTGGCACGGCCATTGAATAAGACAGCGGTAATATAAAAGTATTTTGAGACATAAATCACATGATTAAATTACAACGACCTAGTGCCGCGCCTTCGCAAGCTCCACCGCAATGACCTCCTTCGTCACCTTAACAGGCAGCTCCTCAAGTTCCTTGCCCGTCCAGAAGCGATCCTGCTCAAAGCCCTGGTACAGCATCGCTTCTGTTCCGAGAATGACTTGCCAGCCAGCCTTCTCAGCCAAGTTGCCGACCTCAGTGTAAGGAGTCGGGTGGTAGCACATCTCCAGGATAGCACCCTTGTGAGGTTTGGCAAGGAAGATCTCGATGATTTTCCTTGCTTCCACCTCAGCCTGTGTGACTGGAGGGAAGTTGGGCACACACGCCACGATCGCGCCCGGGCCCTCGAGGGTCTCTGCTTCGGCGGCGGTGCAGACGTGGCGTAGGCCTTCGCCGTAGCCTTGGGATTTGCACCAAGACATCACGGCTTCGACTTCGGAGGGGTCTCGGTTGACGAGGTAGATGGTCTTGCAGCCCATGAATGCGTGCAGTGCGTAGACGGCCGATCGAGCGGCACCGCCACCACCAATCACAAGGCCAGGGCGACCTTCGTAAACCTGACCAGGCGCAGCGACATTCTGCACAAAGGCCTCGCGGACGCCAATGGTGTCTGTGTTGGTACCGACAAGCTTCTCACCACGGCGGAAGATAGTGTTGCAAGCGCCAACCGCACGGCCTTCTGGAGTGATCTCATCCAGATGCGGAATGATGTTGACCTTGTGAGGCATTGTTACGCTTGAGCCTGTTGCTGATGTGAGTAGAGCGTATGAAATGTTGGGAGGAATGAGAGCTTACCGTAGCATCGTGGATCACGAACAAGTTTGAGGAATGAGTCCACATCAGTGGACGGAAGAGGAAAGTAGTCCCAGTTCAGGCCAAGGTTTTGGAAGACTGTTTGGTGTAGGAGAGGACTGAGTGAATGTGCGATGGGGTAGCCGAAGAGAAATCCAAAACGCTCCAGATGGTCGGTCGCGGGTGCGGGACAAGTGATTATTTCTTGCTTGGCTGCCATTGTGTCTGTATCGTCGTACGCCAGTACGCTATAATCGAATCTTCCTGGTGTAATAATAATGGTTCGAGATGTATGTGGTTGTCGCTATTGCACGATGATTTTGGTTGATGAGTCTTGAGAGGAATTTCAAAAATTTGTTTGAGGTTTTGCAGATTGATGGACCGGTACTGGTATTTCCTTCCTCGAGTCGTCCAACAGCTTCTTCTTTACAAAGCCACGCAACAAGTCATTCCCATCCGCAATCTTCCATCTCGGATATCTCTGGGCGGCCGCAAACACATATCCACACTGCAGCCTGAGGTTTCAAGGTCACGGAAGATGACTCTGCCCTGATTCGAGAAGCGGGTGCGGCCTCTTCGGCGCCACCCTTTCAGGAAGTCCCGCTGTACCGCCGGTAAAGTCGTGTCAGCTCGCTGCCAGTCTCGCCCGTCCGCACAAGGCCAATGCTTGGCGCTTCCATCCAAGTCCTCTCTGCCTGTCTTTGTTGAGGGCTATGGGAGAACTATGGCCTATAGACTCCAGAGTGGACTGCACGCCCGGGCCTCACGCATGGGGAAGAGCTCCATCGTCGTGTGCAAAAATAGCTGGGCATCGGGCACGGCCGGTGTGACTCTTTTCCGTGTACAAAAGGTCTTAGCAGCCATGTCTTCCAGGATGAAGACAAATCCGCGCCTCCCCCTCTGCAAACTCTACCCGGCAATCATCTGCAAACCGCCACGCAGGGATCACTTGCACGCGGCTGTGACGTTTCTGGTCTCTATCTCCGCACCGCCCACACACCCACACGTGCACACGTGGAGAGTCGTGGAGTCCCGCAATCGGAGGCCGGGGTTCGAGGTGCTGCATCTTTGGAAAACTCTTTCCCGGCCATCTGGGCCAAGGACTACAGTGACAAACTAACCTGCTCTGTCTGGCTTGGAGGAGAAACGGAGAACCGTCTGTGTGTACCCCGTGGGGCTCCTCGTTCGACACGTTCTTTCAAATACGGCCTGCAGATCCGCAGATTTGTCTGGATCTTTCGTCACTCAACCTCCTCTCCACTTCATTTCGACCTCACTCGAACACAAGGTCGACAACATGGGTCTTCTCACAGTCGTAGAGGACAGGCCAACGCCCAAGGCCGTTTACAATTGGCGAGTCTGGGCATGTGCTTGTGTGGCTTCTTTCGCCAGTTGCATGATTGGCTATGACAGGTAAGCAATGCCAGAAACGCCACGCGAAGATACCAAGCAATGGCAGGCACGCTGACACATCGCAGTGCCTTCATTGGAACAACATTGTCGCTGCCCAGCTTCGTGGCTGAGTTCGGCTTCAAGGAGATGAGTGCTCATGAGCTCTCTACGACCAAAGAGACTATCGTTTCCCTCTACCAAGCTGGTGCTTTCTTTGGAAGCTTGTTCGCATATGTGTCGGCATACTTCCTTGGCCGCAAGAAGAGTCTTATGATCTTCTCTGTCATCTTTATTCTCGGAGCTGGACTCATGCTGGGTGCTAACGGTGACCGTGGTCTGGGACTTATTCTAGGAGGTCGTGTTCTCGCCGGAATCGGTGTTGGTGCATGCTCCATGATTGTACCCATCTACATTAGCGAAATCTCACCACCTGCTGTGAGAGGTCGCCTTGTCGGTATCTACGAGCTCGGCTGGCAAGTTGGAGGCCTCGTCGGTTTCGTGAGTTCATCACACTATCGGTTTTACAAGTCCGAGTACTAATTCCTTCTCCTTTTTCAGTGGATCAACTACGGCATCCAGCAGACACTTCCTGCCAACCACGCACAGTGGCTCATTCCCTTCGCTGTACAACTCATTCCTGCCGGCCTTCTTCTCATCGGCGCGTTCTGGATCAAAGAGAGCCCACGCTGGCTGCTATCCAAGCACCGCCGTGACGAAGCCCTCAACAACCTTTCCTGGATTCGCAAGCTGCCCGCAGACGACCTTTACATGATTGAGGAAGTTGCTTCTCTCGATTCTGTACTCGAAGCGCAAGCTGCCGCCATCGGCGAGGGCTTCTGGCAACCATTCAAGGCTGCAGCCCGCGACCGTAAAGTCCAATGGCGCCTCTTCCTTGGATCTATCATGTTCATGTGGCAGAACGGCTCCGGAATCAACGCTATCAACTACTACAGCCCCCGCGTCTTCGCTTCGATCGGCATCCGTGGCACCAGCACGTCCTTCCTAACAACGGGAATTTTTGGCGTAGTGAAGACTGCAATGACAGTTGTCTGGATCTTGGTCTTGATCGACCACCTTGGTCGCAGGAAGCTTTTGATGATTGGTGCTGGTGGTGGCGCAGTCTGCATGTTCATTATTGGAGCTTACATCCTTCACAACCCTGTCGACCCGAACTCCACTGCTTCGCTGTCCTCCGGAGGTATTGCAGCGGTCTTCTTCTTCTACCTCTGGACCGTGTTCTACACGCCCTCGTGGAACGGAACCCCCTGGGTCATCAACAGCGAGATTTTCGACAACAACACTCGCGCGCTGGGCCAAGCAACCGCCGCTGCGTCCAACTGGTTCTGGAACTTCATCATCTCCCGCTTCACGCAACAGATGTTCGACACCATGGGCCCCTCCGGCTGCGGCGTCTACTTCTTCTTCGCCTCCATGATGATCTGCTCCATCGTCTTCGTCTTCTTCCTCCTACCAGAAACGAAGGGCATTCCCCTCGAGAGCATGGACCGTCTCTTCGAAGTCAAGCCCGTGTGGAGGGCGAACAACATCATCCTCGACGAAGATCGCATCCGCGAGGAAGAGTTCAGGCACGATGCCGAAGTGGTTGGCGTCGACATTGCAAAGGACAAGCACATTCACAACGAGAATGTCAGAGCTGACAGCGTTTGAGGGCTGTGTTGTTTTCTTTTCTTGTTTTGTTATTGTGTGCACGAGGTTACGAACAGAATCAGCACTTTGTTAATTGCATTGCATCGCGAATATATGTATATACAAAAAGGAAGAACCTTGCTTTGCGATTTACTCTTCATTCACTTATTCGCCTAGGTCAGGTGTAATCTCCAATCATACCAGCTTGTGTATAGCATGTGGTACACTCGACCAGAGTGAGAGTTATTAGCGCATAGTTACCAAACATAGACGATGCCACCTTAACAAACGACTTAGCTTGCCTGTATGTTGAATGCACGTTTCATTGCAGAATGTCAGCAATCATTGTGAGTGAGATACATCTCTGCAAGTCATATTCTAGACAACAGAATCACAATATATCGATACCACCTAGAATGTTACATACGAAACCACGGAACAAAACCCGGTTCTAACTTCTACGCTTTTGCGCGCGCAGTGAGTGCCCAAGTGAAAACCCTCTCAGCAATACCAAAGCATTCTACACAATATCCAGGTCATCATCGTCGTCATCGTCATCAATCACCCGGCCACCAGCAGCCGTCGTACCCAAAGACTCCCGCCCCGGTTCGCGAATACCTCTCTCCAGAGCGAAGCGAGCCCTCTTCCTAGGGCTGGTACTACTGTCCTGGCTTGCAGGCCGGATAGCGCTGCGCGAAGGCTGCGGCGGCTGAGGTTTCAGTATCGTTTGGCCGCGTTCCGGGCTGCCGATTCTATTTGGTTTTGGGAGGAGGAGACCGTGTTTTTTCGCGCCACCCCAGCCCAAGGCTTCAGTGCCGGCTGAAGAGATGGCGGCGGTGCCGAAGTGGCGCTTGCGGTCTTTAGCTGGCGAGAGGCGGATGGCGGTTGCTTTGTTGCCGAGGAGGCCGAGCTCGGAGGCAGAGGGTTTCTCGAACACACTTTTCTCCTGTGAAGAGCGGCTGGACGATACGGTTGTGGTGGTGGTGGTCTGGCGTGCGCGTAGGTAATCGGCGCCTACGCTGCCGCCCATGCTTTCCAGCTTCTTGGCCAGGTCTCGCTCGCGTTGAGCGGCAGCTATGCGCTTGCGAGAAGCCTCTTCTGCCGTCAGGCTCTCTATAGAAGCCCTGTCCTCACCATCAAAGATATTCGCCGCGCTTTTGCCAAAGCCTGTGTCTACACTCCAGACTCGGCCATGTTCTCCGGCGTGTTGACCAGGGATTTTCTTCCTTAACTGTGCCGAGTCTTGTTTTCTCCTCCCTGCTTGCTTCTCGTCCAAACTCCCACTCCGCCACATGGTGTTGACTTCCATCCTGCCCTTTCTGCTCTTATCGATCATCAGGTTCAAGTGGAAGTCGCAGACCTGTGTGCTTCGCTTGTCGATCCACGCACCACACTTCTCGCCGTCTTTCTTAACACTTACGCAGTAGCCAAGATCTCGGGCAACGCCCATCTCCATCACCCGGTCTTCAGATGAGCCAAGTTTGAGAGAAAAGCGGCCGTTATTCTGATTCCCTTTCGGCGGAAGTATGGCGGGGTTCTGGATGGCGAGTAGAGTGCCTTCTGTCAATTTCCAGAACTGGTCAAAAGCAGTACCAAAAAGGAACAAGTCAATTTCCCATTTCAGATCCACTAACGTCATGACCATGAACTTATTGCGCGGCGCTGTTGCGTCTTCCTGCGGGTTGTTTTGATCGTTCGTTCGATGTGTCTGCTTGTGGTTGTAAGGTGTAGATTTCTTGGCCAGAATACCGAACACAATATAGTCGGATTCGCAATCGGGTGGATCGTATTCAGGAGCTTTTACTTCCTTCAAGAGTCGTGGCAAAGGATAAAGTTCCGAGCCTTCCATTGCTCTCGCAGCGTCGACATGTGCTATGTGTCGTTTGGAGAGATGGATGCCGGAGAATGGATCGTAGCCGTTACCATCCTTCTTGTTGTCCCAAGGTATGTTGGCGTCACTCTCGTCAACATGTGGATTCCGATCATGTCCATCACTTGTTGGCTTTGGCTGGTTCTGAGTGGGAGCAGTTATAAATGGGTTGTTTTGCTGTGGCGCTGAAGACGAAGGTGGTCCCATCCTGCTTCTAAACTCCGCAGCGCTACTGCTCTTGGTGGGAGAAGGCAATCGTTCGCCTGCAGAGCGGTATGAACGTGCACTGTTTGTCGCTCCCGCACCTCTTGACATTTGACTGTCAAAGCTCCCACCCTGCAAACCAAATCCATTGCTGCGTGAGCGTTCAATACGGTCGTTCCTTGCTTGCTGTTCCTGCTGCTCTTGCCTGGACTTCGCCAAGCGCTCGCTGAACGAAGAGACTGGTCGAGTCGTTTCCTCCTTCGCACGAGCAACAGGGGCTCGCTGCACGCTTGAGGGCTTGATAGTACCATCCCGCGCGCGCTTCAGAGATACATCCTGCGCTTTGGTGGCAGCGCTGAGGCCAAGACGGGCTCGCGCAGGCGAGACTGGGTCGAGGAGCTGCCGGCGCTCTCGCGTTGGCGATACAGGAACTTCGATGTCCGGGCGGCGGAACAAAGGCTGGGATATGGGTGGTTGTAGTGACTTCGTGGGGGAGCGCCTTGAGCTGTCCGTCAAGGCGGAGGAACTGCGCGCAATATTCGAATCGGGGCTCTTCTTCTTTCCCTTGAGTCTCTTCAGCTTCAGCTTCATCTCGATCTGCTGCAGCTTCAACTGCAGTGTTTCCTCGTCCTCGTCCTCGACATCATCCTCGTCATCGTCGTCGTCGGCCATTGCGACATCCTGCAAGGCTTTTGAGCTGCTCATGGGACGCCTTAACGGCGAAGGTGACGGCGACCTCTCCTGGTCGCGCTGTCTGTCGTCCTCCCACCGCTTCTTCCCAGTGGGCGAGGCCATCAGGGCTTCGAAGGGCGAGCGCGGCGGCCATGCTGTGCGGTTCTTGTCGGGTGAGATCCTCGCGCGGGGCGACTCACGCACGACGACCATGTTGGGTGATGCGCCGTTGTTTGGCCGGGGGCATAGCAATGCGATGATGCGCTGTGTTATGGCATGCTCCACGTGATCTCGTGCTTCACTGCATCAACGTGAAACCCGCGCGCTGGGTTGAGTTGCGCTGGCCCAGCTCTTTCCAGCCAGCCGCTGTTTTGGACCCTGAAAACACGACTCCATCGCGGTTGACGCGCTGCACTTTAGCAACACAGAACTTAGGAAACATCGACATTCGGAGCGTTCGCACGAAACATCTTTCTTCGAGTAATCAACATCGACCATTGGCCAATCGACGATACGCTTGCATATTTCAAGGCAGCTTTAGGCCATCCAGCTATATCGCCATTACCGATACAACTCACGCACGATGAAGACGCGATCAAAGAAGACCTCAAAAGCAACAGCCACGAAGAAGGAAACGCCTGAGCAAGATTCCGTTGCAGCGAAAGAACTGGCAGCTAGTGTCTCTACGCCACCACATGTCTTCGTGCTTCCCAAAAGCGCCTCTTCTGAAGCTCGAATAATCACGCTTCCCGATCCAGCATCCTCTTCGCCGAGTCGATACTTCGTGTGCCCGGAGAAGGGTTTCCACGAGTTCACCAAAGTCGCTGCACCAAAGAAAGCATGTCGAAGTTGGCTGTTGGCTCCTCAGAACAATGGCGGTGTGAAAACTGAGAACAGCGAGGACCAGGAAGAGTCGGAAGAACAGGAACCAGAGGGTTACGTGCTTGAGCAACCCAACATGTTTGTGGCCACGCCCATCGACCCTCTCTTCGTTCTTCTGCCGTTGCTGGTTGGCGGAGAAACTGGCAGCTATCTGACATTCTCGGACTTTGCATTTTCGACCGAGAAAGAGGGCCTCGCACAACTACAGCAGCTACTCCGACAGGATACATTCGCTAAGCTGGAGAAGAATATGGAGGCACGCATTGATGTGATATGTGATTGCCTTGACATGGGCGATGGCGAGGACAAGATGTACAAGTTGTCGATCTCGAAGCTTGCAGCGGCCTTGACGTCAAAAGCAAACAATATGGTCAAGAAAGGGCTTCCTGCCAGCATGGAAGAGCGCTTTGTCAAGCAGGCGCTCGAGATGCCAGTCTTGAGCATCGGGAGAGAAGAGAGCAGCGTCAGCATTGCACCTGAGGACGCTGCTCCTGGCGCCGAGGGCGACAGCAACACTGCTACGGAGACATCACAAGATTCCTCCACATCATCGAGCACGACAGCGAACAGCAATACCACCACGTCCACGGCCGCTTCCTCTGTCGCAACAACGCCAGCTGAAGCTCAGTCTACGGTTGCTAGTGATATCGTGAATTTACTCAGAGTACGGACTGGCCTCGATTTCCTCATCGCTTCTTACGTACCGGGATCCATTCATAAGGACATTCAGGATGTCTATAAGAGTCCTGCCTCGCCGGTTGACTTTACTCCCCTCGACAAACATCTGGAACACGTTGCGGGGCTCAAGAAACAAGCGCAGGTCTTACGTTCGCTCAGCGACAACATCAGCAGAAAGCGTGGCGCTGATGATGACGAAGAAGCTCTAGATAAAGCAGAGGCTAAGCGAAAGAAGAAGGAGGAAGACGAAATCAAGAAGAAGAATATGTCGAGAGGCGTACAGCAGCTCAAAAAAGCCGACACCTCTGGCATGAAGAAGCTGAGTTCATTCTTTACAAAAGCGCCGCCCAAGAAGAAGGCGTAAACATTGATCTGTATAACAACCATTTGCATCTGGGATGACGACTGCCATCAATCGGCAAAGCCATGCGCAACGCGAAACCCACACGCTAAGTCCCGAAGTTTTGCCGCTTTTAATGAACTTTGGAGAATCTTTGGGCAATCTTGGACTCGACACACTCGATCAAAGTCAAGGAATCAGAACACGCTGAAGATGGCCGACCAAAAGATCTACGCTTGCATCGATTATGAGGACAAATACGTGCAGCCACTCTTGCTCAACGCAATAAAAGCTCGGCTGCCCTCGGAGCTTCTTGTCCTGGTTAAAGATGCGTCAGAGCTGCCATCCAACGACTGCAAGTTCTTGCAATGGCGACAGTACGAGAGTCTGGACTTTGATCGCCTGATGAGTGGATCAGATGCTTCTCTTTCAAATAGCTATGTTATCCGCAAGGCGTTAATTCGCAAACACTACCTGTCGATGACCGTCTCTCACTGGCTCACGAAGCATCCCGAAAGTGCCCTCAAACGCCACGTGAAACCAGGCGTAGAATTCGAGGTCGATTTTGCCGAGTTCTTGGATGACGCTTTGATTGAAGCATTCGAGTTGCATGAAAGCTGGCAGCGCAACGAATCCAAGGAGCCGTCCGAGAAGGAGTGGTGGATTCTGAAGCCAGGAATGAGTGACAGAGGCCAAGGCATCCGCTTGTTCAGCTCTCAAGAGGAGCTCACTGAGATCTTTGAGGAGTGGGACCCTCCTTCAGACGATGAGGAAGAGGACGAAGACGAAGCTGCGAACTCGGGCGATGAAGCCGATGACCCTGGGCCCAAGTTTGAAGACAACGACGACGATGCGACCGGCATTATGACTTCGCAGCTTCGCCATTTCGTCGCACAGCCTTACATCGACCCGCCGTTACTCATGCCGTCCGACCATCCGTCAGCAGGTCGCAAATTCCACATTCGCACCTACGTGCTCGCTGTTGGTGCGCTCAAGGTCTTCGTCTACAAGCCCATGCTGGCTCTTTTCGCCGGCAAATCCTACTCTCCACCGTCCTCGGAAGAGACTCAACCAGACCTCAGCGCTCATTTGACAAACACATGCCTCCAGACTGGCGAGCGCGAAGGCAGCGTGCATGCTTTCTGGTCCTTGCCATCCACTCTACCAAACCTGCAGATTCAAGCATCCGACTGGCGTGAAGACGTGTTCAAGCAGATCTGCGATGCTACCGGTCAAATCTTCGAGGCAGCGGCACGGAGCATGAGCATCCACTTCCAGCCTCTGCCTAACGCTTTCGAGCTGTTCGGACTTGATTTCATGGTGGACGCTGAGGGTACGACTTGGCTGATGGAAGTCAACGCTTTCCCCGACTTCGCGCAGACGGGCAGTGAGCTGCAAGACTTGGTCAAGAACCTCATGGAGGATGTGGTAGATGTTGCCATAAAGCCGTTCTTTGGATTCGAGGAGGGCAGCAAGAGTGCCGGTGATAAGGAAGGTCTAGTTGAAGTTCTAAACATCGATCTAGGCAAGAACTAAGGTTAAGAGGGAAAAACATAGAGTGTGTCAGCGATGAGATTTGAAGCTGGCAACGCTATTACATTGCTCAAAAGCGAAGAAAATCATTCCCAATTCAGGCGCCAACTCCATAAAATTCAGTCATGGCTTTCCGGCCGCTGTGCTCGTCCCTTCTTGCATATGCATCGCACGTGCCTTTGCCAAAAACCACTCGACTCAAGGCAAGAGACTCCAAGCTACTGGTGGACGAGTGTAGGGCAGCTTGAGGCTACGCTGTGGGCGCGCAGGCCCCTTGAAGTGCGACATGTTTCTTTCAAGCAAGCGGATATCTCGACGAAAATCCCAGCGACAAGCATAACGGCCGAGAAGAATCCTAGTCGTGACATTAGACACGCTAGCCGGCAGCCATTCTGCCATCAGCGCCCAGGGCCTCCGCAGAAAGTGCGCGTCTGGCTTCGTCGACGCCGTCATTAGTTCATGGGCGTGGTTGCGGTTCATCATGCGATCGTAGTCCCCGCTGGTACCGCTAACGAAGAGCTGATGAAAACTGGCATCAGTCGAGGCGAAGTGCTCGAGGGCGTACGTCAGCTGGAAGAGTTCTGCTATCGACATGGGGCTAGCTGCAACAGATTTTGTCGTTGTCTTGAACGTCTCGAACACCATGTCGCAGACGCCGTCATGCGACATGCCCTGCCGTTCGAGCTCTGAGATGGCATCGGTGAGCCTCTCGGCTACATTGCACGTTATGCTATGGTAGGCCATCTGGAACGTCACACGCAGCATGCCGCCACCGCCGCCGGACTGCAGAGCGTGTTGCTAGCGTTGGTGCACGTTCGTAGCAAGAGTCCGTGGAGATTGGCAGGTTTTCGAAGGCGTGCCATAGAGTTCGCTGAGGCCTCCGGCGAAGCTCAGGACGACATTCGGGAGGGCGTGGTCTCCTGGCAAGCCATCGAGGAGGGCGAATGCGGAGATGTGGATTTCGACTGCGTTCACACGTTCCATAATCGGTTGGCCTTCGTTGTAGCACTTCTTGCTGGCGCGGAGGACTTGCGAGTGGCGTGAGATTTGCGTCGTGACGCCTTTGCTTGGTCTGATGGTGAGGAGTTCTTCGGAGGCTTTGAGGAGGAGCTCTGCTGGCAGGTCGAAGAAGCGGAAGGGAGCGATGGGTGCTGGCTCGTTGGCACTACACGAGAGGCTGGGAGTTGTGTCCATGATGTTGTGGTTTTACGAGCTTGCTGTGTGTTGGCGAAGGCCTTTGGTTAGACCAGACAGTTCGAATCGAGAAATTACAAATTTCTAAATAAATCGTTAACTTACCTGGATCAGACAAATCCTTATCATGTCCAATTAATCTATATACAAAATGATGATCACGAAGCCAACTCACAATACGATGTTGTTTGTGGTTTAGGCTTTACTCAGCAACTCCCACTCATACCTACTCAGCAAAGACCAGGCCAACCACATCACAGCAAGAACAAATCATTTCAACTTGGGAGATCGTGGTGGAAAGATTTGCCGTAGCCTGTAGCATTTTTGTGCAATCCATCGCTTGTAAAATACCGGCGATATCGTAGGTACAACACGAGCATTGGGAGAAAGCGAAGACTCGCTAAACTACCATGAACGACATCGACTGATTTCCTCTGTCATCCGCTACAATGTATACATATAATTAGCGACATCGAGATATGTCGAGTCGAACTCGACAATTTTGCGCACGTGGGTGCGCAGTTTAGTCGGGCTCGACCTTTTTTTGTGTCGAGCCCAACAAACTTTCAATTCCTCCGAAGTGAAGTGAAGTGACAAGGGCTTCATATTGTGGCATTGCTCAGAGACTTGGTTTCAAAGTACACCACACACGGCACAATTCAGTAGAGGCCGGATTACGTGAGCTGAAAGCTCTAACGATACAATAAGTCGCTCGCGACGAAAGACTTCGGTCGTTGTGACAACGCATATATGCCCATGTGAGTAAGTGGGCTACAGATCACATTGCTAGCAGAACAATTGCATGCACGTACGCGGTAAGGGAAATTGTCATCTCAGACTGTCTATGTAGACATTTTTTTCCGTCCACCTGGACCTCATCGCTGCTAGCAAAAAGCAAAAGGCATATATCTACGTGGATACGGTTTTCGACCTTGAAACACAGTAGCTAGTTTCATATCGTGACAACTTGAACTGTATCTACAAAGACACGTATTTCAGCACTGTGCGATGTACGCTCAGGGTTTATAGGAATCAGTTGCTCCAGATTTGTCACAAAGGACATGCTTTAGCGTAGATCTCACTCTTGACAGTCTACAGAACAAGAGGGCACTATCTGATATCAAGACCGAGTCCGCAGGCGTACCGCAGGCGCACCGCAGGCGCACCGCACCGCAAGGTCACATAAGTCAACGATATTCATGTGCAGCATATATCTGTTTCCAACATATTTTTCTTGTTATACGCTAATCAATTATCTGATATCTGTCTAGTTCAATGCCTGAAAGGGTATCCTAATTTCCGAGTATCCGTTTACTCCAGTGATGAGTTTTTTCCAATCCTACTCTCGTGCGGCACTAAACAAAGGCCGGTCGAGTCTCAAACCATGAACGCCGTTTCTGAGAATGGGAATCCGGAGACTTTAGCCTTTCATCCGTGAGTGGGAAGAGTAAGAAATAAAACAATCAACGCCGTCATGCAATTCCTTTTTGTGTTTCTGTGGTACCCACAGTACCTCCGGTGCCGTACCGGGGTCGTCTCGAAGGCGATTCGCTGTTGTCGCTGTATCAATGTGCCACTTCGATGTTGTGTGAACTTAGCTTTGAAGTGAAGCTAGTAGTGACCAGTGATCTAGATGCGAGATACTGTCCAACTGAGCTGGTGATCGCTCAGCTCCTGGTGCGCTTGTTGCTGCCCTCGGCATGCTCGAGCGCCTCGGGGGCCTCGCGCTTCCTGCTGGAGCGTGCAGCACTGCTCTTGGAGCGGGGCCAGTCGTCGAAAGGGCTACGATTCTTAGCCTTGACAGCCTTGCGCTCGACCGGTGACACCGGCATCTCCTCGGGCTCCTCGACAACCATTTGGAGCGGCACCGCGTCAGTCGGGTGGTCGACAACACGCTTGGTGCGCTTGGTAGAAGGTGGAGTGGCGAGATGAGCGAAGCGTAACGCAGAAGGCTTGACGGGAGTGGCGGCTTTCTTTGACTTTGTAGGAGCTGGTACCTCGATATCTGTCAAGGCTTCCTCGTCAACCTCGGACTCGAGCACATCAGTCTCGCGCTCGCGGATCTGCTCCTCGCTGGGGAAGAGCAAGCGTGGCTTGATGGAGCTGCGAGTGAGGGGGCGTTCAGCAGCGGGTCCGGCCTGGCGCCTGAGTGAGCGCTGGCCGAGATCAGATACTGGAGAGGCGGCGCGCTGGTCGTCGTCGGAATCGTCACTGAAGCGACGGAAGATCTTTTTGCCACGGCTGGGATGTGATGTTAGTAGATGCTCGATATGATGAAAATGAATGGGCGTCACACTTACAAGGTATACATAACGCCTTCGTCCCTTTCTGCACGCTCATCCATCTGCTTCTCCTCTTGGGTTCGAGCGCGCCTCTGTGGTCTGCTGCTGCGGGTCTGCCTCGGGCCGACGAACGGATTGTCATCTGAGCCATCGAGCTCCGGTATGCGAGCGTTTGTGTCGGTGAAGATCTGAATTTGCTCCTGACTGCTGCCGGGGCCTGCCTCGAAGAGATCGAAGCCACGTGAGGACTGGCCGCCACTCGACTTCTTCATCTTGCGTGGCGAAGGCATGACGTCGTTTGGCGAGTAGGGCTGGAAGTTGAGGATACGGGCGGTGCTGCTCATGCTTGCAGCGTTGCGCTTTTTCGGCGTCTTGCTAGGGGTGGGAAGCAAAGATAGTGGCGTTGGCAATTGGTGGTGTGAAGTGTTGTCGGAGTCGCTGTGCACGTCGGCCAATGCGCGGCTGACAGGCGTCTTCCGAGGTGTCTTGTGCAAGAGAGGTTGTCGGAGTGGTGAGGCTGGTGATGAAGGTGGGGATGAGAGATGTGTGTTGGCAAAGCGAGCTCTCTTGCCGGTAGTTGGTGGGGTGGTCGCGCGTTGAAGGTGCGCCTTGGGTGGGCGACCAGAGTGAGTTGAGGCGTAGGGATTGCTTTGCGCGGTGCTTCGCTTTGAACGGCGAGTGGGGTATGGCTCGTAGTTGTCGTGTAGTGGGCCGTGCATGGGTGTAGGGGGTGTTTGCGCGCGGAGCGACGTTGGCGGCGGCGTTGATGCCATTGTGCTTCAGTTGAGCTGTTGAGCCAGTGCGCAGGGGCGGGAGCGGGGCGGCGGCGAGGGTGGCGAGAGTGAGGAGAAGTCGCGAGTTATAGCAGACGGCGATGAGGAGTTGTTTTTGTTGTGGTTGTGATGTTCGGGTGTAAGAGTTCGAGTTGTGCTGTGGTGTTCACTCGGGGCGGAAGTGCGCCAGGCGCAAACAGGCGGTGACCTTTCTCGTTGCAATGGGCGCGGCAGGAAATGTCGAATGCGTCGAGTACTTTTGCTTTTACTTTTTTCCAAGATATGTTTCCAATGCGGCGACTCAGTTGTGAGTGAGGATGAATGTTGTGATTTTGGTGGTGTTGTTGTTGTGTTTGGGGTTGTGATGATGATGTTGCGACAACACGACACGGAAACGAAGTCGGGCGCAGGGCAGAGAGTTGGCGCGTAAAGGCGTAAAGTGGCTGGGCATGAATGGCTGTCTATACCGCTTACAATCTCAGCGTTGAAGTCCGTGCTTCTCAGGCATCTTCTGGGCAGTTTGCACGCTAAATAGCTTCGAGCGGGCTACCAGCTGTCGCCGCTCTAACCAATTCCATGCCAGCGCCAGCCATCCGCTCTCCGCACCAAGCTCCCAAGGTTTCCGTCGACCCTGAGCCAGTCCATCCTTCAGGCAAACTGCCGCCCGAAACACACACCACGTCACCCTGCAGCAAAATATACACACAACAAAGGCCGCCGATCAGAGACCCACCACCAACAACGCGAAAAGACGCGTCTGAAAATACCCAATCACCCTCCCAGCAGCCATGTCGAAGCCCACAGAAGCACCCGACATAGCTCGCCTGCGCCTACAAGACGACGAAGAAGACATCTTCGCGAGCCCACAAACCCACACTGCCAGCGCCAATGATCCTTCAGCGACCAAACTCACTCGCTCAGAAAACCGCCATGACGCCCAAGAAGCCCGAGACGCCCGCCTGCAAGCCGAGCTGGAGCGCGTGCGTGAAGTGAACAAAGTAATCGAAGGCGTCACGGCTTCGCTCGAAAAGGCAAAAGCCAACATGGGCACCGTCCACCAAACAGTCAACAACGCCTCTACCCTGCTGGCAACTTGGACACGCATACTAGGCCAGACGGAGCACAACCAGCGCTTGATCCTGAACCCTCAATGGCAGGGCGCTACGCAGGATCTAGAGGAAATGGAGGAAGAGGAGATCAGAAGACAGGCCGAGACAGAGCGCAGAGCGGTTGAAGAGCAGAGACGGCGCGAAGAGGCACAGAGGAAGGCTGAAGAGGAAGAGAGGAAGAAGGCTGCTGCCGCTGCGGCGCCTACAAGGGGTGTGAGTCGCGCTCGCAGTACGAGGGGAGTGCCTTCTTCGTCGACTACTTCTCGCTACACTGCTGCTGGCACGTCTGTGGGCAGAGGAAGAGGGTCCATCCCGGCAGCGAGAGGCAGCAGTATTGGCAGAGGCACCAGCGCTGCTAGAGGACGTGGACGGGGTTTGGGTTGATCGAGTGTGGGATGCAGGATTCAGGGAAGAGCCAGTGAACAGCGTTGAGCAATCGAGAACCAGCACAGCTCCAGAGTGCGATGCAGAATGCAATAAGTTGCATTTTCCCTCCGCGCCCCCAAGTAGCCGCGCCGGCAGGATCTGCAACTTGTTGCACGCGCGGTGGCATATTACATGCCGTATGATGCCAAGCAGAGCAAAAAGCATAGCGCGTAAGGAAGCAGATGAAGAACATGCTTTTTCTGCCTCTCCAGCTATGCCTCCACGCATGCTAGCCTGTCCGAGAGAAGTCGTTTTGGCGTCGTGGCACGTTTATCAGCTATAATGGGCATAAGTTGCGTGCAGTCAGACCACGATCGAAGAGTAACGAGACTGAACGCATGAGATATGACGCCGGGCAATCGACATCAACATGCAAAGAAAATCAAGGGCAATCAAGCAGTACACGTCCCGAGCAAAATTCGAATACCTCAAGTCAGGTTCCTCTTTTTTTCTGCCGTACGTACATAGCTGAATAACACAGAGGATGAAAAATCAAAAAGAGCACGATCAGAAAATATACAAAGCTTCAAACACAAGAAATTAAACAGCTTTCATGTTTCCATTTGTTTTTCGTAATCTCATGCAGCCGCCACACAAAACCAACTCAGTGATATTTCAGGGCTGGCACTAACACCGATCCTTGAGATGCGATAACTTCGCAGTCTCTCATGTCATCACCATCCCCTCCCAGTAGCAGGGAACATTCCCTCTACTGAGCACCGCTCTCATTACCAGTACCCTTAGAGCGAGCAGCCTTAGCGTGGTCGTCGAGGGGACCCTTGGGGTTGGAGCCGAGGTTCTTGAGAGTGTCCTCGGAGGAGTTCTTGGTCTCTTCGGCGCTGCCGGCGACGTTCTGGTCGTTGGCGTTGGTGGAGGTTGCGCCGGCCTGGGCGCCGGACTGGCGCTCGGGCTCGGGGGACTGGCGGCCTTGGTTGGGGGCAGACATTTTGTGTGTGAGGTTGAGGGTTTGGGTTGGGGTTTCTGGAGGGTGGTGTTAGGTTGGGAGATTGGGAACTTTTGGTGGTGGGTAGTGTTTGGGGGAGCGTACGGGCTGGAGGGTAGGAGCTGGGAGGAGGGTGTTAGTTTGTCGTGGTTGTGATTGTGATTGAGGTGTTTTGGTTGAGTAAGGTTGAGGGTGATGCTCGTGTGAAGTAGGAGATAGCTCCGTGTGCAAGAGATGATGGTGAGCGGAAGGTGCGACTTACAGAGTGGCGAAGGTGTAGTCTTGTCTTATAATTGTCGAGAGAGATGTGTGAGTGGTAGAAAGAGTCTCAAGTTCAACTTCTCGAGAGGTGAGGACAGCAAAGTAAGTAGTACCTCGACACGCATCATGGCATGTCCTGCCTGTCCTTTCACCATCAACGATCATTAACCCCACCACGTCGAGCCCCACTGTTTGATGTCATCTCGCTCGCTTCGGCGATTGAGTGAGCGGCATATTCAGGCACCTCGCTCCGTGACATTCAGCACTTGCAGAGCCAATGGCACAATCTACCGGCTGAATTGTACATGCGAGCGGTGCTGACTATCGTATTAGTCCGGCTTCAGTCATCAAGCACGCTCTCGCCAGGCGCAAAAACGTTGTCCTGGGACAGCTCTTGGGTCACGTGTCGATGACGAGTGATGGCATCACCTCAGCGTGTTTTCGGCAGCATTCTAGTTTCTGGAGCTTGACAGGAAGGATATTTCACCGCGATAGCACCAGCCTTGCCAGCCTAGCAGTGAGGGCGACAAGAGAGTTGCTGTCCGGTTGTGCGGATGAGTCTACATGGCAAAGCAGACAATCTAATTCACTAATGTTTCTTCCGTGGCTCGGAAGCGACTCCGGCGTTGTTAATGACTACTATCAAACGTGATTTCATCGTCTCCCAAGACAGGCTTCAGAACAATGAAGCACCACTATACGGACGCTAAGACACAGACTAATCCTCGTTGAACGTCTGGAATATGTCGCAGAAAGTCGAAATGCCACTATCTAGTATTGATACACGGACAGAGGACGTGTCGCACGAAGTCCAAGTCTTCGACTGCCATTCAGCGGCAGTATACCAAAAGAAAATATGTTGGAAGATGGGAGATATGCAACATGTTGCAGAGAGTCAAAGTGCGGCCATTCAGCGGCAAACATGCAAATCTGTAACGGGTTGCAAGACATGCAACCCGTTACAGAACCTGCATTTGCCGCAATCTTGTGGCAAATGCCAGAAATGTAACATGTTACATACCCGTAGAAACCAGTACCCTAAGGAAACTGATAGGCACATTTGTAGAAGCTTTCAAGAAATACTGTAATGTACATTGTTACACTATTATACAGGTGCCTGCTTGTTCTGTGCATGCATGACTGACGAGAGCTGATCGACCATAGCGATAGCACCCTCAGGGTCGTCTTTGTTGTACAAGAACACTCCTTGGAGTTGCGCTGTGCTGACCTTATCCACCAATCCAAACTCCTTCGCCCTCTCCACGAATCGCTGCTTACCACTGCCGTCTAAGTCGTACGGCGCGTAGAAGCGATCCCAAAGTTTTCCAATCTGCCACTCAGTAGCATTGCCAAGATGTACAGTCATATCGACTCTGCCTGGACGTATCAAGGCGTCATCAAGATTTTCGATGTGGTTCGTCGTCATGAACAAAATCCGCTCTTCTGCACTTGCAACGCCATCAAGCGCGTTGAGGAGACCAGAGAATGTGACTGTTGATCCGCTGTAGCCATCGGTATCTGTCTGTCGTCTGTTACTGAAGGCAGCATCGGCATCTTCTAGGAGAACAATAGTGCGCGAAGGCACCTCTTCCAGAAGCTTGTTCAAAAGGTCATCCGTAAGTCCGCGTTTACTGAGGCTCAACATCGCAATGTTGAAATCCAGAGCGCCTGCAAGCGCTTGCACGAAAGATGTCTTGCCAGTACCAGGAGGACCAAATAGTAGGTAGCCTCTTCTGTAAGGAATGCCACGATCAAGATACCATTCACGTGTGTCGATGAACTCTTGCACGTCGTCCTTGATTTTGTCTGCTAGACCTTCTTCAAGAATCACTGAGTCAAATGGACGCCGCCTCTTAGGCTCAGCTGAGGCATCCCAGCCCATGTTGCGTGACGTGTAGATGACAGTTTTGCCTTCAGCATGCTGGTTTGCTGCCACGTGAGCTTCCTGGAATATGTCTTCGAAGATCTTCCGCTGATGATACAAGGTGGTCATGGTAATCGTTTCGAAAGGGCGTCCCTTGTCGTCGAAGCTTTTTCCAACGCGCTCGCGATTGACGGCAATGAAGGCGTTTTTGTACCGCAGAATGTGTTTTCCTTGACCAGGAACTAATGAAAACATGGTTTGCTCTGATCCGCCTGCGGTTTTGATGCGAGCTGTGTCGATCTGTAGATGATGCAGTCCTGGCGTGAATCTTTGTAGGAGATATTCCATGGTGCCGAGATCCTTGCGCGCTCCGGTAGGCTTTAGTTGGCTTTGAAATTGTGCGGTCATCCAGTTCAAGACCCATGGATACGAAGGGTCATGTCTTGTCACTTCCAGGTCCACCAGTAGTCGACGCTTTGCCAACTCAGCAGTTCTCCGAAGGCCTTGAGATCCATATCTGACGGCGGCGCCTAGAGCGGCAAGACCAAAGCCCGCGGTAAAGAAAGGGTTGCCGGTCAATTGTGAGAAGAGCGTTCCATCGCCCTTTGCACCAGCCTCAGCCAGCTGGCGAAGTGCATCCTCTTTGGTGCCTTTAGCCGAGCTCAAGGCTTGAGAAGGCGCCTCATTTAATGATGTCGCATCCATGGATGTGAATGTCGCCTTTCGAGGTGGGAAGAAAGTTGCAGGCGAAGGAGGCCGACTTCGCTCTGTCCAATCACGCCAGAGCTCCCGGCGTTAGCGCCTTCTTAGCGCGTTTTGACCTGTGCAACCACCGTCTTATCGAACACTTCAAACACTCTCACGAACACGCTCACCTGCTAGCAATTTGCTTTGCGACACATTCCAGGATGGCCGCTCCGCCAGGTCTTGCCTATGCCGGAAACTCGGACAGAGTCACAGTTGACAGAGGTTACCTCAATGCTTTGGTTCGCAGGTGAATTTATCTATTGCTCACTCAAGTTATCGTACATTTGACTGACTTCTGCCATTAGAGCTAATCTGGTATGGCCAAACCCACATCAGATTTATCTGGAAGCAATACTAACAACAAGTTAGCATGATGCCACTCCCGTTGATCCTGCCAATATCACCATCTCCCGAGTTGAATACGACAACCTTGTGGGTACCTGTTTGTAGCACAAACTTCATGGTTTTCACTTTCACTAACACTTAGCTCAGCTCCATCTGGCCGGCGATTATCAGTCTCTTCGAAATGCGTTGATCATGGGCGGTGCCGACATTGACACGCTCGACATACTTGTCAACGCTCCCAACCCCGGTGCGCGCAAGGATTCTGTGTTTGCAGACGAGAAGGGCAGGGTGGACAGGCCAGAAAGCCAACCCAAACAGTACGTCAAGCCGGCCGTCGTGGTACCTGTAAGCCATAAACAGCGCCTAAGCAAGGTTACCAGCACACCAACGAGCTCCAATGACCGCACGACCTCCAACGGCCATGGACAATTTCGTCAACCGACAGCTTGGCGCCCAACCACCTACGACAACTCCATCCCCAATGCAGCAATGGACCACGACAACGAGGATGATATCTTCGACGATAACATGCCGGCTGCAGGCAATCTTGATCATCAATCGAGTGCCCAGTCGCAAGGCACGCTCTTCTTCTCAGGTCTCTCAGAAAGGACAACTTACAAAGACATCATGTCTATCATCAAGGGTGGCAAAGTTATCAGCAGTGTCCTTCGCAACAACGGCGCCCTTGTGACTCTTGCTACTGGCGCCGCAGAGTTCCTCGCTTGGAGCAAGCGTAACGACATCTATCTCCAAGGCAAGCGGGTAAGCACCATATACCTCAAGCTGATATTCACGTTACTACGCTAATGCCATGTTCTTAGATCGAAGTCAGCTGGGCTGAGCATCAATTCCGGATCCACAACCACATCAACGACAAGATTTCTCGTGGCGTCACTCGCAATATCCTCGTCCACAATGCTGCGTCCAAGGGCTTGACAGAGCAGCGCATTCGTGAAGACATGGAGCACATCTCGCATCTTGTCATCATCGATGTCAAGTTCCGTAAAGCTGACGCCTACATCTACACCAACTCGATCGGCTACGCCACGTTCGCCCGCACCTGCATGATGTCTCGGGTGGAGTACAAGGGCTGCAGGGTCTGGTTCTTCGACGACGAATGTGATGTTGCCTTGCCTCAGCGTATGGCAAAGTCGTTCGTGCCGCCGTCGATGGCTGCTAAACAGAAGGCTCAGAAGCCTGTGGTCCCCAACCGTTTCGGTCTGCTCAATGCCGAGGGAACTGAAGCTGGAAGTGACGAGGAGAACCAGGATCCTGACAACATGGTCAGCGACTACGAGGACACTTCTTATGCCAACTCTGAGTTCGGTGTCCGCCTCGACCTCCTGGACTCAGAAGACTGATCCGATACGGTGTTGCAAGATTCCAGGCTCTATCACGCCTGGTACAAGACGTATTCGTATCGATCAAGCCACAGCTGTGGTTGCGATTGCCACCATACGCAATAGCATAGCTTAGAGCTTGCAGGAGTTTTGGTTGTGATTCATTTCGGAGAGCATAGGCGTTGGAGTCTAACACGAACAGCCGAACAGAAATACCGAGATACCCCTATGAGACATGATTAACGACTAGTGATGAATCGACATAGCAATTCTTTCCACTTGTCTGTCGTATGCTTCAAGTGTTTTCTTTCGTTAACTGTCCAGAGAACATTACGGGCCAGTAGCCATGCTACTATTGGAGGTATGTAGCTTGGGTACGATATGCAAAAGATCGATTAGTGTACATGCTGCGAATCAAATATATATACAGAGCCTCTTGTCTACAGATTCACATCTCCTCCGAAGCCGACGGGTCTCCTTCTGGGTTCGCCTTGCTTCGTGGGTTTGTAAGGCAGGATGGCCATGACTTGGTACAGCTTGCCCATACCTTCAGGGCTGGTGTCCACCAGTCTCTTCCAGCCGCCGTCAATCCTCTTGACAATCTCGGTAAGCTCGCTCTTATCCGCACCTGTGCTGCCGCCTCTCTCCTTGTCCACGGCTCGCTTTACCAACTGTGCAGCGCGCTCTTCAATGCCCATTGACATCAGGAAGCGCGCCTGGTCGACGGGCCCATGGACCTCTACACCGGGAGAGCCGTTGATGGCACTCTCTGCAAGAGCGATGAAGTCTACGTCGGCGCTGAGATCTGTCACGCCAGCTGACTCGAAAGGCGACACGAACTTGTGAGCGCGGATGCCGCGGAAGGAGTTGGCAGGGATCTTAGATGCTGGGCCATAGTCGATAATCAGCGCGGCTCCAGAGGGCTCTGGCTTCACGAATGGTTCGATTGCTGGGCCTGAGGGAACAGTACGGCCGGGGACCTGGGCTGGCTGTGGTTTCTGGGTAGATGGCTCGGCGGGGTTGGAACCTCCGAGCCTCTCTGCGAAGTCGCGAGTGTATGCTTGGCTCTCAGGGCTGATTTCGATGGTAGCGTCTGTGGTGTCTTTCAGGGCCTGGTATCTGGGCGAGGTCTCTGGGAGATACATCGAGTGTGGCGTGGCGGCTTTTGCCATGCTCAGCTCGAACTCCGGCTCGCCTTCCTTTAGCTTGTGAGGTGCCTTTGGTGATACCATAAGCTCGCGCCATTGATGCTGCTTCGAAGCTTGTGGAAGTCGTTGCGGCATTGGTATGGGTCCAGTGGGTGTTTGAATAGTGTTGTCGCCCTGTCCATTTTGGGGTGCTGGAGGCACGGATTGGAAGATGTGAATGGGAAGAGCATCGAAGAACTCGTGCGCGATGATAAAAGGTGTTTTGCTTGCCTCCTTGGGCACAAATCGAATGTCTTCGGTCCAGATAATTTTCAGATCGGGAGAGTATTTGCTCACGCTTTGCCAGCCCAGCTTCGTCTCCTCAAGCTTGTTGTCGCCGCATAGCAACTTGTGCTGGGCCGCCCTGAGGTTTGGACTTGCTTCTACCATGTAGACTGCCTCTACTGCCTTCGCAAGAGGAGGGAAGTTCCTGATTGTGCGCAGCATGTCGTCCATGAGTGTACCTCTGCCCGGTCCGACCTCCATGAGGTAGACTCCCTCGTTCTTCCTGCCTTGAGCAATCCATTCTGCCACGACCCACACTCCTATCAACTCGCCAAACACTTGGCTGATCTCTGGCGATGTTACAAAGTCGCCTTTTGCGCCGAACTGGTCTTTCTCTGGAGGTGAAGATGTGTAATAGCCGCCGAGGTCGCTGGTAAGGCACTGTCGCATGAAGGAGGCTACAGGAAGTGGGCCAGTTGTCTATGCAGTACATTAGTCCGTCACTCTACATAGTAGTTCTTTACGCCATCGCCATACCGTCATGACCTCGGCTAGTTGCTTAGCCAATGGTGTAGAATATTTATGTCCTCCCTCGTCTGTAGAGCTCCATCTTGCGCCGGAGACTCGGTACGACGGTGCGTTCAATTTGTTGACATTGCGAGAGAGATTTCTTGCCGTTCGCGACAAGCTAGTCCTCATGATATAAGACCGAGCGGATTTTGTATTTGAGTGTAAGGTTTATGTTTCGAAAGGACATAACATTGAGGCACCTATTGTAAGACCAATCTCCAAAAAGTCAAGACGTCACTTTGGATTTCCCAAACCAACCGCTTCTCCGCAAACACACCCCCGAATCAACACTCTACCACGAACACATTCAGCGCGGGAAATCATGTCTTCTCGATGGGCAGACACGGCAGAAGACGCAGCCGAAGATGCGCGCAAAAAAGCCGAGAAAGAGGAGAAGAAGCGGTTGAAGGCCGAGAAACAGCGCCTCGCGGAGGAAGCTCGACGAGCTGCAGAAGCAAAAGCAAACGGGCATGCGACTGGAGACGCAGAGAGGCCTTCGAAGAGAAGGCGACTATCAGGGAAGGATACTCAGAATAACGGAAACCCTACACTGCTCGAGCGTAAACTCTTGCGATTCGAAGCGCCGGCATGGCAGCCTTGCCGTTCTGTTGAACGCTTCGACCGGCTGAACCACATCGAAGAAGGAAGCTATGGGTTTGTGTCGCGCGCGAAAGAGGAAGCTACTGGAGAAATCGTGGCGATCAAGAAGTTGAAGCTGGATCCTGCGCGAGATGCTGGGTTCCCTGTGACGGCGCTGCGAGAGATTCAGACCTTGAACGCGGCAAAGCACAGGCACATCGTCGAGCTACGAGAAGTCGTCACGGGAGAAGGAGCGGCAAAGGGAGACGTGTACATTGTCATGGAGTTTCTTGAGCATGATCTCAAGACGTTGCAGGAAGAAATGGACGAGCCATTTGTCCCATCCGAGGTCAAGACACTCATGCTTCAGCTTGGAAGTGCTGTTGAGTTCTTGCATGCGCACTGGATTATGCACCGCGACCTCAAAACAAGCAATATCCTCATGAACAACCGAGGCGAGATTAAGCTGGCAGACTTCGGCATGGCTCGCTTCTGCGGCGATCCACCTCCGCAGAACCTCACACAACTGGTCGTGACGCTGTGGTATAGGTCACCAGAGCTTCTACTAGGTGCAACTACTTATGACTCTTCGGTCGACATCTGGAGCTTGGGATGCATTTTTGGTGAGCTTCTTACCAGAAACCCATTACTGCAAGGCAAGAACGAAGTCGACCAACTCAGCAAGGTGAGTTTCACAACCAGTCTCTACAGGCTGGATAGAACAGATACGCGTGTCGTGTGGTGTAATTAACGAGCATGCAGATCTTTGAACTCTGCGGTATCCCTACGGAGGACACATGGCCTGGCTTCAAACGTCTACCAAATGCGCGCTCGCTCCGTCTACCTAGCAACCAACGAGGAGCAACAGGAAGCGTGGTCCGATCCAAGTTCCCCATCTTGACCAATGCCGGAGCATCTTTGCTCGACAGTCTTCTGTCCTTGAACCCTGCCGACCGTCCTTCGGCAAGCGAGATATTGAGTCACAAGTACTTCAAGGAGGATCCACGACCCAAGCCAACGGCCATGTTCCCTACATTCCCATCAAAGGCGGGCCAGGAGAAGAAGCGACGACACGCCAGTCCCAATGCACCTATGCGTGGTGCCGCACCAGGTCTCGGGGAACTTGACTACAGCTCAATCTTCAAAGGCAGGGAAGAGGAAGGGAGAGGTGGTGGCTTCCAGCTGAAAGTCGTGTAGAATGTCAAGGCAAAATATTCTCAAGCTCAAGGTTCGAAGTAAGCATTTCTTGATGTTATACATAATCTTCGTCATTAGATTCGTAAAGCTACGCTGGCTTTCCTGAACTTTTCATTCCATCATCCGGGGGGGTATAATTGGTGCCTTTACTTGGCGGTCTTGTCCTCGGTGATCTCGTGGCCCTTGCCAGAGCCTAGAAGTATGTCAGTCAAGCTCCTTGTGAAGACTGGGTGAATGGGTCATCTTACCAGCGACCTTGTTTCCACCACCAGAGGCGTCCATGCCGGGGAGGGCCTCACCCTTCTCAAGAGTGGGAGCGGGGGCGGCCTGTAAGAGATAGTGTTAGTCGCGAGCCTCCAATACAAGAGCATGTTCTTAATCAAGCCTTACCTTGTTGCTGCGGTCGACTGAGGAGTCCTCTCCAACGCCGTGGACCTGGCTGCCGGCGCTGGTGTCGACAACGTTGTCAGATGATCCGTCTCCGTTGCGAGGCATGTTTGATGGTTGTGGAGTGTTGTTTGGGTGTGTTTTGGTGGTAGATTGAGAGTGATGTGAGTGAGTGAGTGAGTGAGTAGCTATTTAAAACAGGACCTGCATTGAGTTTTATAAATGCATTGAGGGGCACGAGATCTACGATCACATTGACGTCAATTGACGTCAGATTTGGAGGTCACAATAATAGTGGAACCACAGCTGTAAGCACCGACATTCTTGGGAGAATTCGAGCGTCGCGAGAAGAAAGGCGTTGTCACGGATCGAAGATTCGCGGGATCTCGACTTGGCTGTTGGTTCATGTTTTGTCGAGCTGTTTCTATCGAGGCTCTCTCGGCGCTTTGGAGGTTGTAACACTCTACAAGACCCTTGCCGATCATGCCGCCAACGACTTCGGTTTCCGCAACATTGAGTACAGCGTGTACTCTCCTTCCAGCATCGACAGTTCCCCGAGCACTTCGAAGCCGCCCTTCTTGTACAGGCTCAATCCAGCTGTAGTGCTTTCGAGATAGACGTCTTGTCCAGCTTCGTCTGCGAACTCGCAGATCCTTTGCAGCAACCGCTTCGCGATACCGTGGCCTTGATAGTCTGGGTGGACTGCCATTGACGGCACATCTTCGGAGACTGTCAGCTGTTGTGCGACTCACGTGTCTCATCTCGTGTTATAAGGTAGGGCAAGAAGTGTTCGAGACTTACACCAATAGTCATCCCTCTCGCCTAGATGCTGCTTCCTCAGCGCCTTGCCTTTCTCTCCTATCAGCGCATACAGCTCCTTGTTCAGCGTGGCCGGCATGACCGTGTCGTCTGTGTCAAGTCCTTTCGGCTTTCCCTTTTCCGGTGCAAGAATACCGCTGTATCCTACTGGCTTTCCTGTCTTGCTCTCGAGAGCTTTAACCCAATGGCTGCCGGCGCTATGCATACGGCGCCCATTGCGGGTGATGCGCCATTGCAAGTCTTCCTCTACCTGCTCAGGTGTGGGATCGACCAGGTTGTAGAGACGCTTGTTGAGCAGGTCATCAGCAAAAGCTTGGTAGCCAATGCGAGTGAGGGGGTCATTATCCCCTTGTTCAATAGGCACGATATCGAATGATGCCATATTTGGTGTTTGTGTCCAGGTTGATCGATGCAAGTGTACAAAAGTGGTGCGCACGTAAATGTTGTTGGCGAACTATGCTGACTGCTGCACGAAATCCTGTTTACACGGGTGAATCTTTATACATGAACTTTATCTTGGTGCCTGGCGGTTGTCCCTATCGCTTGCTCGTTGCTATGTAGCTGCCTGATACATCTAGTCCCGACGAGCTGAAAGGTAGCGGATTTCGGCGTCCGGATACGGTATTCGACCCGGCACACTATAGAAATGACGTAATATCATGGCGTTATTGGAGACAACATCACAAATTGAAGCTGACAGCGTGAACTTGTGAGAGAGAGACGTGCCCGAGATTATTCGATTATCCGTTACGTGACCACAAATATCTGTAAGCATTTACAGATCCGCCTTAGTCTGAAAGCCAGGAGACTTCTCATACTGGCTCTTGATCACATCCTTCTTCGCGCTCTCGACAACCTTGGCGAACTTCTCGCCGGACTTGGGATCATGCTGGAACAGGTGGTCCTGAACCAGACGCTTGGGTGTCTCACCCATCCATTGGAAGAGAGAGAAGTCTTGGAATTCGTCTGAGAAGAAAACGTTAGCTACTAACATATATTACAGACGATCGCAAAAGCAGTGGGCTTTCTTACCGGCGCGGAAAATCTCCAGAACTTCGAGTGGTTCGTCGTCGCTAAGGTTCTCGATGAAGTGACCCATGTTGCGAGGCACGATGCCGACATCGCCGGCCATGTAGTCGAATGTACGCGCATTGCCTTCAGCGGCGAAGATGGTGACTCTAGCACGACCCTTGATGAAGAATGACCTGTTTCAAACATGTCAGCATGGTTTCTTAGGCGATGGCTTCGAGCGATGCGTACCATTCATCGGCATTCGGGTGCCAGTGCATCTCGCGCATAGCGCCAGGCTCAATGTCCAGGTGGCCGGCAGCGATTGTCTTGGAGATGGGGAAGTTCTTGCTGTCCACGATGCGCGCTTTACCGCCGCTACCTTCATCGGCCGGAGTGTCAAGCATGTGATGGGTGTATTGGTGCTTCGACTTCTTGAACGCAGGCGGCTTCTCCTCGTCAATGCTCTTGGGGACCGAGCCTTAGAATTGCATGTCAGCTAACGTTCTTCGCAACCACAGCTATTTTCAGACTGACCTTGGAAAATGTACTTATCCTTCTCGTGAATGTTCTCGAAGATCTCCGGAGGCAGACGGAAGTTCTCTGCTACGACGGCCTTGGGTGTGTGCTCGATCCACTCGTTCAATAGGAAAGTCGAATCCTCGGAAAAGTCGCCGCTGTCGAAGACCAACAGGAACTCGGTTCCGTTCTCGCCCAAGCCTTGGAGGGAGTGTGGGTGGCCGGATGGGAAATACCACAGATCGCCCTCCTTCAAGTCGTCGATGAATGAACCGCCGTCAGTGTCGAGCGCTGTAACGCGAACCTCGCCTTTGTAAAGTTAGTTGTCATTCAAGTGGTTTTGGTCCGTGGCTAGCTCACCTGACAGGACATAAGCCCACTCGGCCTCTTTGTGCCAATGAAGCTCACGAATGACGCCAGGTTCGAGGCGCATGTTCACGCCTGCAATCTCTTTCGACGCAGGCAATTCTCGGACTGTTGTCTGCCTTGTCCAGCCACCCTCCTCAATTCGAATATGCGAATCAGAAAAGCTCCTACACACAATTTAGCTCATCTTGCCATGCTGTAAACTTAGAGAGGCCGTACCATCGCAGGTTGGGCAGAATGCCGTGATCGGTGCTCGGCGGACGAACAAGATCGGGGTTCTGGCGATCTCTGTCCTTGTTGACAGGACCTAGTACACTGGTGCCGTGGCCATTACGCTGAGGGATGTTAGTACCAAGATCGATTTGATATAGCAAGTCGTATCAACTCACCACAGGCAATGGCTGCACGCCGTCGCCATATGTATCGTGTTTGCGATCGTACGGATCATTCTTGAATGGGTATCCTGCTGCGGGCTTCGTCCCAAGCGGCAGCTGTTCAATCGGAGCTGCTGAGCAGGTTGACAGAAGCAAAGCTGCCGAAAGCAAGACGTTTGAATTGTACATCGTTGCTGTCACACGTCAGATTGTACGAACGATATCAATGTTCAATGAGAAGAGAGTGAGGATTAGAAGGTGGGAGCAATGCTCAATGGACAAAACTAAGCTCAGAGCTATAGCTTCGTCTGCGCTGAGACAATGCTGACATCATGTCGCGACATGAATCAATCAAACGCGCCTGTCACCAGTGTACCGCCGTATCCGTGGCCAAGCATCACATCACTTCCTATCATGCCCGTGAACCGTTAACAAAACAACCCCGGACTCGCCCAAGCCGTCGTAGCCGCACGCTCATTCCAAGCGCCCAAGCAATCTGGCAGCGGACAAGCGGGTATTGCGGTCAGATGGCTTCTCTACCAAGTCGACGCCCTCGACGCCCTCTACCGGAACTCGCTCGGCTCGCGTATCGACATGCTTCTCACTAGAGACACTTCCCCGCACGCTCTGTGACAAGCATCGCCAAGGGAGCTTCCCCCGCGAACGGTTTGTGCTAGTGGAACTGCCTATTGTTGTCTTCAGGTCAGGCCAGACCAGGCCCTAAGAGAAGATATCACACCAGGCAGACTCGATAGCTGTCGTCTCGCTAAGCCGCCATGGCCGCTGTGTCCGCACAATCCTCACTGCAAGCTCTATTGGAATATTCACCTTGCCCTGGGCGTACTGGAAGCAGCACGTGAGAACCCACGACGCCGCCATGGCCGCCACAGCCATCCTCCGCCTAGCTCTTTGATCGTGTCGAACGACCGCACCATCCGAGGCGGATAATGCGAAGCCCTGAGGCAAATGAAGACCAGCCGGCTGGAGCGGACTTATCCTGCATCTTCTTATCCGCCGATACACGGACCCTCGCGAAGATAAGTCGGAGCATGCGGAAGGGATAGAAAACGCGCAACTACTTTATATGAACATATCGTCTCCATGATTTCGGCGCAAGATTTGATGTCACCATCATCCACTCACGCTACGCGTCTGCACCACGATCACTCAACCACTTGAAGCGCCTGCCACGTCTTAGGGATCTTCAGCAAACTAACTTTTCTTGACCGTGTGCATCACATTGGTGCCATTCTTAACGCAAGACAGCTCAGAACTCGTGGCACGCCTAGTGCTTGACATGAGCTTCCGTGAAGCTTGTTACGAAACGTCTCCAGCTCTCTGCTAGCATTATTTCACGCCCGCAGCAACCGCAGCACCCAGCTGTGCCAACTCACGACGTGCACACTAGATAGCTAGGAGGTAGGGTCCCTGAGTCTCTCCATCTAGGTACAAACACACGCGGGGTATGTTGTGCGGCAAACTCAAGGCTCCGGAGGTAAGCTTCGACGATGCCACAGCCAGAATTGCTAAAGGCCGACTGTGAAACACTCACTTCAACCAAAACTGCAATGGAGAATTAATTCCTTTCTCTTAGCCAGCTCGTTAGATGCCATGACAATGATATGGTGACGTGCATATCGACTTGTGGTTCACTAGGATATATGGAACGTTCAACTTGTAAGCTGCTGTCCAATTGGGCGAGCGTCAAGTAGCTCCTTCCAATCGCGGCACATGAGGCTTACACATGGCACATGTACAAGGTACTTTTGACAGCCACGGGAGGACTGCATGTCACCATGTAGCTCGAAGCAGTCAATCAGAGTTGATGGAAGGAGCTGGGGTAGTTTGAGCACCACCTCTCTTCACTAAGCGACATATCTGAGGCCTAAGATATCAAGTCTCACTGTCTCGCCGACTCATCCATTTCTCGGTGCTCTTGGAACTTGCTCATCCAATTTGTATACTCTATACAGATACACACGCCTCGTTTGGTTCATCATGAAGTTCGTCGACGAGGCGATCAAAGATGTCCGCACAGACTACACATGGAACCGGGTCGGCCGGCTCACGAAGAGGGGTTTGAAAGCGACACCGACAACAGCAGCACATTATGTTATTGACAAAGCACCGATAATCGGATGGCTACCTCGATACAACCCAAGATGGATCATCAACGATGTGATCGCCGGGCTGACGATTGGGTAAGATGAAATAACAACTCAATCCAGCCATCCAGCGGGACTATGCTAACGATTGACTCAGTTTGATGTTGATCCCACAAAGTCTGTCGTACGCAAAGATCGCAACAATTCCTGTCGAATATGGTCTCATGTCAAGTTGGTTACCTCCGACCATCTACGCAATCATGGGCTCAACGAAAGGTGAGTAAGACGCCAGGACAGATAAAGTGAGCAACAGCTGACGACCAGATCAGATCTATCAACTGGACCTACATCACTACTAGGTCTCACCACAGCCGAAGTGGTTCACGACTTCACAGCGGAAGGCGAATACACACCGGAACAGATCTCTTCTGCTGTAGCCATGTGCATCGGACTGTACGGCATTATCGTCGGATTCCTGAACCTTGGCTTCCTCCTCGAGTTCATTTCGCTTCCTATTCTCTCCGGCTTCATCTCAGCAGTTGCCATTGTCATCGGTCTCGGCCAGGTTCCATCTCTGCTGGGCGAGGACGGCGGTAGTGACAGCACAGCTGGCAAGATTCACGATATGTTCGCTCAATTGCCGGATGCTAATGGATACGCTTGCGGTATCGGCTTCGGCGGCCTGGTCTTCTTGACTATACTGGACAAGGCTGGCAAGCGCTGGGGAGATAAGTACAAGGTTGTATGGCTACTGTCCATCACTCGTGCTTTCTTATGCCTGGTCCTTTTCACTGGTATCAGTTACGCCGTCAACGGCAAGTACGGCAAAGATGATGACAGTTACCTCTTTGATGTCGTCAAGGTCTCTGGCAAAGGCATCGTGCCTCCTAAAATGCCACCTTCATCACTCATTTCCAAGGCATTCCCGCGCAGCATTGCCGCATTCATCGGACCTGTCCTTGAGCACATCGCCATTGCACGTGCCTTTGGCGTTAAGAACAACTACGTTAGCGACCAGACACAGGAACTTTGCTACTTCGGCGTGACTAACTTTGTCAACTCCTTCTTCCACGTGATGGGTGTTGGTGGTGCCATGTCCCGAACGTCAGTCAACTCCGCTTGCAAAGTCAAATCTCCACTCTCTGGTATCGTCACTACGGCAGTGCTTCTCGTCTGTATCTTCAAACTCACTGATGTGCTGTATTGGATCCCGAAGGCAACGCTGGCAGCCATAATTATCTCTGCCGTGTGGCCCTTGATCAATCCTCCATCAGTATTCTACAAATTCTGGAAGACTTCGTTGGCCGACTTCATCTCTTCTATGCTTGCCTTTTGGGTATGCCTTTTTGTCAACACAGAAGCCGGACTCGGCGCAGCTGTCGGCTTCAACATCGTCTATGTCTTGCTACGACAGACATTCACCAGCGTCAAATCGATCTCCAGTGGCGACCACAAGGAAATTTCCGAGCTGCAGAAGAGTCTCGACTCAACACATGGCATGCCAGCCAACATTCCCGACGATCTTCGCATCTTCCGCTTCCACGAATCGTTCTTCTTCCCCAACGCTTACGGAGTGAAGACGACCATCTTGAACAACATCAAGACCCACCACTCGCCCAGCTACAGCTCACGGAACGGTGCGGAAGCCGAGCGCATCTGGTCCGTCCAAGGCGAACGTCAGGTGGCGCGTCTGCGCAAGAAGATGAAGATTACAGATGTCGACAGCCTGCCGCCCGCCAACGTCATTGTCTTTGATCTTACCAAGTGCAATCATTTAGACACTACAGCTTGCACGCAATTGAAGCAGTTGATAGCAGAGTTGCGACTGTACAGCGGCAAGCAAGTGGAGCTGCGCTTCACCGGCGCATCAGAATACGTTCGCACGAGAATGTGGCGATCTGGTTTCGCGCTTGTGGACCACGTTGATATCACACGCGAAGATCAAGAGAACCGAGTTCCTCAACATTTCCCCAACATTGCTCAAGCGGTCTCTGCGCCTAGAATAGACGGAGATCAAATGTGGAAGGACACTTTGGATGAGAAGAAGGACGGCACTGTGGAGCGAGTCGAGCACATTGAAGAGAAGGTTTGATGAAACGAACTTATGCAATGGCCTGATTATTGAATTGGCGCTGGACGTGATCTGAGGACTTTGTTTCTACGTACATAACGGATAATGCTTGCTATATACGATGGAATTTGATGCTTTTCGTCTCACAGATATTGCTACTAATGTTTGACCTTCAATACAAGATAATGCGATGTTGTCTACAGACATTACAATACCTCAGACACCGTTTACCATCGATATATTCGGTATATAAGCTTCTTCATAAAGACATGTCGTTGCGCTGAGGTCATGTCCAGCCCGACAGTATGGCTCGCTCTTAGGCTCGTAACCTTGTAACCTCGGCACTGTACCTTGTACCTCCACTTTCTAAGACATCACGTTTCTCCCACGCGACGATCAAGAAACACATTAGCGCAGGCCAAGCCTAGGCGATCTGCATCGAACCTGGGGCTGGGGTTGCCGGCAAGAGCGGAGCCAGAGTAGATCAGAATACACTTCAAGTGAGGAGAAGGTCGCCTCAATAGCCGCAATCCCCGATTTACCCGTGCTTTGACACGTCCAATGGCTCCAGCTCCGATCGAGGTTGGCAGATGCGGTTCGGGTGGAAATATCCCTTCGTCGAGGATAGCAGCAAGCTGGTCACCGCGAGAACCACACCCGCCGATATAGCCGTCGATACATCTTTCAGTTCTTCTGCTGGCACCTTGATCACAATGGCCAGCTCCGAACAAGAGACTGGCACCATGTCATCGCAGAACGGATACAGCACGATCACGCAAAATGGCTTTGCTGCAAATGAGGCTGACGCGGAAGGCGCGTCGCTGCTCAGGAAGCCTTCTCAGCACGACAGCACTGGTTCTTCGATAGGGACTCGGCTGTATAAACACTTCACAGCTGATATCAGCAAATCATGGGCTGATATCGCGCTTTTGGGATGCTACATCATCACGGGACTGCTTGATAGTAGCAGTGTCTTCATTTGGGGTAGTTTCGTGAGCATGCAAACTGGTAAGATTTGTAGAGAAACATCTTCTCTATTCGATTCATCTGCTAACCTCATGAAAATAGGCAACACAGTATATCTTGGCCTTGGAGTCGTCGCTCCAAATGACAGTGACCGATGGATGCGTTCCGGGATCTCAATCCTCTTCTTCTGTCTAGGCAGTCTGTTCTTCAGCCTTTACCACCGCAAGCTTTCTCCACGGAAACGCTGGGTCTTAGTCTCATCGCATGTGATTCAACTACTGTTGATCATAGCCGCCGCCTCAATGGTCACATTCGGCCCGCCAACCAGCAAAGAATCGCCTTTCAGCATCTTCATCGCCGCGCCCATTGCTCTGATCGCGTTCCAGGCAGCCGGCCAGGCTGTCACTTCGCGAGTGCTGCAGTACAATAGTCTTACGAGTGTTGTTCTGACTTCGATTTACTGCGATCTGTTCTCGGATCCCAGCTTACTCGCGGGTTTCCAAGCTAACCCAGAGCGGAACAGAAGGGCTGCTGCACCTGTCCTCTTGCTCTTTGGCGCGGTCTTGGGAGGGCTGTGGGCTCACAGTAGCATTGGACTGGCGGGTGCTTTGTGGACGGCAGTCGCGTTGAAGTCGCTTGTTGTTGTTGCCTGGATGTTGTGGGCAGCAGACACTAAGGCATGAGACGGTCCATTCGCATCTGACAGTGCTCATGTCTATAAATATACGTTACAGACACAACAGCTAGCAAAAATCAGACAAGTTGAAGCCAGTGATGACTGTATTGTTTTGCAAACTTCTAAAAACTCCCTGGATAAGGGAGGTTCAAAAACAATTTTTGACCGAGTGACCACTGACCTGCAGCCAACTCGAGCAGTAAAATTACAAAACGCCCTGTATCCTGTATCTATGTTTCCCAACAACGTAAATTCGTACACATCGCAACCCGTCCGCAAAGAAAGCAGGAGGATAGCTGTGTGTTCTTATAATCCTCTTCCACGCCTGAAGTAATCATAGCTTGTGTCTTCATCGGTCTGATCGCCAGGCGTCGTCACGTCGCTGCCTGGCATGTGAATTGGACCATAGCCTGCACCAGGAGTAGGACCAGGAATCACAGGCGGTCCTGGCGACGGAGAGCGCGCCATGCCAGCAGCACCATGGACCAGACGCGCCCTATCAACGGAGCGCTCGCTGCCGGACGGGCTTGTGTCGCGACCAAGGACTGGCGTCTTGTGGTAGCCACGAGGGTACTCGGTCGTGGGGTCGTCGTTAACGTGCGTGAAGTCGGAGTCGTTGGAGTCGTCGCGATTGTGGCGAGTACGGGACTCACTGCGCGAGCGGCTCTCGTTCGTTTGCCAGGTCTCCGTGCGAGTGATGCCAGTCATCATGGTGCCGGGAGTGCCGGGACGCATCAGATCCGCAGGGTTGCCGTAAAGCTCGCCATCGCCACCAGCTTGCTCGCGGAATTCAGGTCTGTTCTTGTAGTTCTCAAAGTCCATGTTGTGCTCGTCCACGTACTCGAAGCCAGGGACAGCCTCCGAGGGCTTGCCGGGATGGCTTGTGTCCATACTGTCCATGTACACATCGCTGTAGCCTCCCGCGTATCTGTTGTCGTCGAGGGAAGTACGGCCGCCGTAGACCTGCTTGAGCATATGCTGTGCTTTCTTACTGACCATGGGCGTCATGAGTGTTTGATAGAGTACCGGGTGTCCAAAACGTGTTCCCACCTTGTCGCCCTTGCGGCTTTTGCGTTCGCCGCCAGCCACCTCCGCGTCAGTCATGGCCTTGCCTTTCTGGTACCAGTGAATAGCATCGTCGAATTGGCGAGCACAGTAGAACTTGAATCCGATGATGAGAAGAAGCAGTGGACCCATCGCAACGAGCATGCCCCAGTGGACGTTGTACGGTCCTTTGGCGAAAAGCATCAAGATCACGACGCCATTGCTGAGCAGCGTAGCGAAGATGACGCGATTGAAGATGGTACGCCAAAACATACCACCGGACTCATACTTTGTGATGAAGACGTAAAGCAGAAGGTACTTCTTCAGGTATGAGTCAAGCCAGAAGTAGAAAGCCGCGACGGGCAAGACCAGAGGTTGGATGGTGCCGAAGCAAAGTGCGACGGTGCTGTAGAAGAGGAAGTAGTTGTAGTAAGCGGCGTAGTCAAAGGGCTGTGGCGCGGAGAGCTCGATCATCTCGCGGGGAGTGGGCGACAGGAATCTTTTCGAGAAAGATCGCCATGCCAGATTGACAAGCTGTCCGAGATCGATAGCTGCGCCCAAGTTGCGCTGCAGAAGCCATGAGATCCAGTATGGGGATATGTAGATGAGTTTGTCGATGACGGTTGTGCCGAATTTTGCTTCCGTGATCGCTTTCCACGCATCCATAGTTTTGCTTAACGTGATTACTTGCGCCACAAAGCCCCAAAGCGCGGCAAACAGCGAGAACAAGACCAAGTTGTTGAACACGAAGAAGGTGTAGAGCTTAGAAGTGACATGACGCTCTCTGCTCGTTTTAGTCATGTCTCCGGCGTTGATGCAGAGTCTGCGGAAAATTCGGGGCAAAAAATAGAAGAACAATGTTGTGATGGCTGGAGCAGCAACACCCTGAACGATAGCCCAACCTTGAGGGTGACCATTGAAGTTGTCTCGGAACCCAGGCCAGATTAGAGCCAAGTTAGACAAGTTGGAAAGGAAAATGGCAATGAAAATATTGGGTCCAGTCCAGAAGAATGTCAAAACTGCGATCCACAGGTTGTTGATGAAGTTCTTCCATTTCCGTTCTTTTCTCAGCAAGCTCAAGTTTCTCCAGACCAGATCGTGCGGCCGTGGCGCGAGACGGATGGTGGTACCGTGGGGAGCCTTGTCTCTTGCGATATAAGCAAGACCGTGAGCTTCTGAAATCTTCTCGTAGCTCGCAAAACCAAAGGGCAGTGCGTTGCGTTTATCAACTGATTCGCGCACTTCCTTGATTTGAAACTCGAGCTCCTTGATTCGGCTTGTCAGGTACTCAATCGCATCGACTTTCTGACCTTTGCTGTATGAACTGTCTTTCTGGGACGCCGTACACGTCGGTCGCTTAGCCGGTAGCTTGTCCGGATTCTTCAGGTATTTTGCAAGGTAACCTTCCAGCCTTCGTACACTCTCTTCGTGTTCTTCGACAAGATCTGGAAGATCTTTTACGTTCCGTCCAATTGCCGCCCTGGGTACACTATCGTTTGCTTTCACGTCGTCTGTAATGCGCGTGATGCCATCATCGGTCCTGAACTCTTTAGGTATGTCGGTGAGTAACAAAGTTCGAGAGTGCAAGCTACGCTGATACTCCGGACTGTCAAAATAAGCCCGCCTCAAGCGCACGATAGCCCGGTAGTTGAGCCACAGGAAGTAGCAGATGACTCCACTGAAGGTGTATGCACACAGTACCGTTGCCCAAAGTCCGGCGCTGCCGTTCATGTTGAGTGGAGTGATTTTTATGAAAAATCCAGTCCCGCTTCCGCCCTCTGAGTTCTCATAGTCTGATGTGGAAGTAAGCAGGAATGTAGGTATCAATATACCACACCCGGCCATAGAAAGAATGATGAATATGTTTCGCAGCATGCGAGCTGTTCGCATGAAGACAGCGGCATCCAACCCAACTTTGTCCACGAAATCTTGCTCTTTTGTCTTTGCGAGCGGCTCGATCCAATCGAAGATGCCTTTGCCCATCTGTGGTGGTGCATGCTTACTGTCGGCGTGCTTGGCGCGTGGAGCGTAGACGACGTTGTTGTAAGGACGTAGGAGGCAGAAGGCGAGCGACACGAGGAGCGTCAAGCCTAGAGAGGTTCCGAGCGAAGCGTAGAAGGTGTCATCAGATATCTATCACAGTTGTCAGTCTCGGGACAGTGCGTTGATAGTGCAGTAGTTCTATATCTTCTTACCTGGCTACCGAAGCCTTTGGATAGCAGTTCCGCGAGGGTATCTGCTCCAGACTTTCCTTCGTCCTGTCTTGGGAGTATCATGTGGGCCATTGAAGGCTCCATCATGATGAGGGATGTGTGTAGGTGTGTCGTATGCTATCCTTAGCAAATGGGTGTTGGCCACCAGCCTGAGAAAAGAAGACCACCCAAACCCAGTCTTGAAGATGCTGATGAGGTAGCGACTGTAATGAGGGTGCAGCTTAATCCAGTGATCCGCGAATGCAATAGGAAACAATAGCAAAAGTGTAACAATAATGTAGCAATTGATGGGCAGACGTGGAAGTCTCAGGAACAAGGAATGATCTCCAGAAGAGTCCAAAGAGGCCCAGCAAACAGAAGAAGATCCCAACAAGGTTTCCCTGCGTCGCACGCCCTCGGCCCAAGCTACGATCAGTAGCACAGGACAAGTACGTAGTAGTGGAGAAATACCAATGCTCAATTAGGCACCGCGGAGAGGCAAACACACCAGCAAAGCCGAAAAACTGCACAATCAACGATCGCGAAAGCCCGTGTCTGCAAGGGCCGATGATGTCGTCGCAGGCAAAAATAGCCCAGAAACACGCGTCTGCTCGAGGCCCAGACCGGCGGGCGGTTGTCAAAACCGTTAGAATAGGATTAGCCGACAGAAAGAAACGGGTCCCTTTAGCTTCAGGGCGATCCGCTTGCTGGCGTCGTGGGGTGGTGAGGATCGGAAGTTTTTGGTGGCTTGCAGGCGTTGTTGGGGTTTGTCTTTCTTCTTCTGGTGATACATCTATACATGTGAAGTGGAGGGACGCAGGCGAGTGGGTGATTCATGTACCTTTTCTAGGCGAAGGTCTGAAGGAGACGAGGGCTTGTGCTTGGAACTGTTTCATGACGAGCGGCTTCGGCCACGCACCCACGCACGCGGCGGCAAAACATTCGAACGTGAAACGACTTGTCCCGGGGAAGAATATTACTCGGCCAATTATGACGCTTCATTAATTCCACCAAGCGGCGGTGATGCCTGTGGGAGATCCAAAGGACAATGGAGAAGCCCGTGTCAATCCTGCTATTGGGCGAGGTTGCAAAATATCAGAACACAAAGTCGTTGAGGTTGTACCTGTTGACATGTGACAGACGCACTTGATGTGGACAGGGTCCAATTTCTGATCAGGCAGCCCATTGATGGACTGAACAATACTCTATAGATAAAAAACGCTCATGTGGACATATAAAAGCATTTCATTGAAGCGAATCAAGTTAAAGTCATTACCCCGGTATTGCCAATTGAGTCCAGGCAATAGCGAGCATACATTTCCAAGCAACCTCGCGCTCTATGTTCAAACTCCGTACCGGTATGCAGCGGCACGGCGAGCAGTACGCACTTTGAAGCTAGACTTCGAGCCAACATGGCGAGATTTTAGGCACTGGCTGTCTTGTACATACGGGTTAGGGTTGGGGTAAGACCAAAATCACCAAGATCGCATATAAAAGTGCACATCGTATTTTGATGGAGCCAAATCAACCGCAGTATGACGGCGGAGATAGAATGTTGGTCTTATGTACGGTGGACTGTTCGCTAGCCTTGTTGTGGCCTTTCAATGCCATATTCTCACATTTGATCAAGCTTGTCTTCTGAAGCCTGTACCAATTCTACAAACATCTATTGCCACTCCAGCCAAACATACATGACGTGGACCACCACTCGTACAAATTGCGAACATATTGTAGTTCAAAGCCAGTCAACTGCCCGGAAAGCCAATGGTATCTGCTGTGCTGACCTCGGGAGGACATGGGCATTAGATCACTGTGACTGCAAAAGGTGTACGTGCTTTCGCGCCATTGCACAACGATCGTAGGCACGGTGAACATTTGTCAATGCCTATTGCGACGCAGGGTAATCGTCAAGTTCAACACTTACATCTCTGAGATTCTGCAATGAAACGCGGTGCAGTCTTGCAGCTGCATTGCGATGTCGGATACACAGCCTGTTACGTGGATGCCGAACGCGCAATCGACGCGATAGCTGGATAATATGTTCGCACGGACGATCACACCAGGATGTTCAGTAACAGGCAGCATGACGTTGAAGAAACACATCAACAGAAGTAGCACGATCGGTCAAGACTACAACCAACAACAGCATACTCTCACAAAGAGCCACAACAACAACGACAACACCAAGAGTGACAACCGACGGCAAGGTAGCTTAGGAAAATCTGCATTCGCATAACACTATGGTACACACCCTCAAGACTAGCCCTCTGAATCGGTAATGAAGCTATGCGCAAACCACCATTGAGAGACAGCAGTAAGAAGCGTCTTGGGCGCGCGCATTTAGAAAAGCCGATTTGTTGGTATCATATCATTTCGCCCATCCGGGAGTTCGATGTGCGCCTTTGAGAAAGTGGTAAACCTCAAGGGCGTCGTCGATCAACCGTGACCCTCCCGTGTAAAAACCCCGAGCTAGCATGAAGAAAGAAAAAGCAATTAAACAGACGCCGAACCAGAGCCATGTGCGATGTTAGGAAGACATGCGCTTAGTCCTCGTCCTCGTCATCATCGACGCCACCCTGGGTGAATGTTAGTCGAGATAATCAATGGCAATGGTGAAGATCAGCTTACGGCAGTGTAGGCAGCCTTCTCCTCCTCGTAACGCTGCTTGTCGGCCTTGGCCTTGGCGTCGTAGGGCTCCTTTTGCTTGTCGCTGAGGGACTTCCACTGCTCACCGAGCTTCTTGCCGACCTCGCCTGGAAGATGTCAGTGATTTGAGACGAAGAGTGGATGCGATACAACATACCGAACTTGATACCGGGGTTGTCCTCGCGGACCTTGTCACGCTGCTCGTTGGCGAAGAACATGTAGGCAGAGAGACCACGCTTGGGCTGGTTGGGATCTGGAAATGAGGTTAGCATGAAAGTGAAATGACAGCGAGGTAGTCGACAACGACTCGAGAGACATACCCTTCTTCTTGCGACCTCCCTCCTTGACGGCGCGCTTGGCGCGACCGGTGGTGGCCTTCTCAGACTTGGGCATGGTGGCGAGTGTTGTGGAAAATTGGCTAAAACACGCGACGCGTCGTTAGCACGGTGTTTCGAGGACAGGTACGCGACCGATACTGTCGGATCAGTTTGATCGCATCGGCGTGGTTGCGGTGTTGCGATCGATGAGTGTCAAGCAGCTGGCTGTTGCGTGGGCGAGCTGCTTGCGCGTTGCTCTTGCGGCCGCCACTCGCAAGTTGCGCGCGACGCGCCAAAGAACAAGTGAAGGAGGATGAGCAGACTTACTGTTTAGAGGTGAAGTTGAATGTGCTGAATGCGACAGGCGTGGATGTGTGACTATGCGACTGGTGGTTAGTCGATGAATCGCGCTGCTGTCAATCGACGACGACAACAACAATCGAGGCCGGTTGCTTTGGGGCGCGGTGGAATGCGAAGGACGACAACAATCGACGACGAGGCCAGAAACGCGTAAAAATCGCGCGGCGTTGGCAGCGTGTTGACGATGCGACGATATCGACGAGTTTTTGGTGCAGCTGGATTTTGTATGGGGACCGGGATTCTCACCTGTTGCTAGTAGAGGCGTGTTTTTGGTGGTGGGAGACAGTAGGAGAGAGAAGCGCAGCGAGGCAGGCAAAGTAGCGACGGGAGAGAGCCTGTCCCTGAGAGCCACAGAGCCACCCCGCAGCGCAGGCGCGACTTCCAGGCACACACACAACATCGGCTTGCTGCGCGGAGGAAGGACCACGCCTTCACCTCACTCGCAGACGGCGGTCAATACATGCAGGTCACGGGAGACATGTTTTGCATGCACGAGAACAACGCGAATTCGATACAATCGACAAATATATGCATCTTCCACCACAAACACCACAGGCCTTCCTTTCTTGCACACCGCAGACGGCCAAGCGCCCTCGCAGTACTCCTCATCACGGCGGCTGGTGGTGAGATCATAGGCCGTGACCAGAACTACCAGCACGCTTAAGGCGCTCGACCACCACAGCAACAGCACAGCTCTTAGCAATCAGCCCGAGCTCTCTGGGAGCCGAGACTCTCCGTCCAAGGTCTTGCTCCCCCCAAGCTCGTCTCACTTTGCTTCCTCTCCTCGCCTCGATTCCAAAGCCTCTCATCTCCCAGCCGCCTGCACGTGTTCACGCGTGCAAAGGGGGTAGAGGAAGCACGCGTTCCAGGGTTTGAGACGAGCCCCAGCTGAGCTGAGGTACCTGCAGCCCTCTGCCGACTTGCTAAAGCCGGCCAAGGGACTGCCCTGCCTGTCAGCGACGCGTTGTTGTGTAGTGGTTGAGTACCTCAGTCAAGTCTTCAGTTTTCCGAGGCATCCCGACTCAAATGATAATGCATAGATTGTACATCTCTTCGTAGCCCAGCCACGAAATGACGACCAGAGAAACTCCAAAAGTCACTAGGTCCGGGCCCTGGAGCTCATTGCTTTGTACATGTAGATAACTGGGGAGCAGTGAAGGGCGTGTTGCAGTAGAATAGATCGTGACGCTGCTGCGGCCAAGTTACTCAATGCTACAGTAAACTGTATGCAAGAGATGCTCCTCTCCTGTAGGAGAATTATACGATAGTAGGAGGTGTAAAAATCTCCAGAGGATCTGAATATGCCTTTGAGAAAGCATGCATGTGTCCACATGTGAAGAAAGCTCGCTTTACCATTGCTTTGCGCTGATAGCTGATATCAGCGGATTACCTCCGCACGATATATTCTAGCAATCTCGACTGCGATGATGCCGTGGCAATCGACACCCTTCAAGCACAAGGTGTTCGTTGCCAGTGACGTCCTAGGAGGTATCGCTTGCTTTTTTACCATGCTCACCACATCACGCCAAAGTGAACCTGAAGGATCCACTCCCCGCGTTGATGACGAAGAAAGCACAAAAGCCGCCTATCCAACCTTGATGGCCTATCCAAATCTGGCCTCCTCCACTCAACGCTCTCTATAAAGAACTACCTCTTTTCAGCCTCTTTCTGAGAAATGGCGTCTTCCAAGGATGCCGCACTCTACGGCCTCCAGCGCCCGAAGCGCATGAAAGGCGACAAGGAAATCTCCTCCAACACCACATCCTCCTTCACCAGCCAACTGAGCTCTCTCATCAACTCCTCCAAAACGGCTGGCACCGACACGCGCGCGAAAGCAAGTCGAACAAAAGCCAAGAAAGAAGACATCTTTGCGACACACAATAAGAACGCTGCTGCTCGCGCCCAACGGGATCTTGACAACGCGGCTAGCCCGGCATTTGCACAGAAGCACACGACTAACGGGGAAGGACTAGATCGGGCAGTATGGGAGCGTAGCAAGAGGAAGATGGAGGAGAAGGCGCGCTTGTACGCTGCCATGAAGCGTGGAGACGTAGAGGACGATGCCGAGAGGTTTGCGGTCGACTTCGATCGCAAGTGGGCTGAGAAGTATGGGGATGGGCAAAGCGACGGAGAAGACATGTCCGACGAAGACGAAGACGAGGAAGGCGAGGGTAGCGGAATGGTCGAGTACGTGGATGAGTTTGGGCGTACAAGACAAGGCACACGCGCGGACGCGGCGAGAGCTGCGAGACAAGAACGTGGGCTCGCAGACATGTCTGGAGACCGGTTTACCGCGCGGCCGTCTGCTCCTACTGGTGTGATCTACGGTGATACTATCCAACATCAGGCTTTCAACCCTGATTTCCCTATAGCGATGCAGATGGAGGAGCTGGCAAAGAAGAGAGACAAGAGCTTGACGCCACCACCGGACATGCACTTTGACGCTTCGAGAGAGGTCAGGCAAAAGGGTACAGGGTTCTTCCAATTCAGTGAGGATGCCGAAGAGAGGAAGAAGCAGATGGAAGGGCTTGAGCGTGAGAGGATACAGACAGAGAAGGCTCGCAGTGAGAAGCGCAAGGCAGAGGAGACGGACAGAGAAACGGACCGTCCAGCGGTGCCACAACAGGAGCTGCCTACACAGGAAGCTCAAGACAAGCGAGGATACAAGAGGAAAGCCGACGAGTTCTTTGACGAGCTGACTGCCAGGATGGCCGGTGAAATACCTCCTCCCAAGAGCCCAGAAGATGCGATGGACGCCATGCAGCGAATCGAGGCTGCTTTGGCGCGTGAGGCTGATTGAGCGACATGATTGAGCGACATATGTGAAAGATGCACGAGTTGCCCATACACGTGGGAACATCGAGAAGACAACAAACATCCATGCAGAAGTAGTCCCGAAGGCCAAGTGCGCCATAGCCGTCCATATTGGCTGCCCGCATCCCAAGACCGTCGGCACGTGCGAGGCGAGAGACCCTACCTCGCTTCTTCACGCTCGCCGATAGAGTACGAGGATACTCGAAAGCAGGGCAAAGATCGACATGTATTACTTTTTCCACACCCAAGAAGAGCATGTCTGGCTCGGCCAACGGCAAGCGATGCGGCGTTTCTGCGCCTTGGCTGATGCAACGAAGTTCGCGAGGTACTTTTGCTCTTTTGCCAGAAACAGACGGCGCTGAGGGTCATCTGGAAAGCGCACAATCAGCGCAGCCCGCAGCCCAAGGTTGGTGGGGCGCACCTTCCCAACTCGTGACCCCGCTCGATTATAAGTAGCTCGCCCTCGGAGCTCACCTGGTGACTATTCCACCGACCACTCAGCCTCAACAACACTTTCAAACACCACACACACACACCCAACACCCAACACCCACTACCAAACAAACTTATCAATCAAAATGGGCGGCTGCGGAAACTCCGGATGCTCTTGTGCCAGCTGCAGCTGCGCACCTGGCGCTTGCTCTTGCAGCGTACGTCCTTATCTCTTATCGCTCCAAGCCACCGAAAGCGTCACCATACTGACATTTTGTTCCACAGAAGTAAGCTTCTCTCTCAGAACATGACCGGACCCGAGCTTTCATTCCACCACTATACATCACCATGGCGATTCTAAGAAGGACGGGTCACCCACTCGACCATTTGGCAGGACAGACAGTGGTGGGGAGGGAAGGCGCATTTGACAATTGAAGGGATGGCATGGATGTTGACATTGATGATGCGACGATCTGCGACGACAAGATTGCTAGTATTACAATTACAGATATGAAAGTTTGTAACTGCCACTTGCTCATTCAGGTGATACGACTTCTTCCACATGTGCTTCAACCGACTGTGCCGACGAAAAAGATGTCATAACGCTCCATTAATCCGTGTACCTTCCAGCGTACTACCACACGTACTTGTGTTTCTTCGGCCGCCCAGACTCTCTTTGCCCGCTCGTCTCCTCAAACTCTTGAATCTCTTGCACACCTTCCCTGTCCATCTTCTTGTTCTCATAGATCAGCCAACAACTCAGAACCCCACTGAGCACCGCAACCATCAGACAAAACGCAGCCGAGATCCACATTCCTTTCCTGTAAAGCGGCTTCTCGCTCTCAGGGAAGACATTGGTTCCCAGCAGCGGGCCACACTGTCCCACCGTCGCCAAAACCGTATACCCACCCGCCCGCTTACTCTCCGTCGAGTGGATGTTCGCCACCCATGCCAGAAGTAGAGCCACCGACGCGAAAATCTCCACCGACAAGAAGATACTGAAGTATCGCGGGCCAGTGGTGTCGGTCGTAGCGTTGATGATGAACCCGATGCCTGCCAAAGTGGCTGCCAGGGCGCAGAAAGGACCGCGCATCTTGAATTTGTCCGACAGCCAGCAGAATGAGATGATTGTAAAGAAGCAGAGGATGTACGGTGGAGCTGAGAGGCCTTGAGATTGGATGCGGGTGAAGGTGCCCATTTCGGAGATAATGGTTGGCACGAAGAGAGGGAGGGAGGCAAAGGATACGTTGCTGAGAGTTGAATCGTTAGCTATGCTTCCGTTGACCAGCGCGAATGCAGCATATACTCACCAGCCGAAATAACAGAGCGCTGGGATCCACGATTTAGGATCTCGAATGCCTTCCCACATCTCTTTCACACGCACGCCTTCCTGCTTCTCAACATCGACGCGCTGGTTCCGCGCAGTCATATGCAGAGCAATCTCCTTCTCGTGCTCAGTCAAGAACTTGGCCTTCGTAATACTATCCGGAATGAGGAACCAGACCGGAATCGCAAACAAGCACGTCGGCACACCCTCAATAATAAATAGAATCCGCCACGGCGCTACAGAGCCTCTGATCTGCGAAATGCCGTACGCGAGTGCGCCGCCGTAGGCGTTCGCCATTGCTGCACCGCTGAGGAACACACCGTGTCTGAATCCTACGCGCTCGCGAGGATAGAAGAAGCTGAGGTATAGCGGTACGCCCGGTCCGAACATAGCTTCCGCGACACCGAGGAAGAAACGACAGGCCATTAGACCGCCCCAATTGAAGGCTGCAGCTTGGATTGTGGCGATGAAACCCCAGAGGAAGACGCAGAAGGCACACCAGATGTGCGGTGGGAACTGCTTCCAGCCCATGCATGTCCATCTGTGTCGCTTCAGGTCAGCGATTCTGATTCGCTACATACATTATACTTGAGGGCCAGATTTGCGAAGCTACTTACTGGCTCAGGATGTATGCGATGTAAAAGATCGTGCCGAGTAAGTTGTATCGGTTGCCGCTTAGGTCGATGTCCTCCGTCTGTAAGACACAAGTCAGTCCGCTGTCACTATGGATTCGAAGCGAACCCCATCGCCGTCAATCCGCCTCTGGGTCGAGGAAGGATTCAAGAGAGCTTTTATAAGAGTGAGACGTACTGCAATGTCATCAGCATAGGCTTCACAGCTCTTTCGAGATAGCAGAACACATACCCATGCCAGCAATGCGCGCATTTCCCAGATTACTGCGATCCAGCACCGCCAAACTGTAGAGGACGAAAACAAGTGGTAGCAGTCTCCAATCTAGCTTCCGGATGACAGCCTCTTCTTCCTGAGATGTCGGGCGGATGAAGACATGCTGGCCTTCTTCGGTTTGTACATGTTCATGCTTTTCGGTGCCTGAGCCGTCGAAAGAGGCTGTTTTCTCGACATCGCTCATATTGGATGTGCAGTGGGAGTTAGGACGAGAAGGAAAGAAACTGTCTCAGATGACTAGAAATCAATAGCGGTCAGACCTAGTGACGCGTATCACCAGTGGTAGCACAGCCAGTGCAGTCAGAAACAAAGAAGCACAACTATCCACTCTCGGATTGATATCCCCTCAAGTGAGAGAGACACAAGCAAGTCTTGGAAAGTCCACAAGTATCTGATTAAGCTTCAGCAGAGGGATTGCTTCCATCATGAACGGCAACCTTTGAAGTGCCGTTGACCTTCTCCTCCCTTGGGCCTTCAGTCATTGCCGTCGGCCGCGGAAGGTGACCACCCAACGGCTACAGCGGTCTGCCAGTGCGCATGCGAGGCATGACATGATGATGGAGAAGGAAACACAAGTCTCACCGAATGGCTTGTATGAGCTTATCCACTTGGAGCCAAGATCGACCCCAGCATGAGGGGAAGGTTGGGTTGTGGAGAACTCCAGGCCGGAGATCATCGTTCGGAGGATTGTAAGCACGAAATAGGGCCTTGGTAACCTGCCTGATCGTCTTGAGAGGCAGTGCGAGCCTGCAGTCTAACGCTTCAGCAGCGTTACTTGAATGTTTGTCTTAAGAGAAGACATCCTGGCCGCCTTGGTTGGAGTGAAAACTAATGTCAAGGTGATACATGTGCACCGCATGATACCACACAACCATTCAATTCGACTGATCTATCTAACCATTGGGGTATCCAACTCCAACAATGCCGCAATGCAACAATGCTACTACGATGCAATGAATAACTCGATCAGATACTCGCTCTTCTCGGCGCCATTGTTCTACGCAAGTTTCTCTGCTTCTCCGTCTCCTCCATCACGGGCAGCACACCTTGCTCCCTCAACTCAGCCAAATACTTCTTGCCAAACTGGTACCCAACCTGGTAAATCTCTTCAAACTTTCCAAATTCGAGTGTGCCGTATTCTTCAATGGGTGGACGCATGTACCGACACCCCGGCGTAATCTTTGCGCGCTCCAAGTTGTCATTGCTGCTGACGTAGGCGAGTCTGGCTTGGATTTCTGACAGCGTGGGCGGGTTAGGGTAGGATGAGAATGGGTTCCAGCGGTTCAGAGAGGCCCAGATACCTGAGAGTGAGTCGCCATAAGATTGAGGGACGTCGTCGTCGAGGGCGCCTACATCGATTGCGAAGATGACATCTGCACCCAGGGATTTCATGTGCGAGACTGTCAAGTTGTCCACGTATCCACCGTCGAGAAGCATGTTTCCTTCGTCGCACATGGGAGGGAGCAGGCCAGCGAGCGACATCGAAGCGCGGACGTAGCGCCACACGTAGCCAGAGGTGTGAATCTCCGAACGAGATTTGGAGATATTGGTCGTATTGCAGTAGTACTCCAGCCAAAAGTCTTCGATCTGGGCGTTGCCAAACGCTTTGAAGATGCCGCGGTTGAACTCGTGTCCAGTGGTATACGACGCGGATGGATAGGTCACATCAAGTGCGAAGCGCCACATGCTGCCCATACGGCCAGCGAACTTCTTTGCTCTGCCGTACATGGGTACAACATCGGCATCCCATGCGTACAGCGCACCAATAAAAGCTCCGATTGATGTACCGCCAACGATGTCAATTGGCAAACCTGCTTCTTCCAGTGCGCGAATGATGCCCACGTGAGCGATACCCCTTGCTCCACCACCGCCAAGCACGAGACCGACACTGCGACCACAGAGACGACGGGCGAGACGATGGAAGTCGCCTTTGAAAGGCGTGTCAGGAGAGTAGAGCGGAGTTTGTCGAACACGACGAGAAGTGTATTTCTGGATCTCAGCCTGAAGTACCTGGACACGCTGTTTGATGACGTTGCCAAACTTGCGTGTGGGCGGGTGTGCAGGCTCCACAGTGGTGCGGAATGACATTTGGACGTGGTGATGACCGCCATTGATCCAAGGACGGTTGCGCAGCCATTCTCTGGTGAGACCCGGTGGGCAGTAGCGCTCTGCATGCAGCAAGATAAGTTCCTTTCTTGCTGTAGTCTTCGTAGTGAGCAGGAAGCGCTCATACTCTCCGATGCTGGCCGAGCTTTCCGCAAGACCGACAAGATAGATACAATCGGCTTGATTGATGCAAGTCTGTGTCCACGGCGACTTCACACTTGTATCAGCGATGTAGAGCACGATGCCGTACTTCTCTTCGAGGTCTGCGAGGTACTGAGACAGCTTCAATTTACCCATTTTGCTGAACGCGTGGCGACCGAGGTGGTTGAGGATGGAAGCCTGGTTGAGGGATGTCACTCCATTGAAAGTGCCGATTTGTTGCAGCGCAGCTTGCAGTCTGTGTCCAAAGTCCACAACAGGCACACCAGCTGTACATGGCACTATGGCGACAGTACGCAGATTGTGCGTTGAGTTGACCTTGTGTCGCGAGACAGACATTTTGCTTTCGTGAGAAGGCTCCGCCATTGGCCCTTCGATCAAAGCTCTCATTCTAGAAGCGATAATTTTCGAGACCTTGATCGTGATTCCGGGGTGTTCTTGCGCAAGACTGTTGAAGAGAGTCTTCGGGAACTTTGCAAGCTCGGTGTCGCGGATAGCATGTAAGGTACCTGGCCGCACAGATTCGGTCAAGACCTCCAGCTCGCCAACGCTGTCTCCTTGACCGAATTCACCAATCGCCTTCATCTTGCCGTCCGAACCCTCTTGTATAGCTCTCAGCCGTCCGTTCAGCACAATGTAGATAGCATCGCTCTCCTCGCCCTGATTGAATATAGTTTGCCCTGCGTTGACTTGGACCCACTCGAGCGCAAAGTCAATGTGTAAGATCAGGCGCGGCAGGAGATTGGCAAGGCGTTTGGCCATGGTCAACAGGACAATAGGATACCGCTCGACGACCTTCTCCACAACGCTACGAGGAAGGAATCCAACATAGACATCTGTCTTAGCGGTGATGTCGATGAAAGACCGATACGATGACACTGTGCCCATGTAGCCAGCAATTCCACCGGGTTTGATCAAGAACAGGCTTTTGCTGCTCGTCTGCTTTTTCCGCTTTGCATTCTGCGCAGAACCGAAAGAGTGCGAACGTCCCGTACTGTCTCTCCGATCGTGAGGGTTCAACAGCTGTGACGCTTTGATTGCGCCTTGTTCTGCTGACGTTCCAAGTACACTCGACTCGGTGTCATCCTCCTGGATTGGCACACTGACATCCAGGAAACCATCGATCACATAGTAGAGACCGGGATTGCGTTCACCCGATTCGACCAGAACAGAGCCTTTGGGAAAGCAGACAATTTCGATCTCGTGCTTCAAATCCTCCAATATGTTTGTGGGGCCACTGGCACTGTAAGCAGATGCGGAAGCCATAGAGTCGGAGTCGCCATCACCAGAGCCATCGAAGGGGTCCATGAAGCCGAACGCACTGTTGAATATAGCGGTCTGTCGTTTGTTGTCGAAAGAGACCAGGCGAGGTGACTGGGCGGCTGACTGAGGTTGGCGCATGCCGTCCTTCACATTGTCCACACCAATGGCCTTGAGCATACAGTCCATGATGCCTTCGCGGAAAAGTACATCCTCATCCACAGATTCCTGACGGTGCAAAGTCTGTCGAGGATTGATGTGCATCTTGAAAGGGTCCTGCGTAATTTGTGAAAGCGGTGTGACTGCAGAGAACTCTGAGTGCTTTGGGGTGTGATATGCTTGAGAGAAACTCGGCCTATTCTTGCGACCAGGATGTCTTGCCGCGTGAATGTTTGTCAACAGATCGCCTGCGCTCACTTGCTCGTTCCCAGGGTCGGCGGAACTGAGATCGCTACTTCGTGTTTTCATGCGGGCTTGCATGACTGCGTCACGGCGTAAACCACTGCTTGACCGCTTTCTTTGCGTCAGGATTGGGTTATGCAAGGCAATGCCTTTCATGCCTTCCTCGGGTGGTACCCTTTCTCGTTCTTTACGGAACTTGTCTTTCAATCTCTCCAGCGCATCACCACGAAGGAATCCAGGAAGATCATAATTTGTGTACTTGTTCATCAGACGTTCTGTCCGTAGGACCTCACTTGTGAGACCGAGATATGCATGTCCCGTCGCCAACGTCACTCTTTGCAAGCGGGTCAAGATCACTTGGACGATGTGGGCTGTCGCTTTGGGGTATATCCTGGTCAGCCTGTGAAAAGCTGTAGCCGGGATGATAGCGATCGTTGTATCAACTGTTGCCCGTGCTACAATGTCCGGATGTGCAGAGGCGGACTTTGTGGGTCTGGTGCGTTTGGGTGGCGCACCTCCAGCAAAGCTGGGAAATCTGCTCTGCTGTGGATGCTGATGTTCACCAGAAGCGTCGAGTGCAAGGGGTGGCGGTTCCTTAAATGCAGCATTGCCCTGACCGTGGTTTGTCGAAGATCTTTGGCGTGAGGTTCTGCGCGAGGAGCTTGCATTCCAACCCATTGGACTGGTGATACCGTCGGACCCCGGTGTAGACGTGCCCTCTGGCGTAAAAGCAGCAAAACTTGACTGCTTCCTCAGGTCAGGCCGTGATGCACTCGTGTCTGATATACCGTCCTCATCGTCATGCCGAAGTTTGACCGTCTCGGTGAACAATGCGAGTATTGAGAACAAGGATGACATAGGTGCACCGTTCTTGACTTCAGTAAGCAGTTGATAGGTACGATTGCCACTGGCAGCATCATCGCCAGTATCATCATCAATGTCAGACTCGTAGTTAAGTTCGTCTCCAGAGTTCGTGCGGTTGGACTTGACGAAAATCTGGACCAGTCCGTCTACCACGAGACAGAAACCCTTTTCTTCCTCGAGGAGTAACGTTTCGCCAGCAATCAGCTTTCTCGTTTGCATAGTCCTAGTTAGCTCATGGAAAACCGGTCGTTCAAGATAGCCAAAGACTTTGATGGCACTCAGGAACTCATCAAAATAGTTCGACAGACCAGGCTTCGAGTCGTGCTCCTGCGTTTCAGGAAAAACCTCGACCTGAGGTTCTTTACGCTGCGGCTCTGGGGGAAGCCTCGAGTACATGTTGAGGAATCGATACCGAACGAACCAGCTCACTGTGGATGCAAAGGCCAGCAGGAGGATCAGCAAGGTTGTCATATTGAGTGTAAGTGTAAAGCTTCTCGAAAGGAATGAGAAGATCCATGTCGGTAGGGTAATAGTGATAAAGCTGACGATCCAGTACAGCAGACTCGGAACGATGGTGAAGACACCGAGCAGCAGACCTCCGAGCATGCCTGCCGTCGATTGGACACCAGCCGGGCCCGTGGCGTTGGCGTTGGCGTTGGCGGTGGTAGAAGTGGTGTGGCTGGCCAGCGAGGTGAGCGACTCTGTCAGTATGGAGGGCAGCGTGCCATCCACGCGCGAGGCGTCCATCTTCACTCAAGTCGAGCTCACGTGCACTGCAGCTGCTCAGGATGTTCGTAGCTTGTCGTCCAATAATGCTAGCAACGTGCAGCGGGCAAACTCGCCGCCTTGTGAGTGCATGTGTCTCTCCACTCGGTGTTTGTGCCTTGGTGCCTGAGGCTGAACTTCACTACTTCGCGACTTCGCAGGCGCATCGCAGCGCGTGTCGGACAATTGTTGTATGAACTGCTGCTAGAACCCCTCATCTATTCGTTCACCACCTTCTCTCACCTCACACTCCCAAACATAGCGGCTGTGTCGCGCACAACCAGCCATCATGTCTTCACAACCGCGCTCTTACCACCAAGACTACATCGCAAAAGTACGCTACTCGAACCAGCTCCCACCACCGCCCGATCCTCCTAAACTTCTCGACATTCCTGGCACCGGCCTTGCGGGAGGACAGTACACAAGCGCAGGCTATGCGTCGAGGCTGGCGAGAGAGCAGCCTCTGAATATTGAGGCGGACGCGGAGCTGGGAATGCCCATTGATCTAGTGGGCATCCCTGGCGTATTCGATGGCGACGAGAGAGGTAAGTCACTGAGCTCTGATTCATACAGTAACTTCTCACTAATAATGGTATAGCTATCATGGCGCCGCCTGGCTCGCGCGTCACTAATCCTCGCGACAAGGCGCTGCTCAAACCTCTCAATGCTTTGGGCAAGCCCGCTTCAGCGTTAGAACAAGTCTCTTTCCTACGAAGAACCGAATATGCCGCCTCGTCAAGTCCACAGATGTTCGCCTCCGGATCATCAAAGGATATTCTGCGAAAGAATGATCAGAAGCGTGTTAACAAAGCAAGAGACAAGGAAGACCCTATCAATATTTTGAAGAACATTGTGAAAGGCTTCGACATTGCATACCCACAAGACGCATACACAGGCGAGGACTCGGCTGAAAACATTCGCGGTGCAGTAGCGACGCACGAGGAGAGAAACGCCTGGAAAGCTCCAAAGCATCCCACAAACCCAACGGCCACACTGTTGGACAGCTACCCTCTACTTCCCGACCTCGAAGCGATACCTCAAATGGGCAGTTACATGGTCATGAAATTCACCACAAACCCCGTCACAACAGCCGACAAATACGATACCCGTCTGGATACTGCAATCTTCAGGCCATCTGCCGATCCCGACAAGGAAGCTACGTACGAGCAGAAGATGGCGGATTGGACACCAGAATCAGGAAGACCAAAGCCGCTTCCTGACTACGATTACGACTACTACCTTCCAGGCGACACCGAGGCGGTGACTGGGATCAAGCGCAAACTGGACATCAATGACCCAGACAATGACAGCCCGGATCTTTACACGGATGACCTCGGTGACGGTCAACGTGCGTTCAAGTTCCCACGCATCAGGACATACGAAACATACGCCCAGACTGGTGATGACGAGGATGTCTACAACGACACGGTGGCTATTGCGTTGCACGACCCAGAAACTGTTGTGGGCCACGTGCCTGGCACCAGCAGACGACTGGCAAAGGGCGCATACTTCTACCCCATCTCCACCCGCATGGTTATCAAGCCCAAGCGAAGAATGGGAGTGGCGATGCTTCAAGGCGAAGAAGAGAAGCCTGACGAGCTGAATCTGACGATTCGTGAGCCCGACGAGGAGGACATTGGCCGGATCCGAGCCCACCAGGGCAACCTCGACTCAACCTTGCAGGTCGAGGTGGTTGCTGAAGAATAGAGCGAGCATCACATACCTGGAATTTGTAACTTTATTGCCATCTAGCAAGCGTTCTGCATTTTGGATTGTGTAACACTAGACACCTCACAAGATAGGAAAAATGCTCATGGTGCAAATCTGCCGTAATTGGCAAATCGTACCTTTTGATCCATAGCTCGAACCACCAGCGCCATCGCTAAACCCTGTAAAAATGACTTTCATGTAGTAAGTCCGGCCGAAGCTCTCAGACGGCAATGTGATCTTCCCCTCCACAATCACAGCTCGAGTCGCACCCAGTAATGAACTCAGGATCGTAACGCTGCGAATACCATCCGTTGCGCACTGCGCCCGAAGGGTCGTTCTCCTCGTTCGCCGTAGATGGATCATTGACATCCAGCTGCCCAGACAAAGTCGCCGGGCCCGTCGTAGCCTCAGCGTTAGACGAGCCGATAGTCCTGAAGACGGGTTTGCGCCTGGGCGCATCCGAATTCGCAACAGTCGATGATGTTGAAAGCCTGATGGGTTGAATCTCACTGTTGGCTGAAGGTCTGGGTCTGAGGCTGCCGCCGGTGTCTTTGGTTAGCTGCTTCATTTCTTTGAGGCGCTGCGGATTTTGTAAATATTAGCTTAGGCTGTGGGGGTTTTCTTGAGGGATTCTACGGGTGGTAAGAAGGGCGAACCATGCGGTGAGAGTGGTCGTAGGAGGACTCGTGGGCTTGGAACTCGTTCATGCGCGCGTAGCCCTTTCCGCACATTTCGCCTGTAAGAGTCTTGCCATTAGTTACATTGTTGCTTTGATCATAGATAGTTCACTCGGCTCCCCGTACAGTAGAACGACATTCGCGCGGCTCTTGCGCTCTCCGTCAGCGCTTGTGGCAATGTGTTACCGTGCTGCGATGGCATCAGAAATACGTCTTGGATGCTGTGCGCTGTTCTTACTGGGGCCATGTTGTGTAGATGGTTTATATGTCACGGTGAAGAGCTAGATCAGTGACTGAGTTGATGCGGCGCGCGTGCCGTGATCTTTGTCAGTTCGTATAGTGAATGGTATAAAGTCACATGTGGCTCTCGTGCGGCTCCACGTGAAGATGGCAGTAGCCTGTGGCTTGTGCTGAACCTTGATCGGCGCGCTGGTGATGAAGTTGGCCAATCACGATGGAGAGGATTCGTCTCATCTTCCGACTCGTACGAAACGTATTCGATATACTGTTACCATCCTGCGCATGCGCTATTCCACTCTATTGCTGATTCAGTATTCAGAATAGGCTCATTGTCTGTACTCGGACCAACACTCGATAATAGGCCACTATGGCCGACCGCGACTACCTATCAGGCCTACAAGAGGTCGAGCCCTCACCAGTCGACGAGACACCCTCAGACTCGAAGGACAACTACTTCCCTGAATCCTCTGGCACATCTTCACCAAAAAGCACAAATACCCTTGGACTCTCACAGCACTCGCCAGCATGGTACCTCACCCGGATACAAAAGTACTCGTCATACGCATTCTCCGCCTTCACTGTCGCACACATCGCCAACACATCGCTCATACCTCTCGCAACCGGCAGCGTGCATGCAAGTGAGGGCTCTCTGCTGCTCACCCGGCCTTATTACCAGAGCTGGCCCATCGCCGAACCCTTTCTCATCATCATCCCTCTTATGGCGCACATTGGTAGCGGCCTGGCCCTGCGATTGTACAGACGGAACGTGAATGCGCGGAGATACGGCGCCGAGACAAGATCGGAAAAGAAACAATATCGGGACAAACTGTGGCCTGCTGTGTCTGGCATCAGCAAGCTGGGCTATCTCGCAGTGCCCTTGCTGGTCGGACACACGTTCATCAACCGTGGAATCCCTGATCAATTCCCCGGCGGAAGCACAAACATCGGCCTCAGCTATGTCAGCCATGCGTTCGCGAAACACCCTATTGTCTCGTTCTCTGGATTCGCGGCTCTGATCAGCGTCACTGTATTCCACACCACATGGGGCTGGGCAAAGTGGCTCGGTTTCACCCCGAGCCAAACCACGGAAATGGGCTACGAGAGGCAAATCGCCAAGAAGCGCAGGTGGTACATTATCAACGGTGTTGCGACGGCGATCACTGCACTGTGGATGGCCGGCGGCTTCGGTGTCATTGGTAGAGGCGGCGAGGCAGGAGGCTGGGTTGGCAGGATGTATGACGAGATGTATCAGAGGATACCCCTGGTGGGACAGTGGATGTAGGAGCATTTTCGCGGACGGCACTGTTCATGTTCTAGATACCCATCACGATTACCACAGCGCACGGCATAAACTTCATCATTATCCTGAACCTAGTGTATTTTGTGGGCTGAGTCGAAGCAGAGCAAGCATCGTACCAAATAGCGATCGCATCATCAGCCATAGAAACCACGACCGAAAACTTGCACAAAGCTTGAAAGCTGATTTATTCTGTTGACGAGTATGCCGAAATGAAGTCTTCTCTACTGAGCCACAGCGTGCTCCAAGCCATTCGACCACTCCAAAATAACTTCGATCACCTCAGAGCAACATTATCGCCACTACCAGCAGCAACGATCGCCCACTCAGCCACAGTCGCGCCCGTCCCATTGAACTCATTCGCCGTTCCCTCCGTCGCTCTATTCCCCAATATACTCAGAGTCGCATACCTGCCACTCCACACCAGACGCTCCAGCGTCACATTCGTCGTGTTGCCCGAATACGGCACGATATCGCTCGCTTTGGAAGCATCGTAAGCATTACTAACAGCAACGTTCGCATCGCTCGTCACGTTCACCACCGAAGAGCCCGCCGCGGAAGAGTTGGAGAACGTCACCGTGTAACTGTGCGGCGGAGCCTGGGCCCAGTCGAAACGGATCTCGCTAATTTGGACGAAAGGTTCGGGGAGCTGGACGGTCATGGAAGATGTGATGTTTGACTGCGTCGGTTGCCATTTGGTGCTGATGGCGCCGTCGACGGCGCTGAGGGGGAACTGGCCGGGAGAGAAGTCGCGGTCGGTGGTGACGGGTTGGCATTGGGCGACGTTGCCTGGGATGGTTTTGTTGAAGCCTGCGCGGCGGTTCGAGAGGACGACTGTGTTGTTGAAGTGCAGGTTGTGGATTGTTGGGTCGGTCAGTCCGGAGGTTACTGGGATGGGCGCGGTGGCGAAAGTGCTGTTTGCAGAAGGCAATGGGTCAGGGAGCCGCTGGAGCGTCGTGTGCGTGCTGTTGGAAGTCGCGTTGACTGGCCAGCCTTGCCAGTAGATTGTCCTGTAGTTGAGGTTCGGGATCTGTGGTGGCAGATCCGGATCGACGTTAAACGAGTCGAGCATCAGACGGAGTCCTAGGTAGCCGAAGACAGCCACGCGGTTTGCACCGCCGATTCCTGTCAAGAATGGATATGCTGGGTGCGTGCCACCGTTGGCGTCCCAGTCATCCAGTAACTGCTCGCTGAACTGGTACCACGGTGCTCGTGTGTAAGGCTGGGATCCGTACAAGTCGTATGTGTACGACGAGCAGCCCGAGGGCGAGATCTTGTTTGCCACGATGCTGAAGACTCCGTATGTCATGCCTGGACCGTTGAGAGTCTGCTTACCAGCGTAGTAGTCCAAGTCGCTTAGCGACTGATCGTTAGGGTAGTCAAGGAAATCGTCGATGAGAACAATGTCCGCTTGCTTCACTGAGATGGAGCCGTTCATAGTTTGGTACTCGAGAATGATGTTGGCTGGGTCGTAGACAGGGACGGTAATGTTTGCTGCAATGCTCGCCCAGGTCTCATTCGCTTCCTTGCCGAGCCGTTTTCGTACGTCGTTCGTGTTGTCGAGATGAGTCTTCATCAAGACCATGGTGTAGCCGACATTCGTCTGGAAGTTGGCGTACTCGTCTGGGTCGGTGGCATTGTACAGATCGTACATTGCAGAGGTGTCATTGTAAGTGACAACATCGGCGTAAAATTGAGCGATGGCATCGTAGACAGGAAAGAGTTCATCCTGGAAGAACTTAGTATCGCCGCTTGCAACCCAATAGCTGTGAAGTTGCAGCGCAATGTCGCCGTTGATGTGGTACTCGTAGTCGAAGCAAGGCCCAGTGCCTGTGCAGTTGCCAAATCGTCCAGAAGTCCAGCTGTAAACTGCACCGTCAGGCGAGAATTTCCCTGTCTCGTTTTGTGATGACTGATAGGCGGTCAACACGTTTGCTTGTGCTTGAGGGAAGCGCTCTGATCGATATCGTGCGATCTGTCTCGCAGATTCTGGGTAGGCGACTACCAGACCTGGTTGCATCCACACATCGCTGTCCCTATAATCTGCATGTCAGTAATATGCACAAGGTTGAGACCTGGGTTACAAGAGAGCTTCAGCCCACATACCAGAAGATCATCCCTCCATAGCTATCGCTGCCCAAACCACCAACCGCAATGCTGTTGACGTCCAATTTCGAGTTGTTGCCAGCAGCTATAATCGCGTTCGCACCAACAGTCTCCTTGAGCAAATGGAAAGGGTTAGTAACCGCAGTGATCTGCAGTTCAAGAACATTCGGGTCGTTAGGCAGACTTCCATTTGGGTATCGATAATTATCGACACTGTCAGGAGTCATGATGCTCGCCCACTCTGTGATGTGAGACGAAAGCAGCTCGACGTAGCCTTTGTTCGCAGCAGACCATGATGCGTTGAGAGCTGTTGACTGAGGGTCCTCGAAAGCATCGGTCGAGGCGCCGCCGATGTATTTTGTAATGATGCTTGTCTTGCCGGCTTGCAGGCTCACATCTATGCCTTGCGCGATCGAAGAGCTGTTTGCTCCGAGCACATTGTCATCTGTGATCTGTGTGCGGCTACTCTTGTCGCAGCTGTCGTCTCCCACCAAAGCCGAGTAGATGTAAGCGGTGACATTGGAGATCCCCAAAGGTCTGACCGCCGACCAAATGAACGGCAGCACCGGCTCGTAACTCTTGTCAACAAAGTCCGTTCTCAGCGCGCAGTCGCCGTTCAACAAGTCGATCACTGTAGCATTGACATTTTGCGAAGGTGTGAGCTTCAGCTGCACCGCTGCCTGGTTGACGTATAGCTTGTGCACGAACATCTCATACTCGACGTCAACTGCCGGACCCGCGCTCGGACTCCACGTGTAAGACCACTGCATCGTACCAGCACGGATATCGAGGGTCGAAGAGAATCCCGAGATCTGATCCTGTGGCACGCTGGCGTCCAACACTTCATCGCCAATCTTGACGTTTAGACCGGACCAATGAGGTACACCGCTGATGACGCTCTCGCCGCCGTACTGGTTGAGCCATTCGAAGTTGGTGCCATTGGTAGTCGGCTGCTCGTCCCAGAAACCGGCGATAGTAGCGAACGTCTGTCTGCGGTCGAAGAGTGGCCATCCGTTGATGTTGTCTCCGTCTACCGGCGTATCGGCTTCGAAGAAAGGGCCTGCAGCTGCGACGTTGATCCCAAGATAGCCGTTTGCGAGGGACATGCGAGATTGGTAGTGGCCTTGGTCGAGCTGGTTTGTTGTAATGCGCCAGTTTGTATCGTCCCACGTTGTGCCGTTGAAACGTGTATCGTATATTCTACCCTGGGAGACGCTAGCTCCCGCGAGAAGCGACGCCAGGTATGGAGTCCGAAGTGTATGCATGGTGTCTGACGAAAACAACCAGGTTAGCGGGTATGTCAGCAAAAGCCCGACGGCGCCAACGAAACACGACATCACGAGATCGGCTCTGATCAATCCCTGTATGAACCGGAGGGGTTGTGCATCGTTACGCGGCATAATAGCACGCTCCACTGTACGCTCATACGACTTCTCTCTCTTCAAACGAGCCGGGTAGCCGCAGCGTGAGGAAAAGTGGCTACATTCCAGGCAGGGTACTTACATCGATTCCACCTCTGGCATGTGCCTGCTTGTCTTCTGCCCAGCAATCACGCAAGCTTCCAGTCAGTCAAACGGAGTGTCTGTTTGTGGTAAGACACGCAGCACATGTGATTGTTCGCTTCAGATACCTCTCGACGGTCCAACGAAAAAGTACCCAGACAAAGTTCGGAGCACATCCCAGCACCTATAACACGTTGGGAGGTGGCCGGCTGCTTGCTGATTGACTCCGCCATAAGCCGCCGCTTGCAACATAGTGCATGATGGTAGCACAAAGCTTACCCACGTTCACCATCGGCTATCGGCTTGCTGATCCCTGGTGGACCGGTGGAACACAGGCAGTGGTGACTGCCTCTGGCCGTGAGCGCATGGACATGACGTGTGTCCGGGGTGTTTCGCACGTGTGGAGGCGTGGGTTCTGCGGGGTTCGGCATGGGGCGAAGCCTGTTCAAGCATTTCCAAGCGAAAGGGCAATAAAGCAACCGAGCAATCTTTCCGTGTGCCTGCCGATCGTTACGAGGTTTATTGGTTGCTTTTGTCAATGCTAGATCTTGGAAGAAGTAACATGTCTCAACGTGCTCCCGACATCGCAAGGACTTTACCTCTGTCAGTTTGCCAAACCAAAAGAGGCCGTGTGGTTCACAAGCGACCACGAACGACCAAATGAATAATTGAAAAGTAACGCAATATCTTGAATTTCGTAACGAGATATCTATACCCATCAATATGATCAATCCCATGCCCCCAATGTTGAATAATTTCCTTTCAAACCGTCAAGCCCTATACGTGTGCGGGCTGGCCATTCCTTCCGTATTCTCAGTAACGCCTTGCTTGAACGCAGTATATGTTGAATGCATCACCTCGCCAGTTTTTATTATTGCCCGGCGCAAAATCCTCGTCCCTCCTAGCCTGGGTGTTTGGGTGTTTACGTGGGCATGGGAGCGTCCTTGCCGGTGAGACCGCCGACTGTGTCCTCAGGTGGAGCGCAACTGTGAACCAAGTTAGTATATGTACACGATTGAAGCAAAAGGTTATGGGGATTGGAGACGCACCTGCAGAAGAGGTTCATGTCGCCGTAGGCGTCATCCAGTCTGGTGACACTGGGCCAGAACTTCTTCTCCTTCAGGAATGGCAGAGGGTAAGCTGCCACTTCACGAGAGTAGCTGCGGTCCCACTCGCCAACGATGAGGTCCTTCATGGTGTGAGGGGAGTTCTTCAGAGCATTGCCCTCTCTGGGCTGCTCGCCGGCCTCGATGGCAGCAATCTCCTTGCGAATAGAGATTAGAGCATCGCAGAAGCGATCAAGCTCAGCCTTGCTTTCAGACTCGGTGGGCTCAATCATGAGGGTGTTGGCCACAGGCCAGCTCATGGTCGGGGCGTGGAAACCATAATCTTGCAGACGCTTGGCAATGTCGATGACTTCAATGCCAGCGGACTGTTTGAACTTGCGGGCGTCGAGGATGAACTCGTGAGCGCAGCGACCGTTCTCGTTGGTGTAGAGAATGTCGTAGTGAGGCTTCAGACGGGAGAGAATGTAGTTTGCGTTGAGGAGGGTGATCTTGGTAGCGTGGGTGAGGCCGCGTGCGCCCATCATCTTGATGTAAGACCAGCTGATGGGAAGGATGCTGGCAGATCCCCAAGGTGCACCGGAGATGGGCGCGATGGCCTTCTCACCACCAACGTTGGCGACGAGTGGGTGGCCGGGCAGGAAAGGTGACAGATGCTCTGCAACACCAATGGGTCCGACACCAGGGCCTCCACCACCGTGAGGAATACAGAAGGTCTTGTGCAGGTTGAGATGGCAGACATCAGCACCGATCTCGCCAGGCGAGCAGAGGCCAATCTGTGCGTTCATGTTGGCGCCGTCCATGTAGACCTGGCCGCCGTGCTCGTGGACGGCTCTGCAAGCTTCCTTGACCTGCGGCTCGAAGACACCGAATGTGCTAGGGTAAGTGACCATGAAGGCGCCGAGCTCCTCGCTGTGCTTCTCACACTTGGCCTTGAGGTCGGCCATGTCAAGGTTACCTGTAGTAGCATCGCACTTGATGGTGACGACACGCATACCGGCCATCGCAGCGCTCGCAGGGTTGGTACCGTGAGCAGAGACGGGAATCAAGCAGATATCACGCTTCTTTCCAGGCTGTTGCTCGAGGTACTTGCGGATGACACGGAGACCAGCAAATTCACCCTGGGCACCAGAGTTGGGCTGGAGCGAAACGGAGTGGAAACCAGTGATCTCTGAGAGATCAGCCTCAAGCTCCTTGATCAACTCGGCGTAGCCCTTGGACTGCTCAGGCGGCGCGAATGGGTGAATGTTGGAGAATTCGGGCCAAGTGATAGGTGCCATCTCGGTAGCAGCGTTGAGCTTCATTGTGCATGATCCGAGGGGAATCATGGAGTGCACCAGAGAAAGATCCTTGGATTGCAGGTGGTACATGTAACGCATGAGCTCAGTCTCGGAGTGGTAGCTGTTGAAGACAGGGTGGGTGAGGTACTCAGAGGTACGCTTCAGCGACTCTGGAACAGCAGGCACATTGGCAATGTTAGCAGCGAGCTCATCGACGTCCACAGTCTCAGTCGTGAAGGCTCTGAGGATCTCCTCAACCTGCTTCTTGCCAACGGTCTCGTCGAGAGAGATTCCAATGTGGTCGTTGTCAACAACTCTGAAGTTTGTGAGGAAGAGCTGAGCAGCCTTGGCAGCGAAAGCCGGAGCATCCTTCTTCTTGACAACAACGGTGTCGAAAGCGACGGGCTTACGAACCTCAAGACCGGCCTGCTCAAGACCAAGCGCAATGACCTGGGTCATCTTTGCGACCTTCTCCGCAATGCGCTTGAGACCTGCAGGACCGTGGTATACAGCGTACATGGCAGACATGTTGGCGAGCAATGCCTGGGCAGTGCAGATGTTGCTGGTAGCCTTCTCACGTCTGATGTGCTGCTCACGCGTTTGCAAAGCAAGACGCGCAGCGTTGTCTCCGAGTCTGTCCTTTGAGAGACCAATGATGCGACCCGGAATCTTCCTCTTGTATGCATCGCTAACAGCGAAGAAGGCGGCGTGAGGACCACCGAAACCGAAAGGTACACCGAATCGCTGAGCGTTACCGAACGCCACGTCGGCGCCAAACTCACCAGGAGGAGTGAGCAGGGTGAGTGCCAGCAGGTCAGTGCCCACGGAAAGCGTACCCTTAAGCTTGTGTACCTTCTCGGCAAGACCCTTGTAGTCCTCGACACCGCCGTAGGTGTCTGGGTACTGTGCAAGTACACCAACAAGATCCTCGCCGGTTGTATCAACAACCTCGCAGTTGTTCTTCAGAACGTCTGCAACTTCAATGGTGATGCCGAATCCTTGTGCTCTGCTCTCCAACACCGCAATGGTCTGAGGGTGGCAAAGGTGCGAGACAAGGAAGACCTTCTTCGCACGCTTTTGCCTGGCCATGGGTAGTGCATTGATCGAGAGAGTCATTGCCTCAGCGGCTGCAGTAGCCTCGTCCAAGACGGAGGCGTTGGAGTATGCAAGACCAGTGAGGTCAGAAACCATGGTCTGGTAGTTCAGCAACGACTCCAATCTGCCCTGGCTGATCTCAGGCTGGTATGGAGTGTAGCTGGTGTACCAAGCAGGGTTTTCGAGGATGTTACGCTTGATAGCTTCAGGTGTTCTTGTACCAGAGTATCCACAGCCAATGTAGCTCTTGTAGACCTTGTTCTCGCTAGCAATCTCGCGTAGTCGAGCAATCAACTGGCTCTCCGAGTAGCCACCCTCGCTGGTGGCCATGGATCCAGACTCGAGCTTAGGGCCCTCCACCTTCAAGTCTTTGGCGGAGAGAATGTCAGCTGGGAGAACCGATCGGACGAAGTCGTCCAGGGTCTTCGCAGGCGGGTCCAATGCCTTGAGCATGGCCTCAGAGGATTCCGCGTTCGGGCCAATGTGTCGGCGAGGGAAAGTGTCCAGTGGGGTGAAGATGGATTCATTCTGAATCTTGGGATCGCTTCCGCGAGTGTCGTCGGTTGTGCTCGAGTAGAATGGCCTGGCAGCAGTGCGGGAGAACTGCTGTGCCCTCGAAGCAGGACGGTTGAGCAGCACGCATCGCGGTGAAAGAGGGCGGCGAGTGGCCAGCCATTGCGCACGCAGGCGCATAGCGACAGTTGAGGCGCTCATGCTGTGCAAGAGGCGCTCAGTGCAGTCGACGCCACAGTTCTGTTTGGAGGTAGCTTGCGATCAGAAGCTCGCCCAGAAGCTCTGTATGAGGGACGATGTCAACGGCTGTGGGCAGGCTCAACGAGAGAAAGTCGGCGCGACAATGTCGAGGATGGATAGAGGATGGGAGTGAGTATTGGGAGTGTGAGCAAGCTGCAGCAGGAAAAAAGGCTATCAGAGTTTCATTGACATTCACGACAGATACGCCTTTGACTAAAGTGATGATCGCCGGGTCGCCTTCCGAACACATACCCGCCGCAAAGGCCGAGTGGTTGCGTGGGCGAAGGCGGCGTCCGTGATATCTTCACCTAATTCGTCCATGTATCGCGCGCCCTTCCGACGGCACATCCACGGTTATTGCTGGCTTAGTCTGCGCGCCGCCCGCGTTTCTTATCGCTACCGCTATCGCTGTTGTCGCCGCGCCAGGGTCTGCCCTCTCTCCAGATTATTTTGCACTCATTTGGTGCAAGGCATCCTCGGCATCCACTTGTGCTAAGTTATCGGGCATCTATAAGGCAACGTCTCGGGTTCCTGCAGACCTGAGCTGCATCCTCCATGAATCGAGCTGTGTGAGCTGCTTCGCCCATTGTTCTCACGTGCCAGGTAGCAGCTGCATTCGTCGCATGCACGCCCTGTACAAGCACACAAAAAGCACCTAGGTAGGTAAAATACTGCGCAACCCCTCGAATTCACCGTCGCGCGACCCGCTTCTTCGACAACCACCTTCACGTCACGGGAAAATGACCACGCCACAAACAACACACGCTCCCGGCGTGACCTTCAAACCCAACGGCCAGAAGGTCGTCATCCCACTGGAGAACAACCCGGAAGTATTCACTCACCTCATCCACTCGCTGGGAGTCTCTCCCGAGCTCGGATTCTACGACATCTACAGTCTCGACCCCGAGTTGACCTCATTCATCCCTCGCCCCGTGCATAGTATTATCTTCATCGCGCCCAGTCACGTCTACTACAAGCTGTACGGCGCCTCGCCAGATGTTGCTATTGAGAACCTCACCTATGCCGGCAGCGGCGATCGCGAGCCTGTGTTTTGGTGTTCTCAAACCATCGGCAACTCATGGTAAGCATGAGAGGATATACCTCACTTTCCATTCAAAACAATCCTACTAATCTGCCTTTCCCGCTCCCACAGTGGTCTGATGGCTCTCATCCACTGCATCAGCAACGGCAGCGCAAAGCAGTATATCAAGCCAGGGTCCCTCATCGAAAAGCTTCTTACCGTAGCCATCCCTCAAAAGCCCATCGCCCGCGCAGACGTCCTCTACAACTCTTCCGAGCTGGAGCACGCGCACATGGCAGCTGCCGTCAAGGGCGACTCGCGCGCTCCGCAGTCTGACGAGGGCGTCGGCTTCCACTTCCTGGCTTTCGTCAAAGGCAACGACGGACATCTCTACGAGATGAACGGTGGCTGGGATGGTCCACTCGACCACGGAAAGCTGCCTGAAGGTGACGACCTGATGAGTGAGAAGGCTCTCGAGATGGGCGTGGGGAGGTACATGAAGCTTGCAGATGGCAGTATCGAGTACAGCATGGTGGCGTTGGCGACTAACCCGGAGGTGTGAGTGATCGATCCTGGTTGTGAGCTCCTTGGATGCATTGGATGGTGAGACCTGCCAATTTCCTCCACACGAGCAAGCGTGCAGCCCACGTGGATTGACCGATGCGTGTGGGTCAGTGGTATTGATCTTGTTGAGCCCAGCGGCAAAAGCATTAGGGCCTGCCAGTTTCCATAAGAACGACCAAAGTCATTGATTCTTTGTGTAAGTATGCATCGATCGGTTGGCACCCAAGTCTCCAAAATATGTATATGCCCCGTTCTTATGCAGCATGCATAGACTGCTGGAGTGACAGGATGCTTTTGAGGCGGCCTGCCCATTTGATCCGTAAAATCGCTGGTCTACGCGATAATCTTTCGAGTTTCTGGGATTATGGTACGAAATCCCAAAGCACAACGTTGGGTTATGATCATTGGAATCTTTGTATTAACCACACACTATAATAGATCGATGAACACTGCATATTACGTCCGACATCCGCGAATCGGCTGCTTTAATTTCTTTGATCTGCAGCCTCGCAGCCTTGTAGCCGCTGCGGTTGGCAACAGCACAAGGTGCGCTTTCGTGGCGTTCAGCTTTCTGACCTGCAGCTTGCAACAACGACCTCGTGACGTCGAATCTTTTTTTGTCGCAATACCAAGCAGCACATGCAGCGATGAATGGAGCGCAAAAGCCTATTGCATGAAGCACTGCCTCAACTTGACAGCACGTACGTCTGCCTTGCATGCGGACGGCAAGCGTCGTCACCATGAGTATCTGGTTCGAGTATTCTTCGAACGCCTCGGGTGGTTCTAGAACCTCGTGACAGCGCCTGTGAAGGCTGCGCACGAGCCTGATTCCTTCTGGGTAGGTACTCACCCGTTCGCATATGTGCCAAGACACCTCAAACGGTATGTGAGGACTTGGCGAGCCGCGTCTTCCCTCCGTGATACCCTACGCGAGGAGGACGTTATGGCGCTGGCTGCTGCCGAATGGCGCAGACGATATTCATAGATGCTATTCACCATGGATAATTGTTGCTACACAATCCGCATCACCATCACAAGGCATACCCAGCCCCGTTGCAAGGCTGTACTCATATGATGACTGACCATCTCGTACACGCGGCAACATCACCGCGTGAATGCAAGCTTAGCGAAATATGCAACTTCTTCAAGCGGGCTGTGTTGGTGGTGGCTTGTGTACTGCATTGCGGTCTCTCAGCCTGAGCGCATTGTTATTATGAGCACATTGTCTCCTGAAGCCGGAAGTTCCAATTCTTCCTCAGCATCAATACCAGTTTCGACTGTGAAGTCATGGTTTCCACAGGGCGAGCGCATAGCTCATTCTTCGATTACAACCTCACTAGGCCTTATCCATTCCGATGGTTCACGCCTCTCGCGATCTGTCTGTGCATCACTGCAGCTATTATCTTCTCATTCATCAATGTTGCTTCTAGCGGGTACGCCCTGGTCGTCCAATCAACCAAAGATCCGAATGCAACTCTGTCCGAGAACACTTGGCTAAAGCAATGGCCGTCATTCATGACGACCAAGATTCGCTCGAAATGCCAGTCTTCCTATATACCCGTCGGAACGCAGTTGTTCACCAACAACACGGCCCTCACTTACACTCTAACGGACGTCTGGCAAGACCTTCCTGACGAAAAGCGGAAAGGCGAAGTTGTCCAGACAATCTCATCCTCTCTACCATACCTAAACAATCTTTTGGAAGATTGTTCGATTTCCACCATCGATGTCGACTTCGACTCCCAGGATCGATCCGCCGTCCAGATTTCGCACTCGTTGTGGGGAGCCAAAGTCTCCGTCTTCACCACATGCAGCATCAATAATGTCCCCAACGGACCGATGAAGCTGAGCCTGACCACGCTGTACAACTATGTACCCAGCACAGTCCGCTACACTGATCAGCAAACTTTCCTTGGCAGCATGTTTATCAGCCGCGACAAAGACACGCAGGCCAGTCTCTACTGGGGTGAGAGCCTACTTTCCATGTCCTGGGCGACGGCCTGCCGCGAGCTTCAAGACATCGGCGCCAAGGGTATCAAGATAGAATACACGGATACTGTGAACAAAGGCACCGTGAACTTCCGCCCCCGCCCCGAAGACACCGCGACCAATATCACAGCCCTCGACTTCTTCGACATAAACTACCAGTTCCTCGAGCTAAACTGGGGCTCCGCGCCCGACTTCGTCGTCCCCCCGGACGGTCCCATTAATGTCGGCTCCCTCGCCGCCCGAGAGCAGTATCCGAACATCTGGATCAAAGCCGACGTCCTCGCAAAGGCAGCTTACTCCACAGTCCTAACAGACCTGGGTCAAGTCAACGCCACACACAACTTGCTGCAAGACCCGGCGCAACTCGAACAATTCACGGCCAACTTCTCGGACTGGCATCAACACATCGCGAACGCGAAACCTGGCCCGGTAACACAAGACTACGCTTCTATCAAAGGACACACAGGCCCGCTAGAGATCAAACCATCGGTGTTCGTCCTAGATTATCTCTGCCAAGTCCCGCGACGCAAAGCAATTCCGAACTTGATCATCTCGGTCCTGGTTGCCGATTTGGTGTTTTTGCAAGCTGTGTGGCAGCTCTACAAGCTCGTGGTAGACAGGCTCCTCAAGAAGAAGATTATGGGTAGTCAGTGGTGCGAGGGATGTAGAGATTCGCCTGAAGCGATTCCTTCGACACCAAGAAGCTCGGAGGATGATTCCAGTTGAAAGCAATTCATGTGGAGGCGTTGTGATTTACTCCAAGTTCTTTCAGCTTTCTGTTCATGGTTTTTGATATTCTTAGGATTAGTTCGCGCGGTTCAGGCAGTGCTTTCTTTATCTGCGCTAGAGTTGATTGTTTGTATCGTATGCTACTCTTTTCATCACATAGTCCACACATTGAGCTTGTAATCAGGCATGCAGCCATATTGAAACCATCTTCACAGCATTTTGACGATAGCTTTTGACGCTGACGGTCTCCGCTGCACCGCTGAACTTGATGTCTGGACCTAAGCCGTTCGACTCGTCACACGCTGTTGCTGCCCATCACATGTTGGGCGTAGGACTGCAGCCCTGCATCAACTCCGCCTCCAGGTAAATGCACAAGCCCTGCGGTTCGATCATTCTCGCTTAGCCAAGCAATGCAGTGCATTTATTGCGTACTCGTAACGAGGCTGAGCGAGGCAAGAGTCGAGTGGCGTGCCGCAGTTGTTGGCATGTATTGTTGTGGCTCCATTGTATTGTCTGCCACCGCCGGCGTAACGCGAGCCTCGCATCTGGAAAACTTTCGTGAGCTCTCATTGGCATACAACTCGTGGCCTTCGATCCACCTATTGATGGTAGCGAGATCAGCGCTTCTCCCTTCTAGGGTCGTGCTAGAGTCTATCGAATTAGTTATTGTAAGCTTGCCAGAGCGGTTGGAAAGTTGGATGCGTGCAGCATGCTCAGCCTTGCTTCCATTTCGTCAGTGTAACAGCACAAGTGTACATGCAGCCTCTTCGTATCCGATTAACTATACTCTGACTGCGGTCGTCGTCATATGAAATGAGCTGCCGCCAAGGATCTTAACGTACTCATTTTAGAAACCTCAGGCCTCAGGCTTGTCCATCTGTGGTGTATAAGAAGACCAGTTATGCTCGACAAACCTCTCATACACTATTCAAGCCCAAATACCCTCGGCATCCAGCACAGAAAGCTCTTCTTAATCCAACAAGATGTCCAAATCCATCATCATCGCGAGCATTTGCGCCCTCTCTGGCGTTCTGGCCAACAACGCCATCCCAGAACATTACTTCACTGATGAGAAAGGGTTGCTCGCCGCTGAAGCTGGTTCGCCGTAAGCCCAAACCTCCACCAATCCGACTTTATTCTTAAGAAAGTTGACCTGACGAACCTTCGCAGAATGTGGCACTTTGCAAGCGGCTCCTGCCTCTCGAGCGCCGCCGAAGACGGCTACGGTCATCAAACTGACGGCATCGACGTCGATGTCGTGTTGTGCGGTGCCAACCAAAGGCAGGACAAAGGATGTCCAGGCGACTCGACTTTCCAGGGATTCAACACATTCTACCACGGAGCAGCGGGCGAGCCGTGGGACGTTGTCCCGACGTACTTTGCGACCAAAAAGTGCCCCGATGGTTCATGGGTATGCTATATCATAACAAGCGATCTTTCTCTCCGAACATTCGAGCTGACTAATTGCGCTTCAGAAAACTTACTATGGCATGTACTTCAAGAAAGACGTCAGCCACAAGTCAGACTGGGAACACGCTACCCTCAGATGGGTCCAGGACGACTCAGGCAACTGGGTGCGCGAGTCTGTCTCCCTAAGCTTCCATAAGACCCATGGTGGCGGCGCCTACAGCGACATCATCAACACCTTCGACGGCTCGAGCGACCAGTTCGAGGACGGAAACCAAGGCCGCGACCATCCCAAGTTCTACTTCGGCAAGCGCTACCACACCGTACACTGGGACATGGAGAGCAGCAACAAGGGCGATTGCATCGGACCTGAATTCAGGGCGAACGACTTCCAGTTCTGGTCCTCGTCCCATTTGAGACACATCGACAATGTTGACCCGACGTGGGACTACGGGCAAGCCACCAATCCGCACGATGCGGTTGCCTGGATGTGCTGATGGAGCGGTGATGAAGGTGGTAGCACGGTGCTTGGCCGCGATGTGGAAGGCGGGAAGACGGCATCGGCTACGTCTGAAGTCTGGCAATTGAAGATGTTGTTTTGCGTGGAGTTGTTGCATATAATGATGTTTGAGTGCGGGTGCAACATGGCGTGAGTCGATGCGCCGGTCTTTATGAATGGGTTTTTCCCGATCATCTGAATGCTGGACTTTTTTCCCGTTGACTTTGAAAAGCAGTGTTTGCGGATGCTATTGCCAACATAATGTCTAGCCACGAGTCCCAAGTTCTAGAGTCGGCATGAAGTGGCAGGGCAGTTTCGAAAGGATTCGCTCGGCTGTGTCCCTGGTTCCTGTCATCCTATCTTCGGGTAGTGGGAAGTATAGCACCCCAATATCAGAAGCTTACACATACAATGTTATAGATATCTCAAGAACAAGGTTCTCGTATTCTTTGTTGACAACTCGGCGTAACTTAGTAGTAGTACGAATAACGCTAAGGAACTTGTGAGATCCTGTTAGTATCTCAATCGTATATTGTCCGCTTGCAAGGCCTACATACGATGGTAGTCCCGTGAGGTCATGTGCTGTATTTCTCACTACCATCGGATGGTGCGAGATTCCAGGAGGTACACCTTAATTTCATCGACGCCTTCCTAACCCGCCCTGCTCTATTCAGCCGATGACGAGGACGTACTCTGCTCAGATGTCTAGCTGCTGGGAACTTCTTGCGCGTCGCCAAACGCAACAAAAAGTACGCGACAGTCCCGCTTCGTCAAGAGGTCCCGCTCAGATTCAATCCCAACCACTCGGACGCAGACTCTGACAACGAATGGGGTATTTTTCAGCACTCTCTCCGACCATCCTGGAGACAAGGTCAGTAAGACTATCCGCATTGTCTCCGCCATTGCACCTGAATGGTTGTTCACCGCTGCTCCAACATACTGGTTTGAATCCGAGTTCATGCCACCTGGTCACGCATTGGCACTGGCTAAGTCATCTCACGTAACCGACTTTAGCACTTAGCCTTAGTTACCATCTTTCACACAAACGACTCTGGCACTTAGTCTTAGTTACCATCCTTCACATAACCGACTCTGGCGCCTAGCCTTAGTTACAGTTTTGGTCATTGGCACTTAGCCTTTGGTTCCCCCATCAGTTCTTCGGCTCATCTCTTTGTGAGCCGGCATCTGGAGGGAGAACAAAATAGTCGCTAAATGTATGCAATTCGTCAAGGAAGCATCAACAATCATACGGGAGAAACAACCATGAGCACACAAAACCATAGGTCAGATCTCCGCGAAAAATTCGCGCACCACTTCTTCAGAGGCATCAGCCGTGCACAAGTGAGATTCCAGGATCAGAGTTTGAAAACCTAGGTAGGCAGTCTTCGCGTGGAGGATATCGCATAGCTGGGTGATGTTAGTAGGCATGTCAGAACCTATCTCCGAGATTTTATCAGCTGCCGGTACTGATGAACGCTAGGCACAAGGTCACCTCGTCCGTTCTGCCATACATAAGCACTAAACCGGGCGATCAGTACTGGAGTAGGTGACCATGTGGGAATCCCGCCTGTTGTTTGTTTTTGCTCTTCATTTCTTCTCTGTAGGAGATGACATCCGCGTTAGCCAAAGGAAAATGCTTTGTCGTATTCACTCAATACATTCTCATTTGTGCGCGGCTGGGTGGATCCCCAGCCCTATGCTCCAAGCTAACATTTGAAATGGATCACTAATTTCTATACGAGTGATCGTGCTTGTCATCGGTGAGGCAGGGCGAATATGACAGAGTGAGGTTTTTGCTGGAGACATGAGCAAACTAATTATCTCGATATATGTGTGTGCATCTGTAGGCTTCCTTAGTAGGTGCTAGTTCCAGGCCAATGTAAGCAGCTGGTTGACCACTGACAATGCAAAGATGGTATTCAGACTTAGCGGCGGTGAAGGCCTCACCTCGCCAACAATGCAAGCGCCGTGTTTGCGGGTTTCGTGTAACTCAACGAATGTCGCTTGCCTGCGGTTTTTAGGGTCAATACTTGCTCTGATCGGATCCATTAGCGTACCGTCCACGAGGCTGCGGAACAAAGGATCAAGAAGTGTGAGGTAGTGGAGGCGGAGGATGCATGCATGCATGGAGAAGTTGACGGTTTCTTTGGTGAACTGTGCGCGAGGAACATGACGAACAGTTTGGGCCTCTACGTGACCAAATGTTCACCACGTTTCAACACATTGCAGCCTGTAGCCACTTGCGGGCAGCCGAGAAGCAAGGTCACCTGGTGGACGGAAGACACACGCATGCGGCCATGCAGCCAGGCCTGCTCAGCCTCCTTCTGGCCGACATCACACCACAGCATACGCATGTCTGGTTCGCAGTGACGGCGTGGAAGTGCCGCGCGCGAAAACAGAGAGGTCACGTCGAAACGATAGCGCTGTTTGCAACGGAGCCGAGCTGAGCGAATCGAGCCCTCGGCTAGACGACTTCCACGCAGCGCCATCCCGACCTTGGCTGGCTTTGTGAAACAGGGGCCATGCGAGACTCTGACATCGTCCCGCGTGTTCCTGCATTAGCCGCCGGCCTCCATGCGAATCATATCGGGCGAGCAACATGCGCACGAAGGCTATTTGGCATCTCCAGGCCCTTGAAGGCCTAACAGTATGGCGATCAACGGCCGCCTGCGAAACCTGCAGTCGACAGCAGAGAATGCAGAGGAAGAAGCACTATATTCAAAGTGAGGATGAAACTTGGTGGTGTTTATAGATCGTGCCCGACAAGCATGGGTAAACAGCTATACTCACTATAGGTGAATCCTCCACCAGCTCGACCAGGATGCTGTCTGACTCTGACGGTTCGGGAAGCAAGACCACAAGCGAACGCACGATCCCGCCTGACGCTAATGCAGCCTACGTTTGAGGCCTTTTGAGGGTATCCTATTGGCGTCAAAGACATGTACTGGTACAACGAGACTGGTGCAGAGGTATAACATTCTCGGACGCCCTCTGCCTGTCAATGAATCTCTCCTCAAACTCACCTGTCAATACCATTACTCCTAATCTACCTTCTTTCCTTCCTTCCGAGCAGAGCCACTCGCTTCTCTGCTGTTCCGTACTTTCTCTAATTCAATATCATCCATTCTCTCATAACTAAACACCTCACTGCTCAAGATGCACTTCTCCCTCTTCGTTGCCAGCCTGGCGGTCGGACAGGCGGCTGCCACTGGATGGCAGCTGGACGCCCAGAAGTACCCCTCGCCTTACAACACTAAAAACGAATGCTCTACCGATCAGCAGACTGGCTACAACTGGGACAACCTCGAGCCTGGTTCGTTCAGCTCCTACGGCAGTAACAAGTTCTCTGGCTTCAAGTGTGGCAACTCGTTCGGCAAGCGTGACGGCATCACCAAGCGTGCGTTCCAGGACAAGTGCATCACTGCAGACATCGACAAGCACCCAAAGATCGAATGTGATGGCAAGGACAAGATGACCATCGACAGCTACCAAGTCAGCGCTTCTTGGGACACTGACATTGACGCCCACCACGAAATGCCCGACGGTTCGATCTGCAAGCAGACCCACCGCTGCACCCAGAGTGGCAACACTGTCAAGAACACTCAGTGTGCTGGCTCGACTAAGGTCACTTTCAAGCCAAAGAAGGGCGAGTCTGGCAAGAACGAGAACGGTGAATCGTGCTCGATCGGCATTCACTCGATCGGCTTCAACTGCGGCGACAACGGTCCATCATCTAGCACTCAGCCAGCCTACACTGCTCCTACCACCAGCTCCGCGCCGGCTTACACCAGCAGTGCCAGCGAGGTCACCTCTGAGGTGGAAACAACTTCTTCGGCACCCTCCAGCTACGAGTCTTCCAGTGAGGTCGAGACCACTTCCAGCTATGAATCTTCATCTGCTGAGGTTCCTACTACTTCCTCCACCACGGAATCTTCCCCGGAGACTACCGGCGACGTCGAATCTCCTTCCAGCTACGGGTCTTCATCTGAGGTTCCCGCTACTTCCAGCACAGAATCCTCTCCAGAGACCACCAGCCTCCCCATCTTCTCAAGCTACGCCAATGCCAGCAGCACTCTTCCCGTCGAGTCGAGCGTCGGCGTTCCAACTTCACATGCAGTTACGGAATCGGCTGCCACTGAGACTGCGCCTGCATACGAATCATCAACCGAAGTCAGCCCTGAGTCAACTGCCCCTGTGTATGAGACCTCTTCCACCGTGCCGACCAACCGCTCTGCGCCCGCTTACTCGGCAACTACATCGAGCGGCGTGGAAGTCCCCACCCAGACCTACGCCACTCCCAACTGCCCCGATATCCTTCCACAGTGTGTCAACACATGGATTGGCCAGACTAAGTGCACGGACAACGCCGACTCTTCATGCTACTGCAAAGACGCCGAGTTTGTCAAGAATGTCATGGGCTGCATTGAGGCATGGTCTGATGATGACAGCAAGACAGAGGGCTCTGCCAGCTACTTCCAGGGCATCTGTGCGCCTTATATTCCTGAGAACCCAGCCATCATCACCGCCTGCCCTTCCGTTGGCAAGCCTACTCCTGCATCTGAGACTTCTGCTGCTGAGACACCAGAGGAGACTGCTCCGGTCTATGGCTCGAGCTCTACCGAAAGCTCTCCTGTCACTTCCAGTGTTCCTGAGGAAACTGCTCCTACATACGAGACAAGCCCTGCTAGCTCCACTGAGGCATCTCCAGCCACCACAACTCCTGCCGAACTGACCACTTCTACTGTCTACTCGACCATCGTCTCGACGATCACTTCGTGCGCCGCTGATGTCGCGGACTGCCCAGCTGAATCGCACACCACTGCAGTTGTCACCTCGACTGTGGCCATCTCGACAACTGTCTGCCCTGTTTCCGAGGCCGAGACTCCTGCATCCAGCTCTGAGGCCTCGCCCGAGACTACCAGCAGCAGCCCACCAGCCGAGTCTTCACCCGCCACAACTGTGCCAGCTGTGCCCACTACGCTGACTTACTACTCCACTTCCGCTGTTACCATTACCTCCTGCGCGCCGGACGTCACAGACTGCCCGGCCAGCAGCACAGTTGTCTCTTCAGTCCCAGTCTCGTACACTGTGGTCGAGACTCCTACTTCCAGCTCTGCTGCTTCGCCCGAACAAATCACCAGCGCCTCCTCTCCTGCCGGCGAGGTTCCTGCTCCTTACACCTCTGAGGCTCCCGCTCCCACTAGCCCGGCCGCACCAGCCACAGCTCCTGCCGGTCCCAGCACCACCATTACATACTCTTCAAGCGTCCAAGTCCCCTGCACATACTCAACCGGTGAATCCTACGGCCAAGAGATCCCCGGCAGCAGCACCTACGCCACGATCGACACCACCATCACCGTCCCTCAAGTCGTGTTCGTGACCTCGACCATCACGGCTGCAGGCTCCACCAACACCATCTCCGTTGGCCTCGCTGCTGGCACTCCTCCCGCTGCCCCGGCATACCCGACTCCCACTGCTGACGCTGTCGGTGGCTCCGCGAAGCCCACTGGCTCATCTGGCTTCGGCACCAGCTACGTCCCATCTCCCACTGGTTATCCGGTCGCTCCTTACGAGGGCAGTGCTTCGGTGTCTCGCGCCAGCATTGCTGGGCTCGCTGTGGTCGCTGTCGCGGCTTACTTCGTCATGTAGATCGGGGTTTCTTTTATCTTATCATTGTCATCATCTCAAGACTGAAACGTTGCATACGCGGAAAGATTTTCTTGGTCCGAATCAGAAAAGAAAACTTGAAGAAAAGGAAAGGAAAGGAAAGATATTGGGGCAGTGGCCAGGAACATTAATTCAGAAGGGACAACAGGACTCCTGGATCTGCATTTCATTTTTCATCTAAAAAAAACATCATTCCATACTCATTCCATGATTGCTCACCCAGACTATCGTTGCTGACATTCATCGTTTGTGTAGCTAGGCAGACAATACATAAGAAAGTGCTTGGTATCATTTGCGCACGAATTAAAGGCCTCACGCTCAATCCTTTTCTTCTTTTCACCTCTACATAGGCGGTGAATGTGGGGAAGAGCGACATCCCTCTTCTGCTCTGATGTGATGGCTTGTGCCGTGATGCAGTAAACTCAAGCTAAGTTAATGGATTCGAAAGCACGGCCGTTCCTATGAGGAACAGACGCAATCGTGAATTTATACCTTCATTGTATAAGTGCTATTGTCAGCCAGCGTGGGTGCCAGACTAGAGGTGTCCACCAATGAGATATTGTGCTCCCGTTCTCCAAGCATCGAACGCGCAGCGTCCCGGAGGCATGGGCGGTGGCATCAGCAAGCATGACCATTGGAATGAAAATGCTCACCAGTGAGAGAAAATGTTAAAATGATAAAAGCAACTCAAAAACTTGGAACGGTGGGACTGAGTTAAACGAACACATTTCTTGGTGGTTGCTAAAGCTACTTCTCGCTCTCTCGCATACTTGCATACTCGCATCAACTCAACATATGATGAAATCCAACTGCAGCAGCTCTCTCTGCTGCGCACCTTTTGGTGTTGTGTTCGGTACTGAACGCTCGAAATCTCCGCATTAAGAATTAGTGCAATCGCTGCTGCCCTCTGGCATAGAAAAATTGAAAAGCACTTCAGCCGCTGGGATGGCGCGCTTGTGGTCAAGCTTTGCTTGCATCGTGGGGAGTTTGCAGTAATTTACAGAGTAAGGAGAGTGAACAGGGAGAATTAAGAGAGGAAATTAAAGCAAAGCAAAGCAAAGCAAAGCAAAGCAAAGCAAAGCAAAGCAATAAGGGAAAAGGTCCAAAGAAAAAGCAAGAAGAAATAGTGAGCAAGATAACCAAGAGCCGATATGGGAGAGAGCCCGCTCAGACAATGCTCTTCTTCTCCTCGCCCTCGTACACTTGAATGCGCTTGATCAACTCAGCCTTTGACTTGCCGTTGGAGTTGACGCCGAGGCCCTTCAGTGTTTCCTTGAGGCTCGGTGTGGTGGCCAGCTGGTCCGACATCTCAAGACGAGCAACGGCCTGCTCGCGGGTCTCTTGATCGGAGACTTTGGGCAGGTCGCGGACTGAGAAGGCGTCGTTGATGTCGGCGATAGTCATGTTGAAGCGCGGGCTGGCGCGAATCTCATCCGTGACGGGAGCATCGCCAATAGAGACCTTCTTGGGTGAAGCAGACTTGGAAAGGCGAGGGGAAGTGCGAGACACGGTGACAGGGGACTTGGTGCGGGCCTTCTTCTTGCGCGACGTAGGGCTGTCGCTGACCGAGCCGGAAGAACGCGCGTGCTTGCGGGTGACGTGGGCGACGACGATGGTGTCCTCTTCGTCCTCAATCTCGTCTTCCGCGGAGTCCTGTTCGTCCGCCTGCTCCTCCTCCTCCTCGTCCTCATACTGCGGCTCCTCGACCTGAATGCGCTTAGTCCTCGGCGGACGGTAGCTGAGAGCCAGACCGAGCAGCTTGTTCTGCAGAATACGCTCGGCGTGCTGCTTGCGACTCAACCAGGAAGCCTCGATCCTGTTGTAGGCGTTCCACTGGCGTATTCTCAGCCTCACAGTCTTGCGCTGCTCGGCGCTGGCCTTCTTCATCTTCGCAATTTTCTCCTGGTCGATCTTCTTCTGCTGAGCCTTGGTGATGCGTATGACAACGTTGGCAGCTCTGGCCTCTTTCTTGGCAGCGAGTCTCATAGCCTTGCGCTCCTCCTCGAGCTCCTGCGCGACAGCGGCCTCCTCGCGGAGACGCTTATTGGTGGTGATGCGGGTGCGGCGCATTTCAGCGCGACCCTCCTGGTCAGAATCCAGCTCGATGGGCTTGATCGCAGAGCCATCCATGAGGCCATCGTAGCGCTCACGGCAGAGCTTGGCGGTGTACTTCTTCTTTGAAATGAGCTCGGCGAAGTGAGAGGCGACCTGGGCCCACTTCTTGTTCTGCAGCTTGGCGATCTCTTTCTCGATGTTCTTCTCAATCTCCTGGACGGCCTTCTCCAGCTTGTCGTCCTGTCTCATGTCAGTGATGTTCTTGAGATGATGAATACAAGAAAGCATACCTCGCCTTCGTGCCAGTCGCTCATCTCGTCCTCGAGGATCTCTTCCTCCTTCGCCTCGAGGGCCTTGCGGATGCGGAGCCAGCGGCTGCCAATGGTACGAGCGACGTAGCGGATGCGACCCTCCTCCGCCAGCCTGCGGGCGACATACTCATCCGAGTAGCCTTGCTGCTTGAGGTCGACGATGCGCGCGTCATCGGCGTCGTAGTTGGCCTTTATAGGCTTCGGGCCGGCGGCCTTGCCTCCCGGGACGCGAATGTTGCTGTAGTCAGTGAACTTGTTACGGAGGTGGGAATCGCGAGAGTCCTGCCGAGAGGAATGGAGTTAGTAAGATATTTCTGAGACATGGAAAGGACAGCTTGTGAGCTTGTTACTTACTGCGCCATTGGAAGGACGATCGGCCGGGTCTGTAGTGACGGTGCGTTAGTAAATGAAGGTCTAAGAGTAACGAGTTTTGGTCGCAGGGGTGGACACAATTGCAAATTAGTAGGCACATACCTTTGAGCTTGGTGGTACCGGCAAAGCATAGCGCTCCGGTCGCCATTGACGAAGACATGGTAGCAGTGGTGGTGCGTGTCTGTGGTGTTCTCTCCGATGGTGTTGTAGACAGTTGGTGGTCCTGCAGTCGGCTTTGGGGTATCGAGACAAATTGGTGTTGGAGAGAGTCTCAAATGAAGGAAGGACGCGAAGGCTTAAATGCTCTCGTCGGCACGGTGAGTCAGGTGCGCATGCGGAAGCTTACGGGTGACGCTCACCATGTGAAAGAGTCCATGGAGATTAGCTTGCGTGTCGTTCGATCTGCTGACAGATGGGAAGGTCAGTGAGTGGAATGAGAAACCTAAAATGAGGTGTCAAGCGCTCATACAGTGAGTTCTTGCTATACTCGAAGTCGCCAAGACGATACCTGGAGTGACACAATCTTGCTTGAGGATCAGATGGTCTCACTGACAGGCCTATCTTCATCCCACAGCAAAGTGTGTCGCAGCAGAATTGCCATACGCACGATCGCGAGACATCAAAATATAGACCGAATAAAAGTGAAACTATACTAAACTTCCAGAAAGATCGACCTCTGCATCAAAGGATACACGGTCCTCCACAAATTTTGTCGTGGTCCAGGTACTTGGTATATGTTGTTCAGAACCTCTACCAGTCTGTCTAGACACCTTGGTCCGGGTTGTTGCCGCCATCAGGAAAAGTGAGGTATATAGCACGTTCGGACATCGTTGATCTCACTAGTCATCGCGATTTAGTGAGTCGTACTGTCCCCTCAACAGATTTGCTCGTCGACGAGGAGAAGATTCAGGGCGTTGTCCTCAGCGCTGTACACCATCAAATCTGAGGCACTATTTCCACCAAGCAGAGGAAATTATACATGCAAGTGTTCAACGGGACCATCCCGTGAATGGTGACCTCTCACCTACTGGATTTCTGCAGCTGGCATATTGGTATCGATCCAAAGAGAGCAGAGCTTGTGTACAAATATATTGTAAACTTTTAGCAGACTATAGCGGCAGTGAATTGCGATATCAAACGTGGTTGTTGGTTGAAAGGCAGAATACCAGGCACCCCAGTAAGAGGTGAAGTCGCAAAGCTGGACAGAGTTCGGGGTGGGCGAGTCCAGGCGCTCGCTTCCACGTTCCACCCACACGCAGATCATCATCGCACGTCAACTTCACAGCCACACAAACATGTGGAATGACGTAGCCCTATCGCGGCGGGGGCAACACGCCAAATGATGGGCGATGAAGTGTACAATTACTGCCTGCCTGCCTGTGCCGGGAGTGAGAGCAGCTTCTTTTTCTTGCAACAAAACCTTGGATTAACAGTACGAGTACCTAGACGCCCAAGATGTCGTCCTACTTCACTCTGCCGTCCTTCGCCCGCGCGAAGAAGAACACCGAAGAACTGGAAAAAACAAATCCTACCAAGCCAGTCTTGAACGATGCCGACGAGAAGTTCTTGACCAAGATTGCGTCTCAGGACAACGCTGCACCCGAAGCTGTCCAGGATCAACCACCCGTCCAGATTACGGATGACGGCCAGGAAAAAGAACTGCCCCGATCCGACGCTGCTGTAGATGGCGCGAAGAGTCCTGACCAGATTGCTGTACCTGCGACACAGCCTGAGGAAGCTATCGTAGAAGCCGAAGACAAGAAGAACGAAGAGGAAACAAAGGAGTCTGGCAAGAAAGGAAGCGACGCTACAGGGACAGTACCAGACCCACCAGAGGTGACTCCAGGCGATGGCGCCGACGATGCGAAGCCAAAGAAGAACAAGAAGAAAGACACCTTCGACCTTCCAAGTCAGGAAGAAGCGGAAGCAGCCACCAGAGGCTTCAACTACGATCAAGCCATGAAAGCTTCCGAGTCCGACAAGTCTCAACCGCAGGGCGAGAAGCGAACGTGGGCGTCATATCTCCCCAACCTGAGCAAGAGTCAAACGTTGAACAAGGATGAGGCAGCAGGAGAAAGCAAAGCCTCCGGAGAGAAGGATGCGCAGAGCCCCGACTCGCAAGCTACTGCGAACAAGACCACCCAGGCCATGGATCAAGCCCGATCCTGGGCTCAGTACGCTTCGACCTACATCCCATCAACCTCAGCGTTGCCTTCCATTCCAGCACCGAGCACATGGTCCTTCGCCAACAAGAAGGATTTCCGCGCCGAGCCTGTCCTCAACGAAGACGGCACTATCAACGAGGAAGCTACCAAAGAAAAGCAGGAAAAGGAAGTCTCCGTCCTGCTCGACAACCTTAGTCTCAGCAACATCAACAACCGTGTCTTCAGCTTCTCTGCCGAGTCTCAGAAGTATTATGATCGTTTCACACAAGTGCTCAAGGACACGCTTAATGGCGCTCCCACGGCTTACGAGGACATGGACAAGCTGATGAAGGACGCCGGTCCGACTTTGGAGAAGCACTTTGATAGCATGCCTCCGTTCGTGCAGACTCTGGTCAAGAGCCTTCCTGCCAAGTTGGGAGCGACTTTAGGCCCTGAGTTGATGGCTGCCGCGAGCGAGAAGCCTGGCAACGACATGAAAGCCAGAATGGAATCGACCAACAAGCCAAACGCCAGTGGCGCGTCTGCTGAGTCAAGTGAGCCAAAAGCAGGTCAAAAAAAGAAGAGAAGAATCCCCGGATTGAAGAGCTTGACAAGCTCCAACGGTGTCGTAGCCAGCATCCTGCGCAACATTGTCAACTTCCTACAAGTTCGCTTCCCCTTCCTCGTCAGCACGACGAACGTCGTGATGAGCCTGGCAGTCTTCAGTAAGTATCCCTCACATTACTCGACAAACGTGCACGCAACCTCACCACTAACCCTATCCCAGTCCTCATGTTCGTCTTCTGGTACTCCCACAAGCGCGGCAAAGAAGTCCGCCTGGCGCGCGAAAGCGAAGCCAACAAAGCAAACGAGACCGAAAGCAAAGAAGAAGCACACGACGGCTCCGACTACGACGCCACCGATTCTGATGAAGGCGAGACCGACGACTTTGCCGAGAAAATCGCTGAAGCTGTCAAGGCGGACAGCAACGAGAGCAAAGAGGATGTCCTCAACCAGCCAGAGCCCGCTCAAGTTCCGCTGCCGGACACTGAGAAGGGAGAGAAGGGCGCTGCGCTGGAGGCAGAGAAGAGTGTTGGAGTGTAGTGATGATGGCGATGATGGATGTGTACGGCAACTTTTTTGGGCAACAGAATGTTACGAAACGACTTTGACGAATGGTATGATTTGATGTGGCGACGGCAGAGATGCAGGGTGGCGGGACGAGGCGTAACGCGATGTCTTTTATTTCTCTGGCAGAGATACCCTATAATACGAGCTCTCTTCTTTTCAATCATTACTCCTTGCGCAAATGCTTGAGATGTGCTTGTCAATTCTCATTGTTCACGCCGCGCAAACGAAATTGCGAATGCTGTGGGCTCAATTACAACGGTATACGTGTATCCAGCACACCCCTTGAAGGATGCCATGCTGAACTGCCGAGAATGGCGAAGAACAAAAGTTGTTTTGATGGATATGGTATGTGTGTATCTAATACGCCCTCTGAGAACGATGCCATGCTGACTGCTGAGAGCGATGAAGAACAAATTTTCTTTGAACAAATCAGTATTCGTGTTTCAAACGCACTCTCCACGAAACGGTGCTATGCTGCTCACTGAGAGTAATAGACAAACCAATTTTGTCTAGGTAAATCAGTATGCGTGTCTCCCACGCACCCCCCCTCAAATGATATCATGCTGAACACTGAGAGCGATGAAGATAAAACTTCCTTTGATGTGGTATCTTGCCAGGAAAAGGCCTGTGTGCACCTATCCAAAACACAATCTGCACACGCCTTTACCACTCACTACTCATCATCCTCACCCAGCAACGGAATCTCTTCCATTGCCACAAACCTCTCATGCTCCGCGTCCGACAACCTCTGGTACCTAGCAGCAGCACTTCTAGACTGAGGCGCGTTCCCTTGCCCCGTCCACTCAAGGAGCCTAGGCCTCGGATTCGCCACCTTCTGTCGGCGCTGACTCTCCTTCCTCGCGCCTTTCCCGTAGCTCTCGCCCAGTTTCCCCAGCATTGGGAAGCGCTTGTGGACTTTCTGCACGGCGTCTTCGAAAGTCGCGGTGTGGGTTAGCCAGATTACGTCTTCGGCTGCGAGGCGCAGGGCGTGCTCGAGGTAGGTTCCTGTGAGGCCGAGGGCTTGGAGGGCCGCGCGCTGGGTGGCGAGGCAGGTTTGCTGGATGGGGCCTGGGGTTGGGGTGGCCGGTGGGTGGTAGATTTGTTGGGAGAAGTCCTGTTGTTCAGGACATTCTGTGAGCGAGCGTGTTCGGGATTGTTTTTGGGAGATGTTTTGTTTATATTGGGAGGGGAATAGGGAACGAACCTCAGGCGCCTGGCAAGCATCGTCAGTGACTTCGACCCAGTCATCACCGGGGATGTTGACGTCGTCGTCCCAGAGGCCGTCATCTTCTTCTTGTTGTATTCTTTCGCGGAAAGTGGTCAGGCGGCTTGGTTGGGCTGGTCCAATGAGGAAAGTTGTGACCGACTCTCTCAGATCCCTGGTCCTGAACTCGAGGTAGCGCGCGAAGCGGCTGAGCTCATCTGAAGTGGTGGTGACGTTAGCAGCTTGAGAGGATTTCTGCGATGTCATAGTTCAAGCAAGCGAGGAGCGGCAAGTTTTGGCAGTTTTGGCAGCTGGTGGTGTGACGGTATGGCAGTTATGGTAGTGACTGAGCGGTCAGGTCACCCAGGCTTGGGTCACCACGGCCGGCCGCCAGGAGTTTGCTGCTGCGTTGCCCAAGTGGCAATGTTAGTGGATTGTTGTGATGGCCGGATTCTTAGTGATAGGCTGGGCGAGCAATGGTGATCGCAAGAGAGTTGCAAGCTCACTTGCGGAGCTAACTCATGTGCAGACCCTTTGTTGCCGTAGGAGTGGTTGAAGTTTTTGTTGACACATCGGCAGTTGCCTCAGCGCTTTGGATATGGAGAGGTGCTCATTAGTGATGTGTGCGACGTTAAAAAAGTGAAGAGTCGTCTCAGGGATGAACGAGTGACGCAAAAGCAATCTGATGAATGGAACGGTAGAGGTGCAGGTTTGTGAACAATATGATTGAACAACAATCGAGTAACGACTCGCGTGGGCTTCTGTAACGCAAAATGTAAACCATCTTTTGTGCAAGTAAGATATATCATCAACCAGTAAAAAAGCAACAGCTGCGCCTGACCAGCAGCAACAACCAAAACAAACTTCCGCCAACGCACACAGCTCTGGTGGCTGTTGAGCAGTGATTTCCAATCACAAACTCGCAAAGTACAGCGCGAATACCCATTTAATCCTTTGCCATTCGCTTCTCCTCCGGTGTGTAAGACGCCGAACCACCACCAATAGAACTTCGATGCGCGGGGTATTCACTATACCGTTGGCGCAAATTATCGATGTGCTCACTCCACGAGCCGCTCTTTGTAGTCTCACTCTGAGCGGCGACGCTTGGAGGGAGCGATGGTGGGGCAATGCGATCGTGTGACACGTGATCCGGTGCTTGCTCGGCATCTCTCCTCCTGCGAGGTGGCGATGAGGGCGCGGATGATGGCTCTCGGGTCTGCTCGAGAAGCTGCGATTGCAGGCTAAGGATGTATTCCCGCAATTGGTGGTTCTCATCCTGCAAACTGCGAAAGTCGGTTTCCATCGTCTCGAATTGCTTCACTTTCTCCTCGAGCTCTGTGATATAACGTTCCTTTCTCTGACGGAATGCTCGCTGTTCGAGAGTCAGTATAGACGTCATACAGTAATTAATGACAAAGTGACAAAGTAAGAAATGAACTCACCTGAGCAGCTCGGTTCTGAGCAGCGCGTTTGCTGGTTGACAATTCACGTTTAGATTTATTTCGCGCATCGGCATCCTCGCTCGGAGTATCGTTAGACATGGCGCTGTACGAACCCTGCTGTAAAGCAGCAAGACCAGATTCCATGTGATCACGTGGACTAGCAGAAGCAGAAGGCTGATCTTTGTGTTCGGATGCGTGGGACTGCGGTGGCTGTTGTTGCGCTTGAGCTAACTGAGAGCGCGAAAGAGCTTCGGAAGGTGGCATACTAAAGAAGCGCTCCCTAATCTCTTTGAACTTCTGCGTTTGGCCTATTTGTTCAGCAGGTCAGCTCAGCGTATCCCCATCATCGCGCTGCGTCAAAGTTTACTAACTGTAATTTGCCATGTCCACATCCTGGGAAGCGTCCTAGCACGGCGCCATGTCAGCATAAGCCAAGTACGACACAGCCAAACGCGTATAAAGCAGCGAGGTGGCCATCATGCGACCAGGCGCTGTTATATCCGCTGATGCGCGCGCAAGGAACGCGGATGCGCTGAGCTTACCTGAGCAGCTGCCTGTTGCATCGTACAGGCTCTCCTTACGGCAGACAACAACGGTGCTACACTATTCTGGCGGTCGGTCGACCCGGCCGCGGCACACCCTTTACGTCAGACCAGAGAGGTCGCGGCAGGGCGTGTATGATATGATGCGACCCTCCTCTTTCGTAATCAACGCGTTGCGGTGGCAGGGCAGGCCGAGGTACCCGGCTCAACGCTCTGGTGCTGGCGGCGAGTGTTTCCTGCGCAAGCGCGTGCGCGACGTGGTGACAGTGGGTGACTAAGGCGTTTGGTATAGGCGGATACGGACTGGGCATGGAACGAGGCTACATGTCAAGGGCGGATCAGTACCGGAGGCGGGCGCCGCAAGAGGCAAATGACGCGACACGGCCATGCTGGGGACATGGGCGAATATGACTTACCTGATGAGAACCTGACCGACTGCTTGCTGCAAGCTGAGGTGGTTCGGGCGTGTTTATGTCAGCAGGCGTGCCCCCTGGCGCTGCCAAGATCACACGATGGATCCGGTCGGAAGCGTTGCCGGGCGTTGGAGGTTGGAGGTGGAAGGTGGAGAGATCACGGATCAAGCATGAGGCAGGCGGAACACACAGACGTCGTTGTCGGTATCACAAGTATATTCATTCTTGTATGGCCATTATATACACATGTCGAAATGCCACCCACAATGGGTGTATCGCCCTTCTAACAACGTCTCATCAACCTTTACCACTCATTCACTCGCATTTTTGCCGTGAGCCCTCTCTTCCTTCGTCAGCAGCGAATGCGCTTCTACCGTTCTGCTTCGTAAGCGACGTCACAACAGACTCTACTCTAATTCCAGGTGCCTGCCGCCTAAAGCCGGCGAGATATGCACTCGAGAGAACAGAGCTGTGTGTCCTCCACATTGTTGATATCTATCCAAGAGACCCATAAGTAACCATCAACGCAATCATTGGATTACGAAAGGCCCATTCCATCTTACTAACATAGAGTGTCCAAGCCAAAAGTGCTGAAATAACAAGGAGAGATGTATGACTCTACGCCGATGAGGAGATGCGGTGGATTGACTTTACTGAAGACAGCTCGAATTGTCCTCACAGCCACTCATCTCCCATGCTGCGGTCACAAACAGCTTAACGCGCTTTTTAGATACTGATTAGGTCATGATGAGAGATCACGTTATCGCATGGTCGATGGCTTGTGGAGACAGGTGATCAAGGTTGAGTGCTCACAGTGGCTGGATCAATATCACAGCGTGCGAAGAGTTGTAGATCTGCGTCACCATGTGCGGAGGACTTCGACGACATGTCCCTCACAATAAGACTACTATGAGGTGGTGCTGAGAGGCACACATCAGCCGTGAACATAAGCCGAGAACACCCTATATCTTCAAGATGCTAGGGATACTATCGGCAGTCATGACACTTGCGCCTCTAAAAGGATTGCTGTACCCAACACTACTGGATTTCTTTGCTGGCGTACAACCGCCTCCAAAGAACACATCAACACCGTCTCGAAAATCACTCCGCGATTGCTTACATCAAATCCGCGGAGATACTACAGAATGCTTGAGATGCTGTGCTACGTCAAAGATGACTCTATCGTTCCTTCCTGTCGCCGGTCAAACGCTACAAGCACAGCCAGCCAGCTATTCTCCAGCACCGCAGTACCCGTCTCTCGCGCCCCCAACTAGGATCAAGCCTGCTCGCACAGGTAGAAAGGACCGCTCTCCTCGTCGCAAACCACATGGCGACAGTCACCGACGTACAATCGACTCTCTATTCGGCACAAAGCCCTAAGCTTGCTAACACTGACAAAGCGACTGACACCCAGCTTACAGCGAAGTACATTTCTCCAATTTCTCGTATTCGTCCGCTGTCGAGGAGAGATCTCCTGATATTTCTCGTATAGAGGATGGACCGGGATGTTGCCACTGCCGTCTCCTTCCCCTTCCTCGCGGATGCTGGGAGTTTTCATGTTGGGTTGGGAACGCATGTGTGCAGACAGACAGTCTGATCACGCATCAAGCCAGACCAGAGCAGACTAATCATCACACCATGAATACTTCTTCCGCCAAAAATACACTAATCAATCAATTAATCCCTTTCGTAATAGAGCAACTTACCCAGTTCATCTAAAGCCTGCCTGCTGACTACACCAACGTGACACGCCAACGAAAACGAAACCCTATCACCGCCAATGCTCACGTCATGATCACTCATGCAAGTCACAAGTACCCTCATTATGATCATAACCAGGCCATCGGGACGCTGCAAGTCACGTACGATACAGTCATTCATCCATTCATCCGTTCATATGATCATCATGCTCTCGAGATCACATCCCACTTGTAGATACGAAATGCAAAGCGAGCGATAATTTCAGGCGTCCATCTTCCCTTTCCTTCCCTTACCTTCCCTGCCTGTCTGCAGTGTGGGAACAAGGCTTACTTGGGCTCCGCTCTCGTACGACAGCACCACGAGGCTGCATCGAGATGATACATGTTTGGGGCAAGGTGCGCACAGCATGCAGACTAACCAACTAGAACATGAATTGGAGGATCGTATATACTACTCGAGACTCGATTGCGCGTCAACATTAAACAGTCAGTCATGCAGCTGCACCGACCAAGCTGTCCTCGTTCCATACATCCTTGACAGCGTCCCTCGATCCAAATCAAAACCAAGCAAGAGTAAAAGACCGTCGACGCCCAGCGCCTTTACACGTCGAAGAAAAAAGAAGGGTATCGCCAAGACGCCAGTAAATCAAGAAAGAAGAGAAAAAAAACATAGCGATGAGGCTCCTGTACACGTGACAAAGTTGCAAGAGGACGAACGCAACTGGTATGCGCCAGCTCATCAGCAGTTCTTCAGGTAGTTGCTGGGGACAAGACCCGGTCTTCCACCGTTGCGGCCGACGACCTCGGCCTCCCACCAGCCGTCGTCTTGCAGGCGTAGGACGGCGAGGATGTCGCCTTTGCTGAAGGAGAGTTCTTCGGGGATGGCAGCTTGGTACATGTACATTGCGCGGGCTGGGGAGGTAGGTCAGTCAGTGGGTGGACGTCTTGACGGTGGGTGGGTGATTGGGATTTTGATGGACTTACAGTAGTGGATGATGGGTCTACCATCTTTGGTCATTTGGCGCTGGGTGCTTTGGCTCTGGCTGCGATTCCTGGTCGCTAGTTGCTGGCTGCTCCAGCCTTGGGAGCCATCAGCGTAGTAAGAGCTCTGCGGTCGGCCGGATCGCTGTTGTCCTCCACCGTACGCGTCTCCAGCAGGAGCGAGTTGCAGTGCCATCGCGCCGCCAGCATCTCCGCCGCGACTACTCGGAGGACGGCTGTTAGCAGCGCCCATAGAGCTGCCGGGACGAGCGTATGTTGGGTTTGGCGAGGCAGCACGTGGGGCTTGGGCTTGGTAACCTGGTGAGTTGCCACGAGAAGCGTATCCGCTGCCGTAGGTTGGAGCCTGCTTGATGGGGCTTGTAGAATTGGCACGTGGACGACCTGCTGGTGCGCTGTAGGGGTTGGGCGATGCTGCTCCGCCATTTGCCTGGCGGGGATCACCAGTGAAAGAAGGTCTAGGGCTGGTGCTACGAAGGGGTGCTGGTACAGGAGACGGGGCACGCGCATCAGGAGCGGGAGCTCTGCCTTGGCCAGAGACAGTGCCAGCACGGGATGTTGGTCGAGCGACACCACCGGCAGTGAACATGTCCTGCTTCTGAGCAACGTATCGCTCAGTGGTCTTTCGCATGTCTCTGCTGGTGTGTGCAGGCTGTGGCGCACCGAGGCGACTGACAGGCGGCTGGTCATAGGCGGGCGGCGGGGTGCCACGAGCGGTCTTGTTTGCATATGGTGTCGGAACTGCGCCTACGGGCGCGCCACGAGCGTCTAGAGCAGGCGCAGGTGTAGACATGCCATAGTGTCTGTCCGCACTTTGACGAACTGAAGCATGCTTGGTGACGCCCTTGAGTTCAGCAAGAGCCTGTGCAATCGGATCCTGACCAGCCGGAGCTGCATCTCTCTTTGTCGGAGATGTGCGCGCGTCCGGTGAAGCAACGTCGAAAACGTTGTCACCAACACCGAGTTGGTAGTTGGTGGCTCGTGGATCAACCTGTTCAGCGTCAGGAGTCGGAGATGGCTGTTTAGCTTGCCAGGTCTTCGCCCTATTCGCAGCGCCGAACGCAGGCTTGACTGGACTGGTAGTAGCGCTCTCGGTGCCTCGGGTGTTTGGTGCAGGTGCAATAGCAGCGGGAGCCCAGCTATTGCGGTTTGTCGGAGCAGCAGAGCTTGCACGAGCATTTTCGTTCTTCTTGAAACTCCTCCTACGGAAAGGCGAGTTGAAGAATCCGCTCTTCTTCTTCTGCACCGGCTTCTCTACCGGCTCGTTGGACATTTGCGAAAGTGCAGAGCCATTGTAGTCCTTCACAGGAGACTGCTGTCCACTTGCTGGCTCGAGATCAGATAGTGATGTAGGGTTGGTGTAATCACTATTATGTTCCTGACTGCCATTACTGCCGTTCCTAATCGGCGACCGTTGAGAGCGTTCTGAGTCCGGGCGACAGAATTGAGTCATGCCATCAGTCGGGTAGGGATTGTGAGGGACTTGTGGCACGTCGCCATATGGGTTGTGCTGCGAAGACATGGACGGATTCAGTGGTGGCACATTGTTGCTGCTGACAGAACCTCTGCCATTGTATGAGGTCTGGCTGGCGTTCAATGGCATCATGTGAGCACTTCCACTCGAGGCTCGTCCGTCGTACATATCCATGGATACGCGGCTCTTTGGTAGACCCATCTCTTCACGAAGACTCGAGTCAGGATCGTGGTGAGATTCAAATGTGCTTGGCTGGGGTGATGAAGACCTGAAAGTAGGGTTCATTGTGCGTTGGAACTGTGCTACCGAGTAGTTGCCGTCGTCGGACTCAGCTGTTGAAACATTGTCGTCAACATCACCGCGGCAGAAGTTGATGTACTTGGGTGGATCCGGAATCTCTTGGCCAGTGCCGAAGTCTTGGATGAAGTTTGTAATGTCCTTTTCAACATCGCAGTCTTCCAAGCTGAGGCGGATCTTCTCGCAACTCTGGTCGTCGCTCACACATACTGTTGATGAGATGTTGGCGAAGCTCCAAAGACTGCTCTTGAAAAAGTCGACTCGCTCCTCTTCAAGATCCTGGAATTTGTCGCAAGCGGCCTTCCATTCGCGGTTCCATCTTCCAGTGGTTTCCTCGAGTACTTTGACAGCCATCTCGTACTCATTGCTGTTGGTGCTCATCTGAGCCTGAGTCTTCTCGAGCTTCGTCTTGTTTTTTCGCTCTTCCTGTCCCATGACCATGTGTCCTTGAGCGAGGTAGCCCTTGATCTTGAGACAGTCCTGTTCGAAGCGATCTCTCGTCTTGTTCACCGCCATTGTTTGCGAGTTCTTGGTCTTGAGCAACTTCTCAATGCCACCCTGAATCATCTTGCGGCGCTCCTTGATACCGCCGGCGAAGGTGGCTAGTGGGTCCTCGAGTTCGACTTTCATCTGTTGTGCGATCATGCCGTGCTGCTTGCCCATGCCTTCCGTCTCCGCTTTGACGACATCCAGACTCATGCGCAATGTGCCGCCTTCTACCGATCCGAGAGGCTTCTTGGCCAGATTCAATAGCTTTTTTGCGTACTCTGCTTCGATCGCAGCTCTTGCGGTATAGAATGCGTGAAGTTCATCTCCAGCGATTTTGGCATTGTGTAGTCGTGTGAGAAGAGGTGTCACGCCGGCGTCGTCTTTGCCCCAGAAGTTGTTTGCGACTGCAGTCTTGGTCAGTACATGTAAGCGGTCTGGATGCGGTTTTGTAGTCACCTACAAGATAATGTGACCGTAGGGCCCTCGGAGCCAGCCACGGTAGGTGGCATTGTGCCGCCGAATGAATGTGTACACGCGCGTGCCGCGGATTGGACTGTTGCTGCTTTATGCGATATGCTGGCGCGAGAAATGGCGGATAGCGAGCGTGTGGACAGGCGTCCTGGACGATTGACGGATTGTTGTTATGGATTGGCGTGTATTGATGCGTTGGCGTGGCGCAGCGGCTCCTCGTCACCATCACTTGGTGTGCCGCCAGTGTTGTTGTCTCCGCCAGGGTCGTTGCTTCCTGGGGAGTCGCACTGGGCAACGCAGCCACCGAACGGCCCGACGCTCGACCATCGTCATCTCGCCGTTGGCACAACTTGGTTGTGAATACACTCCTGCTATCTCGCCGAAATTGTTTGGAGACATCAGTGTGAATTGTTCGTATCGCAGCCGCCTGCAAGTCCTCTGCTGCCGACTCCGATACCCTGGCGGCTACGACGCGCGCGTCTCCTGGTGCATCGTTAATGCTAAGTGCATACACTGCTATATATGCGGTGTGAGATGCCTACATTTGCCTGCACGTAGTATGCAGTAGCAGCATGAGTAGCGGCTCATCGTACAGCGCTTCGTCATATGGAGTGTCAGCGCATATTGTCTCGGCAGTAACGATGACTAAATGACCCCTTTGCCTGACGGGTGAAGCATACATACAATCCTTACGAGATGGGAATTGATCGGGAAGCATACATGCTGTGGCAAGGCAACGGGCCGCGTACACCGCTGTCTCATACGTGAGACATACTTTATGCACACTTGAAGGCTCATATAAGGTTGTACATGTCCTTTTCTTCGCTTCAAAGACACAATATCAGTCTTGACCATGACATATCCGTCTAGCAATGTGTTGTATTAGTGCATCTATGTACTTCATCGGATACTGCATCAAGAATTGAGTTCAAAGCTCATGCGCATTGATGCATTTTGAGCAATCATGATATGCTCTCTCTATCAGATCTGGACTCCCCAGAGCACCGACATTGACCTCTAGGGCTTCGATCGTCCTGCTTCGCCGCAATACACCTATCCAGCAGTCAGCATCAATCCAACGCAAATCACCTCTCAACAACCCTGATACTCACTCCCAGCAATCCTCATGCCAACACTTCTGGCAACTCGCAACATGCTCCTCGACCAGGTCCCTCACCTTCCCCTCAAGGGTTTGCCACTGGGCACTAAGTTCCAGAATCCCAGCTTCATTGACATCAGTCGCTTCAGCGGGATGTTTTCTTGGCGGCCGCGTAAAAACTTCAACAAGGCTCACTCCACTGTCGTTGCGATCCCGGGGCTCAACAGGACCAAGAATGTCCACCGTACGAAGCTGATCAAATTTGATATCGATCGATCCATTGGGATTTTCGACAGCAGGGAGGAAACCCTTCCAGCTCCGGCGAAATTGTTCCTCGGATTGGCGTGTGGGTCCTTGGAGGGGGACTTCGTGCATGCCAACGGGTCTGGAGCCGGGATTGTTATCTGAGGTTTCGAAACTTTCGAGCCATTCAACGATATCAGGGTGATCGTCAGGTTCGTATTCTGTCAAAGCGGCTGCTACTTGGAGCGTTGCTGTATCGCGTAGTTGTGGAGCGGGAGCTGCTTTCGCTGTCCAGAGCCGTAACGCGAGGTTCTTTAATTGGGGCATGGTGATCAGTAGTAGTGCTAGACATGGAAGCGACAATTTGGCGGAGTTTGGCGCTGCTGAGGACTCGGCTAAGGAAACATCCATGATGTCCTCCCAGTAAGGTCACGATTCGCATCATAGGCTTGACGAAACGTGTAAAGTCTATGGAACCCAGACGATTGGATGGCTGTGAAGTCAAAAGGCTGGGTGCATTTTGGGTCAGCACTGAATATGGCTGACCACCGGCCAATCAGATGGATCGCAAATCTCAGCCACGGGCCTCTCAGTGCACTTCGCCAAACCTGATGATACACTGCCTTGCTGTATATGTATGGTGCATCCATCTTAAATAGCTCGGAACTACATTAACAAATGTGCACCATGATCCTCATTCGATCCTCTTCGGATTGAAGATTTGGGCCTACAATGTGGACCCTACTCTGGGCTTTCATGCGGCGCCCTCCAGTACTTGTCCAGACAGGCCGATTGATCGGACGGGCGCCTTGTGGCGAAACTCGTGATACTGGTTGGCATGACCAAATCTGCTGAGGTTATGGTTGGTGGTTCTTGTCCAAGCCCCGGCTGAGACGCGTTGTACGGATCCCCCAAGGTATCAACGAGGTTCTTGTCATGGTGGATTTCAAGACTCCCAGCACCGTGTTCCTCGGTATATCCCTGCTTGCGCATATTCCCATCCAAGTCGTCGAAGTTGCTCAAAGAGTTCCTCGAAACAAAACTTCCAGCCTCAGCCGCCGCAGCTTCCCTTGCCCTTGCCGCTCCTGGCCTCTTCTCACCAGCAGCATCTGCTTCAGTAAATCCTTGCTGTCGGGCTTGCAGCTCCCAATAATCGTCCCGCACCCGGCGTCCGTCTTGTATAAGTCTGGATCCGAATTGTCGGAACATAGATCGGGCAGTTACAACCGCAATCTGCCGCGATCTATACGAGTAAGGCAGAATTTCTTGCTGGATTAAATTATCCTTCTCTGTTTGGGTAAGGACAATCTTGAACAGGGATCTGTTCTTGTTGAATAGCAAGTAGGAGTCTCGGTATGCTAGAATGCGCGCGCATTCCGTGGCTAGCATAAACAGAGTTTGGCCACGATCAGGTAGTCGAAAGGTCCGACATCGAAAATTCCGCCCGTCGAGCGGATGACCGTCTATTGACACTTTGGTTTCGCCACTCGGATCAAAGTCCCTAGGGATATATCCCTTCCCTTCGGCGTCGAGCTGGTCTGTGGTATGGTCGCGCACAATTGGAAGAGCCTTGATTGGGGGAGGTCTGGTCGCAGGACTGGTCGCAGATTTTGTGGAAGCATAATCGTATTGGTTTTCTGGCGCTAAATCTTTTCCTGAAACCATACGTCCTGGGGCTGGACGTGCACCGGGGATGTTGTATGTGCCAATTTCTGTCGACTTGTAGCCCATGAGATGGTTGTGGCTGTGTAGCGACTGACTCGCATCGTCATCCTGAGGTTTCGGTGGATACCGCTGAGTCCGACTTCCTCGGGGACTCGACAACAGGTCATCTTCGTCTTCCGCAGATTCTCTAGGGCGTATTATATGTTCGGGCATTCCTAGCCAAGCGTTGAGCAATGTTGGGCCATTGCCAGTCAAGCGTTGAGCAACTGATATGCGATGACTCTCATCGCCTATGAACGCAAGAGGCGAGATTCGCCCGTGAGATTGTGGTTTTAACCCAGCCTTGTCAGCGCCTTGTGTATGCAGCGCTGAAGAGCCAGGGCTTGAAGGGTCAGAGTCAGAGTCAGAGTCAGACGATTTCCTTCGCTTATCGATCATGCGGCTTATCTTGCGCACACTTTGCGCGAAGGCGCTGGTATTCGCTGGCAAGCTGTGATCGAATCAGCCAACGAATCTGGATTGGAGATCCATGAAAGGTTAGCGAACAGCGTACACTTTGTGGAATTCCGATATGACAGCTATCTCGAGTCGTTCGAGGATGCGTTCGCACTCCCTAAGCGCCGAGAATAATTGCTCGTCGCTTTCGTCGTGAGGGTATCCATCCTCATGGGCAGATGTGGGCTCATCGCGTCCTGGTAATGGCAACCAGTACTTAGTGGCAAGGGTAGCCCGATTGAAACTGACATCCAGGCCTAAGTCAAAGAGCTCCTGATGGTGTTTCTCCAGCAGCTCGTCTGCCCTCTTCGACAATGTAGCCAGATAGGTCGCTAAAGCTGCCATGGCGCTGATCTGGCGGAGGAGCCTTTGCTGGACTGCGATGCTTATTGCGAGCTTGGTAAAACTTTCATAACTTCGCAAGTGTTCGTGGTCGCACTGTAGGAAGTTGTGATCGAGGTGTTTCGAAAGATGACTTCTGACTTTGAGGAGACAGACACGGCATGATATCGAAGCTACCATAGATAGCCACCGTCTGCCAAGCGAATGACCTCGTAGGTCATGCAGCGTGAGCTGTTGCGCTGCATTGTAAGCGCCGTGGCGTTAGATAGCTTGGGAGCAGAGCTTTGTAGCTTCGCCGCAACACTGTAACCAGCCGTAACACCCAACTATAAGCCCTTTGACATCCCGACCCAGCCCAGCAGCTTTTTGTCAGACCCCTCACTCCTATGCCCTAGCACCGATGGTCGTGGACCCATTTTCCATCGCTGGAGCTGTTGGCCTTGCCGCGGGTCTGACAGGCTTCGTTGCCAGCACCATTGAGAAGGCTGTGGGCCAAGTGAACACGGCTACACATGCAGACCAGCGACTAGACGGCCACCAACTGGCCTTGAAGACTTGCCAAGGGCGCCTCGATGCGTGGGCCCGTCAGTGGTACGAGAATGATGGACTTGTCAGAGAGAGGCTGGACGATGGAGAATTGCGCTTTCTGTGGGGAGACGAGGGGTTCGAACAACTCGAGTTGATGAAGACCGCCATCCTTGTGGAGCAAGAGGACCTCTGCAAACTTCTTTGCGGTCATGGTTGGGCACAATCGCAGGCCATAGGAGACCAACGGTACTGGGAAGATTGCATGAAAGGCGCAAAAGACTCCATGGTCTCGAGATCTATGACTCCGGCTCCACCAGGGTACTTATCCTGGAATTTCACCAGACGCATGAAGACGGCACTATGGAACGAGTGCCTACTATCAGCCAGTGTTGGGCGCTTGGAAAAACGTGTAGAGAATCTCGAAAGAACATCTTGTATGCACTTTCACAAGGCTCATCCGAACAGTAGTAGTCACTACGCGCAACCTTCCCAAGAAGAGATTGGGTCCATGATTCGTCAGAAGCGGCGCATGCAACATCTCTTCCATGATCTTCTCGATGCATACGATGGTCTAAAAATTCACCAGTCAGGTCTCTCATTCACACCTTTCGACGATGCGGAGATCTGTCAACTCGGGACACAGCACGAGTTGACCGTGACATTCCTTAGTGTACGTCGATCAGCATATCCCATGTATGTACATGCTGACCGAGGCTAATTGTGTAGGCTATCCAATCAGACTTTCAAGGTCATGTCGAACAATATCGTTGCTTAGCTACCACGTGCCATTTGGATGGCGTTCAGGCCACACATATTCGCCGTCGAGCCCGACAACTACTTGAGCAGGGTCCTGCCGCACAAGAACTGGCAATAATTGAGAAAGACACCATCAGAAACGATTTTACGTACATTGTCAGTCTTACAGAACGGGAGCAAGACGTCAATCGCGAAAAGATCAAGCCCGATTGTATGGCTATAGCATTGTGCGTTGCCGCGTGGTCTATGTTGACATGGGATACGCTCTGGCTGTACGGTCTATCCAGCTGCAAGATCGTACCAGCGAGGTTCGGTGACGGAAGGAGCCTTCTGACGTTCTCGCCAAGCTGCTGTCTCCACGTGAGTGTCATGATTTATTCTTTGATGGAAAGGTTGTAGACTTACACTCATCACAGCGCGATTGCTCATGCAGCTCACGCCGAAACCAATGGACAGATCGCCCGTTTCTGCTTCTCGCCGTTGTCCTAGCAGAATTAGCTCTTGCCTGTCCAATATCTGTCCAAATACTGGGCGGAACCATGCATTTTCGAAAACAGGGCGCCAACGAGGGAGGCACTTCTACTGAACATGTCCGATCCAAATCGGAGCTTCTTGACGAGATTGTCGAAGCAACCTCATATCACTACAGGAGTGCAGTCAAGTTTTGCTTGAGGGAAGATGCCCTGTCGCAGGCTCGCTCTGGCACTATCGCGGCACCCAATCATATGCGCTTGTACAGAAAAGTGATCAAGCCATTGGACAACCACTATCAGGAGTTGCGGAAGCACGCCGAAAGACACTCAAAGGTGTATGACGCTTTCGGGCAGCATAAAATCAGCTACGCCAACTTCCCGCAGGTTCGGGGTTAAGGCGCCATTCATGGTTTTGTATCTCGTCACATGTCATTAGCTCTATATCGCATCGAACCCAAACATTGTCAAACATTACTCCTCGCCGCCGGCTGCTTCTTCTTCCTCCGACTGCGCTGGCTCAGCACACTAACGACTCTCGACAGCGTACTACCAGTTTCTTCGCCATTCTCTTCCGTTGTCTCGTCGCCCATCAGCCGGCCTTCATCATCTCCGACATCGTTAACTTTGTCTTTCCATCCGCCCTCTTCACGGTCCTCCTGTTTCTGCGGCCACAAAATGTCCTTTACCACTACAGCGCGAATCATGCATACGAACACCGTGATCCATATAAGAATTAAGATGCACGTCATGACGCAGCCTAAGATCTTGATAGCATGACAGTCCAACGCCTTCGCGATAGAGAAAGTCGCGGTGACCAGCGCTGTGTTCGGAAAAACGTAGGAGTACCACGTCATCGCGAACCTCCAACGGTTGTGCTTGACGGTCGACCAGTGCGCGAAGACCGAGACGAAGAAGAACCATAGCGCCAAGCCCCACAGCCAGAGACCAACCCAGTTGGCCAGGATTTTGGAGACTCTGCCGGCGAGTTCCCCGTCGCCCATGAAATCTTTCGGTACGACTTCTGGGAGGCGCTGGCCCATTCCAATGATTCCTGCGATTGTAAATCCGGAGGGTCCCACCGAGATGAACATGCCGGGCCGTAGGCTTTCTTGCGGGAGTTTTTGGGTCATGAGGCGGTAGATGAAGGCGGCGTAGATCATTAAGGAGACCATGAAGCCGATGCCTTGGAATATCACTCCGCCGATGATCATCTGGAGAGCCTCATTAGGTGGCAACTTCGGTGCAAGCACACTGGCGTGTGGTCCGATGACAAGCAGCGGATAGGCAGGGAAGATCCAGACGGGCGTCATTTGGGAGATTGTGAATGTTTGCGTCGACCATCTGTGGCGGTGTTAGTGCTCGAATGATAATACACCGGTACACAAGAACGACTTACATTGTGAGGTAGATACCACAACTGAAAAAAACCGCCAGCCCGCAGTAAGTCCAGAAGAGCACAGTCATGGTCTCGCGAAGCCATGGTCCAGCATGTTTGTTGTCAACGCCATACTCTGTCACATTGATGAGTATGGTGCCAAGACTGATCAGCCATGCTGGAATGAATAGACTTTCGGTAGGATGAAGGATTGAGGACAAGAAAGTCGACGGGTGGAATTTGAACCTCAGGCACATCATCACGACGTTCATGACGAAGAGGACGATATTTAGGATAAAGAAGAAGCATCCTATCGCGTATCGGCCGTGAAAATCCCAAGGAACTGCATTAGGTGTCAGTGTGCTTGCCACGGGCACTCAAATGGGGGGCTGGACTCACTGTAGTGTATAACATTTGCGATTCCTCCGGTCGCCATCTATTTCGGAAGTCAGTAAAATGTGACTTCGTCGACCTTTCTCAAGAAACCTCATACAGTCATAGTAAACCACGTCCAAGTAAAATGCTTTATGCGCTGCTTAAAATGCAAATGATAAATCTTATGATGCTTCTCCTCAGGCAAGTCTGCCGGCATCGCAGACTCGGGAGTGGCATGGTTCTCAACACCATCAGGAATCACCTCACGAGGCGTCTGCCTCAGAGGGGTACCCGCAGTCGGCGGTGCAGGCTTCTGAGGTGGAAAGTAGCCATGGCTCGATTGCTCGCGTGACAAGACGAGTTCCGCTGGCGGTGTATAAGGATATTCTATGCAAGGGTGTCAGTTCGTGCCATGTCTCTCACCTTGCCAGTAGAGATGTATCATGCGAGTTTTGCGTACCGTCTTCGCGAGAAGCGAAAGGGCTCACCATGGTTTTATCCACTTTCGGGATGCGTCATATGGTGTTTTCGCAGCGTAGCAAAACTTTGCCCTGTTATAATCCGTGGACACAAGTAAAGTCCATGGAAGCGTACAGACACGCTCTACAGCTCACAGCATTTACTCTTTCCAAAAAGAAAACCCTCTATTCACCGACAGCAGCGGCAGAAGCGGCAACTGTCGTGACAAACGTCTTGAGGTGATCGGATAACGGCAAAACCTCCACCTAGCAGTCGCCAGCCCCGGATGACGAAAACACCAGCAGCGCCACGACGTCGCTCCAACGCTCCATTTGTTGGCAGCACGACACCCGGGGAGCCCAGAATGACTTGGTTTCGTATTAGGTGCCCATGCCGAAGATGCCGAGTGTGTAGCGTGAGTAGCAGCGCGCCTTAAAAGCATATCGCCTTTGGTCATTGGGCCGAACTTTCGTGATACCCGCTGCGCTTTCGGAAGTCGGATGTTTAGCGCACGGGGTGTGGTGATAAAGTGCCGAGACGTGAATGGTGTAAAAACTTGAGGATCGTCGGGTTGTGCTGGCTAGTTTCTTGTATTCATGTATAGCTTTTGATTGTATATCTTGGCACATAGGATGCCGGTTGTTGTACTTTGCGATAAATGAATCCTAGCGAGTCGATCATATTTTCTCAGATGAAAACCTAGGGTATTAGAGTACAGTAGCACGACCGAGAAAAGCATGCGAATACCAAGCAAATCGACTCCACGATTTCACTTCGTGCCAAATGCTTATCACCAGAACACGGCAACGATCGTATAGTATAAACAGAGTGTTCGGCCGGGAACAGAAGTAGCAAACAGCTGCATCGATATCGACAAATACTAGAAACCCTCAATAAAAAAGAATAGGAATAGAAAAAACACAGCTACCAATACACACGCCATGGCGTCCAAAAAGACGCCTTCGCTATGCTTCAAAAAAAAAAACATCAACGCCCAAACCGAAACCCACCAAAAGTAATACGCCCATCCCTCGATCACAGTTGCAGGTACCCTGCAACTATAGCTGCGTGACCCCACATCACCTTATCTCCATCTCTCCGCATTGCCATTTACCAGAAACTACACCAGCCAATGTAATGCTGGCAGAGGTTCTCGAGATTCGTCGCTTCGCTGAGAAGCTTCTCAACCTGCTCCTCGACCGGCAGCTCCTTGTCCTTCTTGAAGTCTCGGCCCGTGAGCTTCTCCTTGACTCTGCTCAGCACTTGCAGCGCGCGCGCGTTCTGCACTTCCTTCTGCTCCGGGTCCTGGTTGCCGTTAACGTGTGCCACGCTCGTGCGGTTGCGTGGACGCCAGGAGCTGCCGGGGCGCTCTGAGGCTCCTTCTGGGTCGCCTCCCATGACTGATGGGCGACGGCCTTCGGTCGGACCGGATTGTGCGACACCGCCCATGATAGATGCACGGCGATCGGAGGGGAAGGATGGCTCGGGCGGGGATTCCCGTGTGTTGAGGCGCCAGGTGAGCAAGGGGTCGTGGACGAATGCCTCGAGGACAGCCATGAGAGACTCCTTGTTGGCACGCAGAAGACGCATGGTGTGCTCGCAAGTTGTTCTGTAGCTGCCTTCGATGTTGCTAACTTCCATGGCAAACGTGAGCATTCTTGTGAGACGGAATGGCACTCTCTCCGGATACTTCTCGCGATGCATTGCGACTTCGAAACAGTCACCGAAGTCGATGTGCACAATCTTACCGGTGATGCGGTCAAGCATGAGGTTAGAAGGATGTCTGTCGCCTAAACCGAGGATATAGCCAACCATGGACATGACCGCAAGAGAGCGTGTGTAGTTGGTACGCCTGTCGAGCCAGGCCTCGGAGCTCTTGCTCTTGAGCCAAAGAACGCGGTACAAGTCCTGGCCTGTAGTGTTGTCCAGAGCGTAGCCGAACACTTCGACCTTTTGCATAAGCGTGAGATTATCATAGTCGGGCGCCATCTGCAACATGATCCTGTGCTCGATGTTGAGCAGAATTTTGCGGCTCTCGCGGTATTCGCGGATGAGGACATGAAGAGTGTCACTGTTCGGAACCCAACCGAGCAGACCGGATGATGTTGACAATGGTACTGCGGCATACCGCTGAATGTTGAGGTGGCGCTTAAGACACTCAGGCTCAGTGGACAGTAAAGTGTTGACGAGACCGAACAGTTGCATGACACGTTCGTCCTGGCGGATATCTTCGTGACCCTTGAGAACGAAATCGTAGGAGACACCGTCGCTTCCCAGCATTGTCAGCTTTCTTGGACGTTGCTTGGAGGAAATGACTGATGCCAGTGGACTGAATGACTTGATGCTGATGATCGCCTTGCCACTCTGGTATGTACCAGGAACTGCAAGGTCGAGATCGTGAGCATTCTTGAGTTCGGGCGAAACGTATTGCAACTCCAAGCTCATTAGTTGTGGCAGCTGCCGGGCGATGCGTTTGAACACGCCGTAATACAGATCCCATGCCTAGAATTATTGTTAGTACTTTCCTTTGCATTGAATAGAGCGCTTGGGTACTCACTTGGTTAAGGTCGCCAATCTCCCTTGTCGTCTTGTATGCCTCACACCAGTCCTTGGCCTCAGCCAGATCCCTACCGAAGCTCTGAATGAAACTGATCTCACGGAGAGTCTCTGGTCCCTTGCGAAGCATCTCGTGCAGAGGCTCCAGAGTTGCGAGCATGCCTTCAATGTTGTGATCGCCGAAGTACAGACGTGAAGCTTCCTCAAGCCCCTCGTGCCACTGTTCATGCCACAGCACCGCAATACGGATGAGCTCGTGGCTAACAAGGCCCGCCTGTTCAACCAGATTGGGACTGTGCTGACGCATTGCTTCCATGATACGGCCGGCTGAGCGCGAACGAGTTCCCAGATCAGACTTCATCGACACTGTGAGCGGGTAAACAAGAGCTTGAGGATGTGCCCTACCAACATCAACAAGCAGGTTGTGAATGGCTTCTCGCACAAGCCTGTTCGGCTGGTTGATACGGGCAATCAGCTGAGGCATGACTTCTAGCCAGGTGTCGACGCTGACCGAAGAAATACCTTGCTGGACATTGTGTGTGACTTCTTGATGTGAGCCATGAGCGAACCACAATGTCAACAATCTCAGAGTATCTTGCAAAGAGCTCATCGAAGAGAGTGCGATGGACTTGAAGAAACCCTTGATGGCCGGTACGACATGATCGCTGACGATGAAAGGAGGTACGTCGGCAGATTGATTGGAAGTCAATGCTGTCACGACCTCGAAGTTGGCAAGTGCCCAGGAGTGCCAGGCCTTGTACCACTCCTGATTGTACTGCGTTGCCTGATAGTAAGAGGTCAGTACGTCTTGAACGTGGTCCGCTTGCCAATCGCCGTCATGTAATTTCGTCTGCCAGTCGCCCTGCTTTAGGTAGCAGCGTGCCAAGAGCATCTTCCAGTCGTTCAGTTCTGCCTTGTCTTTCTGGGTCACAGGCGGGATTGTTGAGCCGAATGGAGCATGAACGCCATTCAAGCCGTTGACACCATTGACGCCATTAGTCATTGCCAGTGTGCCGTTGGCGACGCCTGCGTTGAGTGCAGAGTTGCGCTCGTTAAAGTGCCCTCTCAGTCGGTTCGTAAAGTCGCGCAATGCGCTAAGAGCACCTTCGTGGAAGCCATTGCTCCATAGGAACTTGTACACTGCGTACTGCACCGAGTAGGGTGAGTCGTGAACCTTTGCCAAGCTCTGTGGAGAAGTGATGCTGCCCGTCGTTCCGAGCAGCGAGTTGAGACTTTTCTCCGCCAATCCGCCACGCTGGGCTTTTCGACAGATCGAAGCGAACTTGATGTACATTTCGGTGTTCTCCTGAGGCGTAATGACCAGAGCGCGAACCTTGAGCATGCGACCCCAAACCTCGACATTGCGTTGGCAGCCCTTGAGACGTTTGGTCCAGGTCATGCGCATGCGTTCCTGGCGTTCGGGGTCGTTGACGTGTTGTTTGTAGGTAACAATTTCTTCGAGCTCAGCCAACATTTGCACACGAACAATTATTCCGTAAGCTCGGGTGTAGCTCTCGCCCAGTAGCGCACTAAGCTCCTGATCCAAGCCATCACGTGCTTTTGTGATGTGTCGATGCGCTTCCTCGAATTGATTGCGATGGATGCTCAGAATAGCGCCGAAGAATGAGCGATCTGGCGAGTGCGGCTTCATGACGCTCAGGTAGCTGTCCATAAGCTCCCATTGACCCATACCCCAGGCGGCTGCGGCTGCGAGGGGTGCAATGTGCTTCTTGTGATCGACTCCAGCACTCATCCACCTCTCCTGTGCAATTTGGGATAATGTGTCCCACTCGCCCAAGGCGTGAAGACAACGCATTTTACCCATAATGACTTCAAACCCGACGTGTTCGCCTTCTTCCCTTTCGCGCTTCTGATAAGCAACAAGTGCCTCCTCCCATCGCTGCAGTTTTTCAAACCATGTCTCCTTCAGATCAACATCATTGTAGCCCTGTGCTTTGCGCAAGATACCGAAAGCGGCGTCGGTCTGTTGAAGCTGATTGTTGATACTGATAAGAGCTTCGACGGCAGAAGCGTTTTGTTCAGCATTGAACTCCAGTTCCTTGTAGTGGAGCGCCTTTGCAAATGCGTGACACTTTCCAGCGTACATTCCCAGGACGCGAACGTCGATGGGTAGCGCCTTGTCATCATGTTCCATGAACTCAGCGAGGTTCAACAGGATTTGGAGGATCTCTGGTGGAATCGTGGTCGATGTTATCGCAGTCTCGATCGCATGGACCAGCTCTTCCTGGTACTGATCGTACAGTTCTGTCCAGCAGGACACAAATGCCGAATTGAACAAGCTCTTGGCCAGAGGCGGATAGACGGTGGCCAGTGATGTGCATGCCCGCAGTGCCTGTTGTGGACTCTCTTTGAGTAGCTCCACTGAGAAACGTCGCATCCACTCATGCCAGTCCTCTTTCGTGGACTTTTGACTGGCCTCCCATGCGTTCTTGAGATGTTGTTGATTCACGGCAAGCTTCTTGGTGGCGATTTCTGTGGCGTGCATGTCATCGTCTTCGTCTTGGTAACGTTCATCTGGACTCAGGTCTTGGGGCAACGGCTCGCCCTTCTTGAGCTTGTTGACGATAAGAGTGTAGTTGGTGTGAGGTACTTTAGTCGCACCAGTAGCCAGCACCTTATCAATCATGGGCACGAAGTGCAGGAAGTCGGGACCCAATTGAAATACCAATGCGCAGAGCGTTTCCAGAGCAGCCCGCTGCAGGACTTCATCTCTGCCTCCGAGAACTCTGGAAAGCGGGTGAATGATCTTGGCCGCAAATTCAGAAATGTTGACTTGTCTGCTTAGACGGCCGATGGTCTCAATGGCTGCCTTCCGCACGTCACGGGGCCGCGATCGATCGACATCGAACATCCTGACGATGACCGGCACGATGAGGTGCATGTATTCTTCCGCACTAGAGCCGAATACCAGGAAAGCGTGAAGGACTTTCTGGCAAGCAGAGCGTCCAGCTTCAGTACGTGCGTCGGCATCCAAAACACCCAACATGAGCGGCAGTACTGATGCAAGGTAAATCTTGAACTCTCCTTCCAAACTCTTGGCAATCGATTCGATCAGAAGAAGGATTGTAGCCTGGAGCTGAATGCTACGATACCAATGCTCAGAGATGGCTTCAATGATGACGGGTAGATGTGGCCTGATGTGTTGGCGTACAATCTTGACCAGCTGCGTAAGCTGGCTAAAGTATCCCTCAAGACGCAATGGGTCGGATTGAGCATCTCGGAAGATGCTGACGATGCCTGGAACAACGACGCTAAGGAAAGGCACGCATTTCATACCCATCGTGGCATAGATGCTCATGACAGCTTCGACCACTGCGGAGTGGTGCTGCTTCAGGGTGTTGTCTCTCAGCATGCCCATGAGTGTGTTGATTACAACCGTCGGGTAGTACTCTTCATTGCTGGGCGTGATGCCCTTCATGATGAGCGTGACATCTGACTCGGATTCGGCTTCAGCACGCAAATTTGATTCGGGAGACTCCTCGATCACTTGCTGGTGCTTGTAAGGATCTAAGGCACCAAGAATACCCATCAAGCGAATTGTCTCACGGCGGAGGTCTCCAGGCTGCTCGGTCCTGACAATGTTAACGAGGATGGTAAGAAGCTCAGGGTGTTCGATATAGGGATCGATCACGTAGCCGCTGTTGCTTGCCAGCTGCCCAAGAGTGCAAAGTGCAGCCTCCCTCTTCTTGGGCGACGCAAGATCTTGCAGACTGGCGATGATGATGCGCATGAGTTCAGGGATGTACCTTGCCATTTCGTCACCACCAACAGTGGCAAGATCACCCAGGGCTTTGAGAGTTGTTGCAGCCACGTCAGCATTCGCATCTTCCGCTTTGGGTAGCAGCACAGCAACCATCGGGTCGACATAAGGCTTGATCAACTTGCTGCTCGCGCCAACGAGATGGCTGATGAGTTGCGCTGACTCGCGTTTGTTATTCGCGTTGTTTGAGTATTCGATCTCTGTCAGCAGTTGAATGAGCACCTTTCGGAGCGAAGGGAACACGTAGGCCGGATTTACTGCTGTGAGACGGCCTATGATGGTCATAGCAGCTTCACGGATCGGGAACTTCTCATCGTGGAGCGCAAGAAACAGAGTTCGGACATTCTCGGCTTTCGCGAGATGGCGATCAAAGCGAGCATCCAGCGAGACGAGGACTGTTTGTCGGATGTCGGCGTGTGGGTCGGCAACGCCAACCGTCAAGAGTTTTTCAATAACGTCGCTGACGACCTGGATTGCATGATGACTCGTCTGATGGACAATCGGGTCGCGGACGAAAAGCTGGCAGCAGGTGAGTGCTGCAGCTTTGCGGATGATCGGGTCGTCGTCTTCGACGTAGCGAATTGCCACGTCGCGCACAAACTCGTTCAGAACATGTCCAGAGAAGTCAAATGAGCCGAGTGTGTGCAAGGCAAGCGCAATCTCCTGGTCCTTGTGTTCCACATGTTGGGGGTCACGCTGGTCTCGTACGTCCTTTGTGTAGATTGGAGGGAGCCCTTTGCCATGAGTCGGGTGGCCAAGAGTCTGGAAAGGTTGCCCACAGAGAGTTCGACTGAGAAGATCAAGCAGCTTCTCCTGGATTGTTGGCTTCACAGGTGGGATGTAGTGTGCCATGTCGACAAGTGCTTGTGTAAGGGCGTCCGAGAGACCACATGCAAAGATGGGATCCAGCAGAGCCTCCATGTACTTGCTTAAAGTTTGGCCCACAGCAATGGAGATCATACTGATACATTCGAAAATAGGCGCTTCATCTCCAGACATCTTGCTTCGATTCTTCACACTGAGTGCATCGCGCACATGTAGCAAGATAGTATCGAGATAAGGTGCGATCTGCGAACCAACAGCATGTGCGATCTTTCCGATGGCTACAAAAGCCACGTTCCTCTGTTTCGGGTCTCGAAGGAGCGTCTGTAGGTGCTGCATCGAGCGGGCAAGGTAGTTGTGGCAGAACTCTTTCGGCGCATAGCCAGCGAGAATAGGAATGATCTCGACGACTGTTCGTCTGATCGTTCCGTCCTTGTGCTCGCGGTATTGCTGCAAAAGCACACGCTCGCACACCTCCTTGTACCGGTTGTGCATGAACATACCGCCTTGCACCAGCAATTCGCGGTAGACTAGCAGAGAGCCGTGGATGCACTCCACTGTCGCTCTCCTGAATCCGCTCTGTGCTTCATTGTACATCTGCGACAGACAGCTCTGCCTATCTTGCTGATCTCTTGCCGACAAAGCCTTGAAGCACTGTGCCACTGTCTCCGCAGCTGTCTCTCTAATCACAACCTTCGGATCCCTCAAAGCCTCCCAGATAGCGGCCAATATCACCTGGATATGTTGGCGGATCAGAGTCGAGCTATTCTTCGCGAGCTCCCTGAGCACTAGCACAGCTGCGAAACGTCTATTCTCATTCCTCTCCGAAGTCAGCCACTCCATGGCTTGTCGCACTTGCGCTTCCACGAGCTCTGTACTGTATGCCGCTCCTGGCGTGGCCAAGCGTCCCAGACACTTTGCAGCGACGACCATCGCGCTCGTGTCATTTCCTTCTAGGGTCCTCTTGATGTAGTTGTGGAACTTGGTGACTTTGTTTGTCGCATCGTCGCCGCGAAATCCGATCAGCCCATTCAGCAGATAGAGTCCTCCAGTGCGCTCGTGTGTGTCGTTCCCCTGCAGGATGAGCACGCTCATGCGGTTGGTAAGGTCGGTATAGTAGCGGTTGAACTCGGTCGGCGCGAGCTCGCGGAAAGCTGCAGTGGCCTGGTCGGCGAGCCGTGTCGCGGCGGCGATCTGACGGGTGACATCGCGCGATTTCAAGTCGACGAAATGCGGATCGAGGTGGTCGCGGTATACCTGCGCCATGGTGGGTAGTGGCGAGGAGGCCTAGTCGGCCTGGGTCTCGTGATGTTGAGCTGTCGTAGCTCTATGTAGCGTGGGACGTGTGGGGGTGTGTGTCGCCTTAGTCGCGCATAAGCTCGTCGGGCTCTTCGTCCATTCTCTCCAGTGAACCGTCTTCCACTCTTGCAGTTGCTTGCACAAGGCAGAAAGTCGTCTGGTTGTGCTTGTCAAGAGTCGGCGCGGATCGTGCTGCTGCAGGCGTGGAGAGAGCCAAACTGTGGAGAGATGCTTGCTCGGGTCACGAGTGAGCAAGCGTTGCGCGGGGCGAGGGGGCTTGTGATTCTGTCTCATCCAACTGGACTTCTATTACACCTTCTATGGCCAATGAAAAAGGCTTCATTACAGCAATAGTCTCATGCAAGATCACCCACAACTAGCTGCGGTACATAGGTCTATGGTATCCCTCGTCTATGCCAATTGACGCAGCCCAAGCAATACCAGGACCACGATTTCCTTTCACGCCACCCCTATATCTTCCCACGAGGAATATGCTGGACTGTCAGACACGCGAGACCACGATGCTGTGAGAAATACCATGTCTGACATGAGCTAATGTCAGCAAAATTGCAGCGCATCTACCAGTCGTGACTCTAACTGTAGCTTGTATATATATTCGTCGCCATATAGTGGCGCCTGGCCTTTCCAGTAGCCATTTCACCGAAAAGCACGCACACACAAAAAAGCAGAACTTTTAGAAATTGAAAAGACTTTCTCTATCTCGAAGTATGGATATAGACAACAAGCACGATGCACAGCAGTAGCCACAGCACAAATCGCTGTCAACACTAACCGCGCATCGGCAGAAACGAACAATAAACACCCTTGGTTCGCCAGGAACCAAAAACATGACAGTTTCCCATCGAACAGCCGTCACGTCATATCGCTCCTCGTCAGCGACTCCTCTACTCCACGGCTATGCCTCTAAGCGGAAGGAGTAACGGTAACGTAGACGATCTCGCAGGTCTGGTCGGCCTCAGCGGAAGTGCTGGTGGGAAGAGCGGCGGAGGAGGCGACGTTGTTGTTGGTGGAGACAGCGCTGACGGTGCTGTTGGAGCTGGGCTTGGGGACGGACGTGCTGGGCTTGGGAGCAGAAGAGCCAGAGCCAGAGCCGCCACCGACGGTGAAGTCGATGCAGGCCTCGTAGGTCTGGTCGATGCTGTGGGCATCCCAGAACCACTGGATGACGCAGTCACCGGGGCTGGCGCAGTCGCTGCCAACGTCGGGGATGGTGATTGTGAACTTCTCCTGGTCCTCGGGGATGGTGTAGGCGTTGGAGCCGTACTCGTCCCAGCTCTTCAGGGCGCTGCCGATGACAGAGCCGCTGGAGGTGGAGACAACGGAGACGTTGGCGACACCGGTGTGAGGGGCGCGGATGTCGACCTCGATCTCGACCTCCTGGCCGACGGTGTACTGCTGCACGTTCTCGGTGTTGTCCTCGTACTTGAAGCCCTTGCAGAGCCAGACGTTGCAAGCCGCGGCGTCATAGTCGGTCTGGCCGTTGGTGACCTGAAGCTGGCCCTGGACGTTGCCGTAGTTGTCGCCCATCTGGTTGTAGTACATCTGCTGACCGCAAGCCTTCGAGAAAGCGTCACCAGGCATACGGGGGGCGGGGCTGGTGATGAAGCCGTGGGCGCTGGCGAGAGCGATGAGGGAGGCCGAAGCCATGACCTTGGAGACAGTGTTCTGCATGGTGAAGATGGTGTTTGTTTTGGTCGTTTGTTGGAGTCTTTTGCGATAAGGAGCACCTGTGCCCGAGAGTCTGAAAGTAAATGTAGAAACGAGTGTGGTTGCTCACGGAGCGATAGAGTCTATTCGAACTGAGTTTGCTGGAAGTATGGAAAGAGGCTTACAGAGTGAGGGAGGATGCGAAACCTCAAATACCTACAAGCGCAGTCCCACCTACTCTCTACGCTTCGCTTGGGCAAATTCGTTTCAACATAGGGCTGCCTCTACGGAGATGTAGTGATGAATCGGGTGGCAGACCATGCAGGTACGGGGCCATCTGGAAGGGTCAGAAGCGCTACAGTAATATAGCTGAAGCTCGGCGGACGAATTACAAGTTGGCGATATAGTGCAGCTTGGACGCCGCAAATGCTTGTACGGCACTTTTGCGTAAGGTCTTCGAAGCCGCACTTTGGGCTTCCCGCCGCCACAACTCGCTTCGAAGTCGCTTCGCCGGTTTTGATGGGAATACAAGGCCCTTGCCCTTGCTTGGTATAACATGCGTCCACAGCGCCCTAGATCCTTACATGTTTTGGGGATCTCCTTTTAGCGATGGCATTTAGATGTCTGCCGTTTGGAGCCGAAGACCCGCCCAATGGCGTCTCGCACGGTGCCGCTTGTCTATTCTTTCCGACGTTCGACGTTTCACCGAAATGCTTCGCTTGGAGCATCTGCCTGATACAATACTTGGCGGTTCGAAGCTACGTCAGAGCGATAAGTATGCTTCGAGGTTCCTGTCCCGTTTGTTCCCCGGGTAGTTATTCAGGTCAGCTCTTCTCGATGTCGCGAAGACAAACAAGGAATCGGATCAAGTATGAAGTCGCGAGTAGCATGCGTAGGGCTGAAAATCGACGTCCGAGGTCAAGACTTCGATGGAGCCGACAGGGGTCTCCTGGTTGTGAACTTGTGGTAATCAGATAGCAAGTGTTCTAAGATCACTGTGTCCGCTCATTTCGTGTCGAGCTGGCCATCTTTTTAGGAGGGGCCTTGTATAGTACGTGACCCATTATGAATTAACTTCCACGCGTTCTGGTCTGTGCTTGGCATTTTGCTCGATGAATCGTGCCTTCCTTAACCCCAAGACCTAACCCTTTGATATTTTGATCGATATCTTGAAATCTGTATCATGATCTCAATGGCTGAGATAAGACCTATATTGTCAGATTCGCAAAAGCACAGTACTAATTGTTATCGTACATTGATATTCCCATGATATGATGTAACCCCGGTACCTCGTCGTCGATGAGACGGCTGGAAGTTCAAATTCCAAGGAATAAAGTCAGGATGCTGTCACACACACAATCGTCTTCCGCGTTCTCACATTTTGTCTTTCGCTCATCGTACTTTATTCTTATGCTATATGTGAGTCACAAGGTCATTATATGCTTCATTAGCACACAAGCTTGGGTCACAATGCTTAACGAGTAGATATATGGCTATGTATTGAATATCCAGATCCGCAGCCTTTCTCGTTCGCTTGCAAAGGAGGCGGGGTAAATCACATCCACTTCGATGATACCACAAGAACCGCATGACCCGGATTTGATGTCATCAATGACCTCGCGAAATCTATAGATCTATCAATTTTGGACAGACTTCCTGTATTTGCTTGAGCCAATAATATACTCACCATAGCCAAAGGACACCATCGTATTCCTGAGATCTCTAATTGCCCAATATGGCACCAATCCACAAGGTAGCCGTGATACAAATGCACCCAAAGGTATGGATAATCATACTAAGTCCATAGCATCGTTGTATGGCTTTACTAAGAATTGCACCACACCACAGCCTATGCGCCTCGAAGCCAACCACCAAGAAGCCGTCCGCCACATCCGCGCCGTCGCCTCACAAGGCGCCGTTCTCGCCGTACTTCCAGAGTACCACCTCCTCAACTGGGTGCCCAAAGACCCCGGATTCAAAGACGCCTGCAGCCATTGGGAAACCTACCTAACCAACTACTGCGACCTCGCCAAAGAGCTCAACATCAACATCGTCCCGGGCACGATTCTAGAACTTCACGATGCCGGCACGCCGGAAGAGGTGCTGCTCAATGTCGCCTACTTCATCGACAACACGGGTGCTATCGCCGGGCGGTATGTCAAGAAGAACCTTTGGGGCGCGATAGAGCGGGATCATCTTACTTCTTCTGCGATGGAAGAACATCCTGTCTTCGACACGCCACTTGGGAAGGTCGGCATGCTTATCTGTTGGGATTTGGCTTTCCCGGAGGCGTGGAGGGAGTTGATTGCGCAAGGCGCGAAGATGGTTATTGTGCCTACCTTTTGGACGCTTTTCGATTGCTCTGAGAAGGGTCTGGCTATTAATCCGAGGGCGGAGGCGTTGTTCTTGGATTCTGTGCTGACGGCGAGATGTTTTGAGAATACGTGCGGTAAGCATTCGTCTTTTCCACTCAAGAAGAAGAAAGATGCTGACACATCTATAGCTGTGGTGTTCGCCAACGCAGGTGGACCCGCGAGCAAAGGCTACGCTGGACTCTCGCAGATCTGTGTACCATATGCCGGTCCGATCGCAAAGATAGAGGACAGTTCAGTAGGGACAGCCATCGCTGATGTGGACATGCAAATTGTCGAAGACGCCGAGGAGAACTACCAAGTGCGGTCGGATCTGGCAAGGCTAGACTGGCATTACGATTACCGTCACAACAAGGACGCAAAGCTATAGTCCATTTATCTGTATAGATTTCGAAGTCGTTATTGTTGGCCTTACTCTCCCACCTCAAGCATCTTCCTCCGTTCGATCTCTGCTTGCAGGTCACCGACAGTCAATGGCACTTTTCTATTTCCCCAAAAATTCTTTTCTTGCACTGCGAAGCCCTCCACACTCGTCAGTGCCACGACCAGGAAGCCAAGCTCCTCCCGATCCACGTCAAACACCTCCCACCACTCGACGTCAGGCAGGTTCACTTCTTCCTCGCGTGCGGCAAGATAGATCGCTGCGGTGGCAAGAGCGGGTGGCTGGTGTGTGAGGTAGAGCTGCTGCGGGCTCAACAGCGCCGTGTTCAGCAGTTTGATTGCGCGTTTCGCTAGAGTGGGACCCTCAGGCGATTTGAAAACTTGTAGTGTTTGAAGGTAGTTGATGCAGAGCGTGTGGGGCAGTGCCACGTGAGTTTGAAAACCGAGGACCCGCAGGATCTGTGCTTCGATAATGTAGAGCTGCTCGCGCGATGACTCGAAGGCGCCTTCTGAGAGCGACCAGTCTAGTTTTAGTTGGCTGTCGTCGGCGACGGCTTTTTCGTACGCGGGCGATAGGCTGGTGGCGTATTGCAGGACTGTAAGAAGTGATCTGGGTGAGATTGGCGTTGCCGATGGCTTTGCGGAAAGATAGAGCGCTGCGGCGGCCGCGTCCTGCTGGAATTTTAGCAAGGTCGTGTTTGGAATGATTGTTGTGAGCATGCCTACCTTGGCATCAGAGTCCAGAAGGCTTGTGCCGTCTGCGCCCGACCAGAATCGGGACAGAATGACAATTGATTGCGCTATGATCTCTTGGGGTAATCGAAGCAGAATCCCAGTCGCTTGGAGCAATCTCGTGGTTTCATAGCGGACCGAGTCTTCCAAGTCCTTGGGAACGCCATCGAGTTGGGATGCAGATGTTTCTAAATGTGCCGGGCTTGCTAGTGGGTTGATGAGGTGAGACGGCCCTATGATAGACGGCATTTTGAGGTCGATGCCGGTATGGACTGTGCGGAAGGTTTCGAAGTTATTCTAGGGTGTTGAAGTGTGTTTGAGAGTCTGCCGTGTTGAAAGCACCGACATGCAAGTTCACGTTTGTAGCATTGTGGCATTGGTGCTGTGAGAAGACTCAGAACTACACCTGTTTCGGATTCGCTGGTCCTCTTCGAACCTTCAACATCATCGCGGGGGTCATCGCCATTCTACATATTTGCATAATTTAAATCTATTGGACATACAGATGCGTAGTACACCTTCTATATAGTGTAACACCAAGCATGACATTCCACACGATAACAAGAACCCTCGTGTGCAGCTTACACCAAGCCTAACCCTAATGAAGTGGACCTCACTCCACATCACGTGCGCAGAGTCGGGTCAGCGATATCGAAGATTCTACGAAGCGACCCTATGATCTACTTTTGTTTCTACGATGACTATACACTAGCGATGTGTGTAATTAAGATCTGAGAGCTTACAGATGTCAGAAAATGGCTATCTTGGCTCTCGAAGAGCAAATCTGAGATTTGACAAAGCTATATTGGCATAACACATCTGCCAAGAACATGATCCAGAAGCTGAGTGGCGCAGCGGAAGCGCGCCGGGCTCATAACCCGGAGGGCAATGGATCGAAACCATTCTCAGCTATCTCTTTTTGTCCTTTTCTGACCAACATCCACCTCTTTTGGCCTTCTTGCTTCCGGAGATGATGAGCTCGAATGCAAGATGCAACTCAATATCATTGCCTTCAACCTTGTTGCCGCTTTTCGAGTCCCGGGCAACCGAGAATCACGTCGCACAACCACAACACCAACCACTATCTACCCATGCATTCTTGTATGTATTCATAACATTCCTGTTTGACTTATGTTAGACCCTACTATGTTTCCATGACTAGCCACTAGTCGTCGATCGAAATCCTTCAAAAGCTGGACAATACGAAGTTCAAGATGGTCTAGACCGCTTCTTGGCGATGCAACTCCTGTCTGACTAGTCAACTTCGAAACGCACAACGTCAGAGATCGCTGCTTTCATCACGAAGCCGAAATGACAAGGCACTACTTCCTCTGCGCCTCTGACGGCACTGTTCTTGTGGCGTCGACGGCCGCAGTAACTACTCTCTTGCTATTCGCGCGCTTGTCACTCATCCAGAGCGCCATCACACTGGTCATGCTCGGGAGGCGGCAGACATGGTCCTATACACCCAGATACGGCTGAGCTTTTTGCTTGGTACTCTTTGCATCATCTAATTGTGATCATCTTGAAACGAATGTTGTCGGAGTATGTTGTGTGGAAATGGACGCATCCCTGGGTGCAGTTCGTTGCAGCAGTAGGTATATGAGACCCATGTCCGCGAACATGTTCATCGATTCCCTCTCTCACACACGCACACGCCATCTTTTCTGGCATTCACGATCTTTAACGCTCTGTGAGCAGTCCATTCGTTACCCTACATTCTTTTCATCCTCTTCGAGCACTGGTGCTCGCTGGTTCTAAGAGACATATATCGACAATCAGTCCTTTCCAAAACTTCACATACCTCACCATTCCCAGACGCAAACATGAAGTTCGCCGTTGCTGCTTTGGCTTCACTAGCCACCATGGTCACTGCTCGTGGATCGATCGCCAAGCGTGAGGCGTTCCCCCAGAACGATGCCGCTGAGTCGTGCGAGGCTACCTCGACCATTTCGATCACCAGCGTGGTCACTTTGACGCAAACCGCAACCATTTACCCATCCTCTGCCGGTGAGGGCCAAACTGTCACTGTTACTGAGACCGCCGTGGCTCCCAGCGACTCTGCTATCTCCCCAGTGGGAAGCGAAGCTCCCATTGTGTCCACGATCACTGAGACCAAAACTGCAACGATCACCGATGTTCAGACCATCACTCAGACTGCGACCTTGACCGTCTACCCCAGCGGTGGTGAGGCTCCTACTCCGGCTCCAGAGGCCACTACAACGATCACACGCGATGTCACAATTACAATTACTTCTACGGTCACTGTGACGACCGATTCGACCTCTTCGACTGCGGTCTCGGGCACAGTCAGTGCCCCGACTATCCCTACCGACGTCCCATATCCTGCTGGCAACGGAACTGTCGTTGCACCCACTGGCTCTAGCGCACCGTCCGGCTCTGTCGTAGCACCGGTCGGCACTGGCGCGCCATACCCTCTTCCAGGCTTCAACAGCACCGTCGTCGCACCGACCGCCGGCCCAACAGAGATTATCGTTCCTGTCACCACATCGATCGTTCCTAGCCAAGGCACTGGACTCCCATACCCCTACCCATCAGCCAACAGCACAATCCTAGCACCAACCGGTCCTACCGCTCCCTCCGTCCCGTCGGGAACCATTGTCAGCCCCGAGGATGTCAGCACTGTCTCATCGAGCGCACCAAGCCAGGGCACCGGACTCCCATACCCCTACCCATCGGCCAACAGCACCATCGTCTCCCCAGGCCTCACCACCGCCCCTCCCGCGCCCTCCGTCTCCCTTGAACCCGTCTACTCCTCCGCGCTCGAGAACCTCACCTCCGCAATCGCCACCTCAGACCTCACCAGCGTCATTCCCTCGGCCAGCGTCAACCCGATCATCAGCTCCATCATCGCAAACCTGACCTCCATCCTGCCCACCGGCGCTCTGCCCACCGACATCAGCGCCGTGCCCACAGCGCTGCCAAGCGGCTACGAGACCGCCGCTCCTCCTTCGCCCACCGAGGCTGCTCCCGCACCTGGTGACCATGGTGAGGCTCCAGAAAAAGGCATGACCCTCAAGGAGCTCCTGGAGTGGATCAAGTACCTCCTGGAGAAGGCTTTCCAGGGCCACACTGAGGCTGGCGGTGCGAGCCCGCCTAAGTATGAGGACCGCCGCGTCAAGAGGAGCCACGCGCGCGCCCTGAAGTTGAAGTACTAGAATCTCGCGAGTTGAGATTCAGTTTGAGCGGAGGAACGCGACGGTAGAACCACTGGCTGGGACTGCTGCTTACTGCCCAAAACCTTGTCACTGCGTGTCATGGAGTCTTTTGGAAAAAGAAAATCTTCACTTCTCTTCTCTCGCCTAGCTGCGACAGACCACTCTTTTCAACTTTCGCTTTGACAGTTAGAAACAGTTTCTTCTTTTCAATTCTTTGATGCATCATTACGAATCTTCTTTGGTGACACACAAGGATCTATCGCGCAACACAGCACGTAGCAAAAAAAGGATATATAGACATACAAAGTCATTTGCTCGTCGCAAGCCACAAAAAAGAAAAAAAAAGAAAACCTTTTGTGACAACTCACCGTCCCTCCGTCTTCACAATCATTGCACATGATCGATTTATCACGCCACCGAAATCTTTCGATTAACATCTTATGTCGATTCACCCTTTTGTCCGTAAAATACAGCTCATCGATTGAAAAAAAGTCCAAGCATGACACACTGCCGACCATCACATCCCACCCCTCCACCAAAACACTCTCCAAACCTCAAAGCTTCGCCCCCTCCTTCCTCCCTTTCCACTTCATCACAGCCTCAACACCAGCCCTCGCAACCTCCTCATCCTGCCCCGGCGTCCCCGTACTAACTCCAATCGCACCCACCACCACGCCGTCGATTTCAAACGGCACACCCCCACCGATCAGACTGAATCTGCCGCCATTGGAGTTGTGGATGCCGTACGCAATGCCTCCTGGCTGGAAATTCTTCGCGGCCGGAGAGTTGGTGTAGGTGGAGGTTGGGATGCGGTGGCCGGCGGCGGTGAAGGCTTTGTCGATGGCGATGGAGACGGAGGTGAGTTTTGCGCGGGGCATGCGGGTGAAGTGTAGGAGGTGGAGGGTGGAGTCTACGAGGGCTATGTTGAAATCTTGGAAGGAGGAGGGTTAGTTGGGGTTTGAGGTATTGGGTGGTAGTTATGGTTTGTGGAAGATGGTTGGGTTGGGGGGAAATGGTGATGTGTATATATACATCCGGGTAGTTTCTGTTGATGAAGGACTTTGTTATCTTCACGTACCGATGCCCAGTTCCTTCGCTTTCTCTTCAGCCGCGGCGGCAGCAATTTTGGCTGCTTCGAGGGAGAGCGTGGGAAGGTTGTTGGTCGCCGACATGTTGATAGATACAAGCAAGTAGTCAATGTTCAATGGGTTGCTGGTGGCGAGTGTGGATGGATTTTAATGTACTTCTCCCCGCCAATGAATACAATGTCGAAGCTCTCAATATCAACCAACTGTGATCACAGTAGATCCAATGCAACTACCGGAGTTATATGGTCAAATGCTATCCCTGGATGGGAGACAAGAAGAAGCAACTGCAATGCTCAATTGATGATGATATTCTCAGTAGCTTGGTTTCGAGCTGTCGAGCATCATCTTCCTCTCCGCACCTCGGTCGTCGCTTGAGCGGCTGTTGCGGCCTTGGCTAGCAAGTCACGTGTCAGGGCAGAACGTATCGCGATATCTGATGTAGATCTATAGAAGTCATGCTGGCTGTAGATATTGTACAATTGGAATGTCTCTCCTCTATTTCTTACATACAGCTCCCCTGTGCTCTTGCGCCGCTGGTGAGTCCTCGTAGGGACACACAATTTTCCAGGAGAGGCGGGACTTTACGCCGCCGCGCTTCTCATGTATAATAACAAGAGCGGAGAGTGGTTTTCTCGGGTGTCGTGGTTCTTTCTGTCTCCAACTCCTGCCGTCCATGCATCGCCCCTAAATCGGCGCCTGCCGCAAATGCAGATATGGTGTGAACGCCTCGCTAAATGCCTCAAAAAAGCCCCGGTGGTGTGGCGGTGGTAGTATTTACATGGTCCAGGTGATCCAGTTTTTGTAAACTGGGTGGACCGCTGTCGTTGAACGTTTCGCATAGATCGTGAGTTCGCGAACAGCACGGTGGATATGCGTGGTCGCAGCCGCGACCATCTATACGGGCGGAGTGTCCTTCGCCTCCTTAGCCAACTTGTGCGACTATTGTCGGGAAGAAATGTCTCGTCAGCACATACCCTTTCTTTCATTCATCGCCTTCTCAATCCCGGTACAGCTTCGGCTTCCATCCGGTCCTGATCTCCTCTTCGCGCTCAGCTAGGGCTTGACGCTCACGTACCTCCAGTTCTATGCGCTCGCGGGCGCGCAACACTTTGCTCTGCAGGTAGAAGGAGCCGCCCTTTTTGGGATCGTTCATGTCGAATAGGCGCTTGAAGCGCTCGTGGACTTGAGCCAGGTTGGCTTCACCGGCCTTGGGAGGGGAGACGTTGAGGATCTTGCAGGCTTCATCGAGGGTCAGGCCGGAGCCGGAGAGGGAGGCGGAACCGGTGCCATTTGCTTGGTTTGCGGCGGCGAATTTCTGGAGGGTGGGGTTAGGATGAGGATGGCAGAGGAAGACGACGTGTTCATGTGAGGCGTACTTGTGATGCTGAGGCCTGCTTGTATGCCTCTGCGAAAGCACGTCCGAAGACGCGGGCGCCGGTGAAGACAACCTGTGTTATGATGCGGTGGGCCTGAAGGGATCGTTAGCATGCAGGATATGGATAGAAGGGATAGAGAGTCCATACCATGATGCGCTGGGTGGAAAGGTGGAATGCGATGGAGAAGGGCGATGCTGTAGAGACACTACTCGACTACTCATGCACTTCGCCATCGGGCACTGCGCCCAAAATATCTCGGGAAAGAGAGGCTCGACGATGCCGATGTGCCTCAGGCAGGAACGAGAGCCTCAGCCCTACAGAAGACTTGGACGAGGATTCACATGCCAAAGAAATAAGCTCGCTGCTCCCCCGCCGCGGCATATCGTCACCGTTCGTGATTCGTACCGCGCTGCTGGCTTGCTGGCTGGCTGGCTGGCTTTGTCTTGCACAGCGTGCGTGACCCAGTGATATGCCAAGTCACGCTCTCCCATCCCTCCCCATGTCTGTACATGTGCTGGCCTGATCCTTGGGTGCACGCATGTTTGCTGGCCACGCGAAGTTCCACCGGCGTGACATGGCTGTTTGATGGCTGCGTTTGGTATGTCTCCATCTTCTGTCTGCACCTGCAATACCATCATGGCGGCTCCTGCAAGCCGCGGGCGCGCAGCCCATATCGTCAGCCAATATGCCGCTACGTAGGAAGTTCAAGCGACTAATCAAGTTCCGCCTCGCAGACACACCTTGGATGTCCTCCATGACCGACTCACACCACGACTACCCGCCAGGTCAAGGCAGCGACAACGACGCTCGGGGAGGTGACTTGAATCCCACTGTCGCTGCCTTTGCGCCCACCGCGAACGGAGAGTCGCATAACCGAAGCCGGGCCAGCGTCCTGATACACCAGAAGTCGCCGCTGCTTCTTGCTACGCCGCCTCAAGTGACGAGAGCGTTAGCATATAGCCATTCTTTCATCCTCCCACTCAGCCACTTTGCCGGACTGCTATCATGGACCACCGGCGACCCATGGGAGAGCTTCCTGCTGGTGGCCTCGTTCTGGTTCGTAGTTTTATACGGAAACACAGTGCTACGATATGCTGGACCGCTCGTCCTCGTGGCAATGCTCACCTTCGGCATGTACACGAGACGCTATAGCCCGCTCTCGAGCACCATCCTGACCGGAGAAAAGAAGAAGACACACAAGCGCGGCAGCTCTGATGATGTCAAGCAAAGGAAGAGTCTGGACGAGATTCTGGATACTCTACAAACCTTCACCGCCCGCTGCAACATTCTGCTGGACCCCCTGTTGCGACTCACGGATTTCTTGAGCACTCAGACCACCGCTACGGCTGCTACTACAAGACCCGCCCTAACCACGCTCTTCATCCGGATATTACTCTTCACACCTGCTTGGTTCTTGCTCACGCTGCCGCCTTTCAGGATCCTCACAACGCAACGTATTGTTCTCGCCTGGGGTACTCTTGTGCTGTCCTGGCATAGTCGTCCTGCTCGCGTGTCTCGCGCAATCCTCTGGCGTAGTCGTGCAGTCCGCTCTCTCACGACTCTTGTCACTGGCCTGGACTTCCCACAGTCTCTTCCGCCTTCTGCTCCCATGAATGCTTCTTCAAATAATGTTGCCACGCTTGCAAATAATCCCGCCACGACAGCCAATTCCAGTCCCGGAGTGCGCTTCACCTTCACTCTGTACGAAAATCAACGTCGCTGGCTAGGTCTAGGATGGACTGCATCTCTTCTATCCTACGAACGCCAAGCATGGACCGACGAGCATCTGAACACGACGTTAGACACCGACACCTTCACCCTTCCAGAAACAGACCACGCCACCACCGCCTGGCGCTGGGTCGAAGGCAGCACATGGCGCGTTGAAGGCGCAGCGGTGGAAAACGAGAAAAGCGCAAAACGTATAGGCGGCGGTGGCGGCGGCGATGAGAGTGGCTGGACGTACTACGACAACAAGTGGCAAGACGGCCGTAAAACCGACGGCTGGGGCCGCTACACTCGACGCAGGAAATGGATCCGTGATGCAGAGCTTGTTGAAGTGACGCCAGAAGATCAGGCCAATGTCGCAGGCTCAACCGAAGGAGACACGTCGGCCATTGCTTCTCCTCGGAAGCAAAAGGGCTGGTTCGGCGGCAACTCTAGTGGCGTCTCGCGTGGAGGCGGAGGCACAGGACGAGGTAACCGCCGGCGAACCATGAGTGCGAGAGGTCCTGGCATGGACAAGAGTGATGCCACCAGCACAAGCTATTCAGCTAAGAGCAGCGGCAGCAGAGATGGTCCCGAGGAAGACGTACACACACCGGTACGGTATCGGGAACGAGAATGGGAACGAGAGATAGGAGAAGGATTAGCGGAAGGACTGGGTTAGGCCAGTTCGAAAGGAAACTCTTGTGCATTTTCTGATGGATTTGGAAGCGTTGGCGTTCTAGGTGATGATGTTCAGATAAGGAGTTAGCATTTCGAGAACGACGTCTATACTTTAACATCAATACTACGAAGGAAAACAGAGATGTATGAAAATATCTCGATCGAAATCACGCCTCAACAGCCTCCGCAACCCTCCCCTCCCTCTCCGCCTCCCTCTTCCCCAGCGCCCCACTCACCACAGTACCAAACGTCGGCAAGAACTCCGCCCGCTCAGTATGCAAAGGATTGTAATCGAGGAAGTGAAACCGCAGCGCTCCCGTCGGCGTCGACTCTTCCAAACTCGGCGTCACAAATTCCTCGCCGGACTCCCGGCCCACGAACCCGTTCCACTCGCTGATCCACTCGTTCCGCCACCTCTCCACGCCAATCGGGAAGTGCTCGTTCGGCGGCGTGAAGAACATGTCTAGAGCGCCAATGCGGCCGCAGGGCTCGTACTCGCGGGCCGTGCGCGTGATGTTAGCGACGACGGCGATCCAGCGGGCGATTTTGGGCGCGGAGAGACCGTTTCTGCGGTTCTCGGGGATGCGCTGCAGGACGGTGGCGATGAGGTCTTGGGTCTCGAGGTCGCCGAGCTCGGATATCCATTGTTTGGCTTGCGCGTGGTCGACGAGCTTGATGTATTTCAGCAGGTCGAGGGCGTGGAGTTTGGAGGGCATGGTTTGGAGGTAGCGGGAGGCGGTGATGGGGTATTCGATGTTGCCGCAGAAAGTGACTTCGTCATTTTGGGTGGCGAAGCGCTTGCTCAGCTCGAAGGTGAGCAGGCCGCCGAAGCAGCGGCCGAGCAGGCAATAGGGTCCCTGGGGTTCGGCGCGCTTGATCGCGGCGAAGTACGAGTCGAGCATTTCGTCTAGGGACGAGAAGGGTTCTTCGTCGTCTTCGAAGCCGCGGGCACGGAGGGCGAGGATGCGTCGGTCGGGGAAATAGGGGAGGAGGGGCAGCCAGACGAAGATCTCGCCGTTGCCGGGGTGGGCGAGGATCAGAGTTGTTTTTGAGCCTTTGGGGGCGAGCTCAACTAGGGGTTCGTATGTTGAGTGCAGGCCGCGGGCTTCGGAGAGGTAGGCGTCTACTTCGCCGAGGGTGAGGCAGCGGACGAGGCGGTATAGAGAGAGGCGTGTGCTGCCTCCTTCTGCTCCTCCTTCCTGATTTGGGAGGGCGCGCTCGATGGCGGCTTTGAGGCGAAGGTGGCCCAGGCTGTCGATCCCGAGGGATGTGAGGGTTGTAGTTGAGTCGATGGCGCCGGGAGCACCACGAACTATTTCATTGATTGCGTCGCGGAGCTCGTTGCTGAGGTCGTCTGCGCTTTCGGGCTTCAATTCTTGATCGGCAAGTTTGAAAGCGTCGAATGAGCCTTGGAGGAGTGATTGCTTCAGTTGGTTCCTTGAGAGCTTGCCGATCGATGACTTGGGGAGGGAGTCTTTCGGCAGGGGAATTACGATCGCAGGTCGTTTGCCACAGAATTTGGTAGCAGCGTCTGTGACCTTTTCAGCCAATTCCCTGAGCGCAGCTTTGTCCTCGAAAGATTCGTTCTCAGGGTTGAAAAGGACGACCAGATCCTCTGTCTCTGAATCAGCCATGTTATCAAGCCACACAGAGAATGTCGCTGTGTAGCCACTGGTCAGTCCAGCAACCGCTCTCTCGACAGCGTATTCCAGATCGAAGGATGAATAGTTCTGCCCGTTGATGATCAGAACTTCCTTAGTGCGGCCAACGATGGAGAGATTCCCGTGCTCGTCAAAGCGGCCCGTATCACCTGTGTCGAACCAACCATCTGCAGTCATGCATCCTGATGTTGCCGCTTCGTTACTGTAATATCGCTTGAAAATCAACGGTCCTTGCAGTTGGATCGCACCGATCTCGCCTTGGGGAACGTCTTTCGAACGGCTATCAACAAGGCGCACGTTGTTTCCAGGAAGTATCTTGCCGACGGAAGCGAAACTGTATTCGTGCTCGACGTCGTATTGAGGAGCAAGCCTGTTATAGAAGATTGCCGAGCAAGTCTCGCTCAAGCCGTACACAGGCGTGATCGCATGCGCGGGAGACTTGTGTCGCCTCAAGATCGAGTCTGCTTTCTCAAGAGTCTTGACTTTGTTTGCTTCGCCACCGCAGAACAGAATTCTGAGGTTAGAGAAGTCAAGTGAGCTCAGCGTCCGCTCGTCTGTGTCATCTTCGTATGCGGCATTCGCAGCAGCGAGGAAAGAATTCGGCGTGAAAGTGTAGGCAATCTTGTGGAGTGACAGCGCAGTCCAGAAAGCTGCTGGATTGACAATCATGGCTGAAGCTGGTATCATTACTTGGTTGGCGCCAGCGAACATGGCGTGCAGGTGGAGTTCGCAGATCGAGACGCTATGGTCGAAGGAGATCCAGGAGAGGAAGGTCTCTTCTGCAGTCATGCCATTAGTCACTGTTTTGATTCTGCTGGAAGCGATGAGTTGGTGATGGCTGAATTCGACTGCTTTTGAGGGACCGGTGCTGCCGCTTGTGAAGAGGTATGTTGCTGCTTCGTGTTCATGGCCCTTGCCAGGATCGCCCCGCAGGTGTCCCGGTGCTTCTGGCATGATGTCCAGCGATATTTCTTCCACAGCTACTGCCCTGAAGGCATTCTCCGGTCTTTCGAACGCAGACATCATAGCCTTCGAAGTCAGAAGCACGGGCCTCTTGAGGAGACTGCTCACATGCTTCAAGAAGTTGGTCTGAATGACCGAAGCTGCTTTCATGGGTGGAAGCAGGGCCGGCACGGCGCCGGCGATGATAACTGCCCAGTACCAGACGACGCTGGCATGATTGTCTTCGAAGTAGAGGACTGTTGGTTCTGAAGGTTTGACGATTTCCTGGGCAAGGAGGACGCGAGCACATTTCTAGATCGCCATCAGCCTTGGACATTGACGGATGGCTTTATATATCGAGTGAAGTAAATGCATACCTTTGCTTGTGATAAAAGCTGAGAGTAGCTCAAGAAGTCGAAGTCGTCTCCATCGATGGAACGACACACTTTGATTCCATGGTTGGGCCACTTCGACGCTGCCCGCTCCAGGAGTCCTAGCAATGTCGTCGGAATGTGATCGGGACGTTCCCCGGAGGACATCTCCTCGAAGTTCCTTTTCCCCATGACGTAGTTGAATTGTGAGATACAATCGGGTTTGTTCAAGTGTCTAGCAGAATTGGTTCAACACCAGCGAGCTGCATCTCTTTAGAAGTATTGTCTCAAGATGAGGGGGTTTCATCAAGGGACATTGTTTCAATTCGATATAGCCTTACCGTTGAATGAAGTGAGACAGGCGCGCGTTCCCGAGGAAGTACCCGCACATGGTATAAGGGGATCTTCAGCGCACGTCCGCAGATGTAAAATTGCCTATAACACCGCAGTAAGCCTATATGATCCAGAAGGGTTCAGACAGCTCAATATGATTGGTCTCCTTACTTTCGAGGCTTCTTTGTTACAACGTCTCCACGACTTCAAGCTTTGGCTGTTCATGCGGATCGATCGCAGGAACACGTCAGGCACCGTATTTGGCATCAGCGCTGCCTGTGCTTGTTTCATCCATAAGTGCCATTCCAGCCACGTTTGTACGTGTGAGGCTTGAAGGCCCTAACTTCGCCTTGCGTGGTGGAAATTTCGAAGGGTTCTTCTAACGGTTCAGCAAGTCTCTGTCGTGTCCTTTGGTGCTCCAACCGTACCGCTCGATCATTCTTCGTTCCTCCGTCATTCGCTTTTTTTGTTCTCTCACACTCGTTCCGCGACCATGCAAGTCACTACAATTCCTCGCCGTGAAGTGCTGGTGTTCGGAACTGGAGGTCAGTTTCTGCGATGCAACACTTCACGAGCTTCAAGCTGATCCCCATCATAGCAGTAGGCGCAGTGCTCGGTTGGAGACTCGCCCAGAACCCACAAGTGCGAGTCTCGGTCGTCTGTCGTTCCAACTACGAAGCGATCCAGAAGAACGGCATTAGCTTGAAGACAGCCATTTGGGGCGCTGGACAATTCCGCCCTGCTCGAGTCTGCAGAAATGCTTCCGAGCTTCGCCATGTGCCTTTCGACTATGTCGTCTGCGCCAACAAGGCTACCAGTTCGAGCGCACACGGTAGTTTAGCCAGCGTGGTGCGCGAGAAGACGGTCCTGGTGTCAGCTCAAAATGGAGTGGGCGTTGAAGGACCGCTGCAGGGGTCTTTCCCACGCCATACAATCTTGTCGGGCATTGTGTATGTTGCATGCACACAGCCAAGTCCTGGAGTCTTCTATCAGAACACATCGATCAATGCCCGATCGTTAGCGCTCGGCCTTTTCGAACAGCCGGCCTGTCCAGAAGATCAAATAGCGAGAAACTCTCGGCTTCTTGACTTTGCGAGTCTAGAGCCCACCTTCGGCGTTTCACAAGACATCGTCAGAGAGAAATGGATCAAGCAACTGTGGAATGGTGCTTTCAACACCATGGCCGCGATCTCCGGCATGCATACCCATCAGTTGCTGTCCTCTTCCAAGCACCTGGAGCTTGTGACGCAGGTCATGAAAGAGACTTACCAAGTAGCCAAGGCTAGTAATGCCTCTCTGGAGGACGGTATCATCGAGGCTCTGCTGGCCACGACTGTTAGCAGGGCGCCGGTGGTCCCTTCTATGCTGCAAGACGCTATGGCAGGGAAGCCAATGGAAATAGAATCTCTCTGTGGTAAGTGGAGCTGCAGAATTCTCTGCTGCATGTGAGCGTATCGCTGATCGTGGAATGTAACAGGTGATGTCTGCCGGCTTGCAAGCCTCCATGGGCTGAAGACTCCGACGCTACGTGCTGTCTATGGCGCGTTACTCGATATGTCAGCCCGACCATACGCTTCCATCAACACTGAGTCTACCCCACTAGGAATGATGGCTGAGGCCAGGTGTTCATTGTTACGGGCTTGATGATCAAGTGCTGAGAGGGTAGCCCGTATGTAGTACCAAAGGTTTTGTAGAATTTTCAACCTTCGATCTGGAATTCGTATTTCTTCTCGCTCTGTATTGCATGGGCCTCCTGGTCGTACAGAGTCTTCTCAATCAAAGTGACCTTTCCACTACGGTTCACGAGAACGACCGTCTGCTTCTGCGTCCCGTATCCGCCTGCTCCACCACGGACTTCGACACCAGCGTGGTTCGAGAATTCTTCATCTTTTGCAGACCTCAGTCCATCACCGCTCTCGTTCTCAACTCCGCGACCACCGACTCGCGGGATGAAGATGGAATTTCGCATCTGGCGCGAGTAGGTGGAGAAATCTTCCCCCTTCGGCAGTTTTGGGAACGTATCAACGCTCAAGACGTCGAACAAACTGTTGACGAAGTGCTCATGCGAGTCTTTTCTCGTTACACTGGCGTTGATGGCTTGGCGTAGTAATTGTTCGCCGTGTACGATTTTCGGCCACGTCAGGTCGCCAAAGTGGGAGTTGCTCAAGCCATAGACTTCGCCGGGGGTTTGTGCGATCCGGGTCAAGTTGGATGGATCAGTAGTGCGGTTGGAAATGATTGAAAGCCCTTGGAATGAGCCATCTGCGGAAGGTTGCAGATGTCCGAAGACCAGAGAGAAGCCGCCGACGTCGTTGATGCCAACATCATCTACCAGACGTCGTGCGAATTCATCGTCCGATTCTTTCTCGCTGGGTGACTTGCTGAGATATGCGCTCACTATTGCGCCTCGGCTTTTGTCTCTGGCGATGTCTTTGCCCTCGTCTCGGAAGTTCGTTAGTATGGCGATACGGCCGTCCTTGGTAAGACCTAGCCAAGTCCCCTTTTCTGGCCTTTGAAGGTCTCGCCCGCCGAGGACGTGGCCATGAGGTGGCTCCCACCAGTCGGCTGGTGCTGTAGGGCGATCTAGAAACTCATCGCGGTTCGAGAGGAGCACCAAGGGGTATTCAGGATGTGCCGTGGATAGTAAGGCTATACACATGATGGTCGAGGTTATGTCTGACTGCACGTGACTTAAAACAAGAACGCGGTGATCTCAGTGAAGTGGATGTTAGAGTTGAAGTGTTGGTTTGATCAGCGACTGGGACGTGACGAAGGATGCCGAGGAAATTCGAGTCACCTGCTTTGCTTTGCTTTGCCGGTGAGTGATCATGGTCGCGTGCTATCCCCGACGAGGCTGCATATGAACACATATGAACCACTGCAGACATCTTTCGCGGTAAATTGATGTCGTGGCTAGCAACAGGAATAGCTTCCAGCTGAAGTACATTGATATATACAACAGACATCCTCCAAACCTCAGGTGTACCAGAATCCGAGACACTGGCGCGCGGCCCGGCGGTGATGACGACGATTTGCGGCAAGTGCGGCCCCACCGATAACCGATAACACAAGGCTGGCTGTGCGTGGGGCTTTGAGCTGTTTGAGTCTTTTGAGAGCTCACCTGCACCTCGCATCCTCTTCTGATCACGACGACTGACGGCCTCGTACCTGAGGCTCTTCTTCCTCCCGCCTCTTATTCTGCTGCCTCTCTGTCACAGCGGACAGGACACTTATTCTCTTTCTTGTGTGCCTATTGAACTCCAGGCTGTCAAGAGCTTCTCCAAGCAGGTCTCCATCTCCCATATCATCTGCTCCCACGACTTGCCCATCATGTTCGGCTTCATCGCAGACATCCTCACGTAAGTCTGATATGTAGCTTCTAAGCCTTGAGCCACTGACTACAACCTTATTATCTTTATGGACGTTCATGCTTTGTAGACATACAAGAAACTGACATCAATTCCAGCTCAATCGCTTCAATCCTCTTCCCCATCTATGCCTCTTACAAGGCTATCCGAACTGGAGACCCTACTGATCTTGCGCCATGGCTGATGTACTGGGTCACTCTTTCGCTATTCTTGCTGGTCGAGTCCCACCTCTACTTCATACTTTACTGGGTGCCTTTTTACTCGTGGATGCGTCTCGGTCTGCACCTCTACCTTGTCATGCCTGGCAAACAAGGCTCAGTCTACATCTATCAGGCCTATGTACATCCATGGCTCGAGTCGCACGAGCGCCAGATCGATGAACTTATTCATGAGGTACATGCCAAAGGCAAGGCTGCTGGCTTCGATGCGGTGCAATCTGCCATTGAATACATCCGTGTCAACTTCCTCGGCCAAGCTCCTCACCAGCCGCCACCACCTCAAGCTCAGGGACTGTCTTACTCTGCCTCTCTGCTGAGCCGCTTCAACATGCCCTCTGCCCGATCTAATGTTGCTTCTGCCGGTGCCACAGACATCTTTTCTATGCTCGGTAAAATGGTACAGCAGTCCACATACCCAACTTCCACATCTCGCGAGGCTCAGGCCGAAGACCTCGTCCAGAATGGCAGCCTAATTCCTCCATCTCTCTCCGGCACCGAGCGCACCGACTTCGTCAACACCCAGCGCGATCGTCTGCAGACCCTCTTACAGGCGTTTGACCGTGAAGCCGGGTCAGGTTCGTCGTATTCTTCCGCCATGCCTCCTCCTCCTACACAGCGCAATGTCAGCGGACGCAAGAGCTACAATTCTTCGAACGAGAACCAGCAAAACTACCCCATGCACAAGTCGCGCTCCGATTCCGAATTTGAAGATCTAGCATACGAGCCCATGCCCGACCCAGACGCATTCCGTCCCCCACCACCACCGCCAAACTTGAGCGACTCGAGAAGATCTAGCAGAGAGGGTGCGAGTGGCAGCGGCTGGAGCAACATGATTTGGGGAAACTACGGTCAGAAAGATTCGGCTATCAACCCGCGAAAGGATATGTAAGGGCGCTTTGTTTATTGTTTTCTGGCAACCGACCGCTCACGAAGAGAGTTGGCCCTTGTTTGTGTTTTTTTGACGCGCGTACAGATCGAATGAGTTGAAACGGACAAGCGTGCGGAGCATTGCCTCCCGCTATGAAGACAAGAGGATGTAGGTTCAGGGTAGGGCCATGGTATAGCAGTCCTCGTGTATGGCTTCTACACAAGAATGAGAACTGTGGGCCCCACCTTATTGTGATCTACAGAAGTGACCAGATCAAAACATGATACTGAGAGCAGCTCAATGCTTCTGCACTGCCCGTTATTGGTTCAATCACAGATGCATGGATCACCAATGGCTACCTCCATATGATCAAAGATCGCATTGCAGTAGCCACCATACATTTCGCACAGTTTTCAAACTCTCTGGATAATCAATCTACTCCTTAGGTAGGCAATGCCCATGATAAAAAGCTAGTATCGTATTTGTATTTAGTAGCAGTGATGTAAATAAAGGTTGGACCCCGCGTGTCCGAGCGCCTTGTGCATCACTGAGCTTCAAGCCGAAGTTCTTCAAATTTCTGCCGTCAACAAGCATGTGACAGCGCTTCCAATCCTCACCAACAAACACCCAACACTCGATCCGCACTCTCGACCATGCTCGAATTGGTCGTCCGCTCACTCGAAACCATTCTTCTTCCTTCTCCTTAGCGAATTCCAGCATTGCGCATTTTCTGCCTTACAACACCTGTCACACGACAGTCACAACCTGCAATCGCCGACACAACCATCCACTTCACTTCACTAGGCCTTACGAAAATCACGCAAGATGTCTCGCGGAGGCCGTGGAGGACGCGGCGGCGGTCGCGGTGGACTTAGCTCGGCCGCACGTCTCAACTCGGGTGCAGTGCCTTTCGACATCGATGAGGAGCTCGAGAGAGAGTTTGCAAAGCAGAAGGAGGACTCAGACAACTTCTTTCCGGTAAGCTGCCCGCCGATCTCTGCCCAGCGCAGCGCCTCGTTGCGCCCACGCTGCGAGAATACGTGCGACCCCACCACTTGGGGCACACGATGCTCTTCACTCCTTCATGAGACCATCTGCGCCGCGAGCAGTGTCGCGCGTGCTTTGCGATGGCGTCGCAATTTGACGTAGACGACGAGCAAGAGCTGAACCTTTTCCAGGAACATTTCCCGCACTTGGCTGCTCCGCCAACCGAAGACGAGCTCGAGGAGGTCCACAGATACCTAGACATTTGCGCTCGCATGAAGCAGGGCTGGCTCAGCGAGGCCATCCGCAAGCTCGACGCGAAAAAGATGGAACGCGCCAAGCAGGCGGAGCTGTACAACCCGTTCGACGATGTGCCGCAGTACGGCAAAAAGAACAATGTTGAGAAAGCGCAGCGCTTCTCCGACTTCCCCTTCCGTAAGACCATGGCATATTTGATTATGCTCTAAGTTGTATGCTGACGTTTTGCGCAATTAGAGAAAGAACACTTCCCCAAAGAGCTCTGGGACGTGATTGACCCCAAGGGCGAGAGTGAGAACCCCGGCGCACGCAAAAAGACACTCAAGATCAACACAAAGTCCACCCGCGACAAGCTCGCAGAATTCGACGAGACTGAGGAAGCCGACAACGAGGCCGATAACGAAGCGACCGAAAAGAAGAATCCGGATGACGACGAAGTCGAGGAGCTCGAAGACGACGATTTCGACGAGGACGAAAACGACGACATGGCTGACGACTACAACGCCGAGCGCTACTTCGAGGACGGCGAAGAAGACTACGAAGATGGCGGTGGCGGAGGCGACGACGACGGTGACGGGTACTGAACTGGCTGCGATTTCCCTATCCTTTTGCTTTTCTCGATACCCGATCATCACCACCTTTCCGAGACCGATCCATTTCCTATCCAGTTATTCGCTGCACTTGCACTAAGATACCCTTGCAAAATCCAAATCGGCTCCAATGGCCGAAAACTGCTATCTCCATACGCCTCGTCCGTTGCACGCTGTAATAATTGGCGACCACAACTTACACTTTCGATACTAGACCGAGGAGCTCTCGCACAGGACAATTCTTGACTCGTCGCACGCAGAGCCTGACCCCTTCCGGCCTCGGAGATCACGGGCATGATGACGGCTACTACGATACCGAGTTTGAGCACGACTGCGACTCAGAGGATGCGGCTTTGGACATGCGTGAGCGGCGACGCGACAATGCTCGCGTCCGAAAGCACGGAGAGTTCGAGCGCCTCCGTATCCGCAACCTTCCGCAAGGTAGAGCAACACGTCGCTTCATGCCTGGAAATTTCGACCAATGGAGAAAGTTTTCTTGGTGAATGTGCCTCGAGGTCGAGGTTGAGACGTTGGTTTGGATGATGTGATGAGCATTGATGGAATGATTGATGTTTGCTCTGGACGATTAATGAGGGGCTGGCTGGGTTTTCATCGCTTCAGTTTGGGAGAACGGTGTCAAGAGACGTGCAATTCTTGGCCAACACAGATCCATTCGCGTAAGCATGGAAGGTTGCTTGGGTTGTGGTTTGATGGCATCGGAACAAAGGGATCGAGTACGTTGGATGTGGCTTTGCTGAGTACAGCCTGTATGGTTGGTCTGTTCGAGTGAATTGGATGACAATGGCTTTGTTGAGTACAGCCTGTACGGTCCGCACAAGAACATTGACTTTGCAGTCTTGCCAAAACAACAAAATACGTGTAGCGTAGATTACACATGAATTCACTCACTGTTCACGTAAAAGTGAAGGCATCTCGAATCGACCCGGAAGATAAACTGTCGCGTCGTGTTACCAAAATTCTGCTTCAGAACCTCGATCGCGTCTCAAAAATGTCCACTCTCCCATCAAAACAAACCAGCCAGGAAGCACTGCCCGCAATCATGGACAATCTCAGCTTGACTTCACAGAAAGCCGGCATGGAGCATTCGCCTCCTACTCGATACCACACACTGCACCTGAGATATCCAGCGCTCCATCTAATCCCGGAGGGATCATGGCTCTATCTCAACCCACCCACAGACTGCCGCTACCGCGAGGCACCGCAACTAGGCACTTACCATCTCACCCCAGAGAACCTCTCCTTCTTCCACCGCTTTCCTGTCCACCCGATGGTGCGTTCCCTACCTAGCCTTGAGATTGCTTCAGACTTACTTGCTATCAAAACCCTCGCAGCTGCACCCGGTCAAAGCCACCTCGAGTGCGTTTCCTTCTTCAAATCCGACCTTCAAGTGCAGCACATTATCTGTCTCACGGTGCGTTGGGCCCATGACGACGGTGCTTCTGGCCCTACGCAGTTCACCCGACAGCTCTCGGACATCGAGCTCACGTATAAATTTGGTATTAACGCCGCCAACAATGCCCACCCATGGCTAGACCTGCTCTTCAACCTCGTCTACCGCTGCTCAGACCGAGCGTACCTCCACGTCCAAGAACAGCTCCGGGAACAAGACCCCGCTACAATGCTCCACCGAGACCTCCTATGGACAAACGTCTGGAACTCCGAGCCCAACCTCCCAGGCCACGGAGTGCTCATGACTCGCCTCGAATGCCAACTCGAAGACGGCAGCAGAATACCGCTCAGCAGCCTCGATGCTGAAATTTTGACTGCGCACGCCAGCCAGGCGCTTAGCATTGTTCTGCCTTGCGGACACACGCAGCTGTACATGTACGCCCTAATTTGCGCTATGCCTGACCATAAGTGTCTCGAGGCGTCGTGTCAGAAGTGCAGTCAGCTTGTCCTTAGGCCGGCGGACGTGATTGCTCTGTCGAACCGGCTGAGTCGCGTGGAGAGGTACAATTTCTACTGGGCGGAAGTTGAGCTGGCGACGCTTGATGCGCCGATTCTGGTGACTGCGAGGGAGATTGAAGCCAGTGTGGAGGAAGTCTGTGGGATGTTGGAGGACACGTTGCATGGACTCGAGGTGCCGTCTTCGGCGACGCCGAGTGCGCTGTCACTTGTCAATGTGCCGGAGACGCAAATTGTGTTGCGGGCGCTGCAGGACGCGTTATGCAGTGCTGGGAACATTGTGCAGGCGACGCCGGCGAAGCTGCTGCATGGTCTCGAGTCGGAGGCCATGAATGTGCTGGGGAGATTCATGGTGAGTGGTAACGAGGAGTTGGCTGCATGCTTGCCGCCAGAACTCCTGGAGTTTCTGACCAGATGGCTGAGGAGGGCTGTCAATGATCTGTCAGGCGTCTACCGTGGAGTTACAGACAACGAGGTCGATGATCTGAGCTCGCGGCTTGGGCAGGTACGTGTGCTTAACTAAAAAGGTAAGGCCGCGAATGATACTTGGTAGGGTCGAATTTTTGTTGCGAGGACTACTGGCGTGTTGGACGAACGGCAAAATTGTGAGATGGCAACCAATGCGCAGATGGATGTTCGACTCGATCATGAATGTAGCATTGTATCAAATTACCCAAACTATCAAAATAATGCACCAGAACAGCCCGCAATAACGAACGCAGACTCTGCGTAAGACTTGCAAGGCAATTAACACTTTGTCCTGGTTTAATTCACAACATAAACAGCGCAGTGAGAGGGCTCCAGTCATATACAAAACAAAGAAAATAGTATGTAGGAGCGCCCCCAAGCAGCCGCTTTAGTAGGTAACACACCGCGTAGAACTGCAACAGCACTTCTCCGATCAAACCAGCCTGGCTTTAGATATCAGGCAACACGGATCAGGAAGCGCAAGCTGGCGAGGTCGTGGTTTCCTGGCGACCACCTTTAGTCTTGACATTGGAGGTGAGTCGTAACTAGCGGGTGTCCGATGGTTTGTCGGGATTGGGGTTTTCTATCGCCCGGGCTGCTCCGTCGAACGTGCGAGGGAGGAGTACAGTGAGAATAGGCTGCCCGAGCTTTTGTGGTGTGGGATGTGAAATGGTGAGGGAGAGGGTGAGAAAAGAGAGGATAGGAAGGACACTTGGGCTGTGGGTTGGTAGCGAGTGGCTATATGCTTGTCGCTGTGGCGTGAAAGATTATGATGTGAGAGGTCGATGGGAATAGATCGTTTCGTAGGTACGTAGGTATGTGGTGTTTGTGGATGTCGGTATACCGGACAAAGAGTGACGTCCAAAGGAACCTGGAAGTTTTGTACTCTCGGGCTCAAGCACGTTAGCCTCAGGCTTTCCTGCAGTGACTCAACCAGGAACCATAATGACATCTGACCACCATGGCACCGCCGGCAAGTATCACAGCGCCCGATACATTCTATTGAAAGAAGTCTTCCGTGACAATGATTACCCTGACGATGATTACCCTCAAAGCCTCGGTTTGGACACTTGGGCCGAAGACCGACTCATCGCACCTTCTTCCAACTTCCTGCGAACGACCTGTGAGCTATAATCTCCACCAAGGTCGTCCCCTAAATCAGCGGCACCGCCTCCCCAGATACCCACGGCACGACCATGTATCGACTTGTCGCAGATAAATCGCAACCCTGCATCTCGAACGTCGTCTATCTCAGCAAGCTTGACGCCCATCTCCTGGAGCTTCGGCGCAATGTGTGCCGTGAGCGGCGTTGCTACAAAATAAGGCGCGATAAGATTGACCCGCACAGGACATGTTGCGGAAGTTTGGTCATTCAGCAGACTGCGGAAAAGGCCGCGAACTCCCCATTTGGACGCAGTGTAGTCTGGGCGGTGTGATATTCCAGTATAGCCAGCCATGCTCCCGAGCAGTGTGATCGACTTGTCGCCCAGCTCTGATTCGGGGCGATGCAAGCCCATGCCAAACTTTTGCGCCGCGGCCACAGTGTAGAGGGTGCCGACGATGCTGATTTGTATGCTGCGCGACTCCGGTGCTTTTGCAGGGGTGTGATCGTTCTGAAGGAAGACCTCGGGGCTGACTGGGCTGAGATCCAGCTCTGCACCCGCCACTCCAGCGCTGCAGATTAGATGGTCGATTGTGCGATCTTTGCCGAGTGTTTGGAGCCAGGTGAGAGCCTGCCGCATCAGACTCGTCACTGATTCCCAGTCCGTGACGTCTACTTGGATGAATTTGACATTGAGGCCAGCTTCACACAGAGTCTTCTCGAGCTGTTCGCCTTTGAATTTGTCAAAGTCGGCAATGATAGCCGCGCAACCTGGGTTTTTTGCGAAGGTCGTGGTGAACGTTTCGCCGAATCCTGAAGCTCCGCCGGTGACAAGCAGTGTCTTCCCCTCTATGGGCTGAGTTTGGTTTGTTCTGGCGTTTTGGAAATCGACGGCGAGCGCTTTTTGGGCGTTGATGAGTTCCGCCATCTCCTGGGAGGTCTTCTGGTCTGTGTCTCGAACGGGCATGGCGGATTTGAAGCGGTTGAGCGAGTACGGTTGGATTTCGTGAGCCACGAGTTGGGTTTTTTTGGACGGATTGATAATATCGATTGAACCACGATTTCTGCGAGATCGTAAATCAATATGAGAGACGGTCACCGAGAACAGACGTCATGGGCATTTCTAGACGAGTCGATTCTGGCGGCGGTCGTCGTACGTGCTCAAGCAACCCAGCACCATCATGTGGAGTAAGATCAGCCATCAAAACCGTCATGATCGATGCTCAATTTCGCCGAGACGTGCTGCAACGACTCGAATAACAAGCCCGAATGAATGTTTGTTGTGGTGTCAAGGGACAAAGTAAGGGATCCAGCAGCTCGGTTCCGCTCCAATCATCGTGCAGATCGTGGCTGGCGAAGATCATCCGTCCCGCTAGACCCACTCCGTTTGCTCACCAATGACCCTGATTCCACAATAAGGAACTGTGCGATAGCCCGATTGAGGGAGCGCACTGTTTGAGGTTGCTCTGGCCACGACGGGGATCTCTGGAATCTGACGTTGGTCTGCAACCAAGGTTGTTGTTCTGTGCTGCGATATCACTCCACTTCACAACACGATGCGCGGATTTGTTCGTTGTCCTATCAATACTTTGTCTATTCTGAATCTTGGTATATGATTGAGCTTTGCTACAATACTCTCACAGCAGCATTACGCTTACCCAGACTCCTTTTGGTCACCGCGTTGCTGTAAGCCGCCGGACCAAAATCTGCCTCTCCGCCCAGAGTTCCGAAGATGCTGCGAATGGTGTGTTAGCATATGCACAGTTTCCAACAAAGTGAACAAGCAAGACTTACTCGCCAACATAATTCGACGCATTCACACCAGCAGCGAACGTGGAGTTCCATCCATCCAAGATTCCCTCGATGACCTTAATGCCAGCAAGATAGATGTTCTGAATCGCAGGCTCGAAGGCACCCTGAGCTGATGAGTCGAAGAGGTTCACACTGGCTGACTGGCCAGGCCATGGGCGATCGAAGTCTGAAGCAGTGCGCATGATGATGATGCGGCTGAAGTCAACGAGTTTAGTGGCCGCAGCACGGACAAGCACCTCAAGCGTGGCGTTGTCCTCCTGTGCGGTGGTGCAGTAGTTTCCGGTGCCATTGGTAATGAGCTTGGTGTAATTGGAGAAAGTCTCGCCAAGGATTTTGCCGCTGAAGTAGACATCTGATGTCGCGACATCGCATTCGATCACGGATGGTGCTTTGGTGCCGGCGGTGTAAAGGTCTGACGTCGCGTACTTTGCGCGGTATGTCACGGCGGCAGCGCTATCGTTCAGGCTTGCGTTGCGTGCGAAAGAGGCTGCCAGCTTTTGGAGGTTCTGATTCACTTCGAAGACTTCCGTGCCGTAGATGGATTGAGGGTATTCAGAGGGCGATGTGCTTCCTTGCGGGACGTAGCCGGTGCTGAAGTTGGAGGGAAGTTCGCGTGTATCGATCTCGTACTGGAGTGCGACCTGGATGGCATATCGAGCGAAGGTGACGGAGCAAATCGTGGCGACTTCGGGATTGACTCCACCAATGCCAGCTACGAAAAAGTATGTCGAGGTGAGGTCGAATCGGCCTGAGTGAACAAGAGCCGATACTGTTGCGGCTGCGTTGATTTCTATAGAAGGGACTGTGAGCTTCTCGAGTGGTCTTCTTTTGTTCTTGGAGTTTGCTTACCACTCTCGCCAGTTACCAGTTGGCAGATATCACCGTCAGCCGTGCAGTGAGCATCTGGGAACAATGGGCTGAAACCAGGGACAGTGATGTTCAAAGCCAAGATGTCGAACTCCGGAATTCCATACCAGATATCGGCCTCTGGGTCGAACATGGAAACGATGAGGACTTTTGGCTTCACGACATACTCCAAAGCTCGTGGTTGTACCTTTGCGGCCGGCACCAAGCTGGCGGAAACCGCTGATAGCAGATTGAGTGCGACGAGGAGCTGAGAACGCATGATGAGGTCGACTTGATCTTCTGAATGAGCTTTCGATGGGGTTGAGACTGATATTGTTCGTTCTAGGCAGCACCGTCACCTTATAAGTGATACTCGAAGAGAAAAAAATGTGGTGCCAATACCACGTTGACGATCCGTGCTATCGCCGGAATATACCTAGCGTTTTGTCAAGTGTGAAGTATATCTCGGATAGCGTATCCGGACTGATAACGACGCAACTCTCGTGTACGTACACAAGTCATTCGATATACGTCATGTCTCGAGAGCGGATATTGTAACTATCTGCATCTTCTCAGCGAGCAGCAGATTCGCTATAGAGGGATCGATTATTACTGGCCGAGGTTTGTCACAAGGCATGATTCTCTAGCTAGATGCTACCAATGTTTTCCGATATATGGCATCACCTTCCCCGTAGAAGACGTGAGCGCTCCACCGGACTTCAACGGAAAGGCATGTGGACGAGTAGTCAAGCGTGCTCAAGCCTTGCCAAGCAAAAATCAGCCGGCCACGTGGAGCTGAGCTAATCGTGCCGGCTCATCCTTGTTTCGTTATCTGCCTCTGAGAGATAAGAGGAGGCACTGTATCCTGTACTGTGTTTTCGGCGAGATACGAATTTCGCTGTATAGGCTAGCTGTTGGGAGTGCTTGTAGATGAAATCGAATGAATACGCAAAGCGTGGCGAATGAGTGTTGTCGGCGCTCGAGCAGAACCGTCATTTGCCACACAAGGCTACGTGCAGCGAGAGTTACCTGGAACAGACGCCGACCGCGTATGGAATTAGCTCTTCATCGGCAAGCTCTACCATACTTACGGCAAGAGTCTCCTCACCCTTTAGCCTGTGCACTGTCAACGATGTGTCTTTCGGCCGCACCACTGGAATCGTCAAAATTCATCAAGATATAGTTCGCATTGTAGGCATCGAGTCAAGCTTGCTCGCAACTCTTCCCACAGAACTGGTTTTTCGAATCTTGGACTTCATGGGTCCAGATGAAATTTCTGGCCTCGCTTGCGCATGCCGACATGCGCTTTTGCTTGTTAACCAGAAGCTTGATAACCCTGAGGGCCGTCAGCTTTATCCACTCGAAATCTACACAAGTCGTACGGGTGCCTTCATTGCAAATAGAAGGGCCAACTTAGAGCGACTTATTGCGGAAAATGGGACCACTAGTGGTTGCCACGCCCTAGGAGCTTTCCTCGACGATGAGAATGACACTGATCTATAGACTCTCGACAACACAAAAGATGCATGGCTGCGCACAGCTAAGCTTCTAGATCTCGTCTGTGGCACAGCTACAAGCTAAGCGAGTATGCAGGTCATGTATGAACGAATGGTTTGATAGCTCTCGAATCTCGGAAAAGGTTTGCCAAGCTGTTTAATTACATATATAGCACCTGAAACATGTTGCTCAGTCTTGGGATTTGCCGAGACGGCCAGGCGGTAGAGTGCTGGCGGTTGAAAGCTCTCCCAGCATGCAGCATGTTTGTGCATGCCCGGTTGTGGTGTTTGCGTGACTCGTTGCCACATCACTTTTGATTAAGAAGAACCGGGGATTTGGCGGGCTCGAGGTGATGAGTAGCCTCAAATAGTATACGACTCACTGTGAACTCCTCCGGAGTTCACTTGGATTGGCGCTCTGCTTCGAGACCAGTCCAAGTCTGCATGTCTGATAGTGACGCACTTGCGTGGACTTTGGTGTTGTGCTTCGGGTAAGGTCCATCGCTATAGCGAGTATAAAGGCTTTCTGTTACAACATTGATCCCTGAGCCAGAACGCCAGCGAGGTGTTTGGATAGTGCAGGGGGACCTTGAAGCCATGATGAGATAGGGCACTGCCGTGTCTACTACACCTTCTTTGGCACCACATTCCTATATACCAGTGAACATCCCTTGGTCTGTGTATAGTGCCAAGCACGGAGGAGGCTCCGAATGTCGTGACACGGTGAGCTGGAGCACCCCGACCTCCGGAGACATGCGTGCGGAGGCTCGGAGTGAACCTCCGTACATGGCTTTTGGTCCTTCCCCACAACTGACATCACGGAGCCCGCCACATGCACTCACTTCTCCACAGGTGTCGAGTCGGCGAGTCTACCTATTCATGTTCATGCAAGAAGCATAGTGCCAACTGTTAGAGCTTCGGATGTCAACTCCACCGTCATAAATTTGTCAAGCGTTGTCTCATCCTCCGATGGCGCAGGACATGCGTACATCTCACCGAAAATGCCATCACTCGAACACGCAGGGCCGTCTGGGCGTGCTTCTGCCAGTGGCCGTAATCCATCACCACCAAAGCGAAAACGGTAATGACATGACCTCCAAGATCTGGATTTTGGTGTAAGAGACTCATACTTACAGGTCTGCAGTATGTTCTAACTCTCTCCACAAGAGGCGTTCACAAGAGTTCTTGAGTGTACTACTATCGTACATGACTCTGCCAGCCTTCCTCTTTGCTAGCAGGAGCAAGCTGAAAGGGACCCCTCCAATTTCTGCAAAGCTATGGTGGGATTGACACGAGAGGCAGGAGATCAAATCGCAGTTGCGTGCGAAGCATGTCGCCAGCGAAAATCGAAGGTGAGCATTCTATCTCGGAAGCAATTTGCGTGTCCGCCTTTCACATGCTGATTGGAGGCAAGTGCAACGGCGATCGTCCATCATGCAAATTATGCCGCGAACGTAAACAACCATGTGTATACACCTCTGAGCCGGGCGTCTCGCCTATTGCCTCGCTCAAACGAAAATATGAGGCCCTTCAAGCCGAAAGTGCAGACGAACATGATTTGCTAGGCTTTTTGCGTACTGCTTCGGAAGCAGACGCGATCAAGGTGCTGGCATATCTACGCTCGAGCGATGATATCCAGAGTACGCTTAATCAAGCTCGAAACGCCCAGGAAGCCCCAGAAGCCCCAGAAGTCTCACTTGGCCAAGACATCTTGGACATCCCGCAACCAAATCAGACCGTGGCCCAGTTTGATCCGGGAACTAGTACTGTTTCGATGGATGCCCCTTCCATTTATCCTGAACTTAGCGAGACCGACGGCAGGATACCTTGGGCTTTACCAATCGAACCGTATGTACGTCATAGCGCATGGTAGTGCTGCTGCCCCGAACCAAGATCGAGATACTAACAACGGGTGTCTACAGTTCAGCGATCTACCCCAATGGGGAGAATACCTTGCAGCGCAAGACGATCAGGAGGACTCCCAGCGCCCCGGAACTCGCTCAGAGCCGCAAACGTCCGACAATCGGAGTACCAAGGCACCCCGTCGCAAATAGTGATCCCCGGTTAGACAATGCCACGACCGAAAGATGGGGCATAACCTTCATTTCTGACGATACTTTCCGGAAGGTCCTGACATCCTATATCGTGTGGGATCAACCGTGCTGGGAAATATTCGATGTCGATGACTTTTGTGAGGCGGTGTCTGGTAAAACCTCTGCACTAGCATCTAAATTGCTGGTCATGGCCGTTTTGGCATATGGATTGGTACGCACACTCGCTCAACAATACTGTCACTAGCACTAAGATTTCTATGCAGAGGACATATGTGTACTTTGATCCCGAAGTAGCACACAACTACAGCACTGCGCGTGAAGAGACGGAACGTCTGTGGCAAGAAAGCATGGCCGAAAAGGATGATAGTATTGCTACCGCTGCTGCGGGTGGGATGATGTATATACTGCATGGCGGTGATGGGGGTAAGAACCAAACCATCATGACACCCAAAACTTTGAAACGGGCTGATGTCGACTGCAGTATGTATCCACCTGTCCCAAAAGCAAACACGACCGAGAGATCATTGTGTCAGAGATTTGTATGACCAAATGCGAATTTCAGCTAACGAAATCTGCCAGTTTGACAAACACGGCAAAGAGTCCCTTCTGCGAGCTCAGCAAATTCTTCTAGACAAGGGATTATTTGATTCTCGTTCTGTTGATCAAGCTTACAACCGCTACGACCCAGCTACTTACAGGGCACGAGCAGCCGTGGCATGGGGCGTGTTGCAATTGGCATCGTAAGTCAGCAGGTTCCTTGACGCCCGGCGGTATACATCACTGACAAGCTGTCCAGCATTGTTGAACTCTTCGTAAGACCGTCGATACTGTTGTTGGACGTACCGACGGTGCCGATGCCAGCCCCAAGAGCTGCGATAAGCGAATGGTCGCCTTGGCCGATGCTCAGACCGGTAAAAGCACGCACATACGAAAGTAACACAGCACGTGCGCGACTTTGGGCCATCATACGGGACATGCTAGAGTTTCAAACGAAGCACGGAGCGGCAGTCAGAGATACCCAATATCAGAATTCAGTGCAAGTACTGTGTGAACGATACCAGAACTGGATGAGATCTTTGGACCCGTGGCTCCAGTCGTGTGAGCTTGCATCACAGCATCAAATCCAACTCCAGTAAGTCATTTCCCTCAAAAAGATCTACGAAGTCGTATTTGGACAATATTTTGCAAGAGTTTGAGCGCATCAGATCACGATGTTCAAGTTGCTCGTGGCTAATGGCAAGCATACAGTACGACTTACCACTTTGCGGTTTTCGAGTTGTTCAGGCCAGTCGTCACTGAACCAGCCGCCTTAGAATCACAGAACGCGGAATGCAGTGCCCCGCCGGCATATGCAACAGCCGCTCGAGCTGATTCCATTAGAGCGCTCCGACGGCTTCTTGTGCGCCGCGAAGTGCTATACGGCGGCCTTGCAGTCAACTCGCTCTTTTCGTCGCCAGCACTGGCTGTCATTTTCGATGCACTACCTACAGCCTCTCCTACCAGCTCTGGATACACACCGTCTTCACACATGGCGTGCCTCACGGGACTACGCACGTTGATGCAGTTATCCCGAAGCATGAGCACAATCTACTACGCAGTGTTGAGTGTGCAACAAGCCGCAGCTCGAATGTCCTTGACTCTGCCAATGGAAGCGGAAGACATGTTCAAAGAGGCCGTGAAAGGGATTGAGAAGAGCCGAATGCAGCAGAAGGGGGTCTCGTCTGATTGGGTTGTGGACCTCTCTCGCGCGACTGTCGACGATGACGATGCACGTTTGAGCAGCCTGGTAGCAAAAATGGATCATCTGAATGTGGAGCAAGGCGAGTGAGAGGTGTTCTATCTACGCTGGGGATCATGGATGTTGACGTAACTTCACATCCACGGTGCGAATAAGCTGCCATGCTAGCGTGGCCGCCAGCTGCGACCGAAATATCGTTACACCCAGAATGATCAATCTCAGTTCGATATGTTTTACCCGATAGTAGGACTCATCAATCCCCGTGCAATTGCATGGCGAGAAATATTATCTACGAGGTGATCGTGACCATACATGCATCCATCAGTGAGTCCATCCATGATCAAGCACGAAATTCCACCTCTCGATTCTGTCCACGCGATTCAAGGATCATCCTGAGACTCACTCAAGTAATGCACACTCGTCTGGTATATGTAGTGTATTGTCCTCTTTTGAGGATCGACGGCCTTTTGAGTTATCATATTTGGAGGACTCATTGTCCAGATGCTCAATTGACAGCAACAAATGATGTCATCGCGGAGCCAACTCCTGAGGCTCAGCCTCGAGTTTCACGGACGCGTTCTAAAGCAGATCTCACCAGAGCCACACATCTGTTGCATGCCTTTCTGTTACCAAATCTCCGACACGGAAAATTGAGCGCGCTGTGTCGTACCAACATGTCCATATACGAAAGAGCGAGTATCCCTGGCGCGGATCGTCTCTTGTCTCTGACTCGCCGCCTTGTATCCGGCTTCACGGTGGTTAGTGATACCTCCGGCCCCGTCGCTCGCGTGAATATAAAATCAAGTCTAGTCCCGTCCAAGAAGATCTGAGCCGAGACAAGATTGATATTATCTGTGTCCTGTCCACAAGACAATCCTGTATATTTTTTTCTCCCTACGATAAGTGGTTCTGCTACGCTGCGAAGCTCCAAACACGATGGACTCAGCCAAAACGACTGTCCTCATCACAGGCTGTTCCGAAGGTGGCATGGGTGCTGCCCTTGCGGAAGAGTTCCACAGATCTGGATACAATGTATATGCGACAGCTCGAGATCAGTCGAAAATGGCTAGCCTCTTAGCACTCGGCATCAAGACCATGACACTGGACATTCAGTCCCAAACATCCATCGACCACTGTGTCGAGTCGATCCCACATCTGGATATCTTGATCAACAACGCCGGAGCATCCTACACCATGCCGATCGTCGACTTGTCAATCCCAGAAGCGAAGAAGCTGTTCGACTGCAACGTGTGGGGCCACCTTGCTTTGACACAAGCTTTCATGCCGCGACTACTTGCGTCACCAAAGGCAATGGTTGTCAACCATACATCAGTGGGAGTACATGCCGCGCTACCTTTCCAGGCTGCTTACAACGCTTCGAAAGCGGCAATGGCCATGTTCTCCGACATCCTCCGTCTCGAGCTCCAGCCTTTCGACATAACAGTCGTGAATCTGAAGACCGCCGGCGTCAAAACGAATATCGTACAGAACATACAAGCCAGACAACCTCAATTGCCCGCGTCGTCTATCTTCGCTCCTGCGAAAGAGTTGGTCGAGAGTGCGCTTCGTAGCGAGTGGGTAGGGGATAGAGGAATCACTGCCGAGCAGTGGGCCAAGGAAGTTGTTGCCGATCTACAGAAGCCTTCTGTGCCGCCAGTCATCTGGAGGGGAGAGTCGGCGTGGTTGGCACGATTGGGCAGTATTCTGCCTTTCGGCTGGATCGACGGGACGTATAAGAGAATGACGGGTTTGGGAGAGGTTGAGCGGAAGATACGCATGCAATAACCTTTCTTCCAAAATAAAAGAAAGAGAAAAAAAAAAAGCTTCGCCTTCGTGTTCAGACAAGCCTGCGATTCTCTGGGCGCCTTCGGCTTACAGATAACAGTATTGACAGGTGCAGTGAGAGAGACTGACTCTACCTCGTCCGAACGTGAAATGTCCAGCTTGTCCAGCGCACAGTCGAACCTACGTGATTGAGGACTCAGTCTGTCTTGACCACCACCCCAGTAGAATGCAAGTACAGAGTCTAGCCCTGCCACTTTACCTTCTGGTCCCGGAATAATCCCACCATACCAATAGGCAATAACCCAGACTCCACCACACTCAGCCCGCCAAAGCGCTCAATCATCTCCGGGCCATAAAGCTCCGCCGTCCATTTCCAATAACCATCCATCGAATGCCAATGGTGCGTGATGCCTCTCGCGTGAGCGTGCGTCTTCAATCCCTCGAGGGCCTGCAATGTCGTGGGGCTTGCCGTAACGCAACTTTCCCGTGGTGTCTCCATCAGCTCTTGGTACGCTTTGAGTAGGTAGTTATCCGCGTCTGTGGTTGTGAACTCTTCGCGGTATCGTGCGTATTCTTCGAACGACATGAATTCGTCCGCGCCTTCTGAGGGCTTCCAGTTTGGTTCGTCGACGTCGTCGCGGAGTGCGGGATCGTTGCCTTTGTCGAAGTCGGCTTTGAGCTCGTGATAGTCTTCTTTTTCGCGGACTTCGAGCTCATTGAGAATCTTGACTGGAGTTGTAGCTACACTGTCCCTGATCTGCAGCGGCAAGACGAATGGGTTCTTCAGCTCGAGACCGCCGAGCTCGACTGGGAAGAACAGGAAGCCATCGGCCAAGTCCTTCACTCCGAAGCGTGTTTCGACCATGGACTTGAGATGCTGCGCCACATCTTTCCCGTCGAACACCGTCTTTTGAATTCGCTGGTGTGTGGCCAAGATCTCGTCGATGTGGTCTCGGCCAAAGCAGTTCGCGGCTTTGCCAAAGTTTGACGTGAAGAAGGTATTGGCATATGCATTCCAGACTTGAATCCAGTCAAAGACGCTTTCTTTGGCTGAGAGCTGCTTCTTTAGTTCGTTGATATGCTCGTCGACCATCTTTTGATCGATCTTGAAGCGAAGGGTTTCTGGGTCGAAGTACATCATTCCCCATCTGATGCGACCAGATGGCAGCACATTAGAGCCAGCCGCTGCCTTCGCGTCGTCTTTGCCGACAGAGATGGAACCGCTCTTTGCCTCGCTGCTTTTCAAGCCCATTATTGTGACAAATTCCTGAATCTCCTTCCATGCTGTCCTGGCTTTACCGTGATCGTGTGACCAGAACCAGAAGTCATCTGCTAGTCTGTACAAGAAAGAGCCGTGCGTGTGTCGGTTGATTGCGAAGTCGATACAGAAAAGGGTCGTCTCGCTGAAGACGTCGCTAAGCGCGTGCGAAGTAGGCACGCCGCGTTTCCTCTTCCGGAGTCCCGCGGCACTGTCCACGTCTTCAAGTAAGCGCAAAGGTGCTTCCAAGTAAGTGGAGAAGAAGGCGAGCCATTTCTTCGAGACTCCGAAGAATTCCATAACCGATGTGAATGTCTGGTGGGGCAGCGAGTTCTGCAACTCATCAAAGACGGAGCGGAAGGCGGTGAAGCTACCATGTATGCGCGTGTTGACAGCAGCTTCGGTGGCAAGCAAATGCAGTAAATCTTGCTTGCGGTCCATCGGTTTCTTGGGCGAGTAAACCTCCACCGAATCATCGTCGCTCTCTTCATCATCCGCCGGTGCCGCCTGTACTACCTTTCGATGGCGTTTCGCACCGCCGACTCCCAGACCCATAGGTCTCGAATACCGTGCAGCTCGGCTTGGCGCAGCCTGTAATTTCGCTTCCACAGCTACTTCCTCGTCTTCAGCGCCAAGGTCTGCCTCTTCCTCGCCGTCTTCCACTTCGAACTCCTGTTCCAGCGAGCTGAGCAGATGGTAGAGGAAGTAGCCTCTGCGATAAGTCCGGCGTCTGAGCCTCGCAAGAACTTGATCTGTCTCTTGCGTTCCAAGGTAGTACTCGCGTCGTTTCCTTTCGATACGCGAGATTTGCTTGAAGTTGGACTTCCAGGCCTGACGCCGGAATCGCCCAAGTGCCGTTTTGAAGAACACCGACCATTCAGCGCCAATGAAATGCAGGAATATTGCTTGCAGCAAATCTTCGTGCATGAAGATGTCGAAGCGTCCATTGAGCTTCCGTCGCTGCTCAACAGGCACGCCGTCACTTCCCCAGGACCAGGTTGACAGCGCCGACATACGCATATTCAGGACGTCAGCGATCTCTGAAAGGATTATTTCGTTGTTCTGGAAGTTTTTGAGGACCGTACGCTTTTCGCCGGCGAAGAGGTTGCCCTTTAGTAAACTTGTAATGCAGCGGGTGACGGTCGCAGTGTTGAATTGGTCAGACCTCGCGAGTTGGGCTTCGAAGTTTTGGGTGCTTTTACGGAGGGCGGTGATGGCTTTGCGGGTGTTCCTGCCTTCGGAGCCTTCCTCGTCACTGAAGAGGTCGCTGAGATACTGCTTGATCGCCTCTTCGTTGACATCGGCAGAGGTGAAGACCAAATTTTCGAACTCCTCACGCGCTTCGAGACGTTTCTTCCCGGGTAGTTCCTCGAAGCCATCGCCCATCTCGACGTCAGCGGATGGCACGGTAGCGGAAGCGTCCTGCTTTTTGTCGGGCGAAAGCCATTCTGTGACCAGCTGACCGTACAGAGTAGCATACTGGTAACGTTGTGACTGCACATCGAGGTGGTGACTCAGTGCTTCCTCCCACTTGTTCAGAATATTTCCTGTCAGCGAAGGGTCGACTCTGGCTTGCTCGAGGAAGCGGTCCAGGCGTCGCAGGTCGTTCACTAGCTGCTGCTGCTGGTTTCGGGATTGATGGTTGCTGCTATCATTGGCATCGTTGGTGTTTGTATTGATGTCGAAGCAGTGCTTCACACCTTCCAATAAAGTAGTGACACGTGACAGAGGATCTGACTGAATCTGGAGGCTGTTGACGATGGCTTCATGTTTTGCATCAAAGCTGGCACGCTTGTTTGACAGCTCAGAGAGTTTGGCGGTTGTGATAGCCTGGAGGGTTTCGGAGAAGACGCTGCCGGTAGCCATGACTATAATCAAGGGTTGTGTCAAGTTGAAGTGTTGGCCAATTGGTTGAATGAATACTGTGAATGGGAATGTAGGTTGATGGAGGAATGATGTAAGCAGCCTCAGGTAGGTGAATAGAAGGAAGAGAAGGAGGGAGTGGCACAGCACTTAAGCCATGTTGCCAAGAGCTGGTTGCCTGCAGGGCTTGGCAATGCAGGAAAGGTCTCGTGATCAAGCGAACGATTGACCTACCTAGTCCGGGGAAGCCCATTCGCAGGACAAAGATCAATACTGTTGTACTATACAAAAGCAGTGCCCTCGCCCGGCTCATCAACACCGAGACCCATCTTGCCAACAGACTTGCCCGACTCAATGAGGCGATGAGCTTCCTTCAAGTTCTCCAATGTCAACTTCGCCCGTTTCGTGAGATGGCACCTGATAGTACCCTCGTCAATGAGGCCCGCCAGTTCCTCATACCATTCATGGTGTTTCTCCTGCTCATCGTTGACGTAACGATGGTATGCTCCAGAGCCAAGCCAACACCACACGAATGTGAGTGACTTGCTCATGAATTGAGTGCCATACATATCAAACTTGGCTTGGACGATACTGCAAACTTTACCAAAGGGAACCAGGATGTCGGCGATGGGTGTGATGTACTGCTCTGTTCGCGACGTGATGTAGGCGTATTTGATGGGAATATCCGCGGGGAGGTCGCCCTTGGCTTGCAGATCCTGGATTTGCTGCGCGATGTCTTCACGGTGGTTTATCACGTGCGTCGCGCCCATATCGCGAGAAAAGCTTTCTGTTTCGGGTCTGGAAGCAGTAGTGATCACGACCGGTAGCTTGAGGTAATGCCTGGCGAGCTGGCATGCAATCGAGCCCATGCCGCCACCACCGTTGATGATGAGCATACCCGCGTATTCGTTCTTCTGTACGCCCAGTCTGGTAATGATGGACTCGTACGCTGTTGCCCATGTGAGCGGCATAGCAGCAGCCTGAACCCAGTCCAAGGACTTGGGCTTTCTTCCAGCGTGGCGTTCGTCGACAGTTTGTTGCTCGGCGTAGCAACCTTGGCCAACGATACTGCCTAAGTAGAAGATCTCGTCGCCAGGCTTGTAGTAGCGAACATCGGGACCAACTTGGGTCACGACACCAGCTCCATCGTAGCCCATGACATGAAGGCCGTTCTCATCCAGCGTCAATGGCTTGGCGTGTTCATAGTAGTCAGGTGCATCGTCGTAGCTGCCATCGCGGACTTTGATGTCGATAGGGTTGACCGAGATGCCTTTGACTTGTACTACAAGCTGACGACCAGTTGGTTTAGATGGTTCGGAAAGTTTCTGTGATTTTAGATTCTCGATCGGTCCATACTCTGAGACTCCGATTGCGTTCATGGTTGAATTTGAGGTGGAATGTTAATAAATGGTGATAGGGATCAAAGGATGCCAGAGTGGCAGCCTCCTACTATATTGATGAGAGAAGCGCTTCCTGCCTTCGAAGATGTGACGTTGTACCTACATGATATCATGATGAATAGCCGCGCGACACCCTGGTATTCGCGCGTTGCCTCTTCCGTGATGCGAGTGCAGTTGCCTTTCGTGGTGGTCGCGCCTGAGCGTGAAGGAGGCCGATGATAGCAGCTTCTCACAAATGTAATTTCGCTCGCAGTAGAATGAGTGTCTGTTCGTAGAGCTTCGACTTTCCTGTCACCTTTAATGAGGTACAAAAGTCGAATTCATCAATCAAATATTCATATCTCATTCGGCACCAGGATGTGGCTCTAGAATGCTATCATCAGGCCCTGCTGCTACCCAGAGCCGTATCAGGAAAGCAAGTATACGCCGCGACCGGTGTCACTGGCGCAACTGCGCGCACAGCAGAGGCGAGTGAATGGAGGAGTATCTCGTCTCCCTCGGCCTGTGAGTCCAAACTGAATTGTCCCTCGATCGGGCTCTGACGCCACCGGGCAAAACGCCGAGCGGCCGACTCGCTGACATACAAGATGGCAGTTTCGAGAAAGATGGCTAGCCACTCTCGCCTCAAGTGAGTATCGCGTCAACAAATACCATACTACACTTCCGTTCACTAATACTAATTACAGAGCATGCTCATGAAATAACAACTCTTCACCCACCCCCACCTCCTCCCACAATCACCCACACCATGGCCGACTCCCCACCCCAAATGCGCTGGTCTGCACAATTTACCGTCACCGACAACGGACGTAGCAGACAACTGCCCGGCGACAAGATCCTCCTCCCACAGTCAGCTCTAGAAAACCTGCTATCAGCCTCCGCGAACGCTGCCGCCGAGTCAAGCCGCCGCGACCTGCCCGCTTACGATCCCTACAATTCAGCCACTTATTCCGCCTACCGCCAGGCAGAGTCGCAATACCAAGATCAGCGACACCAGTTGCCGTATCCTTTGACTTTTCGACTTGTGAACCCTGAGAACGGACGTGTTGTACATGCAGGCATACGGGAGTTCTCTGCTGAAGAGGACGAGGTGGTGCTGAGCCCGTTTCTCCGTGAAGCGTTGGGTTTAGCGGAAGGTGCAGAAAACAATGGTACAGAAGAAGAGGTGTCGGAAGATAGGCAGAATTCAGGCCACATTATTACCGTGCACGTTAAGGAACTACCAAAGGGCACTTTCGTCAAGCTACGACCGCTCGAACCTGGCTATGACCCTGACGACTGGAAGGCATTGCTCGAACAGCATTTGCGACAAGAGTATACAACTTTGACGAATGGTGAGGTTCTGGTGGTGCCTGGTGGTAGGGGGACCGGAGGGAAGAAAGAAGAGTTCCGATTCTTAGTCGATGGATTCAAGCCAGAGGGTGCCGATGGCGTCTGCATTGTGGATACCGACCTGGAAGTCGACATCGAGGCATTGAACGAGGAGCAGGCTAGGGAGACCATGAAAAGGATTGCTGAGAAGATTGCCAAGGCACCCGGGACCGGAAAGGGTAGCTCTCAAGGTGGCGAGCTCGATTTGTTCAACGCAAGAGAAGGACAGATTTTGCCTGGAGATTACATTGACTACGAGTTGACGTCTTGGAACAAGTCTTTACCTCTTGAGCTTGAGCTTACCGGAGATGACAACGAGGACGAGGTGGATCTGATTGTAAATCCGGTTTCTTCAACACAGCGAGCGAAACCCAGAATCGAAGAACACGTTTTTGCGGATTTTGACGGACGGCCTTCGAAGAGGATATGCCTTGAGCCAACGAACGTTGAACTCGAGCACGCTGAGAGCCTCTATGTCAGTGTTCATGCATACCCGTCAACAGCCACACAAACGAACGGCAATGCTCCATCCGGTGAGCTCAGGCATTTCACTCTACGAGCACGACACGTAGACATCAACGAGAAGACAACGAACGGCACAAGCGATTCAATCCAAGAGCCACCCAATCCGGATGAAGTACAATGCAAGAACTGTGGACAACGCGTTCCACAACGGACACTCATGCTACACGAGAACTTCTGCTTGCGCAACAATATCCTTTGCAAAAAAGGCTGCGGCCAAGTCTTCAAGAAAGGCTCCCCCGAAGTCGAAACCCACTGGCACTGCCTCCACCATTCTGCTCACGGGAACACATCTCTCGCCCTCGAAAAGCACAACCATCTCTTCCACCCACCCGAAATCCTACGCTGCACCGACTGCAACACCGCCGAAACATTCTCCTCCGTCCCATCCCTAGCCCACCACCGCACATCAACGTGCCCAGCCAAACTCATCCTTTGCCGCTTCTGCCACCTCATCGTGCCGCAGGAAGGCGACCCAGACATCCCCAACGCCGAAGCCCTGCTCTCCGGCATGACGCCCCACGAGCTTGCCGACGGAGCAAGAACCACAGAATGCCACATGTGCAACAAGATCGTTCGCCTGAGGGACATGGACACGCATCTCAAATCGCACGAACTCGACAAACTGGATCGCCCCACGCCGCATCCATGCCGCAACATTAACTGCGGCCGCACGATGGATACTTGCGCTAAGAACGGTGACACGCGTGCTGGATCGCGCATGGGGCAAGGGCCTGGTAACGATCTGGGCTTGTGCAGCGTGTGCTACGGCCCGTTGTACGTTAGTATGCACGACCCGGAAGGCAAAGCCATGCGTCGCAGAATCGAACGCCGGTACTTGCAACAACTCGTCACGGGCTGTGGTAAGCCTTGGTGTCGCAATGAGTTTTGCAAGGTTGGACGCAAAGCTAGGGATCTACCGTCGAATGTCACGATGAAGGATGGGATGCCGATGGTCAAGCCTGTGCTTGAGGCTCTTGCTAAGGGTGACATGGCGAGTCCGCTGCACTTTTGTGTGGATGAAGGAAGTCAGAAACGAAGGGTGTTGGCGGAGATGCTTGCAGCTGATGAGACGGTTGGGTTTGGCAAGGGAGGATATTCGTTCGAGTGGTGCCTAGGAGCTCTAGAAGCCGAGAAGGGCGATCTGGACGCTGCGAGGAAGTGGCTGCAGGACTGGGCGCCTACGAGGTCTGAAGAGAGGAGGTAGGGAACTCGAGCATGAAGGGAAAAGTAACCACGACTAGACGATACGACACGATACCCCTAATACATCGTTGTTTCAAAGATTCTTCCTCGCCATCATCCCAAGACCTACATATTCCTCCCTCCCGTAACGCTCAAAGTCTGCCCACTAACATAACTCATCAACGGGCTAACAACCGCCAACACCGCCCCCGCCGCCTCCGTCGCCGTCCCCGGCCTCCCCAACGGAATATCCTTAAAAGCCTCCCCGCCCTCCTCCCTCCCCGCCTTCTGCTTCTGCGGAATCCCCAACGCAACCTTCACCCCATCCGGGGTCGTCACAAACGCGCCTTCCTCTTTCGCCGCCGTCAAACGCGTAGCGATGTGTCCGAAGGCTACGGTGTTGGCGCGCACGCCGAACGCGGGGCCCCATTCTTTGGCTATGGTTTTTGTGAGGCCGACGACGCCGGCCTTGGCGAGGGCGTAGTTTGCTTGGCCGGCGTTGCCGTGCAGGCCGGAGGTTGAGGAGATGTTGACGATGTTGCGAGGCTGGTTGTCTTTGACGCGGAAGTAGGGGGCCGCGGAGCGGACGAGTTTGAAGGGTTGGGTGTTGTGCAATGCTAGGATGGTATCCCATTGTTTGTCGGTGGTCTGGTGTTGGACAAATTAGTATCGTTGGGCCTTTTTTTCTTCCGAAAGCTCGTTTCGCCGTTTCTGTTTCATCCTTAGACCTCGGCGATGGGCAGACATACCTTGTGGATCACGCCGTCCCAGGTGTAGCCTGCGTTGTTGACGATAATGTGGATCTTGCCTTGGCCGAAGTCTGCGGCTTGCTTGACCAGCGAGTCAATGTACTTATCGTCAAGCATGTCTCCGGGCACGGCGAGCGCTTGGCCGCCGTTCTTGTTGATGGCATCTGCGACGCTCTTTGCTTTTTCTGTGGTGGTGTGTTAGCTTTACATCACATATATGTACAGGTGCCGAACACAGAGAGCTACATGATCGTATGGTCTGTGAAGTGGTCATCTACAGGAAAGAAGACTAACCGCCATCGATATCGCTCACGACGACTTTAGCACCTTCGTTCGCGAAGAGTCGAGCCGTTTCAGCGCCAATGCCTTGTCCTGAACCGGTGATGATTGCTGTCTGGCCATGCAGCATGCCTTGGGGGTAGTTCAGGTGGCCCGCGATCTGCTGAGCACGTGCGTTCGCCATGGTTGCTATAGATGGTTTGTACGATGTAGGAGATGAGACTCGAAAGGTATACAGAGAGTTGATGATATGCTTACGATAACTATACGAGTAAGATACGTCTGATGAGTGTATGTTATGTCCATGCAAAAGTGGTGGCGGCTATGAAGCAGCCGATGGAGGCCGATGTCAGTGGAGGGACAGCCGAGGCTGTTTTTGAGAGACCCTGTTAGCCTGTCACTTTTTGTTGGAGGGGATGGGTACAGTGCCGATCTTGTAGATCTCATGATGCTTTTATTTATTTGTTGATGAAATAAATGATAAGAAAAATATTCTACAACAATGGGCTCTTGATACATTCTGATACAGCAGCGTCATACGTGCGACTGAAAGCTTTTCTCGAGCTTGATTAAATCATCGCTTCACTCTCAGGTCCCAAATGACGATGTGTTGGCCAGATTCGCTCCCCGCTCTGATGTACAAGTACAGTATTTGCTCCTCTTTCCCCTCCTCCATCCAGCATGTTGGTGATCTGATGTCGCCATGAACGGGCGACATTGGAAGTTGGTCTACACCTTAGGCTGGCCGGTATATCCTCAGTTATCCAGCGGTTCTGTTTGCGATTTGGTCTCTGATGAAAAGCTGGTGGCTGGCTCCGCTCTTAGTGCGCCAAAGCCCTGCTGAAATGAATCGTCTCTCCGTCTTTCTTAGTCGCACAGCCACAACATCTCCACAGGCAAGCGTGTGAGTAATATCGACCTGATAGCGAGCGCGCATCGCGTTCGCCAACCACATACTATGCCCTCACAGCGGTCCCAAGTCCAAAACAGGTCCGCCCTTTGCGTAAGGGTTGTAGCCGAGAATTCTGTCATTGACGAATGTCGAGAACGGCCCTTTGCTGTTGAGGTCCACTCTGTAGTAATAGTAGGTGATGATGACGGTCATGAGGATGGTCAGGAGAGTTATAACCACTCCAAGATCGGGGCGGATGTCTGGTGGGGGTTGTTGGGTGTATGGCTTGTGGTCGTCGTCCTCCTCCTCCTGGTGCTGGGCGGCGACGTCTTGGACGGGCTTTCGTTGACGGAGGTCGGACATTGTGACGCGATATATTGGAAGTAAGATGTTAGTGGTCTTCAATGGATTTAAGGAAAGGAGGAAAGGTGAGATTGGAACCATTGCAGGCTACGAAATACTTCTACGCTATCCTTATCGTCTCATCAAGCGAGATGGTGTTAGCGCTGCCTTTTGGGAAGGTGCTATTGGTGTGGTGGCGCATCCTGAGACAAATTTAGCGATGTAGGCCGATACATGTACCGGTACAGTCATCACCCTGGCATAGCAACTTAATGCCTACTATCTTTCTGGACAATGTAGTAGTACTTACAGGCGAGCATCATAGTTTATTCACCGTCGCACTGCTCCGGACGGGTTTGACACACGGTATGATGCATGAGTTTGCATACGACGATCCCTGAGCGATTGTTGATAGGCGGAGGTATCACTATGGCGTTGAACGACAGACTTATTGTTCGGCACGATGACTAGAAAGCGATAGGCACAAGGTAGTATGGCTGAGGTACCGTTGCATATCGTGAGTTGGGCATGACAATAATCATTCGATGCCGCTACTGCAAGATGGGAGACTCGGATTCGGATAGACTCGTATGTAAAATTGGTGTTCAAAGGATTGCACGGAGTTAGCGGAAGCCGGACGAATTAATGTTCTGTTTCGCTTCCCTCGAGATAACGCAGAATCCGAATCCCGCCTGCCTGCCTGCCTGTCTGCTGCACCTTTTGCATCATCATCATCATCAGCTCGAGGGTGTATGCGAGTGCGGCGACGCGCCTACATGTACCACGTGCTGGTGGTGTGACCCTGGGAGGCCTGTACTATATCTTTTCCTTATTCGCTCGCTGCAGACACTCGTTTTTAGAATGCATTCCCCTCTACACTTCTTCGCCAGCGCTACCCTCGCTGCACACTCTGCACGGAGAGGCGCTCGTCTTTTTGGATCTTCAAGCCGCGCATTCAGCACATCCTCAGTCATGGCCTCTGCGACTACTTCAGCCTTGCTCTATGCGACCGTTTCCTCGCCTGGTGCCAGGTCCGCCCAGCCGTCCGATGTTCAAGAGAAGAGACACCACAACAAGCATGGCAAGGGCTTCATCAATCCTTGGGACTCGTACATTGAGCGTGGGCCTATGGAGCTGATCAGCGCCATGGCATGGAGGTCACTTAGCGGGAAGATGAAGAAACCAGACACAACCCCACCCACCGTCTCGGTCCTTAAGCCCAACTTCTTGCCTTCACGCAAAACTGAGCAATTGCGCGCAACATGGCTGGGTCACGCCTGCTACTACGTCGAATTCCCCGGTGGTTTCAGAGTCTTGTTCGACCCTGTTTTCACGCCCAGATGCAGCCCGGTCAGCTTCATGGGCCCCAAGAGATATACAGACATGCCTTGCGAGGTGGAGGATATACCATACATCGACGCTGTAGTAATCAGCCACAACCACTACGACCACATGAGCCACCCTACAATCCTCAAGATCGCCAAGAAGCACAAGAACGTCCACTTCTTCGTCCCGCTTGGAGTGAAGCAATGGTTTGCCAAGTGCGGTCTCAGCAATGTCACAGAGCTGGACTGGTGGGAAGAGCAGGAGATTAAATTGTCATCGAAGCAACCTTCTACGGAGCCTGCGCAACACATCGAGAATAACCCCACTGAGTCTGAGCGTGGAAGCATCAGCGCATCGTCGACTGGCCATGAGGACATTATCGCTACACTGGGCTGCCTCCCTTGCCAACACACCACCGCACGCACACCCTTCGACAAAGGCCACACCCTCTGGTCAAGCTGGAGCGTCACTTCCGGCGGACAAAAAGTATATTTCGGAGGAGACACGGGGTACCGATCAGTTCCAGAGCTGCCCGAGAACGAGTTCGACTATGGCGAGAAGTACGCGGACCTCCCTACTTGTCCCGCCTTCAAGCAGATCGGCGACCTCCGCGGCCCTTTCGACCTTGGTCTGATTCCAATCGGCGCGTACGATCCGCGATGGATCATGTCGCCCATGCACGCCAACCCTTACGACAGCGTCAACATCTTCGCTGACACAAAGTGCAAGCGTGCGATGGGTATCCACTGGGGAACGTGGGTTCTCACAGAGGAGGACGTTTTGGAACCACCGCGGTTGTTGAGGGAAGCAGCTGAGTGGAAAGGTCTCGAGCCGGGAGCGTTCGACACGTGTAATATTGGCGAGAGCAGGGAGTTCTGAGCCGTGTGTGAAGAAGATGGAATGGGATGAAAAAAGAGAGTTTCGCGGACTTTTTTGTTAGCAAGCCATTTAGCGCGGCGTTTTGCTTGTAAAATGGAGGGGAAGGAGGATAATTTGTACGAAGGAGAGTTAGCAATGAGTGTATTATTACCTGTACGTTATCATCGCCATCATCACCGCCAAAGCCTTCGCTTATACACTTCACCCAGCCAAGAAGACCAATCCAGCTTCCAGGAAACATTCGAGACTATTATGTCAGCCGGCTCGCAACTCTGGTTAAAATCAACACTGGAAACATCGGCACGTGGAGAACATCCCGGGGGAGGCGTTCAAGATCCACCCGCCTATGCGCCTCTCCAAGTTCCAACACCCGCAATATAAACCCCATGCCCTCCAGCTTGCTCGGCGCCAATACTCTTGGAACCACCAACCTGCCAGGCCCGCCACTTGCTTCGGCGCAGCGCAGAGCTAACATCCGAGGCAGACGCGTCCGCGAATGGTGGAATTTATCGCTGGAGGCCGGCTGATGCACCGAGTGCTCCCATACATGGACATAGCCGGACGCTCAAGCCCTAGAAGGATTGCTTGTGATTGCAGAGGTCTGGACAGACGTGCGTCTTCGGCATTGCACATGGGCATGATAGTTGTATGCGCGCAGGTGCGGGCACTACTGTACTGACGTGAGGCCGTGCGTTTGGCGAGGTGAGGAGAGATGAAGATGGGGCATGGGGGTTGATATAAAGTGGTTGGAAGATCCCCGTTATTGTTCGTGTTTGCTGATAGAGCAGTTGCATCGGTGTTTATTTGCCAGTATGGTGTTCCCTCCTAAAGTCTACCAGGTGCAACTTCCCATATTCCTTGTCGATATCTGATTGTATCGACCACGGCGCTTTAATCCATTTCACTAACACAACTTCATAACACAGTTCCTGGTCTCCGTCTTTGCCTCCGTCGGCTCCATCCTCTACGGTTATGACCTCGGTGTCATCGCCGGCGTAGTCGCGTCGCCAGACTTCGAATCGCGCTTCGATCCGACCGAAGCCCAGAAAGGCGCCGTAGTATCCGTCTTCACAGGCGGCGCATTCTTCGGAGCAGCCCTCGCCGGTCCAGCAGGCGACTATCTCGGCCGTCGCTTGACCATCCTTACCGGCTCAGTCATCTTCATCCTCGGCGGCGCGCTGCAAACTGCGGCGCAGAATGTCGAATACCTATACGCTGGTCGCGTGATCGCAGGTGTCGGTGTTGGGTTCTTGGTGATGATCATCCCGCTGTACCAGGCTGAGATTGCGCATCCTTCGATCCGTGGCAGTGTTACTGCGCTGCAACAGTTTATGCTGGGGATCGGAGCGCTTGTGGCGAGTTGGACGACTTTCGGGACGAACAAGAATTTTGCGGATGACGATTCGATGCAGTGGCGTCTTAGCTTGGGGATACAGATTGTTCCGGCTGTGGTGCTTGCGTTGTTGATTATGTTGTTCCCGGAGTCTCCTAGGTATGCTTGCTCGCTTGACAGCTTCTTGGTTGGCTTTGGGCTTTGCGCTGATGCTTTGTTTGCAGATGGCTCATCGACCACGGCAAGTCTGAGAAAGGCCTCAAGACTCTCGCGAGACTTCATGCCCATGGCAACGAAGACGACACATGGGTGCGCGCCGAGTACGACCAGATCCGCGACTCGATCGAACACGAGCATGAAAACGCTGCGAAGTCTTACATGGAGCTGTTCAAGAACAAGTCTTCTTTCCGCCGACTTGTACTCGTTTGCGCTATCCAGGCTAGTGTCCAGATGACTGGCGTGTCCGCTATTCAATACTACAGCCCGGTACGTGACCTCAGGGTGTAACCCAATATAATTTCTAAAACACTATACTGACCCGAACCGTCCGCTCCGCAGACCATCTTCTCAAACATGGGTATCGAAACCAACGACACGCTGAAGTACCAGGGTATCTCCTCGGTGCTGGCCTTGGTGGCGCAGATGTGCTGTATCCTGTTCATCGACAAGGTCGGCCGCAGGTGGGCGATGATTGGCGGCAATCTTACTAACTGCTTGTTCTTCACGATTGCCACGATCATGCTTGCGAGGTTCCCGCCTGGTGCAACGGAGAATGCGTCAGCGAGTTGGGCGTTTATTGCTATGACTTGGCTGTACAACATTAGTTTTTCGGCGACAAATGGGCCGCTTTCTTGTAAGTCCAACCCTCACCTCCTTTATCCCGTAACCAAGCCACAGACAACAAAGACAAGATACTAACATCATCCATAACAGGGATCGTCCCCGCCGAAGTTTTCGACACCCGCACTCGCGCCAAAGGTGTCTCCATCGGCGTCATGGTCTCCTTCGCCTTCAACACCATGATCGGCCAAGTCACGCCCATCGCCATGGAGCGCATCGGCTGGCGCTTCTACCTGCTCTTCGTCGTCTGCAATTTCACCAACGCCGCCTACTTCTGGGCCTTCCAACCAGAGACTAAGCGGAGGCCGTTGGAGGAGATGAATTATCTGTTCACGAATGCGCCGCTGTTTGTGCCGACGATGGATATGAAAGATTTCCAGTTTGATTTGGAGAGGAGGGTGGAGAGGATTGAGGAGAAGGAGGGGGAGGCGAGGAGGGAAAGCGCGGTTTCGCCTTAGTGGGAGGAGGATGCGGAGGTTTTATTTGGTGGAGGAGGATGTGGTTGGTGTGAAGAGATGGGTGGTTCGTGTTCCATGAGAGAGTTGCAGTCTGCGTACACTAGCATGTTGGACGTACGTCCGAATGCATTACTCGTTCATCACTTATGGCACAACATGCTCATCTCATCGTAACTTGACTATAGCAAAAAAGGTATACGATATCAGAAAACATGATTTGCACTCTAAATAACTCAGATGTGAGAGTCATTGTCTAATCCAATAGGCCATCTCTGAATGCGGACATATCAGGTCACGGCTTATATGCAATCGGCGTTCGAAATGCAACAACGGCACTCCGAAAACGCGAAACTTGAGGCCACCCACTACACAGGAAGTGTTCGCAATTGTCTGCTAGCACCCTCGTAAGTCGTATCCCAAACCTTGTGGCAAACCTGGTTCCTGTGATTCCCAAATGTGGTAAGTCTGACCCACCCACGTTTCGCCCATGCCCCTGGCCTGCCGTGCCCGTTTCAGGAGTTCTACACAAGTTTCGTTCTTAGTGACGAGTTTTCTTTGTCGCGGTGCGCTGATTGGACCTGCGCGCCTCCGTGGTATGACCTGGCGTGTGGACTTGAGTCATTGGTAGAGAACGGACCCGGGGGAATTTACTGTAGGCATCGTTAGTCCCGACAGCGGCGGGATAGCGGTCGATCATTTTCTTTGGTCTGGGATTGTCAAGTCTAGTATTTGAGGGCCAACAGAGCGGGCTTGTACCGTAGGAGGTAGGTCCCAGAATGCTGGAATTATGAAACGAGCAATTGCTGTCAGAATAACGACAAGGCTTTTCTAGAAAAGCAGTTATACCCATATCGAGCATACGTATTACTGTACGTGCCTGTGGTTCTAGATTTGGCCCTCCAGTAGGGGCAAACTTTGAGGTCAGAAATTGATTAGATAGATCGGCGGATCTACCCCTTGTGGCCTTGACAAGACTCCTTGTACGAACTTTACGAAGAGAGTTTGCGCAGACACGAGGTGACACCGTTAGAGAAGATCAACCCCGGAGGCTGAATATGGTGGCACAATAATGGTGCATTTCCATCATCGGCATGCCGCATGTCGTTCTCAAGCAACTAAGAGCTTGGTCTTTGCATCCTGGGGTGCATCGATCTCCACTTATATCACGGCACAGGACAATCCACGCCTCCTCCGAGCGCTTCAGTCTCAGACGTATGTGTCGTTCTCGACAACTCCCGCACACCAGAGCTGTCGGATTCAGAAGAAGTTATATCTTCACTTAAATGTCTCCGCGCTGCTACTCTCACTATACAGCGTGGGTTCGGCGGTCGCATTTCCGCACCAGAGATTCGATGACTGCGAGTCACGACCACCGAGCTTCGCACACTCGAGTGACGTTTTGGCTTTGGACTGTTGAAGTGGCTTGATATTTCTTGGCTCCGCTCCGATGTTCGCAGGGCTTTTTCCAGACGAGAGTTTCCGAGCAATCTCCACGAGGACATTGTTGAGCATGACCACATTGTGGCTGGCATTTGACGGTGCCCAAGCAGTGTTGACACTCGTGGGAGCCGTTGAGCTCTTACAGAGAATTCTAGACTTGAGCGGAATGGTGTGAGTATCTCAGGGCTTCCATCTATCTCACTCAGTCCATATGGGAAAAGGCATGGGACGCCTTATCTACAGAACGCCTCACGTGCGTTATTCTTGCTGGGCCCACCCGGTTGAAGCACAGTCCAGACAGTCCCGACGACTGGGGAGGATAGTTTGGACCGCTGATATCCAGGGAGACGACTACAACGACGAACATCCTGAGCACTGACTATTTGACTAAAGCAAACAATTTTCGACAAGTGCCGAACATGCCATCGATCTTCCGACCTTGTTCCAGGATATCGGTCCTGCCAAACAGACAGGCGCATTTACAAAGTCGATTCTGACAGCAATGATATTCATTCGCCGAATGTCGTCCGAACGGGTACTACGCTTCCATAGGGCATTTTGGCAGTTTGGCCACCCTGGTGGCATGCCATCTACGTACGTGTATCACTAGTGTGTTACACCTCATGAGGAGCGCTTGCGGAACATGAAGTCCCCGAGCTCCTGGAACCCATGAAGATCGCTTTAGCGGCCGTTGCCTCCAAAGAAGCATGGCATCGTCCTCTGAAGAGGATGTTTAGTGGACGATCCGCAAACCACTGCAAGCCTCCTTTGCTCCTTGGTGGCTTTTTCAAATCGGAAGCGATCCACTCCTTCCACTAGGTTATATCATTCATATATGTATTTTCAGAACCCCGGTTTCTCGTGTGGCCTGCGTTTGTTAGAAATCTTCAAGCAATCATGGTGTTGTCCAACAACATCCTCGACCAAACACCAGAGGTCATCGCCAAGTGGCCAAAAGCCAACTATGTCAACCCTGAAGAGCTAACATGGCTACCAATATATACATGTATATGGTTTGCCGCTGCCACTGTCATGGTGGCAGTGCGTTTTTGGCTACGCTTTCGAGGACACGCTGGTAGACTGGGCCTGGATGACGTGAGTAGTCAGCTTGCAATGCACAACAACCAACCGAGCGATATCTGATGTGTCAACACAGGGTCTACTATTACCTGCCTGGTTCGCTGCTGCATTGTTCACAGCTGTCTCTGTTGTCTTCAGTGAGAGAGCCAATGGTGGTCGCCACGTTTGGGACGTTAAGCCGAACTTGCGCCCATATGCGGTACTGTGCATGTGGCTCGCTCAGTTCTCCTTCCTAATTTGCAGCGGCTGCACCAAAGTATCTATCCTCTTCTTCTACCGTCGCCTAGTCACTGGCACGTACTCCAAGAAATGGTACTGGTGTGTCTGGTTTGCAATTATCTTCACGATCTTGTACACCGTTGCATTCTGCATCATGCTCCTTATCGACTGCAGACCGACGAAGGCGTACTGGATGGCCTTCGATCTCAAATACGCTCTTACTGCCGACTTCACTTGCCTCGCGGACAGCAATGCCATCAACGCTACGGCTGGTGTTTGCGCCGTGCTCAGCGATCTTTACGCAGTGGCACTGCCCTGCATCATCACCTGGCATCACGATGTCCCGCGGCGACAGAGGCTCGCACTCAATGCTATCTTCTGCCTCGGATTCGTTGTCGTTGCAGCTGGTGGTGTGCGGACCTACTGGCTAATAAGTGAGTGACCGACCATTCGAGAAATCAACAAATTCGTGTTGCTGACCCGCCATCGCAGTGACCAGTACCGCATTGGATCCCATCCGATCCGCCTTCATGCTCTTCGTCTGGGCTCAATTCGAATTGCAGGTCGGCATCATGTGCGCTTCTGCACCTGCCCTACGCGTCTTTTTTCGTCGCTACCTTGGAGGCACTACCCAGAACTCGACCAATCAGAATTCGACCCATCCGTCTTCGCACGGCACTTTGCCCAGCAAGTCCATCACCGTCGTTCGCGATACAAACATCGACTTCGAAAGGAACGGCGCTGCCGCTCGCCCAACAGAGAAGTTGGAGACTCATGAGCTGCACGACCTTCGAACACCCATCTCGGAAGATGGCGAGGACGGGCTATCGGATACCAGTCGGGCGCAGGAGGAGCGTGACCTCACTCGTTATTCACACGAGGAGAGTCATGTTGGAAACAGTCGATCGAGCTGGCTCGATACTGCTAGCGCCAAGCGACAGAGTTACGCGCCTAGAATTTAGCTGGAGACGAGACGAGATACATGTAATTTAATGAGACTGCTGGCTATAGAACAGCAAATGGTACATACATTCTACCACTTCATGCATAATTGCTCTTCTCTGACATCAAATTTCTCTTTGACCGGATGAGCCAGCGACGAGAACGCGTAGTGTTTCTAATGGTACCACAGAGACATATCTCCTGTTTACAAACATTTGTTGAGCACACTATGCCGCATGCTCTGCTCAAAGCATAGCCAGGACAGCAAGACCTGCACCAACAGCGGCCATAGGAAGGCCTGTGGCAGCAGCAGCAAGGTTGTCCGACGCAGAGGCTGCAGTAGTAGATCCAGAGGCGGAGCTTTCGGCTTGCGTGGATGCACGAGCGGTAGAACTGCTAGGCGCAGAAGTGCTGGCTGCCTCAGAGGCGTCCGAGGCAGATGAAGATGAAGATGCACCGCCATCGTTGTGGGTAGTGAAAGGAGCGCTAGACGACTGGCCGGAGATGACGATAACACTGGAGGTCTCTTCGGGGTCGACATCCGTGGTGGAAAGGGTGCCGGCACTGCCGGTTTCTTCTGGTGCCTCGGCCACGTCGGTAAGTTGGCTCAGGCTGTCGAAGTCGAGACCAATGTCGGAAGCCTGGGCCTCGATGCTGCTGAGGAGAGCTGGGTCTGCGGTCGCGGTGAATTGGTCGAGAGTGGCCAGGACGGCGGAGATGTCGGCCTCGACGTTGCTGACAATCGCGCTTGGGTCTGCGGTCGATTCTGCGAGAGCGGAGATGACGCTATTTTGCAGGTTGGCGGTTGCGGAGGCCAGGGCGGCGGTGTCGAGGTTCTCAATCGCAGACAGGACGGACGCGGCGTACTGGGAGCCATCCTGGGCTGAGGCGAGGGCAGCGAAGGCCGTCAGGTGGCTAAGGACCAGGCTTGAAGACACGAACATGCTGGGCTTTGAACAAGGTAGAAGAATCGTCGTTGTGGAATGGGAAGAACGTGTGAAAGTCGATTACAGAGAAGAAACCAGGAAAGAAGTCAGTAATACGAGATGTGCGCGTGCTTGCATCTTCAGCTGCGGCCTGGCGATAGTTCACTGGAAATGAGACCGTGTTCAGACCCTGCGCCAAACAAGTGATTCGAGGCGATTGTAGCACTCCTTCGTGAACTCAGTTCCTGGCGGCTAATACCAATCGGCCTAGGGCGAAGCCTTGCATGGCTACATGTGGCTGCACGCACGGCCTGTTGGTATAGGGCGTGATAGGGCGTGAACTCTACAAACGAGGCATCTTGTGCGGACGCCCATGCTGCTGGCACGTATGGCGCATTTCAATAGCTGCAAGTAGAAATGGGGAACACCAATAGCCGGAAGCAGATTGATACCATGGTATTCTGGTCTCATCTCATGTCGGCTTCCTGCACAGCCGATCACCCCTAGGATTAGGAACAAGCATTGTGGCATGAACGAAAGAAATCAATTGGACCGTCAATTTGCGGAGAGGATGCTTGCAGGAGCGCACTGGCACTCTACTGACGCGTTCTCGCACAAGCCTGAGAATGGCCCTGCCGATGTAAGGGGCAGTGTTAATCACGTGGCCCAAACAGGGTACAGCTCGCATGTATTACGTGTTGATGTATGCCTAACCTTGCATGAATGTTCTTCCACAAAGATTCACTGCAACTGGCGCCAACCCTATCGATAGGCGTCGCCAAACACTTGTCTATCATTATGTCGAATTGCTTGTTTGTATACGCAGAGGCTTTCAAGGATCAGAACTACTGTAGTGGCTAGTTGACCAAAGCATATTCGTCCATGCCTGGTATAAGCAATGTACAATTCTGGTAAGATCGAGCTTGCATGGACTGAGACAATTTTCGCATCCGCAATGATGTTCAATCTGAAAGTGCTAGTATCATATCGTAGTACAGACGAGGGGAAATCTCCTCATCGCGCAGTCTGTCGCATGAATTCTCCTCGACGAACCGGCGCATCCACTTAGCCGGTGTCTCCAGTCTCCCACTAGCTCGCGCTGACAGTAAATCCAATGCACCAAAGATCTTCTCCTGCTCTTTGGTAGACAAGCTTGAGATATCGCGGTAAGCAAGATGATCCCTCGCCAAAGGTAACAATCCGCGCCATATTTCATCAGCGCCATTACTGTCTCCATTGAATATAAAATCGAGGCTTGCCCATCCATCGTAATAAAGTGCTGACTCACCTGCCGAGCATCTAGACCGCGCGACGAACCGGAAAAGTTGATCAGTTGCTGCATTGTGGTCGCTCGCGCGATTCATATTGTCCTCCACGGCTGAGATTGGAATCTTCAGATCCAGTTCGAAATGTTGTATAGTCTGTTGTAAGACTCGCAGCGCAACGACAAGCGCCGCATTCTCCATGTCGCTTGGCTGGGCCTCCATTGGGCGAAACTCAACGCGCCAGGGCAGGCTGTCATTCGTAGTAGACAGAACAGGCAGCTTGATCCTCACGTGAGGCCACCAAGTCGACATGTGAGTATACAGGGATACCATTCGCATTTCCTGCGCCAGATTCGACGTATCATCAGATTCAGACATGCATGCAGTTCGAATCAGTGGGTCTCTTCCTAAGATATGTGCAAAGTAGGTGGCAAGGGCAGGAGGAACGCCATTCTTGCGCAATTCAGATCTAGGCTCTTTGGCCGATCTCAAGGTTCGGTCGTTCATTCGTCTGGCACATGTAGCTTCTTCGAGATACATTGGCGTGCATCCCGATCGTGGCTGAAGGCGTGGCTTTTCCGAGGACTTGCGATCATCCCCAGCCCAAGACATGGCTTTCCAACGTGTATCAGTTGCAACAAGTCTGCCCTTGTAAATAGGCGTTGCAGCACTGAGCGCCAGCATCAATGGTCCCAACGGTACCAGTTGGTCGTGAAGTCGGCAAGCTTCTTGTAAGTTGTGTGCGGAGAATGTTGCTTGAAGAGCACATCCTCCCCAGCTGTCGACCGCATGTCTGATGTTGATTGTTGGCTGTTTGTAGTCTGAAGACAGGGGAAGGCTTTGCATTGTGTAGCCACACTGATTTTCGAGATGTGGCGCCCTGCCCGGAAGTCTACTGAACATGTCCTGATATCGCGGCTTGTCCGTAATCAGTCCATCATAATCCATCTTCATCCGCGAGGACCCGAGCAAAGCAACGTTGGTCAGAGTGACTGCTCGTTCGTCGTCCGATAAGCAAGTTACAATTTTTCGTCGCCTGTAAATTTGACGATCAGCATAAGTAACTATCGTGGATTGGTGTTGACCTACCTTTCTCTTATATCGCTCTCGACAACCGCAAGGTCGCTTAGTGAATCACCGTAGGGGCGTCTTGGCTGACTTTCGAGCATATACTTGCATGCTTCGAGGTCGAAAAGCTCTTCCGGAAATCTTCGCTTCAAATTGCTGAGAACCTGAGAGCCCCTCAAGGACAGGTGCACTTCGCGAGCTTCATGCTTGAGACGAAGAATGAGGTACTCGACTTCATCACCCCAGGTGGATGAATCTGTGCTCACTGCTCGGAGAGACGACCAGCGCTCTGCCAAAGTCTGACATTTGCTAATTAGTACTTTGACATATCCGCTGGACACCTGCACGCGCCGCTTACTTGAAGGCTTCGCTGTTTGATCGTCTCGACTTGTTCGAGTCGACCTTCTCGAGCTGTCTCTTGCTTGTAAGTTATTCTGCACACTTTAGGGCTTAACCTGGCAGACGACCTGAAGATGATGGAACGCAACCGCAATATGGTGTGTAGCGACATCAAATGGAAATGTTCGACCAGACGCAACGCGTGCCGCTCATCGGAAGACGAGTTGTCCTTCCAGTCGGCATCAGCCTATATAGTTTGGTAGCGTCTGTCCTGTGAGGAGGGAACACGAGAGGCACACCGCATCGGGGTCCAGTGTCTCGGACTTGGTGGCTCAGAGGCGTCAGCTCTATTTGCCTGGAATGGCGATGATTAAGAGATGTGGATGAGCAGTGACCAGGAGAGTCGCGTGCATGTGTGTGGAGTATCGGGTCGCTCGCCATCGATGATAGGCTGCTAGCTAATCGTGGTCAACTCCATGTCTGATCATGTTCGCACGTGTAAGCCACCCAGAAAAGCGATCGACGCTCCCGAACTACATACGGGCATTGCAAAACAGATGCGATGCTCCTTACCGTCTTTTCCCACGCGGATGCATGATAAGCTCAATCTGTACTCACGCCTGCTTGCGAAATCAGGTAAGAGGGCTCAATATCCTACCTTCTAGGCTGCACACAAATGGATTTCTTTGTCTGCCGATCGAGCCATCGGAGGCCAATTGCATTGATATTATGGCATCATGCAAGTGGTCCAGGCTCTACTCCCGTTGCATGAGTCCCGTTGAGGCACCCGCAGCCGGCACGACGCAAGAAGCTGGATGATCAGTGCAGCCAGACTGTGCGACCATAGCGACGGATTTTCTTGCTTGGTCACGTTCCAGCCGAGGTAAATAGCGGTGTCAGTAACCATGAGCAGTGCTGGTGGGATTGTACATCATGCGATCAGGAGCGGTGTATGTGTCTCAAGTCTTGTAGGTATAGAGACTTGCTGTATGTTAGTAGAGAATGCTCTTGCCCGAAGCACGTGATGGCAAGCAATGACGTCTCATGAAAAGGAAGACGCCCTGTGCTCCGAGAAACACGTTGTCAAATGTTTACAAACGCAACCTTCAATTTTCCCGGAACAATCATTTTAGTCTCCGAATGTCCCCTTGGATGTATTTGTCGACTGTCAAGCGGTATGCGTCCATTGGTAGCTGGGAAGGCGACAATAATGCCATTTTCCAGCATTCTTGCACATGGCGCTCCTCGCTTATCAGTTCCTACTCGCTTAACCGCAGTGACGTGGATCTCCTGTATGAGCGGGCAATTCTTTTGAGATACGTCGTAGACGCCGAGGGCCGAAAAGGCTCCTTCACGATATGTCACTGTTTAGTGTTCTAGCACGCACCAAACGGCCTGAGTCTCTCTACATTGACACCACCGTGAGCTGTGCTCATGGCTGCTTTACCGCCCAGAACCAAAGCCAGCCCTGCATACCGGCGAAATGGCTCGCTCCAATCTTGTGAACCATGTCGGAAACGTGAGTCCAGATAAGTTGCCACGTAACTGCCAGCCACGTTAACCATTGCCCGAGCACAGGAAAGCTTCGGTGTGACCATGCTGTACCTTGTGGGCGCTGTGTGCGACGCCAAACCGCTCACCACTGCTCCTATGAACAGCCAGGAGAAGAAACAGCCAGGATACAGCGTAGACGAGAGCGGACAACAGTACATACCAACGCGAAGAAGCACAATCAGGCATTGACGTCCCAGCTTCTCTACGAAGGTAAAGGCCTCCAGACAATCCCGCTTCTTCGTCTGAGCGAGCCATGTGCATCGTTAGACATTCCGCGTCCAGGTCTGTCATTGGCCCAGCCGGAAAGCTTCGCGAGTTCCCTTTTGCTGGAGGTATCTGCCAACCCAACCCAGGTGGGTTTCATGGGCAGCTCAAGCTATTCGGCCGTATTCGATCAGATGAATAAAAGTCTGGGCTTACGGGAAACAGCAAATGCCTTGGGCTCGGCGGTCTACGCGGCGCCTGTACCAGAAGATCTCACGTAAGGGTGCTCACGTTTTGTTCCATCTGCGAGATCTCGAGATGCTCGATACACTTTTACAGAGGTGACCTTCCCTTGGTGATGGCTACATTATTCTCGGACCTATATATCGTATCTGGATGCGAGAGATCACGGGACACCTGGGGCCCGCCCTGGGCCAAGCAACAAGCCCGGATGAACGCTTTAACATGTCTCTTATGTTATGGCGGAACACTCGCACGCCAACCGAGATCGACAGAGCGACCACCGCGAGCGAATGGGCGCAGCGCACCGCAGGCCAATACCTCCGCTGGGAAGTCGTAGGTCTGTTGTTCTCTACCATTGGCATCGTGAGCGGTAGTCTCAGCAATTGGGATACGATGTTTGCGTCACGCCAGGGCAGTGTCAAGGACAGGCCGACTTTGGTGCGGTCGATGTTGGATTTGGTCAATCATTGCATCGACTTCTGCAAGGTCTGCATGAGGCACAATGATTTATATGCGTGTCTTCTAGTAAGTCTACCCTGAGAATGCTGCATTGGTAGCACTCTCGATGCTTGAGCTGATGCGTGGAATAAAGTATGAGAGTCTACTCTTATTGGAACATTGTAGAGGTGACCTCTAGAAGTATGTCAATATTGTACTAATTTGGCCCGCGCTGACAACTCTTGATCCGAAGCTTCTGATATCTGGCTACGGATGAGCGAGGTCTCTGCTACCATCTCCATCCTGGGGCTACATCAAGAGAAAAACGTTAACGATAAAGTACCGCTTTTCATGTGCGAACTTCGCACACGATTGTTCGAACAGGTGTACGCGCATGACAAGGTCTGTTCAACTAAAACACATGGCTTTTTGAGCAGTGGAATGCTGATGACGGTCAGTTTCTTGCGACTTATCTGGGAAGACCGCTTCACATAAGCTACCGGTATTGCATCCGACAATCTTCGCTCGAGCTCAGCGACGATGAAGTATGTTCTGAGGAGACAGAGCTGACACTGGCATTGTCACGACTGGAGAGCGGTGGCAAGGCACTGCAGCGGCCGCACCGTACCAGCTGGCGCCGCGCCTGGTCTGAGCATGCCCTCATCCGGGAGCTCATTCTCGAGATTGCGATCGGGCCCGGCATAGATGACTTGGACGTTCGAGTACGGTAGGCAGACAGCCTCGCTCGCCCGCCACCAGTTGCGCTGACACCGATCAGGGAGCTTAAATCGCGCATTGTGCAGGCGAACAATGCAATGTCGGGATTTGCGAAGACCGATCCTGAACAACTATTGCACGACGTACAACATTATGTCGTCCGAATCATCCCAGGCTGCGACGTTGAGTGGCAACCTATCGATGTCATGCATCTAATTGCGGTGCAGTGCGGTATGCGCCACACAGACTTCTTGTTGGAGCGTGCGCTTGTTCTTCGCCAAAAACTGGAAAGTAGACGCCTTGTACCTAGTGCAAGCAGTTTGCTGAGACTAGTGCTTAGAATTGCAATGATGAAAGACTATTGCATTGACTTCCAAAATAATTTGACAGGACTGGTATGATTGAGTCTCTTTGACTTTATCGCTTGTGTACTGATCATTGACACAGCTTGCATTCTAGGCCGTACCAAGTGCTGGCGTTCTTGCACTGGAGCTACTAAAGCAGGAGCAATCGTCGGGTGCCGTTCTCGACCCGCTGCCACGATCGGAGACGATACAGCAGTTGAGTGTTCTCGTTCCTGTGCTGGCGGCTGTCGGACCTGCTGAAGCCAATCATGCAATCTGTGCACAAGGTAGATTGGTGCTGCAGCGTATGCTCAACCGAATCTCTTGGAGCCTCCTCCGAAGCAAGTCCCTAATATATCCACTGACGAAGGACTGGATCTGGATTGGTTTGATTCCATGCCTCCGTATTTGGCCGCGCAGAACGATGCGATGTTTATGCAATGGCTGAGCGGCGATGGGCTCGAAGGGATTTAGAAAGTACAGATGATCACAATATGTTTGATTCCCAAAACACAGCAACACTTACACACGGCAGACCAATCTGTGCTTCTCCAAACAGCTTCATGAAGGACCGGTCTTTTTCTTCCATTTAGTCTTGCCATGCCATTGCGGTCTCATCTTGACTGTGATGTCTAAAGAGCAGGCTGGTCTTCAAAAGCTCCCAGGGATTTGGGGTACATGGCTAAATGTTCACCAAGCATAAGTAATTGACGCCATACAAACTAAGAAAGCGAATGCAGGGCAGAACGAAGTATTACAATCGATATCAAGAGTAGGATGTTCCCGAGATTGAGCGTGGCAAATGAAGCGAACCCAAGCGAGGGCCGAAGGTCGAGCGGCGACGATCGAGGATCGAGGGCCGAACATGAACATCTCTCACCACTCCTAGTCTGGAAGTTTACAATCAGGCGCCTAACAGCAATGATCCCGACGATCGAGTGTGTCAAAGTGGGGCCTCATGCGAGTTGCCATTCAAAAAGCAATGCTGCAAAGGGAGCCCTTGGCATCATGACACGGCGTTATCAATATGTTCCTGCCTACCTCGATCGTCTTTCTGCTCTTTCTTGACCTAGGATAGAGGTCATGGCTACATTTATCTATAACGACTGGCGCTCGGGGTCACAAGTTCCCCATTCGTGCCGAGAATTCAACTTTACATTATTCTTTGAAGCGACCTTCCTATCGGCTGTCCCCTCCGCCATACTTATGATCTGTCTTTCTGTAAGACTATGGAGCATAATGAAAACACCTGTAAAGGTCCGAAGCAGTATCTTGTTGCTGCTCAAGGCGGTATGAGGTTGCATCATTGGGAAATTGACTGGCACATCTCTAACTGACTGTGCCTCTGTAGGCTGTCCTTGGCTTGATCATGATCTTGCATATCATCAATCTCATCTTGATCGCCACTACACCTATCTTAAGGGAACTCCGCTTCTCTTGCAGCTGGTAACCTCGCCGTTGTCGCGACATGATCAATCATGGCCGCATCTTAGTACGAGCACGCTCGATGAGTGGCCCTGTCTTCTATCCTACAGGCCTACTTCTTTACAGTGATCCTGCTGGATGCGGCCAGAGTAAGGACCTTATGGCCGATGGATAACCTGCCGCCAGCCATACTCTTGAGCCTCAATCTCGGCTTTAGGTGCTGATGTTTTCGTTGGAATCTGTGAGGAAGACGAATCCTCTCACAGTCGATGCCTCTAACGAGGAGCAAAGTGGGCTCTGGGACCGGGCGTTGTTCTCCTGGCTATCATCAATGCTTCAGAAAGGCTGTTCTGATACCCTCACGCTGAAGTTTTTGCCGACCATCGACTCCGCACATGACTCAAGGCCTTTACATCACCAGCTTCTTGGCAACTGGCATAGGAGTAAGCAAACTGATCACCGAGAGAAGCACAGTGATCTGATTTGAGTTAGAGCCATCGAGCAAGAAATATGTCTTTTTGTTTGCAACCTTAGGGCCTACTGGTCACAATTTGTTGCCGCTGTTGTTCCCAGACTCTCTTGGACAGCGTTCAAGTTTGCGCAGCCTTTCCTTATCAACGCCACAATCATCTGGGTAGACTCTGCGCAGTCTCCGAGTTTAAAAATGCTGCATCCGGTCTCATAGCAGCGTATGGACTGGTTTACATTGGCCTGGCGCTCTTACAGGCTTTGTATTGGCAACACACCTACCGATTTATCGTCGTGGTTCACGGAGCGTTGATCTCTATGATATTCCAGAAAACATTGATGGTCAACCCGACAGACGAAATACGTCATGACCCTATGGTCATTATGGTAACGGACAGTGTTCTGGCTTCAATGTTGGGCGAGAAATGAGTTGGCTCAGCCATCTCAACGCGTTGGGTTCTATTTGGGCATCTACATTTTTCTGAACGCCTTTGAAAGCGTACTTTTCCTGCTCGCTTGTTGCTAAGTAGGTTGTCATGGTGCTGGCCATCCCCAAGCACTGACCACACGGTCTAGGCTCAATATTGTCCGCATGATATCTAAGTCGGCCTTGAGCCTCCACAGGTCTCTTTTAGAAAGCGTGATTAGGTATTGCGGACCTTACGTCAGAAGCGACCAGAACTTAATCTGACTGTTTGGAACACACAGTGCACCTTTTGACTTCTTCGTTAGAACAGACATCGGCACCATCACAAACAGGTTCAGTCAAGACATGGAGCTCGTGGATATGACACTTCCGCTTGCGGCGTCAAACGCAGTCTTCTGTAAGTATTACCCAACGCTACGCCTCTTTGCCAGTGCGTGAATTAACGGATGATTGATGTAGCCGCTACAGGATGCATCATGGATGTCGTATTAGTAATGATCGTTGCGAGATGCCTCTACAAAGCCAACTTGGACCCCTGTGCCCGCAGTCCTGACGAACAGATAGCTTCGGCACTTAAACAGGTCGGGCTGTGGGCGTCTGTGACATCCAAGGGCGGATTGAACGGTGATATGCATGCGGAGCAGTGGTCTCAAGGAGAACGTCAGCTGCTCTGTCTTGCTCACGCTATACTACAAGAGGGTAACGTACTGATCCTTGATGAGATTGCTAGCAGGTGAGTGACTTCATATCCAGCCGCCCAAGTACATAGATGGCTGGCACTAAACAATGCTGACAATCTGCAGTGCCGATAGCAACACGGAAGCCGTTATGCAAGATGTCATCGACCGCCATTCTGCATCGCACACGGTTCTTTCAGTCATGCACCGGCTAGCGCATGTGCGGAGATACGACAAAATTGTTTTGTTGAAAGCTGGAGAAGTGGTCGAGTTCGATGATCCCACGGTCCTGCTTGCTAAGCCTTTAAGATTTGCCGCGCTTTATGCTTCAAAGGATGAGTGAAGACCGCAATGGCAGAAGTTCCGGGACGGTCCAGCACCAGCAACAACAATGGTGGTGATAATTTTGTACACAAGCCGTGCCTTTTCTCGGTGGGAAATGCCGGAGCGATGAATACATCACATTCCTTGGAAAGATAGAGACGAGATCTCTGCGTGATTCTTCAGCTGGTCGTATCGTGAACTGTGTTTTTCACTGTGGTGACGCAAAGGCTGATAGTGTCTGTTCAGGCTAAGAACAACTTTCGTGTAAAATCGCGAAGGGGAGTACTGGTATGGCGCTGCGTTCAAACGCGCTGCAGCCGAAGCTACGTCATCCTGATTCAAACAGTATTTGACTGCATTCCGATAGTATCTTGAGGTGGCTCGGTACACCATGGAGATAAGCTCGGAGGCAGACACAGACACGCCATTTGGTGGAATTGTGGCAAATTTGTGAGCTGTGAATCGGACTGAACGGTGGCCTTGTACCACGGATATAGGACAGGTAAGAGCAAGTTCCGAAAGCAGTACAGCAAGGGATAAAAATATACGCCCTTCGAAGTAAGGCTGACAGCATGGGAGAGTCTGTATGTTGTCAATCCATGAATCATAGAGCACTGTGACAATGTTGCGGATACTCACAGATGAACATGCTCGCTGGATTAGTGCCGGTATCCTATCACTGCCGCCGAACTGCGCATGTCTGATCTTACAGCTGGACAGGCCGTCTACCCAAGGGGACCCCCACGCGAGCATAGTCCATGTCGCTATACACATGGCAGCCCTGGTACACTCGAGCTTGACGCTCTGGCGACAAAGCTCTTGGCGATCAGGTTGGAGTTTTGTCAGTGCTTCGAGGTTGTGTTGAATTGTCCCGCCTAATGACCCTGTAGGGTCTCCTATGGCCACGTTTGAGAGAAGTTTGTTCGTCAAATCGTGACCATCATCAAGATCGAGGTGATATGCCGCGGTAATGCGGCAACAAGAGAATTGTTGGTCTGATGCGTAGGTCGACTGGCGAATTGCTATCAGCACATCAGGTCTTTTGTATAGGCGAGGTGAGGAACAAGGACAAGGAAAGTCCGATCATAGCGCAAGACGAACAGGAATGAGTGCTCCCTGGAAATGAGATAGAGAGTGCATACTTTTAGGAGAGTGACAGGAAGTTGATCGGTGGCATCAAGCTGGCATGATTCGGGTTCATCAAACAAGGTAGATAATAGCGCCCATTCAGCATCAACGCGAGTCAAGTTTTGATGGACACCCGTCAAAGCTAAAGACAAGCGCCGAGCGCGCGCTCTTAGGCGTAGTACTGACCTGACGTCCTCCCTTGAGGGCTGCTCACGGGAGCCTGAAGTCTGCTGTTGATGGTGGTAGTACAGCCGTGATGTGATCTCCAGATCATCTACAAGTCTTCTCAAGCGATCGACCCCTCCTGCTATAAGGTTATTGTCCCACAAGGATGTCGCTAGCTGGCGATAGATATGGAGATGTGCTGCGCTTGTGTTTGGCTGCGGTAGTGGAAATAGGCCTCTCAGGAGCGCTTCTTCTTGACTTTGTAGCGTGACCTTCCAACCCTCAAATGCGCGCCGCTCGAACCACTGTCGACCATAGAGAAGTTGGTGGAGGCTTTTTTGTTCCTCGAGTATCCTTTGCTTGCGACTTTCGATTTCCTCAAATCCGTCATCGCCCCAGAGGAAGCGCAGTTCCTGTTCCGTCGTGCGGCCAAGCCGGCCGTGCCATTGTCTTGCCCACTCTTTCAACCGCTGCTGACATGTTCGCAAAGACAGATCGTGTATTTTCAATCTGCTGCTGGTGTGCCTTGCTGTATCGATAGTGTTGGCAGTGCGCTCAATCGTGCTGGCCATGAACCCAATCAGCCCGGCGGCTAGGCCGACAGCTCCGGCGATGGAGAAAGGGTCGACAACCATGGAAGCTTTGAGAGTGAGGTACTCTCACAGCAGTTTTGTGTTTATGAGGCGACTATCAAGCCAGAGGTAGCTATCTCGACAGAAATGGCCGTGCAAGCAGTACACCACCATCTGTTCCAAACTGCTTGCAGGATCTAAGCGCCCTACATCGTGAACCAGGCTGAGGCGGGCCGTCTGCAGAGGTATCCTGACGCCACCATTGTTGACCAGCCATTTGATTGGTGTCACAGCTGCTGCATGTTCCGGTCTAGACATGCTAATCCGCAGCACGCTGCATACCGCGTCTGACATGATTCACACGATATGAAACTGCGACGAGTCTTCGGAGGAAACAAAACATGCAAAACCACCGCATTCTGCTCCCATCAGCATTCAAACGGAAATGACGGAGGCCTCGCGTTATGCCGGAATACTGCGAAGTGCTGCGAGAGTGAACATACAGGCTCCTCCTACAGGCAACATTGGCTCAACTTCGACGACCTCAGACACGACTTTGATCCGCCTAGGTGAACTGTCTCGAAGGGCTGATGCCATACTCACGACTCACTGGCAAAGCCTTTTCGATATGGGTTTGGCCATGCGGTTCAATAGCGCCACGCTTGCTTCGAAATACTGGACACCTCATCCACTGTCAAGGGATGCACCTGTGGTCATGTTTCGTCACACACTATCTAACTGCAGTGGGGAAAATCTCAACTTGTTAGACGATTCACTACAACTTGGAAATCACTCTCTGGTTCATCTTGTCGAGAGTGCTACGGTATCCGAACCAAGTACTAAAAGGTAGTTCAGAACTACTCATTCATCATATATTACACTGATGGTCGGTTAGTACTGACTATGCAATGAAGTCTCGCGAGTGCCGTCGATTCGTTCTCAGAGGTCGTACATAACATTACGAATATTGTTGATGCCTGTGGAAAGTCTTGGGATCTGGATTCGGACTCCAGTGAGATCGATAGTCCAATTGAGGTAAGCACATCCGATTGGGGATAATCACATTCGCCGCTGTATGGCGTGCGTGTGCGCTTTTTAAGCCCCACGAAGAGATGTTTCACGAGCAGAGTCATGGCCTCTCCAACATATGCCCGGCATCCTAATTCATTATCTTCGCAGGCTACCAACACCGGCAATGCACGCCCGAACGTGATTACAGGGGTTGACTACACTTCCCAGTCAGCTATCCCGCGGCCAGACTCAGAGATACCACCGCTCATCGACGTACGCAAGCGTCATTCTTCAGGACTCGAGTCTGGATATGTGGCAAACGAACTTACCGGTCATGACCGCTCAATTGGAGCATCACATCCTGGCTTAAGCGGTGCGTTCCAATATGACCCGTGGGACGATATCGCACTCTCAGGCTCACCATCACAATCCACTCTTAACATGGATAAGATGCCTGCAAAGGCAATCAGTCAAGATGCACAACAAACATCCGGCTACCATCAGGGCCCATGGAGTTCCACTTCCGAAACACAACCGCCCATCAAAAAGAAGCGAACAGATACTCCATGGACCCCAGCCGAAGAGCAGCGACTCAAGACGATGCGGGATGCTGGGAATTCTTGGAGCGAGATTAGCGAAACCTTCCCACTGCGTACGGAAAGTTCAGTGAAGAAGCATTGGTACAAGGTTTGTACAACTCGAGTATTCAGGTGACGCAAATGCGCATAGTAATGACAATTCCCTTCGCATACAGGACATGCACTACGCCGAGTTCGCGGAGGATGAGGTATCGTGGTTGAACACACTACATGTTATCGAAATCTGCTGACGATAGCCAGAGCGCGGCACTCAAGCAAGCAATGGAAGACTACGAAAACAAAAAGTGGAAGATCATTGGAGAAAAGGTTGGCAAGCCCGCCAAGGTAAGTGTGTTGCCAAAGTACTTTATCTCAAATGATCTGGATCGTTGAAAAACGAATGTTTTCTATGTAGCCCTCGAGTTCCTGGGCGTGTAGAGTCTTCTGCTTTGATTATACGTGTGGCAATTTTCACAATTGGTCTTGCTCTTGTGCTGGACGGACAACGCTGATGTCTCGAACAGGCTTGCGAACAATTTGCCAAAGAACAAGGATGGAAGATATGACAGCTGGGAGTTTTGATGGTCACCGCTCCTCTGACAGCAATCCGCCGCTTGTCCAACCTTGTGCGAGCGTCATGCACAATCTAGACCGCATGTATGAACATGCTTATAGAACTTGAGACGCATAAGGAACGGATTAGATGCGCTGCGAGTATACAAAGATATAAAGTCAATGCTGCACATCGAAATTTTGTCAGTCTTCAGCACTGAATCTATGGTAATAATGGCCGAATCAGATGGCATGCATCGGAGGATACATGGAATAGATATGGTCGTATGTAGATTAATAGCAATGACGCCTTCAAGCTTCAACTTCCGGCCATCGAATGTCCGACAAATAGCGTCCTTATCCATTGATATTTCATCATTGTCAAAGCCATATGTCATGTTCGGCTTCTCTGCAACACTTTTGTCATTGCGCAGTCATTCAAAATGCCCACGTCCTTGCTTGACCTCCTCTCCATCGACCTAATCCTCCGACAAACGGCACCTTACCTCTCGATACCAGCTCTTGTGTCGCTCTCAGCAACAAACAAATCCTTCCGCTCCCTCATCAACACAGACGCCGAAGCATGGCGCTATCTAGACCTGAGCAAAGCAAAGTCAGGCACAATCGACACGTCGCCCATTGATGCCGGCGGGATCTCGTGGCGAACAGAGCGGATGGATGAAGCTCTGACGGAAGACGACTTCTACTCTGGCCCACTTCGCGGGATCTTCTCCAAGCTACATATCAAAGGCGTTCTACGATTTGTACATACGCTGATTCTCGATGGACTTCCGGTGCCGGCGGATCTGGTTCGTGAGATCATAGCCGAGGATCGTTTCAACGTGAGGGTCCTGAGTTTGAGGGATTGTAAACATCTCAATCATACCAAACTACAGCAGGTGCTACGATATGCTGTCAGGACTAGGCGACCGGATGATTCGCCTAAGCTGCGTGCGCTCTACATCTTCGGACGCAAGGACTCGCCTTCACTTCCACGACCGAAGGCCGAGATACAAACCACCACAACACAACAAGCCCCGAGCGGTATTCTTGCATCAGAAGGAGCGCAAATAGGTTCGGAATGGAACTCACGATCTTCAGCTACATTGAACGAGAGCCTCCCCAGTGACGACCAACAACGATGGTACGACCGCTCCGGCCGAGCCCTCACCCGCACCACATCAGCCTGGGCAGACACCCTGCAGGCCTGCCAAAGCATCATCGCCTTCGACGCGATCCTCTGCCGCGGACCCCGTCACGACATTGCACTAACTCCCGGCAAAGATTTCCTTCCACCGGCGATCGCAGGCGTCGCTCTGGGACCCCAAGGCTGCGAGACCTGCGGGACCTGCCCCGAAGGCCCAGCAGTGTTTGGACAGACTGATGAAACCACAATACCCTTACTGGCTCCGCCTCCAATCCACTCATCCACCGTGCGCGCAGCCCAAAGACCCGAACCCACGCACGGCACATTCCCGCCCTTCCTCGCCCGCTGCGAAGACTGTCTGCGCGGCCGCTGGTGCGAGCGCTGCAACCGCTGGTGGTGCGAGACCTGCTACGCAGAGCCCGTATCCCGAACAACAACATCAGACGCGCCTCTCCCTCCAACACCCACGTTACCTGCGTCGATGTTTTCGCAAGTCCACGTCCAAAGCGTCGAATGGGCCGGTCCAGCAGCCAGCGGTCCAGCGACCAGCCAAGGCGCGCCGATAAAGGTATATTCTAAGCTTTGTGTTGAGCATTGCCTGGTGGGCGAGATGATGATGTCTGCGGATGGGTTTTGGGGGTGAGAGAAGAAGCTGTGAGCAATGACCCTCTTGAGATACCTCACAAACCCATCCCATCGTGTGATCCGATCCATCCATCACAGACAACAGCACGTTTTTCGTCTTCCCACTACCAGGGCCACGAAAGTGCTCACTAGAACTGACACAACACTGCACAGGTCGGCGTGCACCGCGATTGTTTCGGCTGCGGTCGAACGTGCGAAGAGTGTAAAGTGAAGTACATTCGGACGTGTCGGTTCTGTCGAGCAGAGTATTGTGTCATTGACAACGAAGGCTCGTCGGAGACGGAGGTTCGTGTCAATGTGATTTTCTTTTGAAGATGATTGAGACATATGGCTGACCTCGCTCGCAGTGCGACTGGTGTAATCAGGGTGGTCGGCGGACGAGGGAACAATTCTGATGATTGAAATCATGAGGTTTGGTCTTGGGCACGTCGATGACTCGTCGCCATGTTGGATGATAGCGAGACACAGCATAGTGTGAAGAAAAGAGTACTTCGTAAAGTCCTGGTCAAATTAATGTAGTATCAGAAGAGCGAAGAACAACTCCCGCAGCATCCTGCATTCCGTCCCATCTTACAAGCCTCCCTTTCTTTTGTACAAAGTCCTCAAGACCAGAAAAAAACAATTGCGCATCGTCCGGAAAAGTCCAGCCCCATAACACCTTTTAATGCATACACAAATCATCTCCTGCCGTCACTTCCTCAAGACCTGAAAGCATTCCTGTGCTTCGCCAGCTCTTCCCTGATGCTGCCGCCAGTAGCCCTCCACCAGATATCACCGCCCCACCTCATCGCTCTCTCCGCTGCAGAAACAGGTCCGTCCACCGCAGGTCGCACATCAAGGTAGAACACCGGCTCGTCGTTCTCATCAGGCGGAGCAGAGTAGTAGTCGATCACATAGCGAATCTCCTTGCTCGACCCATCCGGCTGTCTGCGCTCCACGAACCAATCGTGGCGATCGAAAGGCGGGTTGTCCGGGTACTCCGACGGCCAGACCTTGGCCATGAAAGCCAGCATCCGCGCTTTCGGTGTGCGCTCGTTCGGGCGGCCCATGAAGCGCACCAACCTAGGCTCAAGCGACATATCCGTCTTGCCCTCCTCGCGAATAGCCTGCAGCGCCGCGCTCAGAGCAGCGCCCTCCTCGCCGCGCTTGCTCTCTTCCCAGCCCTTCAGCAACCCGCCGCCGAACCTGCGCTCCCACTCGCGAATCTCCTCCCATGCGCCCTCGTTCAGGAAGTTGTGCACTGACACCATGGCCTCGACGTGCTCGGCGGGGGTATCAGTGTAGCCCTTGCGCAGCATGGCGTTGTACATCTGCTGCGGCGAAGGGTACTCCCAGGTGCCGGTGCCGTCGCCGCGGGGGATGGTGGAGGCTTCGCGTTCGAGCGGGAGGGAGACGGCTTGGTGGTCGTCGAATTCGCGGGTGTTGGAGATGAAGGCGGGCATGTAGTTGAGAGGGTTCAATTTAGAGGCATATGAGGGTGTGGTGGTCGGTGGTGCGCTCATGCGCTCGTGGTTGACGGGGCATCCGCCTTTGCGTACTGCTTGGGCGTTTTCGGACTGAACTGGTGCTGGGGCTGGCGCGGGTACTTTCGCGGAGTTGTGCATGGGGCATTCTGGCTGTGGAGGCGTCAGCGACTGCGATGAGAGTGCTTAGAAGGGATGTGCAAGACGTACAGGAGGCGTGAGGATATCTTTGGGTAGAGGGTGCGGCGCAACAGTGCGCGCATCGTTCGGGGTCAAGTCTGCCCAGAACCAACCCATGGTGTGCTGTGGTGTGTGTAGTTGTGGTAGAGTGTTAAACCAGAGAGTATGGCGAGCTGTACAGATCGAAGGAGAAATGTTGGTCGCGAATGCACAAGATTGTTAGAAATTGGCAGCAGGATGTAGGGATGGTAGTAAGCAAGATCAAGATCAAGAGATCAAGCAAGAGTGGCGATCGACCCAGGGTTCAAACTTTTGCTCTAAACAAAGTCGACAAGCCCGAACCCTTCCGAGATTGCAACATGCGGACAAACATGGAACAGACCGGGACAATTAATTTTTGAGAATCTGGCATTGCCTCATATCACGTATTCGAGCTACGTGTACCGTAGCTCTTGTTATTCTATAGCACAAACGTCTTTGGTGAGACGCAATTCTTTCAAAGTCATCCTCTAAGACGACTTCTTGACGAGGCTCCTGCCCTCCTCTTCCATCTTCTTGCCGAACTTCTTCAGCCTGATGGCGTTCACGCTGATGAAGCCAGTGGTGCTCTCGGGAGCAAAGTCTCCAATCTCATCCATGGAGCTCTCGCTCTCGTCGTAGAGCTTCTCGGTGTCGGACCAGCGGCCAATGACGCTGAACATGCCCTTGTAGGCGCGGCAGCGGACGGAGCCGTTGACGGTCTTCTGGGAGGAGATGATGCTGTCCTCGAGGAACTCACGCTCGGGCGAGAAGTAGAGACCGTTGTAGAGGATCTTGGCGTAGTTGAAGGTGGTGAACTGGTCACGGAGAGCGCGGACTTCGCGGTCCATAACGAGACCCTCGATGTCGATGTGAGCGGCGCGGAGCATGGTAAGACCAGGGGTCTCGTAGCAGCCGCGGGACTTGAGGCCGATGAAACGGTTCTCGACGATGTCAACACGGCCGACACCGTGCTTGCGGGCAATGGCGTTGGCAGTGAGGAAGAGCTCGACGGGCTCGGTGACGCTCTTGCCGTTCTCGTAGTCGAGCTTGACGGGCAGACCCTTCTGGAAGTGGATGGTGAAGTCCTCGGGGGCATCAGGTGCCTTGGTGGGGTCAGTGGTCAACTTCCACATGTCCTCGGGAGGAGTGATGTTGGGGTCCTCGAGGATGCCGGCCTCGTAGCTGCAGTGTGCCATGTTCTCGTCCATGCTCCATGGCTTGCTCTTGGTGCTGGAGACGGGAATGCCCTTCTCGGCAGCGTAGTCGAGGAGATCGTTGCGGCCCTTGAAGCGGTTGTAGAAGACGGGGTCCCTCCAGGGTGCGATAACCTTGATGCTGGGCTGGAGAGCGTAGAAGGCCAGCTCGAAGCGGACCTGGTCGTTACCCTTACCAGTGCAGCCGTGGGAGACGGCGAAGCAGCCCTCCTTCTGGGCGACGGCGATCTGGGCACGGGCGATGACGGGGCGGGCGAGGGAGGTACCGAGGAGGTACGTGTTCTGAGATGTGTGTCAGCTTAGATTGTCGATGAATTGTTTCTCGATTGGTGCGACCAACCTCGTAGATTGCGTTGCAAGCAATGGCCGGGAAGCAGAGCTCCTCAACGAACTCCTTCCTGATGTCCTCGATGTAGCACTGGCTGGCACCGATCTTCAAGGCCTTCTCTTTGGCAGCCTCAAAGTCCTCCTCCTGACCAACATCGGCCATGAAGCAGATGACCTCGTAGCCCTCATCCTAATCATTGTTAGTGGACCGCAAACAAGCGCGTTGTGGTGTTGGGCGGCGCGACTCACGAGAAGGTAGCGGAGGATGCAGCTGGTATCGAGACCGCCGGAGTAGGCAAGGCAGACTTTTTGCTTAACCATTGTGAATGTGTGTGATGTGTATTGTGTGGATGAAGAAGGGAGAGAGAGTGAACAACCCAATGGCTCGACTATACATGCTGGGAGAAAATCCGGCGGTGACACACATCGGCCTAGCGATATCGATAAGGCAGCTTGTCGCTGTTTGGGGGGCGGATCAGCGAAGTCGGCCACTGACAGCCCTCGTAGAAGGCAGGCGCTAGGGCATTTTGGATCTAGTAAGTGAATGACTAACCCGCCCTTGCAAGACTCAAAAGATAACCCGGGGCGTCTGTGCTTCACTGTGCATTCGCCTAGTGGAACTCGGCGCGTGTACATGCTGTATTGAAAGCAGCACGCACGTGACTTGGACACGAACCATCACATCGGGTCAACTACACCGTCCTGATGTCATCTCTCAGGCATATAACGACCATCGCATCCAGATCACAGAGATCTGTTCTGTTCTCACGTGAAGCGTCAATTTTCGGCGCGCGCCAACAAAAGCAATACCACTCGAAAGCCGCCATCCAGGACAACGCGGCCTTTACATCATTATCTACACGTCCACAGGTCTTTGGAGCTCTCAACGAGAACCTGAGGAACGGCCGTTCCCAGCAAAAATCCCATCAACGATGGCAAAGTAATGATAGCAACAGCAATTACTTCCAACGATGGTCTCCCGCCGTCGGCGCAGAACCTGGCTTTGATCCGGCTGTTCGCGACCCCAAGGTTCATCATCTGAGCCCAAAGTCTCGGGTCGAGATCCAGGTAGTCGATTACTCCAACGAACGTCTGGTAGTACATAAACCTGCCAGCGATGCACTGGAAGACTTCTTCCGTGACAGCCCGAAGCCTTCTTGGGCGAGCTGCCGCTGGATATATGTCAACGGCATCGAGCCGGAAGTCGTGAGATGTCTAGGCACTCACAAGAACCTGCACCCTCTCGCACTGGAGGACGTTCTTGATATGCAGACGCCTACCAAAGTGAACTGGTATGAAGGCCATTGTTACATGGAGATGAATATGGTGAAGCTCACGGAGCCCTTCGAAGACGCCAAACGCGCATCAAGGGGCGAAGTGCCCGGTTCTCTGATGCGAACTCGCCTACACAGCTCGAAGGGTCCTAGGTCAAGGTCTTTGGCGTCCGATAAGTTTGGTCTGTCCTGGGAACAAGTGTCTGCTTTCCTTACCGCTGACGGTACCGTGATCACTATCTTTGAGCATTCCGGTAACGACGTCTTCCAGCCCATCCTTGCTAGATTGCAATCTTCGCAAACAGTCGTACGCTCGAGCAATGATCCTTCAATGCTCCTCCAGGCTGTTATTGACACGACTGTCGACCTGTCCCTGCCCATCAGCAAGGCCGTGGCAGAGATCTTCGACGATCTTGAAAGAGCCGTGCTCTATAACCCACGCATCCCCCAGTCGAAACAACTCCACGTCCTGCGCTCTGGTCTCACACTTCTGTTGAACAACACCATCGCCATAGGAGGCCTCGTGAAAACTCTCTGCGACCACCGCCCAGTAACAGACATCAACGAATCCCCCACAACCCCACCCACCACCGAATCCCGCCCCCGCCTCCACCTAGCCAACAGCAGCCAGTCCCAAATCTCCCCCATGGCCCGCATGTACTTCCAAGACGTGCAAGACCACATCCAAACCCTCTCAAACAGCACCCACATGAGCATCCGCTCCGCCGAGAACCTTTCCTCGCTCATCTTCAACAGCATCACAGCGAACCAGAACGAGAGCGTCCGCAAGCTGACGCTCGTGTCGTCTTTCTTCTTGCCGCTGACGTTCTTGACGAGCTATTTTGGTATGAACTTCGATACGATGCCTTCTGTTAATGACCAGAATGAGCTTTTCTTTTGGGCTATTGCGACGCCGGTGATGCTGGGGACGTTGATACTGCTTACTGTGGGACCGAAGTGGAGGGGACTTGTTTCTTGGATGAGAATGGGAAGGGCGAAGAGGCAGGATCAGAGTGGACGGCGGTGACCGTGATATAGTTGTTTACTTGGATGATGTGTTGTAGATATATGTATCAAAGCTCGCTGCTTCAGACATCGTACTACGAGGTATCTACTCGTTCGTACGTCGGCCCACAGCATATCTATGTAAATGCATGTGTATCTTCCATCGAACACATGTTGCAATGGGTAGACTTATTATGCTGTATTCTGAAGAAGTGGGGAAAGCAAGGTTCAACTTCAACACACAAAAATGTAAGCATCATCTTTGTCAGCTCTCCACCACAGCGTCTAACACACCAATCTCCGTTCCATTCATAACCACCGTAAATGCAATTAAGACTATCCACAATCTCAAGGAAAACCTCACCCGCAACAAAAATGTCCACACCCGCAAAAGCACCCAAACTAAACCCCCGCTCCTTCCCCCGCCCACCCCTCTGCGAACGCACCCCCCGCCACCTCCTCGTAACCTGGAACGGCACCACCATCGCCGAAACAAAAGAAGCCTTCTGGGTCCTCGAAACCTACCACCCTCCAACCTACTACCTCCCTCCATCCTCCATCAAAATCCCATTCCAAAAAACCTCCCGCAGCTCTTACTGCGAGTGGAAAGGCCAGGCAACTTACTATTCTGTCGCCAACCCTGCGGATTCTAACGATGTTGTGAGGGATCGAATCTGGAGCTATGATAATCCTACGGAGGGGTTCAAGGGGATTAAGGGATTTTTGAGTTTTTATGCTGGGCCGTGGGAGTGTTTTGTTGATGGGGAAAAGGTTGAGGCGCAGCCTGGAGATTTTTATGGGGGGTGGATGACGAGTGATATTGAGAGGAGTAGTGTCAAGGGGGCGCCGGGAACGAGGGGGTGGTGAGGGTTTTGGTTTGCTGGAAGTCTTGCTTGGAGTCTTGATGTGATGTAGCTCACTGGTTCGGGTCTACGAAAGAGGGAATGTCTCTAATGCTTATGACGCTGATACTGACGCGCTTGGAGCTGGATGGGAGGTTGCTGTACCCACGAGTTTGTTTATCCTACCTTAGCTTGCAGCGAATGTGCAAGTACTGTCAGCTACGAAGACGGAATTGGGTGTCCGTGCCATTGAGGCATTGTTCGCTAGTATGATTATTGAAGAGTAACTCGTAATTTTCATTGAAGGTCGTTGGCAACTGGCACGAACAGCCCATCCCCTTCCTTCTGTGCCTGTCGCCACAATTTCTCAATTGGTCGCTCGCACTCATGGTACCTGAGAACCACAAAGAACTCGTCCAAAAGATCTTGTAGCCTAACTCGAACAAAGCCTCGGTATTGATTATTGATGTCAGGTAGTCGGGATCGACTGCAAATACCCAGCCGTGTTCGGATCATATTTGCGCGTCCAAATAGCTAGTGGTCAGTCTGCACATGTTAATTCCAGCAACTTACATACATGTATTTGTGTCGACGCCTCACTGCCTCGTTGCCTCTTCCTGCATAATCGATCGTGATCATACTAACAGCCGAACCGACCAAAAAGAGTCGTTGTGGTCAATCAAGGAAACACTGCAGTGCGGTTTTCATCAAGATGGCGACAAGCATTCCCGTGAAATCAGGTCCTAGTCGTGATGCTGGCCTGTAGATCGGTTGCGATCCAATGCACCCCTTGATTCTTGCGATGTATTATACACGTATGCATGTCACAACAGTATATTTACGCCGCGAATCGCGATCAACGCCGCAAGGATCCTGCCAAGTTTGCCGCGGCAGGGCATGTCGTGCATCGGAAACACAAACATCCCTGTCACTTCGCGTAGCACCTCCTACGTCATTGTCAGCAGACCAGAACTGGAGCACTTCGAAGGATCCAGACAGAAGAGTCGATGATTTAGTTCGAACGCGTTCCTGAACCTATGTCCAAACTAGCTCAGAGCATAATCCTTTACTACAACTACACATATCCTCTAGTATTTATCTACCCATCGACAACCACAACAACTCGCAAAAACATCCAGTCAAAATGACCGACAACATGAAGAACGCTCTCAAGGGTTTCGGCGGTACGTCCAGACAGGCCTCTCCTTCCTTCTTTCGCACAAGAACACCTCACTAACATACACCACCCCAGGCGGCCTCCAAAGCACCTCAGCCGCCGTCGGCGACGTCCTAGGCAACAGCTACGACATGCGCGGCGGGCAGTCGAAGAAGTCCGACGAGGCGGGCAAAGCTATTGGCGACCTGGGCAAGGGTGAGTTGTTTATCATTCTCTAGCATTCCGAACCCTCCAGTCCCTATCCTACTACATTTGCGCCACGAGGGTTAGATTTGCTGACGTGCTTCGCTGTGCTTGTTTGAACAGGCAAGGGATCGACTGTTCCTGGCACCAGCATTAATGCCGATGCCCAGACCCAGAACCAGAACACGGGGACTGCGGATCACTTGGATTTGGGGTTTAGGAAGCAGACTTGAGGGACGGTTTTCATAATTGGGAGTCTGATTTGTGGGATGATCTAGAGGCCTCCAGGCGCTATCTTACGATGAACGTATTGACGAGTTACTTTTTCGAGATGTTTGATGATGGTGGTACTTGAGATGGACAAAGTTTAATGTCTGAATCTTGTTCATTATGATATACACCTAGCCGTAGCTTTTCTTATTCTAGCTAAAAGGCACATTTTGCTCACTCTACCGGTGAGTCCACTCAGCCTTCTTCTTCTCCGCGAAAGCCTTCATGCCAATTTTCTGGTCCTCGCTGCCGAACAAGCCATGGAAGATCCTGCGCTCGAACTCCACGCCCTCCCGCACGCCCAAGTCCTGGCTCTTATTCACCACCTCCTTCGCCGCCTTGACCGCGATCTTCGAGTATCCCGCAATCGTCTCGGCCGTGTCGAGCGCGCCGTCCACGCACTCCTGCGGCGTCTCAAACACCCTCGCCGCAAGACCCCAGTCATACGCATCTTGCCCGCTGAAGTTTTTGCCCGTGAGGATCAGCTCCATAGCCCTGCTCTTGCCAATCGCGCGTGTGAGTCTCTGGCTGCCGCCAGCGCCGGGGATAACGCCCAGCTTGATCTCTGGCTGTCCGAAGTTCGCCTTCGCGCTGCAGTACAGGACATCAGCCATCATGGCGAGCTCGCAGCCACCTCCAAGAGCGTGGCCGTTGACGGCGCTGATTACGGGCTTCTTGATGAGCGCGGGCAGCTCGGACCAGGACTCGATGAAGTCTGCGCCGTAGGCGTCGGCGAAGGTCTTGGGCGCCATTTCTTTGATGTCGGCGCCGGCAGCAAAGGCTTTCTCGCTGCCGGTCAGGACCATGGCGCCGATGGAGGGGTCGGCGTCGAAGGTTTTGAGGGCGGTGTTGAGCTCGGTTATCAGTGGGGTGAAGAGGGCGTTGAGGGCTTTGGGGCGGTGAATTTGGACTTGGAGTATTGTTAGTATTGTGTTCGAATTGTGTATTCGTATGTGGAAGGACTGGACTGGACTAGACGTACTCATGCCCACGCCGGTTCGAGGCACGGAGACCTTGAGGAACTCATACTGCTTCTCGGCTGCGCTGGAGTAGCGAGCTCGCAGAGGGACGATGAACTTGTTGAATTGGGAGGCACAGGGCCTGACGCGTGATGCGAGCATGGTGTGAGTGTGTGGTGGTGTTTTTGCAGACTGCAATGGCTAGCAGCAAGAGTGCAAATAGCTCTACATTATCAAGTCCGGATATGATGTATAGCTCGCAGGGTTTCACGGCGGGCGGGTTAAGACGCGCGCCGAGGTTAGATTGAGGACGAGAGGCTCAGAGGCTCGGCTTAGCTGGAAGTCGTAAGTCGTGTCCATCTGATTAGGAAGTGTCCCACGTGATTATTTAGCACGTGTCTCTGCTTAATCAGATCTCGCAGCTCAGGCACAGACAGACAGACAGACAGACAGTTGAAAGGGACCGTCGACTTGTTTAGCACTAGCAGCCGCCACGCCACGCGGGTCCAACCCCAGCCAGAGCTTCGCTTGCCGCAATCTGTTCTTCAACAACACCCCCATAGCTCACCAATCCCACCAATCCCCAATCTTTCAGGAGCGTCTGCATTGTTTAGCATTCGCCTGTCTTCCTGCGATACGCCACCTCTAGGCTCGGTCACAACATCGCCCATTCCAATCACACTTCTCCAGACAAGAGCGCGGATTCCAATAGCAGGCAACCGCAAAGATGGATGCGCCGGAGCCTGAGACGCCTTTCGCCGCCGTGAGCGCGCAAACTACCAAGTTCCAAAGGGTCAGTCGGTCTTGCGAGCATGATGGCATAGCCGCCGTGCAGCACAGAAGATATGTATGTCAGTGGAGCATTTGTACTGACAGCCTGGGAACAGATGTACCAAAACTACCTGGACAAATCCACCCCATACACCACATACCGCTGGATCGCAACAGCAACCGTCTTCATCCTCTTTGGCCTCCGGATAGTGTTTGCGCAGGGATGGTATATCGGTACGTCAAGAGCAGACAAGACGAGACAAGACCCAGCGAGCTTGCGCACATTAGACAAAAGATCTCAGAGCAACCAAAACTAACCAGCACCGCACGCAGTCGCCTACTCCCTCGGAATCTACCTCCTCAACCTCTTCCTTGCCTTCATCTCGCCCAAATTCGACCCTTCTCTCGAATCCGACACCGACATGGAAGACGGCATGCCCGCAGGCTCCTCTTCGCTCCCTACCAAGAGCGACGAAGAGTTCAAGCCCTTCGTGCGCCGTCTCCCTGAGTTCAAGTTCTGGCACTCTGCCACTCGCGCTATCTGCATTGCTTTCCTCTGCAGCTGGAGCGAGATCTTCAACCTGCCTGTCTTCTGGCCCGTTCTGGTGGTTTACTGGTTGATTTTGGTGTTCTTGACCATGAGGAGGCAGATTCAGAGCATGATTAAGTACAGGTATGTCATGAATTTATCGCTTGAACATCGTAATTCTGGTATGCTGACTTGGAAATACAGGTACGTCCCATGGGACTTCGGCAAGGCCAAGTACAAGGGTGCCGCCAAGTAAACAAGAACACATCTCTAGTTTTCCCTTTCCTGGACTTGTGCAGTACTGGACATCCCGAGAAAAAAGTTAGATTGTGGTTTCTTCATGTATAATGAGCACTTTCAGCATGGTTGGTTGGGGCATGAGCGGACATGATCTAAGATTCAATACGATAATTGCTACAACTCGCTTCAACTTGTCTTGCAGGATCTCACTCCACTTCACGTACGACTCGTTCCCAAATGCTGCTTTACTCTTGATATCGCGTACATACACCGAACCTCAATTTTCTTTACAAAGATATCGCCAAAGGCACTCTATGCAGTACTCATCAACACGCGAATGACATCGGAGTTCAATTCCAGTACAGAACCACCTACTTTCTACCCACCATGCTAAGCAGCTGCTTACCATTCAAGCTCACGTGACGTTCTCCTGGCAGCAAGCGTCCCACCATCGCAAAGTCCCTTCTCCCAACTCGAAACCTTTCTTCCTCCCATGATGCGCGGCGTGCCCTCCCTATTCACTACGCTGCCTCACTGTTGCCACAGCAGCGATCGTGTCCCCCTTATTTCGAGGGCACTGCTTTGTCCACGATGAATGAAGGATTGTGCTGGAGCTGCTATTTGACAGTTTAAAGTAATGCGAGGCTATGATGGCTTCGAGAGCCACGACAACGCGATGATTCGGCGCCTTGCCGGACGACGATATCTCCAGAACGGAGGAATATTGATCTTCCCAACAGTGAGGTGTTCGCGCTTGTTCTCCTCGTACACTTTCGACAGATAGTGGAAGCTGGAAGAGCTAGGAGTTTTCTTTCCCTGGCGCACGTGCAATGATCCTTGATCAAGCGAACAGTAACTTACAACGTAAGGTTTGTATTTTACGTACCAGCTGCCAGCTGGGCAGGGTATTTGGTCGTCTAGACAGCTTCGGCGAACGCGTGCATGAGTCTGAAGACAACGTAGAGGAGTTTGAAGAGCATGATCGATGAGAACTTCGGGATGCGTGGGCGTGGTGTTGGAGCTGCTATCGTGGACAGTCGCTCTAGAAACGGCTACGATCATTTGGGGACGCGTTTCCACGATGGTAGTGATTTCGATACTTTTGAGAACGCGCACTGTGGTAGGAGCTTATGATGACCTGCTCTGGTATTCCGGAGCTTTTGCATCTATTTGATGGCCTTCGTCGCGATGAGAGACAGGAGGGAGTCGTTGGCAGGAAGTGCGGCGACTGAGATATTTAGGATGAGGACCGCGATCACTTTCGTTCGCGACAAGTGTAGAGATTCTAAAGATACTCGCACGCTAAATGGCCCTCAGCGAGCTGCGATGGATAGGTATCAACGTGGATATCTCTGAACCTGAGACAGTCTTGGCAAGAAGCGTAGGCACACAGATCGCAGTGGTTCAGTTGTCACTTGGAATGTTTCATGGTATCGTACGAAATAGGAAACTCTACCTCCTCTTCCGGAATCATCGAGCTCACCTCTCAGAGCCACTCACTCTATCTCCCCCATCAAGTCATCGCCTACGAGCCTTACACCTCCGGCCCCAACCCCTCCACCTTCGTACAAATCCATGTACTCGCATACATATTAACCCGATCCGTGCACACTCCTCCCAATCCCCTGCTCGCAACCCTCTTACTGACAAACCCACACTCCTCAAAAACGCCCACATACCAGGGGCTCAACCCCGCGCTCCTCAGCAACACCCTCCCGCCAATTTTCAGCGCGCGGTTGACAGCGCGGACTTGCGCGGGGGCCTCGGGCCCGCCGGGCGTGAACCAGTCCATGCTGTCCATGAGCACGGCAATGGTCAGGCTGGCGGGCTGCATGCGGGCGAAGACTTCGCTGAGCTCGTCGGTGTGGATGCGCAGGTTGTCGAGGGCGGAGGGGGAGGAGAGGCGGGCGTGGGATTTGGGGGCGAGGTACGTTGGGTGGCATTTGGAGGTGTAGTGGCCTGTTGAGATGGGTGTTAGTGATTTTGTATGGTGGTGAGAGGGACGGAGGGAGGGGTGCTTACCGAGCAGACAGACGAGGTAGTAGTGGTTGTCCTCGCTGATGAGAGTGTTGGCGACGACTGGGTCGAGGGTCTCAACGCCGTAGTTCCAGATTGCCTGGCCGCTTTTGGTGGCAGTGACAGTCCCTGCTTTGCCATCACCACTTGACTTCTGGTCGGCCTTTGCTGCATCAGGGCTCTCACCCATGCGCTTGAAGTCTTCCTCAATCATTGCTCGCTGCTCGCTGGGAACGCCGAGTGCTTTCCACAGGAACCTTTCCGAGCCGATGACGAAGTACGCCAGCAAGCGAGAGAGTAACACGCGACGAATACGTTTGGTCCAGATCTCACGCTGCTCAGCAAGTGTCTGCGCTGCAGCAAACTGAGACAAGTCCTTGCTGATGCCGAGAAGCTTGCCTAGCCATTGAACAAGCTGGAGAGCGTGTCTGGACCCTCCAGTGGAGTAGAGACCTTTGCCTTGGGGCGAGAAAGTGGCAGGTCCAACATGCAGCCAGTAGTCGAATGCCTGGCTGGAGAGGTGAGGAGAGAGACGCTGGAGCAGGAGGTCATGGAAGTTCTCATGTTTGCCTTCGCCAAAGATTTTCCACATGTCTGCGTATTCGAGGCTGCGGAATGCGGCGACCTTGAGCTCAAGAAGGTGGTTTTGAGAAGGGTTGAGGTCGACGGCGTGGATTCGCTTGGGACGTTCCAGAGCGTAGGACAGGATATTGTCGCCTGCACTAGTGATTGCAAGGATCACGTCCTCGGATGTGATCTTGAGCAGACGGGAGTCGACGCGAGAGTCTTCCCAAGTGAATGCGTAAATGTATTCATCGTTGAATTGGCGGTGCTTTTGTAACGTCTCGTCGTAGTAGATCCGAGTCTTGTTGTTCTGGTAGTAGGCTGCGGGTAAAGGCAGAGAAGCCGCCAAGTTGACGACAGCGGACTCGTACGCCTTGCTGTGACGCTCAGACAGCGAAGAGCTACGGCGAGGCTTGTTGATGGATTTAGCATGAACATCCAGGGCAGAGATAAAAGGACTCTCAGTCACAGCTGCGTCGAGAGCGGCGAGTTGCTGCATGCTCGAGCTAGTATCCCGAGCGCAACCAATAAAGATGTAGTAAGGTATTCTGAAACCGAGAAGTCGACACCGGCGGTTGCCGCTGAGAATCGTGCCAAACTTGTACTCCATGTAATCACGTCGCGCAGAATCGAGGTTGACACGGTCGAGCTCGAACCATGTTCGCCAGAAGACTCGAGAGATCCACATACAGTGTCTGTTGATCGCACCGCCCATGTAGTTGCGGCTCTGGAACTCGACCTGGTTCTGGACGTAGAAGTCCACCACACCGATGATGCCGTTTGGTGCCAGAAGGTTGCTTACGCTGTCAATGGCTGGGTGGAACTCAGGAATCATGCTCAAGCTGTAAGAAAGAGTCAGGACATCGGCTCCGACGCTTTCGCGGGCATCCTCGTCGTAAGCAGATCTGCCGATGCTGAACTGTGCTTTGTCATCCTCGACGCCAGTCTCGTAGTCGGAGAGACGGAACATCCTGGCGTCCTGACAGATGACATGGACGTTCTTCCAGCCCAAGCGGCGGAATCGCTCACGCGCCACGTCGCAGAGAGACGTGCTGAGATCAACCAGATAGACGGCGTGGAAGAATGTAGGGACATCCAGCTGTTGCTGCATCTGTTCGATGTTCCAGCCGGTGCCACCACCGATGTCCACCCAGATAGGCTTGGAGGAAATCTGACCCGCCCTTTGTCTGTACCTTGCCTGTGCTGCTACCAGGGCCAGCATGTCTTCTCGACCCTGCAGCAGTCGTGTTCTGGTGGCATCGTAGATCGAAGCCTGAGCCTTGTAGAAGCTTTCGAGGGCGTCTTGTTGGCTACCGCTGCCATCGCCGGAGTGAGGCTTGAGGAAACAATTGTAGGCGAATTTGGCGTATTGGTTCCACGCGTTGTAGGACTTGCGGAGGATGCTGACTTCGGTGAACGAAAAGATAACGTAGGACGCTAGGATGAAGACGAGGAGAACCGAAGCGAGGCTGACCTGCGCCAATGGGTTGGTGAGGCTCTGGTACATGTCTCCTAGACTTGAGGTAGACATGCTGAGGGGTATAGCTGCCCAGCTGTAGCGAGAAGCTAGGATAGCTGGTGAAAGAAAAGATACAACGTAGCAATGTAACGAAGAAATGTGTGTCAGGAACGAAGCCAGGGAGGAAACAAGAGAAAAGAAAAAGAACAGCCAGGCCGAACACCAGACACTTATCTGTCTACCCGGCGAAAGAAGACGCCTCTCCTTCTCAACAAAAAGACCCGCCGCCCTCGCCAGAAGTCAGGCGCCGATCGTATACCACACGCGCGTGCAGATTTGGCGTAGACACACATGTCATGGGCCCTGGCGAGCGAACGGAGGGACCCCACGGCGACAATGTTTAGCACCCCGCCTGGTCTGTGTAGCGAGCATACACATGAGGACGACGGCGACCTATCAGCACACCCACATGCGCCAGCAACTGCTGCAAGGCATATTGCTCGAGCGTTCCTGGCCCCACGGCACCGGTGCAGCGATGCAGGTTCTCATGGACTCCCGCAATGCGGGCTCTCCCATCCTTTGCCCTTGAAGCGACGCCAGGGTCTGGCGTAGGAGCAACCGAAGGGCTAATCTTGGGAGAGGGCGAGATGATCGACGCGTGAGGCTGTCAGCAGCCAACGACATGGCCACGAGCGGCGGCCATAGGGGAATCGAGGGGCAGAGATGGAGGTGGGCGGAGAGATGGTTCAGGTCGAGCTGTTTTGAGAGTCGGCGCTAGCGAAGGAAGCCAATCACAGGGCGGGAATCGTCCACGACTTGACCTCACTTGTTGTCGTCTTCTTTGATGCCGAAAGACAAACTGCACGTTGTTTTGCCGAAGAATCAGCAAGCTTTCGTATGCATGCAACCTGGAACATTTCGGGTATTATAGGATCGATGGTTCGCTCGTACTGCAAACACAGGCGATTGTGAAGATTGGACAGGTATTTTGTGACTACCAAGAACGGGAAACTAAAACGGTACATGTGTACATGTCCATCAGATGACGCACTCTTATTCGTCCCACCACTACGTTACGACTAAAATGCCAGATAGATGCTTCATCTGTCCTTGCTTCCTAATCCTTTCTACATTTCTCTATTAGTGCTACATCCTTATGAAAAATTACTTAACGACGTCTGAGGTAGATCCCTTCAGCTACAGTGTAGAAGAAGACATCCCAGCAAACTAGACCACCTCACACTCGTACCAAATACTACATCGCTGAATCCAGATTCCCTGTCGCCACGAAAAGTTATCTCCCCAGTGATCACAACACAATTTGAGGCGATCGTCCCTAACAGCAGCCCCAATGTACCGTTCACCGTTCTTTAAACATCAATTGCACAGAACAAACCGCTCGGTCTCGAAGCGGGACCACTAATCAGAAAGGTGTGAATGGATTGATCATAGCGATAGTAAGCAATGAAAGCGAAAGTGCACTAGTTTTGAGCTTCTCAAAATGCCTTACGAGGCGCAAGTCTCGGTGGCAGTCGATTTCCAGCCTGCGGGTCGGGATCGCTGTTCTGTTCGATTTTGCGAGGATGAAAGATATGACAGTCTGCCAGAGTTCATACCGGAAATCCTAGACTCAAGACATGTATTTTCAGTCACGTTGAGAGAGGCGCTGATGGGTTTCGTGATTGGGATGTAAATCTGATCATCTGCTTCTGGGGCCAGGTACATATGGTGACTATTGTTGTCGAATACTCCCTCCGTTTGTTGGTTTGTGGCCGGGGTGGAAAAGTCAACAGGATCTCGCTCTGTAAGATGATGGGGTCCATGTTGGTGCTTGTGCGTACGATTGTAGACCTAAGAGTGGCTTCTCTAACCTGATAGTCGTGTCAGTGTTCTCTGGGAAGCTGAGGGAATGTGTCAGTGGCTTGACCGATAGAATAATCTAGAATGTAAATCAGGGTAGATCGCAGAACGTGAAGGTCTTGATATCACCCCGTAACCAGTTTCCGTGCTGCAAGACAAAGTACAAAAAAAGAAATTGTGTTTGATTGGTTTCTTGCTTCTTGCAGAAATTGACCTGCGTGATTTGTACACACAACAGTGGCCTCTTACTCGTACAGGCCACGGATATCCATTGCTCGCCAGTCCTCCGCCACTCTGCTCTAGAGAACAGACGACCAGCTCTTCTCCGCTCTCTCCTCCAATTTATTCCACATCTAAGACCTCGACGAAAGCCTCCTCTCAGCCTCAAGCTCCCTCTCGGCGTTCCTGTAGTACTTGGCAGTGTCAACACCGTGGTGGGGGTGGTTGACAAAGTTGAACCACGGCATAACGTGGAGCCAGACACCCGAGTATCTGCTCTGGCGGCTGGCAATGCCCTGCATGTACTCGGTCAGGGTGCTCTTGCCGTAGAGCGGCAGGCCCTGCTTGACGCGGTCCGTCATCTCGCGCATGTCCATGTCGATCTCGCGCCTGTTCTCGGTCCAGCCGTAGAAGCGGTTCTGGCTGCGGGAGTACAGCAGCAGGAAGCCCGCGGACAGCGAGACGAAGCCCGAGAGGCGCATAATCGAGGCGAAGCCGCCCTTGCCAACTTCTGAGGGCGAGATGCGCTCCCACCACAGCATCAGGGCGGGGCCGCAGGCACCAAAGGCGGCGCCGGCGAGGTAGTCTGAGGGGCGAGCATAGCCGAGCACGCGCTTGAAGTGAGGGTCTGAGTCGATGAGCTTGGAGGAGAGTGTTAGTGGGAGTGCAGGGCGAGGCGCATAGCTGTGTGGGCGGGTGTGTGTACCGGGTAGTCTGAGTTGACTGTCTTGGTCGGGACGGAGGGTCGGACGGTCTGGCCGAGCTCAGGACCCTCGATGGTGGAGACGGTCTCCGGGGGATATTGGGATGTCGAGGACATGGTGTGTGGTGTGTGTGGGCGAGTGCAATGGCCGGCGCGAGGACGGTATGCTTGCTGCTTCTCGTTGGAGTCGCCAGGTGAAGTTCAATGCTGGGTAGAGTAATCGGCGAAAGTCGTGTGAGATCGAGGAAGACACGCCAAAAGTCTGAGCACAGCTTCCCCACATCCATCGTCGTCAGGCAACGCAGGCGCAGCGGAGAGGTGCGGCTTCGCTACTTTGGAAACGTAGGTTCACTCTGAAGCATTGCGACTTAGGTATTGTTGTAATTGTTACAAGACGATCAGCTACTCAAAATGGCCGACTTCAACTGGAGAACCCTCAACATCGACGCCCTCGACCCAGAATCCTCATACAACTTCGACCTCGCGACTCTGACCCCCGCCGTCCAGCCGGTCTCGACCCAAGATGTACAGACACTCTCCGGCCAGATCAAGCAATTGATTCGAGCAGGCCAAACGGAGGAAGCGCTGAAGGGTGCATTGGAGAACCCGCCCTACGGCGCCGACGAGCAAGGAAAGGTAGGCTGCAACATTGCTTGAACCAGGCCCACCAGCGGAAGCTCAGGATACTAGGACATTGGCTAAGGACAACCTCGCAGAACATCCACCTCAGCACAGTCACCGAGATCCTGCAGTCAATACGGCAATCGGAAATGACGCCCATCCTCCAGCGTATCTATCAGTCCGAAGGCGGCTCAGAGGTCTGCGACACTCTCATGAAGTACATCTACAAGGGCATGGGCCAGGGACAGTCGGAGGCGGGGCTTGCGGCTGCTAAGAATGCGGCGCCTCAGCAAACTGGTTTCACACAGGTTGGTGGCAGGAGCTTTGGCGGTGCTGAGGGCGGTGGACAGGCTATGAGTGTACTTTTGAGCTGGCACGAGAAGGTGAGTTTGATGCACCCTGCTATGTTTGAGCTGTGCATGGCTAACAGAACTCCTAGCTTGTCGAGCTGGCTGGCCAGGGAAGCATTGTCAGGGCGATGTCTGATCGCAGGACTGTGTGAGATCTTGTGGCCACTTATGATACGATGATTGAGTCAGCTGGCTACCGGGCACTTAAAGCTACAGTCACAGACCCGGCTGGGCGTGAGCATAGCGTCCCAGCACACATGCTGCGGCATAGTCGTGGCTGACGTGGACCAGGGTAGAGCGTCAAAAGTTTTAGATGCATATGCTCACGAAAAGCTGGGATGCAAAAGTAGGTAGCACACCATTAAATGCACATATTGACAATTAAACAGACAGTGCGAGCTGCAAATCGAGCTTCGGAAATGGCTTCATGTCAGATAGTTAAGTAGCTGCTACCAGGTACAGGCGACGAGAGGACCATGCCGGTGATGGTCTTTGATTTGATAATAGCGGGTGAGTGATATCTGCCTATGGTCAATTGCTCAGATTGTTTGGCATGTGAATGGAGAGAAATCCGCTGTCGCCTTGCTCGCCGTTCTTGGACGTGGCTGCCTTTTCGCAAGGAGGAAGGAGCGGCAGCCCCAACGCAACTGCCTCAAGTTGCTAGCTCGCAGCACCTTTATCTCTCGTCTGCATCGAGCGTACTTCACCTGTGCTTCTTCTTGCCTTAAATACACCAGCGTGTGGTTTCATCACTCGCTCCTGTCCATCTGTGACGATACTTGCGTCGCACCCTCACCGCCGACCTTTCGCCAGCAACATCTGGAGCCGCCCAAACAAGTCATACGCACGAACAATTATTCACAGAAGTATGGCAGCTCTGAAAGACAACGCCTTCAGCGAAATGCCAGGCTCAAGCAAACCAGAAAATACCTGTACTCAGAACGCAGTCAGCAACTACGAATGCGACACCGAGACCATGTCTGAATTGGCCAATGACATGGCACTTGGCATGAAGATCAGCACATCCGCGTTTGAGCAAAAGAGTGCCGCCGGTACGGAGGAAGGACCACACGAGGCAAGACTATTAAAATGTCCTTCGAGATCACCGTTGACTGACTTTACGCAAAGGGCCATGCGGTGACTGCTCTTGCACGCTCTGCTGCACTGAAGGCTCTGCATACCACCGAGATTCTCGAACTCATCCTGTCACACCTCCCGGGCTTTGACCTCATTGCTGCTGCCAACGTGAATGACTTCTTCTACAACTGCGCTGTCAACTCTCCCAACATACAGCAGATCTTGTTCCTGCGCCCGGGTGTCAACACTACTCCACAGTGCTACCGTATACATCGATCATGGATCGGAAGCAGTGGCAGGGAAGAGAAGTCGACAACAATTGGAATAACGCCATCTGCGGGCATGTCAACCAACGACACCAGCAAATGGGCAGAGCCGTGTACTGCTGTGCGTTTGTGCCCTGCACTTCGTCCGATGGATGCCCGTCTTCTTCGAGAAGACATAGCAACTCCAACCGAAGACCTTCGCAAGTTGCGCCGCAACGGCAACGACAGGATTCTCTTCGCCGCAGGACCGAATGAAGTCGGCCGCCTCGACATGTATGCTTGCGATCCGTCAGTCACTGGAGCGAGCATCTGTCTTTGCTACAGACACGTCGGGACTTCCTTCATGGTTCTCATCAAGTATACTAGTTCGCAGATTTATCAACTTACTATCAACTCGATCTTCGAGAAAGCTTGGTCAGCGACAAACGGCGCCGTTATCCTTGTAGAGGATGGGGAAATGAAACCTGTGTACAGCAACACTCTCGATGCAGTGACTTCGGACTACATCAAAAATCACGGAGGGTCTTTTGCGCTGGACCTCAAAGCCTCTTGGATCAAGCTCAACGTAATCGTCCTGACCGAGGAGGAATGGGAGACGATGCGGAAAGTGCTTGCCGAAGAGGAGGAGAAGAAGAAGAAGAAGATACATCCTGCTGTTCATGCCGCATGGATGGCACACTTGCTTCGCGAGAGGTGAATGGTATAGTTGGCACTCACGGGCAGAATGTGATCATGACGGAGGGGAAAGTTCATTTGGCGATGAGTAGAACTTCGTGGATGTCAGTCTAGAGTCTGAAATCTTACCGAGATGGCAGACGTCAAGTAGACCATGCTCTCGTGACCTTTGTTTACGAGAACGCTCAGGTTTGAAGGCGCATCGGTTTGGTAGACCGATTTCTCCCAAGATGGAAAGCTCCCATCAAGCCATGTCGTGTTGTCTGATGTTTGGCTGGCGACGACCAGCACCACCCATTCCGGAACAGGTTCTTCGACGGCTCCTGGCTCTAAGATTCCTTTATCATGGCTCACAGGTGGACAGTCCGGCTGTAACGATCCTGTCACGTCGGACCATGAGATACTCATTCTGTGAATTAAGACAAAAGCAAAGGCACAAATCGCAGAAAGGCATAGAAGTCTGACACAGCGCTGATTTCCAGAATACATCGCGAAGGGGTCCGTGACACGATTCAGTCGTCTATGGTCGCACGTCCAGTTGTGTTGGACGATGTATAACACGTCTTGTGTGTAATGCGCGAAAGACGCAAGGCGAGTACCGCCGGTGTGGCGCTCGTAGAAATCACATGGTCAGCGGCAAGCATGCAGAACACCCATGTTAGCACGCACCCACTTCGACGTAAGTGAGACTGAGTACTCCCCTATCTAGCCTGTAGAGCCGGCACGATTTTCGCCAGGTTGATTGCGGCACAGCGGGCGAAACAGGGCAGGAACCCTTCGTGAACGGAGAATTGAGCGTTAGCGGCGCTACCATGCTGCGCCGCAGATGAACATTGGTTGCGAACGCCACGACGAGGCCTCATGAACATCGTCACTTGGGAAGAAAACATGTTGGTTCTTATCGACAGGGTTGCTGGCCATACCAGAGGTGGAAGGATGCGCCTTGAGGCTGGGCGCGCATGCGGCTCAACGGCTGGGCGGAACTCGGATCCCCGGTGCTTAGGGTAAAATGGTAGGACGACGAGGTCGACAAGAACAGATACATTATATGGAGGCACTTTAGAAAATCATCGTGAGTGGTTTGCAAAGCGAATACTGCATACAAACCGCCACAAGCAGCTTTCTGGCTGAATGCAGCAAATAGACATGCCAACAGTGGGATAGTATGCATCGTTTATGGTGCCGCAATGATGGGTAATTAGATCACTTTGCTGGGAACTACCATACGTTCTACTCGTACTGTCAAACTTTGTACCACCATCTGCACATGCCTTACCGAGCATCAGTTTGCTCCGGTTTGAACGTATGGCCAGTATCCAAGGGCAGTCAACGCGTTCGAATAACACCTATCTTAAGCGACTGGCATCGATACCCCAAGTTCCGTTTGCCAATAGCTTTCGACTGCACAATCGCCCATTCAAAGCGTTACTATCCAGAAGAGACGACCTGAGCACAAATGCGTTCGGCGATGGATGGCTTTCGTCGATTTGCGCGGCTGGGAGGACATTATGCTGTAAGTTCGAAACCACATCGTCAAGGCAGCGACTCGGCGACTTACGCATGATCAGGCGTGAATGAGAAACAAAGCTATCCACGATGTCAACAGCTCATTGGTCTTGGATGGTGCTGTACCGAAGCGTGCGCGTCTTTGCAATCGACAGCTGCACAACATTCTACTCAATCATCACAATCTCCAGACAAAACTTCGTCCTCTGAGTCGGCACGGCCGATATCTGCGACTCAAGCAGCTGTCACAAGTGGCTCAGTTACACAAAAGATACGGACGCCAGAGCATACACCCACAGGAACTCCAGAGCCGGCCTCAAGCACACATACAGATGATAGTCCGCCAGCAGAGACAGCATCAACACAACCATCATGAGAAAGCAGCTTGACGACCGGTACATGCGTAGGCATAGTCGTCGGGGCAGTAGCGGTGGTGGCATCCCTTTGTCTAGCCGTATGGCTGATCTATAAACAGAGGCATCGCGCGCGATCGCAAGCTGCGGCTAATTTCCAGCGACATCCCCTCGAGAAGAGACCCAATTCCGGAATGCAGAACCAGCGAAAGGAAGATGCGTACGACGTTTGTTCAAGGCGACATGAGATGGAGGATACCAGACGCTAGGAGATGTGGGGTGGTTCCTTCTCGCCGAAGGAGATGCAGGCCAGAGAAGTTGCCGAGCTGGAAGGCAGTGCGCGATAATGTTTTTGACTGATGTTAGGATGATCTCCGCAAGCTATTTGACCGTATTTACGCATACGTGATCTTGCTTTTAGCCCATTAGCAGTAGATATATACCATTCTCATGTTCATGACTTTGAACATTCTGTAGTGTACAGAGTTTTTCTCATCCTGTGGCATCGCATATGTAAAAGACTGAGCCGAGCTAGGAGGGAGTTATACACGGTTCTCGCGGAAGTAAGAGGTGTGGGCGTTGTTAACGGTATGTACAGCTCGTTTCCATACCTATCGTAAAGTGCCATTTTTGAGGACGTGCCTGGCCATGGTAGAATGAGTCTTCGTTGGCGAGACATGTATGACAATATCGGGGGGAGCTGCTTTATGCCGAATCGTCTGAGTCCAGGGCATTAGGCCACGGCGAGTCCAGCATATGAGTGTTTACGTTTTGCTGTAGATAGATTTCAGTCGTTCCTCGTGGCAGTGAAGGACAGCATCATCGCTGCAGTGATGTAGCTTTTCCGAGGTTTCCCCGGCTGCGGCTCTGCTTGAGCTCCCGGTCGGCGTTTCGTCAGCGGTCGACACGAACAGCAACCACTACGCACGCCATCACCGCCTAACATCAAACAACTACCCCACCAACAATTGACCATTCCATACTCCATCCAAATCACACACTCACCCTCGACACAGCACTCAGCCTCACTCAGCAAATATGTCGACCCTCGAGGACCTCGATGACCTGGAGCGCGATGGCAAGAAGGAAGAGGAGCAGAACGACAAGAACCAGAAGCCCGACGGCAGCGGCGATGCCGACATGAAAGATGCCGATGAGAAGAAGAAGGATGAGGAGGAGGAGCTGATAGATATGGAGATTCTCAACTCAAGCACACGCGACATCATCTCCAGACGGCGGTTATTGGAGAACGACACCAGGATCATGAAGAGCGAGTACCAGCGACTGACCCACGAAAAGAACGCGATGCACGAAAAGATCAAGGATAACGTGGACAAGATCGATAACAACAGGTGAGTTCGGCGCGCAACAGGCGACACGAGCGTTTGCAGTGGCGGATGCTGATCTGTCCTTTACTATAGACAACTACCCTACCTGGTTGGCAACGTGGTGGAGATTCTTGACCTCGATGTGACCGAAGAGGCAGCCGAGGAAGGCGCAAACATCGACCTCGATGCTACTCGTGTTGGCAAATCGGCCGTCATCAAGACCTCCACCCGCCAGACGATCTTCCTTCCTTTAATTGGTCTCGTAGACCACGAGAAGCTCAAGCCCGGTGACCTGATCGGTGTGAATAAGGACTCATACCTCATTTTGGACACACTTCCCGCGGAGTACGACAGCAGAGTCAAGGCCATGGAGGTCGACGAGAAGCCCACAGAGAAGTACACAGATGTCGGTGGTCTGGACAAGCAGATTGAGGAGCTGGTCGAGGCCGTTGTGTGGCCGATGAAGGAGGCGGAGCGGTTCAAGAAGATTGGTATCAAGGCACCCAAGGGTAAGAACAATACAAATGAGATCTTGAGGATAGAATCGCAAGCTGACAACCGCTGCAGGCGCTCTGATGTACGGCCCTCCTGGTACTGGTAAGACGTTGCTTGCCCGTGCTTGCGCTGCGCAAACCGAAGCCACTTTCCTCAAGCTTGCCGGCCCTCAGCTCGTGCAAATGTTCATTGGTGACGGTGCCAAGCTCGTACGCGACTGCTTCGCCCTCGCAAAAGAGAAGGCACCCTCAATCATTTTCATCGACGAGCTGGACGCCATCGGCACCAAGCGTTTCGACAGCGACAAGAGTGGTGACCGTGAAGTCCAGCGCACCATGTTGGAGCTTCTGAACCAGCTTGACGGTTTCGCTTCTGATGACCGCATCAAGGTGCTTGCCGCAACCAACCGTATCGACGTCCTTGATCCCGCTCTTCTCCGTTCTGGTCGTCTGGACAGGAAGATCGAGTTCCCTCTGCCCAACGAGGAGGCCCGCGCACAGATTCTGCGCATCCACAGTAGAAAGATGACTGTCGACGACGCTGTCAACTGGCCTGAACTGGCAAGGAGTACGGACGAGTTCGGTGGTGCCCAGCTCAAGGCTGTGTGTGTGGAGGCTGGTATGATCGCGCTCAGGAAAGGACAGAGCAAGATCGGCCACGAGCACTACGTTGATGCGATCTCCGAAGTCCAGGCGAAGAAGAAGGTAAGCCATCTCCTCCGCTGTGGTCTCTTTTGCTGTGATCCCGTACTAATATGCTCGTTCAGGACACGGTCAACTTCTATGCTTAAGCAATATCTTACGACGGCGGCTCGGGCACTGGAGTGGTGCGTATGTAAAACTAATGGCATAGATGGTCGTCAGCTTGACACTCCGTTCACGTTCACCAAGCTCAGCGTTCCCGCTCATTGTCGTCTTGGCCAGGGCTGTGTCGTCGCTATTGTTGTGACGGGCACTTAACATCACGCTTTCACAATGGCTCAACGATGGACTTCACATACGTTCACACTCCTTCCACGTTCACCAAGCACCGGATCCCTGCACATTTTCGGCATGGCCTGGTCCATACCGTGTTTTTGCTTTGTTTGCTGCACCTTATCATCACGCCTTCGTAGGGTTCAAGAACGCCACTTCACGTATTTTCATTTTACTGGTATCGTCTGAAGCGTCGTTCACTAACACGATACGTTGTGGCCTCTGTACACGCATACTCATTTCTCCATGCCCTTGAAATGGCACTTTTTAATCCATCTTTGTGTCTAGTCCGGTCCAGTACAGCACTACAAACTACTTCGCCGTGATCCTCTCAAGCGAGATTGTCTGAGCCAGACCGCCCAACTTACACCAGATCAAAGCACTACGCCTAAAATCACCCCCGCTTCCCACCAGCCATGCCTCACCCAGGCGACATCCACCACTGTAAAAAGTGCGGCTCGAAAGGAGCTGGTAAAACAGCCGATGCCGCAGGTCTCTGTAAACACAGAAGGTCGTGCAAGGGCAGCCGTGCCTTGCCCCACGCCCTGTGGTTCTTCAAGAAAGGCGAAAACTGCATATCCTGCAAGATCGTGCGTAAGATTGCTTCTCAGCGGCAGCGCGAGCAGCGCAGACATGATGAGGAGGAGGCGAAGAAGCTTCGTGACGGTGCGTGGTTCAAGAGTGCGCTGGGTAGGAACCCGAAGAAGCCCACGATGAAACGCTGACGGAATCTGTGCACCCTTGCGCTTTTTCTTGGGTTTGTGGTCGCCTCGGCTTGTTTCGCTTGCTTTTGAGCACTTTTCTTGCTTTTGGTTAAAGATCTGTTTTGAGAGGCTGAGCTCTTATGCGTTGGCGATATGCAGGGATAACATCTCGGATGGGCTGTGATGTGACTATTATTTGGATTCCAGTGTGTTTGAATTTTTTAGGCATAGGGATAATATGGTTTAAAACTTAGATCCTCTTTCAAGGTATCATGTGAGATTGTAAATATCTGGTGTTGTTTGTCGGTCTTCCCTGTCCATTTCTAGTCATGTCTCAAAATACCTGTTTCAGAAACCCACAATTTTGCATACAGCAGTCTTGAAAGACTACTATCTCATTATCAGTACCTCAATGCATAGTCTCTTATGCAGCTAACCAATATTGTTAAAAGAGACCTAGATGTTGGTTTGTGTCCCAGATTCTAGTGTGCTGATATCGTGCGGTTTGAATTGGGAAACCACGATGATTGCCATTGGGATACCCTCAAAGCTCCGTTCGTATCTTCGCCATCGAGATGCCTCCCAAATTTCCTTTGTGTCTTATATCCTATTATGCTAATGCCGTAGGGTTCAGATTTTAAGATGCGATGCCTGCCACGAAAACACGGTCAAGGAATTAGTTCATTGATTGGGCTTGTACGTAAACTTACACGCGATAACTCTATACTATCAACTATCTGAGATATCAAAAGATGCTCCACGAGGGTCATCAATCCCCTCACGACAATAGATGTCGCGGATCACAGCAAAGACTAGTTACTAGGTTCAATCTACCGAAATTGGAATGTGATGAATTCTTATTACTTGTACACTTTTGCAATAGCGCGCTAATCGACTGTGTATCAGTCCTATGCATACATACGGATTCTCGTTCAGCTTGGAAAACATTGAACGTAGAACGAAAGTCACTCCCCGTCGCTTTCGGGTTCAGAGTCAGGCTGCCAATCCCAAACACCTCCGTACGCTCTGGTGAGATACCCATTGCTCTCGCCTCTGAGACCCTTCAAGTAGTCCCTGACCATTGTTGTCTCATACTGCGGCATCGCGGTACGGTACATAAATAAATTGTGACAAGTATTCAAGGCGTAAGTTTTATCCTTGAAACTCAGCTTCACATGTTCACGATCCGCCGAGTCGCGTGGGAAGTGCTTTGCTAGCGAAGACACGAAGTGTTTCCGCAGAACTTTGTTGAACTTGATGTCCTCTTCGTCGCCTTCGCCATCATGGTCACGGATAAATTGAGGATACTCGCAGAGCTGGTACATCGGGCCAGTGCGACTGTAGTCCCAGTCGACGATGCCGGAGATACGCACAGTGTCGTCCTTTCGCTCTACCAAGAGGTTGTAACTCTCGAAGCCGCCGTGGATTAGACGGTAGGGAGCGCGCAGGGTAGGGTTGTCGCCCATTTTTTCGAGGAAGGCAAAGAGCTCTTCCTTGATCGCTGGGTAGTACTCTCTCACGCCTTCTGATCGATTGGGATCGTTCTCGTTGATATAGGCACCGATGTAGTCCTGCATCGTCGTTACAGGGTGATCACCAAGTTTCCTGGCCTCGCCCCTGATGCTGAGCAATGGGCCCACTGTGCCATCGTGTCTCAGGCATCCAATATTGTCGAAGCGGAGCTCAGCTAGCTGTCCAAGGATGCCTGCAACGTCACCTACGAGACCAATTTTTTGCTCGCGGCTGAGTTCGTCCCATACATCGCACAGCGATTCACCAGTGCCAGGCATGCGCTCCATCAATATGAAAGCTGAGCCAACGACGTGGTTCTCATCATGGTTGACGAAGTAAACCTGCGGCACTGAAATGGTTGTGTGGGCACGAACGTACTCCATAGTCGCCAAGGAGCTCTCGACTTGCTCTAGAATCTTGTCATTGGGATCGCGAGCGAAACGGCCAAGGCAACTCCAGCCGTCTGCGAAGTGCAGCAAGCGCTCTTCGTAGAAGTTGCCGCACTCCAAAGTGGTGATTTTTGTGCAAGCGCCGTGGGAGCCGGGAAGGAAGTGTTCGGCGATGTGCTTCAGTGCGTCGTAGTTCAGATCCAGTTCTGGTTCTTCATCGCACGGCTTTTTGCTGGCGGTGTCGTCGTCTGAGCGTTCGCCGTCTGAGCTCTCGTCGTCTGAGCCCTCGTCATCTGGGTCCTCATCGTCAGAACCAACCATTTCATCGTCTGAGTCGGTCACAAGTTCTTGGCTTGGCCACCCCGAATCTGAGCGCTCGCCATCTGAGCTCTCATCATCCGAGCTCTCTTCATCTGAGCCTTCGCCGAAGTGCTCGTCCCAAAAGCCTTGTACACTGAACTTCTTGTGTTCAGCCTTCTCCCATGCAATTCTGGGAGGGAGACACATCGTTTCAAGTTGCGATGTGGAATCTGCTTGGTCTGCGTGCTCGTGTATAAAAAGCAGGATACAATGTGTTGCTCTATTGTAATAAGCAATCAATTTTTAGTCAGGTTCGGCTGTGTCCAAGCAAATATTAAAGTCCCGGGGAGAACAATTGACTTACGAACAAGAAAGCACAAGTTGGCAATTCGGCATTGTCTATGAGAAATGAAGAAAGCGCGCTATTCTGAAAGAAATTACGGTCGAATCTAAAGTCTTTGTCATCTACAATTCAACAACATCCCCTACCTGACTCGATGAGAAAAAGCATGGATTGCCATGTAGTCGAATACAGGGAACATGATGCTTGCATCTTCAGGCCTCCCGAGATCCCAAATGGTTTGAGTAAACATGTAGAGTCGTCGAGTGAGAATCTCTCCATTGAGGGAGTGTTCCAATTGACAAAGCTCGATCCCGAGCTACAGTAGTAAGCATAAAATGGCATCCGGCTCGGTCCCTCGAACAGTTTCCCTGTTCTGGGGATCATACAACGATGTATGCATCACAGTTCCAAAACAAGCTTGCCTACCACCTTGCCCTGCCAAACGCTCTCAATAGCTTCTTCGGCGTTGTCAAAAGGCTGGACGGAATCAATGATATCGTCGAATTGTATCTTCGTTGCAGAAAGAGCGGCGCAGAGGTCGTCAAGGTCCATCTTGGAGCCTCCGTTGATACCCCTTAAGTGGTCGTCAGTCTTTATCTGGGGAACGAAGGATACTGGATCACTCACCTCAATGACACTCTTCTGTCGATGATAACTGGTAACAAGTCCGGGGCATCGTTGAAAGCCTGCTTGCTCAAATACCCAACCTGGCTGATCGTACCTCCGCGGCGAGTACACTTCAAGCTCTTCAACAGCGAACTTGCACCGCCAACTTCAATCACAAGGTCCACCCCGACACCTTCAGTGAGTCGAAGCACCTCTTCATGCCACTCAGGAACTTTAGAGTAGTTAATAGTTTGAATCGGAGGTCCAGGGAAACGTTCGCTGATGTCCTTGAGTTTCTTATCGCTGGACGAAGTCAAAATGATCCTTAGCCCAGCTGCACGAGCTAATTTTGAGGCGAACATGCTCACACCGCCGGTACCTGGATGTCATCAATTTATGTGTTAGAAGTACGTCGATGAAGCATACCTTGAATTAATACGCTCTTGCCAATTCCGAAGTCCTTCATAGCCGTCCAAGCAGTAACACCAGCACAAGGTATGATGCTTGCCTGAGTCCAGTCCAGATATTCAGGAAGTTTACATAAGGTCCTCTCGTCGAAGATGATATAGTCGGCCAGAACACCGTCCTCATCAGCCGCAAGCCAGGACCGCGTCGATTCCTGGCCTGTCAGATTCTCTGTATCGATGATGGGTGCTACCCTGTCTCCGATGTCCAGAGACCGGACTTGTTCGCCTTTATAGACAATCTCACCAGCTGCATCGTTGCAGGGGATACCATGAGGTATCACTGGCCAAGGATTACCACCGTTGGCGATGTTCGCATCACGGTAGTTGAGCGCAACGGCGTGGACTTTGATGAGCACTTGCGTTGCGGCAAGTGGAAGAGCCAGGTCTTCGGTGACAAGCTTAAACTTTGGTGCGCCAGGCGTATAATTATCAGTTCGTCGGAAAGTTCGCCTTGTTGTCGGGATGGTTGATGACATTTTGTCGTCTTGTCTGGACTATATTGCAGTGAAGCAAGTGTGCAAGTTGCGATTTGGCGACATAATATATGTTTGACTTCCAACAGTCGTCGGGCCTTGGAAATCAAAGCTCACATAATCTGTACCTCAAATGAGATGAGATTGTAGAGACCATTGACCTGTAACTTCGCTGGGCGGCGATGATGTGAGATGGTGGGGATGCTGCACGCGGAGAAGTTCAGGCTGTGTTTGTCAGCAATTAGACTCTGCTAAGCATCTGGAAAGCATCTCATTCGCATCAGGCATTACGTGTCAGCCTGGTATCTCACTCGAGAATGGGTCTTCGCTTGTCTTGATGTACGCTCTCTTGTTCATTGTTCATGTTTATTGCCCAGTAAAGTGACGTCACCCGATGCTTGACCATTAATCTCATCATACAGGAAGCACAACGATCGCATCTTACTCCTAGTCGTAGCTCTAGGCTGTATAGGCGTCGATGGCAGTCATTCGTATGTTCACTGCTGACTGCATAGACTCAGCTACTTAGCAGCAGCGATCAATCCCTGTCCTTGCATCCATTCGGAGATGATGCCATTGACTTCCTCAGGCTTTTGCCAGAGCAGCCAGTGCGAGGCATCGACATTCTTGGCGGTCAACTCCGGGACGTTGTCACCCATCTTGTTGGCGAGCTCATCTGTGACGATAGTGTCGCCGAGAGCCCTTACGAACAGAGTCGGGCATTTGATCTTAGTGCCGTTCTCGATCGCCAGTAGTGGCTTGTCGGCCTCGAAGTTGGCCTGGCGGTTGCGGTAGTAGTTGCCTGCGATTCATTAGTTCATTGATACTAAGCGTAATGATACAGATGATGGTCTAGTGAGGAGCACTTACAAGGTGCGTGAAGGCCGTGTCTCGAGTACTCCTCGACGTAGTAGTTCAGCTCGTCCTCGCTAATTAAAGGCGAGCGGCCGAGTGTCGGCATCAGCTCAAGGTCGGCACCGGTTTCCGGAGTCATTGCAGCCTTGCCGTCAGCTGTACGGCCTCCATATAGAGCGTTCAGGAAGTTGCGGATGCCGGCCTTGTCCTGAGTGTGAGACTCAATGAGACCTTCTTTGCTGCCGAACTGTAGCTGATAGCCCAAGGAAGGCAGGAACTTCACAACAGCCTCGAGCGGAATGTAGTTTTCCGAGGTGGGCAGGTAAGGGACGGCACATGTGAAGAGATGGGTCACAAATGATGGGAACTCCAATGCGAAGCGGTAAGCGATGGCGCAACCCCTATCGTTGTTAGCCCGGGACGGTGCAAGCTTTGTGGCATGTGTTGAAACTCACCAGTCGTGTGCACCAACAACCACATTATCGCAACCTAGCGACTTGCAGAGCTCGTGGAAGTCAATAGCGTGGGATTTGAAAGTGTATGGCTCAATCGAGTCGGTCGGAGCATCCTGCATAGATATAGGTAAGCATCTTATGGCTCGACAATGACAAAGCCACACTTACCGAACGACCATATCCGATGCAGTCGGGAGCGACCACACGGAATCCCTGCTTGAGAAAGAGAGGGATTTGGTATCTCCATGCCATAGACAGGTCAGGGAAGCCATGGATCTTGATCGCTGTCAGTAATACGTTCTTTCAGTGCTCCAACATCACGCCTTGACGCTTTGGCGTGCCGAGAAGACATATATACCAAGAGCAGTGTACGTGTGAAGCCAGCTTCAGGCTCAGCAATCAGGTATCCTTTACAAAGACGGTCAGAACTGAGACACTGTGAACATAGAGTTACGCAAGTGCATACCGTAGGTCTTCCCGTTAATAGTTGCAGACTCCCGACGGATGCGTGAGTCGCCGTTAACGGCAATTTTGTCAAGGTGGTCGTTAATGCTTGCCATTTTTGCAGTATGGTAGTCTCAGTACTATTGTTAATTCAAGAAGAGCGATGTATCGCAGACACTGTTATACTATATGCTTGACGAAGTCTTCGGTCACACCGGTGTTCGCTAAGGCTAACGTCCGTAAAGGCATCGGGCACAGTCCGGACAAGCGTGGATCAGACACATTGTGGGCCTGAACACGAACTCAAACCTTGGCTGCCGAGGCCCTTCACGACCTTGGACGCGGAGTTGGCGAAGGTCAGGGATGGTGTGCCTGTGTTAAATGTATAGCAGTAAAGACAGTACGCGATGTCTGGAGGCTGTATAACGGTGTTGTGTCTGTATGTACGCGAAAGTCGGTAGAAACGTAGCCCGGTCGCCGAAAGTTGCAATGAAGCGACTGAGAAAACTGCGTGTGGCCCAACGTCTTCAATACGCGCCCAGTAGTGAGTGTCACTCTCCTCAATTTCTGGCCTCAGATTTGTTTTGATGGTGGTGATGCGTGGAGGAAACCAGGTCTACTCTCGTAGGCAAAGCTCGCTTGTGTGTAACTTGAACACAGCCACTCCCTCAACGCCAAGAACAAGGAGGCCTAGAAAGAAAGCAGCGAGTTGCGGGCATCAGTTTTTTTGACGATATCAGAAGCTGCCTTGAACCTATAAGAGTGACAACACTTCTGATGTCTCATGAGATGCAGACGATCGAACCTTGATGGCTGATGTACACGTGCGGTAAGATACGCATGCGTCTTTAGAGACAAGAAGACAGGATGCATCGTGTATTGGAGAACAACCCTTCAGAATTGCAGGGGAAAATTGCAAGACGAGGACTTATCATGGAATATAGGCAACTGGACGTCCAAAGCACAGTCGTTCGCCGTGATGCGCTCTGATCTCACGGTTGAGAAACGAAAGCAACGTGCGACTTCTTCTTTGGGAGAAAGGGTCGCACATCACGGCGGCACAGGAGACTTTGTCGCACAACTCAATCGCTTCGGTTGATCTGCCGGACGATGCCGCTCGATGATTCGCACGGGGAGAACCGAGACCCGTCCCAGACTTCCGGTTGCTAGAGGCAAACCCATCAGCCGGGCATCATGATCGTCATATCCTCAGTGATTCAGAAGCAACTCCAAGGCCCAACGGTTTTGCACACCCCGAGTCAGACCGTCTCGAAACAGCCAACGAAGAATCGTAGGTTTCGCACCAATCTCAACGGCCTTTGCATGCCACAGTTGATCCACGACCAAAGAGGTTTGCGCACATAAGTTCGTGACGATATCGCGTCGAGTCTGTGGGCCATTGATGGCGCCATGAGTTCCACTTCACCCTCATTATCGCTATCGCACGGAAGATCGTATGCACTGTGCATGCAATGATTGATGGAGCGGCTCTTCCTCGTTCAATTGACGTGCCCTGGCGGCCTGGCCTGTGTATCGTTCCGATACATATCATAGTTCTCGCTCGCTCTTTGTGCGACCATTTTCTTTTATGTTCACAACTTTGGCCCTAACATTCCCAGCATGGAAGACAATCACGACTTAGAAGCTAACCGTAACCGGATCTCGGAGACGCCCACGATCGTCAACTCTGTCAAATACACCACCTCCATCAAACACAACTCCGATGTGCCTGATGTGCCAGCTGTGCCTGACACCTACACTCGTCACAACAGCGTCTCCGATTCCATAAAGACGGACAAGGCCCACCCAGACGACCAACAGTATGGAGAAAAGGACGATGGCGTCCTCGAAACATCGAACTCTCAAGGCGCCGGCCTCCCCCCACCCCCGCCAAACGAAGAAGGAAGTGACCTTGTCGACTGGGACGGTCCTCAGGATCCAGACAACCCCCAAAACTGGAGCAGCAAGTACAAGTGGTACACCATCATGATTCTCGCTTGCATGACTTTTGTCGTCTCCTTTGGCAGTTCGGTCTGGTCGACTGCTACAACCGTCACAGCAGAAGAATTTGGCGTCAGTCAAGAGGTTATGATCTTAGGAGTTACACTGTATGTTGTCGGATTCGCACTTGGTCCTCTGGTCTTCGGTCCTCTATCCGAACTGTACGGTCGTCGCACGCCTCTCATGGCCGGCATGCTGGGTTTCATCATCTTCCAGATTCCCATCGGCGTTGCGAGCAACCTACAAACTATCTTTGTGTGTCGCTTCTTTGCTGGTGCATTCGGCAGTGCTGCGCTTGCGATCGTCCCTGGAATGGCAGTCGATCTTTTCAACCCCATTGAGCGTGGCGTCGCTACCATGGCATACGCAGCAGCAGTTTTCGCAGGGCCTGCAGTTGGTCCTATTGTTGGCGAGTTCACAGTAAAGAACACTTCCCTTGGTTGGCACTGGACTGGATGGTTCACGATGATCATGGGAGCGTTCTTCTATACCATCGCCCTGCCCACGGTCAAAGAGACCTTCCCAGCTGTCATCCTCAAACAGAAAGCCGCCCGTCTTCGCCAAGAGACACGCAATTGGGCTCTGCACACTAAACAAGACGAAGAGCCCGTGCACTTTAGCTTCCTGTTCCGCAAATACGGTCTGAAACCCGTACAGATGATGATCAAGGAACCCATCTTGATTGTCATGACCATCTACATCAGCTTGGTGTACGGCATCCTATATCTGATCTTCTTCGCATACCCGTACAGCTTCCAGCTAGACCGTCAGATGGAGACGGGCATCGCATCGCTGCCTTTCATTGCGATCTTTATTGGAGTGCTCATTGCGTGTGCCTCTCTGACTTGGGAAACCAAGGTGATCTTCACACCGAAATTCACTAAAGCCAAGAAAGTTATTCCGGAAGAGCGTCTTCCTCCGATGATAGTAGGCGGAGTCGTCCTGGTCGTAGGCCTCTTCTGGTTCGCCTGGACTTCTCAACCAAGCATCAACCCCTGGCCTCAAATCATCAGTGGTGTCTTCATCGGCTGCGGCGTAAGCATACCCTCATCCAATCCAAGCATCATACCCAGCTAATCAATCCTCCAGATCATCATGGTCTTCATGCCTGCCGTCATCTACCTCATCGACGTCTACCTCTTCGACGCCAACTCCGCTTTGGCCGCCAACACTTTCGTCCGCAGTCTGATCGCTGCCGTCTTTCCTTTGTTTGCACCTTTTATGTACCGCGATTTGGGTACGCAGTGGGCTACTAGCTTGCTTGCTTTCTTGTGCCTTGCGCTTGTGCCGGCGACAGTGTTCCTGTACAAGTACGGCGCAAAGATTCGGGGCTGGTCGAAGTTTGCTTATGATTTGGGATAGATATATAGATGGGTCTTTTTCTTACATAGAGTATAGAGATCATACATTTGGTTATAGCCCTTTTTGCGTTGCGCAATCACTCTGATCTACCACGTTCGCAACAGTTGCCTGTTTGTTTTCCTTATCGCACAAGATAAAGTCTTCTCGAGGGCATGGAGTCCACGGTAGACAGCTGCGTCTCAGCTTTTTTGCGCAGTGGCCACTGAGAAGCTATAACGCACAGTCAACTAGTCTGGAAGATCGGATGTCATGATATGCTTGAAATCAAGCAGCTGGCTCATGGATTCCACATTTATGTAAGAGAGACCTTCCCTTCTCATCCAGTATTCTACTTCACTGTATATGGCATTTCGCCTTTCCATTCGCAGAGCTTTTCCCACATACATCTGCTTTCTCAATCTTGCAATAACACGACGAAACGACATCAATATCAGCCACAGCCTGCGCCTGTTTAAGCGGCAACTCCAACATCCGCGCCTCCTTCAGCCTACCCAAACGCGTCAAGCACTCATGCATGCCCTTCAACGCCCAGATATTGTTCGGATGCTGATGGCCTCGAGGCAGCGAATCATCGAAACCAAGATCAGCACCGTAGACGTCCGCTGCTTCCTCCACGTGCCCTTGCTCTAGCAGCAGGGCTGCGTATGCGTGACGAGTTGGCAGCATCCAGCCCCACGGCTCGCTGTAGAGTAAGTTGTCATCGTGCTTGATGGACTCTCGGAGGTGTTCGAAGGCGAGCTTGTAGTTTCCGCGGCGGTATTCGATTTCGCCCGCGAGCATGGCTTCGGCGACTTTGAGCTCGTCGACACATTTGTTTGGGTAATCGTATCGGTTGTCTGGAACATTTGCTTGAACCTTTTTAAAAAGCTTCTGCTCCTTTTCTGCTTCAGCGATTTTCCCTGTCGCCGCAAACGCAATGCCCTTAGCATAGTGCAGCGTCGCAGTAGTCACACAGTACAAATCGGCGTCTTTTGGAAATTGCAGCTGCAGGATCTCTTCCCATTTGCCGAAGCGGATGAGCACGTGAGATCTCACGCCAAGGAATGCTTCTAGCCATTCTGCCATCGGTGGAGATCTGACGCTGAGTAGGCTGTCTGGTAAGGATTCTTCAAGTCTTGTGGTGTACTCCAGGGCTACTTCAGACTTGCCGCAAAGCATCGCCGCGTAGATCAGAGAATGGATGTCGTGGACTCGGTAGACTGTGTAGGTGTTCAGGGCACCGACTTTGGCGAGATACTTGTCATCCGCGACGATAGCACGAGCATTCGCTTCGATTGCGTTGCGGTAGTCTCCAGCAAGAACGTCAATGTGAGAAGGCATGTGCGTGAGGTGGCCGGCTTCGGGCACCAAGAAGCGTAGACGATCGGCCGCTTTGAGACCCAGTTCTGGCTCACGGGTCATCTCGATCATGTGAATGTACAGATGTAGCAGACCCGGGTGGTCCCAAGCGCCTGGGAGAGTAAGGGCCCGGTCAAGAGTCTTCTTCACGTCGTGTGCGCGAGATCCAGGTCTAGGTTGTCCGGTGTAAGGATCCCATAGTCTCCAAGGTGTCAAATTCATCAGAGACTCCGCATAGAGTACTGCGATATCTAGATCATCGCTGAACTTCTCGTACGCATCTCGCATGCTGCTGGCGTACTGCTGATCCCACTTTGACATGTCATCTGATGGTTCAGGCTGCGGGTGGCGAGCAGCAAGAGCACGAACCAGCGCTTGCTCCTCTGGAGTCACATCATCCAAGAGAGTAGTAGCGTGGTGTACGGCATCATAGGCTCTCTTGGTCGAAAGGTTGAGATCGCCTTTGTCGTAAAGCTCCCAAGGCTTGTTGTAGTAAGCGCCTGCCGAGTATGCCAGACCCCAGTATCCCATGGCACATTTTGGATCTGCTTCAATGACTTTCTCGAAGCAAGACAGTGCCTCGTGTCGGTTGAAGCCGTATGACCATACCATGCCTCGGTCAGACCACAGTTGAGCTGTGGCGTTGCTGGTAGTTATTTTGCGGTGGAACGAGCCCAGGTCGAAGTAGCCATCGTCCACCTTATTCGCCATAGTGCAGGTATTGCGCACTTCTGAGGTCGACAAGAGTTTTCAATTGCGTGTAAAAGTAAGGCCGTGGTATTAGACAAACACACAAATACGTGGCCTGGGAAAGGTGGGTCCGTTATGTAAGCGATAGCGGCGGGGAACTATTGTACTGCCAAGTCACATTGGGCTTCAAGAGGAGCGAATCGATTACAATGCTTCGTGTTCTGCTAGACAGAATTTCCGAATACTTGACGATCGAGAGTATGTTCATATCGAGCCTGTTGGACCATGCAAGTCCAAGCCCGCATTCCGGATCACAGAATGGCGTCACATCACAATCGATCACACCATTTCTTGATGTCTTACGTGCAGGTAGAGAAAGCAATGCTATACTTGATCGTATAATCGCCATCTATTCATTCGCATAATGGGACCAAAATAGAATTGACAGAATTAGACCTCTCGTGACCAACCAAAGAAAATGCCGCACACTCCCAACCATGCCACCTCCTCAAGGTATGAACACCACCCTCCCTTCCCCCTCAACCTTCCTGTCCCACTCACTCTCCACATCCTCTAACTTCACAGTCTTTACCTTCTGCTCCCCGACAGTACTCAAAGCCTGCAGCAACGCCGGCATCTCCTGCGCTGCCTCAGCAAGGCTCCAGGCACCCGGCCCAGAGCCTCGAATGGTGAGATTATTAGATCTCAACACAGCACCAGGAAGCGCCATTTCCTGTCCTGACAGCGTGCCGATGTGCACATACTGCAGTGGCTTCCTTTGCTTGTGCGTGCTCAGCAAAGCGGTCGGTAGAGGGCCGTTAATGTAGTCGAGAATGAGATCGATCTCGACGCCAGCAAGCGATGAGAAGTCAGTCTTGCCAGCATCGTCCGCCACGACGAGCGAGCTGTCAAGTCCAAGCGTAGCGAGCGCAGCCTCGCTTCGTGCTGCACCGATGACATGCGCCGCACCATTCGCACGAGCAAGCGGGATCGCCAGACGGCCAGACGCAGACGTCGCACCAAGAATCAGAACAGTAAAATCAGCAGGCAAATTAGTAGTGCGAGCCTTCATGGCCATCCAAGAGCTTGTAGCCGGGTTGACGAGTGCCGCAGTCTGTACAGTGTCGAGTCCCTCGGGCATAGGGATGGCGCTGTTCTTCTCGATGTTGATGTGCGAAGCGAAGCTGCCACCAGTGCGGAAAGCGTTGAAGTAGTAGCGGGCGCCGTCGGAAGTTGCGCCGATGCCATCGATGCCGGGGATCTGAGGTAGAGGAGGGCTGGAGTAGTGGTTGCCACTCGCGCGAGAGCGGACGATGTTGTGTAGGCCAGTCGCGAGGACTCTGAGCTGGAGTTGAGACGAAGTTGGGGCTGGGAGATCAGGAACCGCAGTGTAGGCAGGCGGCTTGCCGTAAATTGAGACTACTGCTGCGTGCATGGTGGACATTTTGCAATTGGCGTTGGTCTGGTGATGATGGGTTCTCTGAGTGAGCAGTTTAGATAGTTCAGAAGTCGTAGAAGACGGTTTGCTTCGTCTTAGGCAGTGTAGCATGAGCGGGAGGGGATGGTGATGGAGATGATGATTTCACCTACCTGCACGGCACTCGTATTCATATATCGTCAACGCTGAGTCAGTGATTCAGCGTCGGAGTTCGCTTCTGCGAGCTGATTACTACGATCCTCCATGTTGGTGATCAAAATTGCAGGGATTCGGAATGTTTTGTCTCGCAGACTCCGTCGGCTGATCGGCAGCTTGCGCAAGTCAGCAGCTTCGAACGGGATTGAGGCGCGAATCCCGACAGATCGCGACAGCTGCTGACAACACTGCGGAGCACTCGGCCTATCAGTTCGGTCTCGTTAGTAACCAGACAGCGAACCATCTCGAGACTCTGAGAGGCCATCCAAGCTGAATGGAAAGACATAGCGATCCTTCGTTAGAGCAGAAGGGCCACAACATGTTTGACACAGTAGAATTTCGATAGTCATACACATACTTTGCTGTGGCCCTAGGGTCGTCCAAAAAAGAAATAAAAACGTGGCATTGGCCTCGCTGTCGTGATCTTTCCTCCTACCCTTGAGGCCATAATTTCCTGTTACTCATGTCATCATCGGACTTTCACTTCTTCGCCTGCTGCTCTTCCTTCCTAGAACGCAGGTTCTCCTCAATAGTCCTGATCATCTCATTGCCCACCTTCGTAGCCTCTGCAAAGCGAGGGCTGAAGTAGCTCTGGATGTTTTCGAACTTTGTGCGGTAGCCCTCAAGGTTACCGAGAGAGACACGGTTGGACCAGTCCTGTGTCGCGAAAGTCAGTGGGAAGGGACTTCTCCGCACATGAATGGAGACAGCGAAACGTACGCGAGCAGCAAATGTGAACTCAAGGTCGTCGGCAACGTGTGTGTTGTCGGTGATGGCGTTGTCGATGCTCTCGTTCAGCAGGTCCTCGTTGCGGTAAAGGTACTCGGCAATACCCAGCCAGAGACGGAACAGCTGATGTGAGTTAGTGCGTTGTTCTGTCAGTCCACACATTATGTGTTCAAGCGCCACTCACAGGTGTTGAACAGATCATATGATCGTACGGCACAATTCCCAGCTTCCACCAGCAGTCCACCATAGCAAGCAGACTCAGGTGGTTGTTGCGCACTTTCTGCGCAGGCTTCTCGCCGAGACTGAACTGATCGAGCAGTTCGTCGTGCAAGAGTAGCTCGTCTTCGCTCTTGAGGCTACCAAAGACAGCAGCTCTGGCGGCGTGAACACGCTCGGTCAGCTCCTTCCTGTGGCCTCCGAGCATGAGCTTGAACAGCTCGGTGACACTCTCCGCGTACTGGCCGATCTGGCGCCTAGCACTGGGGTTGAGAATCGCAAGGCCTGCGTAGACATGCCACTTGTTACTGTAGATGCGAAGGGTAATGTTCATCTTCACGTTCTCGATGCCGCCGATGTAGCGCGGTACTTCCCACGGGAACTGCTTGTTTGCTTCCCACGCAGAGCCCATGGATAAGAAAGCGGCATGGGTAACTGCTTGTGTGTCTGCGGTGATGCGGTCGTGCATCTCGGCGGAGAGGTGGACATGTTTGGACTGGAAGCAGCTGAGGATGCGCTCGACAAGGTCGACGGACTGTTGTGAGCCACTGTGGTTGATGATCACGAGAGGTTGGCCTTTGGGATCGACACCAGGTCCGTGGAGCGAGTGACACGATACGATCTCAACATCGGCGGGAAGGTGCTTCTCGAAGGCCTCGATCTCGGGAGCCTTGGTCGAGGTCTGGCCACCAACGATGGCGCCTTGCTTAGTGGAAGGGCCGAAGCGGGCAACAACGGCATCAATACTTTTAGCTTCGACACTGTACATGATCCAATCACTGCTGCGGGATACGAGATGACCATTTTGGAGGATTGTGACATTTTTCTGCTGAATACTCAGCATACATACTACATGACGAGGCTATATATGATGGGACATGTGCACGGCGTACCCTGTTGGAAAACTCTTCAACAAGAGAGTCGTACTTCTCGGGTACGTCGCAGGCGTGCACTCTAGCATGAAAGAAGTGAGTCTAAGAACTGGGGGTATCTGAAGCGCTGTCAGTTTGCGTACTTCTAAACAAGTGATTGTAAAGAGGTGTGTAAATTTTGCTTTTCAGACAAAAATTATAAGGTAGCTGAGATTTTACATCATCGACAGCCGCCCAGTCTACCATGCCGAGATGGCATGGTAGGTGCCAGACGGCCATACTCGAGCCAAATGCACTCAAGTCATCAGGATGCAAGGGGGAGGGTGTTGAGGTGGGAGTAAACGTACCATAATTGTTGCGAGACAGTGCAAGCAGACTCGAGCGAGACTTCGCACCTACCTCCATCCTGCGTCGGCGATCCTCCGGGCGTACATCTTTCCCATATCACCCATTCCGATGATGCCCACCACTGCGTCGCCCATTTTGACGATTGGCGAGCCTCGCGCTCAGCGTACGCGCCTTGCGCAAGAGAAAGCCTGTTGGCGCTGTGGTGTGCGTGGTCGGAGAATGGTATGGTGGTGGATGTGAGTAGAGCAGATGGGAAAGAAGAATAAACGGCGCGCTTATGTATGATGTGCAAGAGGAAAAAAAGCGGCAGTGCTCGGACGCGATTCAAAAGTCACCGCGGCGAGGCAGAGGAAGAGAGAGAGAGCAAAGTCTAGCACGTGACTCTTGGCGGGCTTTCGGCACAGGGCGCACTTTCCAATTCTGCCGGCCCGCAGCCCGCCTTTCGCAGCGTTTGGCCGCCGACTTCTTCTTTTCGCGGACGGACGACTTCAGCGATCTCGATACCACCACCCCAGCAAATACCGTCAAAATGGCCCCTAAGAAAGCTGCTGTCCGCGCTCCCCAGGAGAACATCTCCCTGGGCCCCCAGGTCCGCGAGGGTAAGACACCCCGAACCCGCCAGCTCTGCGACAACACGCGATCACGACAATCGACACGCGATGCAAAGTTGCAAAAACCAGGACCTCTCGCTAACAACATGTCCCTCCAGGCGAGCTCGTCTTCGGCGTTGCCCGTATCTTCGCCTCCTTCAACGACACCTTCGTCCACGTCACCGATCTCTCGTACGTCTGAACAACATCCGTCCAACGGTCTGCGAATTTGAAAGAATATGCGGGCATTGGCACTTTAGAAAAATGGTACAAAGGCTAACCTGGGTGATTCCAGTGGCCGTGAGACCATCTCCCGTGTCACCGGTGGCATGAAGGTCAAGGCCGACCGTGACGAGTCCTCCCCCTACGCCGCCATGTTGGCCGCTCAGGACGTCGCCGTCCGCTGCAAGGAGCTCGGCATCACTGCCCTCCACATCAAGATCCGCGCTACTGGTGGTGAGTACAATTAGGATGTGAGGAGACAATCAGGATACTAAGAAAACGACAGGCAACTCTACCAAGACCCCCGGTCCTGGTGCCCAGTCCGCCCTCCGTGCTCTTGCCCGTTCCGGCATGAAGATCGGCCGCATTGAGGACGTCACCCCCACTCCTTCCGACTCCACCAGGAGAAAGGGTGGTCGCCGTGGTCGCCGTCTGTAAGCGTATCGCCTTTGCGCTATGCTTGCTGGCTTCTGCAGCTCAGTCTTTCGCGGATGGGGTGGTGAGACATTTGCTTGCTGTGACATTATCGAGGAAAACGGCTCTTCGCCTGGTTTCCATGGGCTCCGTATAGTCACGTAAGAGGCAGTGTCAGTCCAATCCAACGACGATTAACGTTCAAAATGCACTGTTGTGTCTCACCATCCACGCGTCAATTTTCAGTATGCAATTACATACAAGTAAAAGTAATTGATCATCCTGCAAAACGACACAACTCTCCGCTAAAAACAATAAACACACATCACTTTCCATCAATGGCCACAACCTCAATCTCAATCCTCATTTGAGGCAAAGCTAACGCAGTAACGCCAACACATGTCCAAATCGGCTCATGTCCAGGCATGTACTTCTCAAAGTTGGCCACCATCTTGCCAAATACTCTTTCTTGATCTCCGTCGAAACCCGCATGATAGCTGGTCACTCTGAATACCGACTTCCAACCGTCCTCAATCCCTGCATCTTTCAACGCGAGCTCGACGTTTGAGAAAGCCTGGTCGATTTCCTCAAGTAGATCGGATTTCACCTCGCTGGTTTGAGGATCCCAGCCGCCTGGTAGAAGCGTTAGTTGGGGTTGTTCTATGATTTGTGATGTCTGTTATATTGTTCTAATACCTTGACCGGCGAGTTCGACTCTGTCTGCACTTGCGGGAATGCGAACGGCTTGGTTATAGTGGTACGCTTTGCGGTTGTAGACGCCGGCGCCTTCATAGGCGTAGTACTGGAGGTGGGACATGATTGGTGGGGATTTGATGTGTTCGATTTCTCGATTTCGAGCGGGGCTCTTTTGAAATAACTGATGTGATTCGGTTTGAACTGTATCAACCAATCCTTTGTTTAAATACCTTTGCCTGGCAATGTCCTTCTACCTTCTCGAACGCACGTGGGAGGGGAATGGGTGGTGTGATCTCAGCCACGGCGTCTCCAGCTCGCAGCCACTTCCAGCTGGTGGTCAAGTTCTAGATCAGCATGTGAGGAAAGCTTGTCAGAAAGGGAATACGCTGGTCCATGCATCGAATAACATCGCAGATATTGGCAGGGCCTTTAGTTTGATATCCTCTATCGAAATCTATGCACTCTATATCGCATATCCGACATAAATTGACATGTTGGCGATTTGCCCTTCGAGACGGTAACCACAATACCCTAACCCTTTCGAGAAACGTTATTTGATCTCCGAGGTTGACCGAAGACAACGACATTATCGACGCGAGACGCGTGAGGGAAAACATTCACTTGCAGAAGCGTGAGATACCAAAATCACGACCCCGAATGCTGTGGAAGATCGATTCCACCAAGTGAGCTCTTTCAGTGCTATCTACGTCTGCTTTCTTGCAACGAACTCTCGATGGTCGCGGGGCTTCTACACGACACGCAGCTGATGGAAGCGTCGAACAATGGGGATAGTTTCAACAGAGCTGGGGCTTGTATCCTAATCTAACACAGTTGCGCATCGAGCCACCTAGTCCAAGTCACGAGGAAGTCTGACAAGCTGTCTTACTATAGTGCTAGGGTATCATAGTACTGGCAGGCCGACTATTCGGGAAAGAGGAGGCGGCTGCACGCGGGTCTTTAAGTGATTGGGAAAGTATCGCGTCTTGGGTAGTGAACTTGTAAAGTGAAGGCGGTTTCTCTCGCTACGTCAGTGCTAAGACAATCTTGCAAAAAGCTGCAACTCACTTGATCTCAAACCACTAACCAGCTCTTGCACTTATGTGATGCTTCCGATCCTTACTGGTAACACTATGTTGCCCAATGGAAGCTTATACTGAGCAACGCCAGGAGCCCATTTCCCATGTTTCAGCAACAGTGTCACTAAACCTCCAGGCACAAGTGGTCCATTGTTCCCATCAACCATTCAAAAAGCTTTGCAGCATGTTCTGCATCGAGCTCTTTGGGCCCAACGGAAGACCATACCTTCAAAAGTGCCTCTCAAGCAGTCTTGACCACGTCCGCGTTGGTCGTGAATGCCCAACGAGTAGAAAACAGGCATGTCTCCCTGTCATCTTCTCACACCTCAAGCACCGACTTGCCGAAGGCTCTGCTATGCGCGCTCGTATGAATCCCATCCAGCCCTTTGAGTAGCGCGCCGAAGGTTACACTGCCAGAGTGGCAGAGACAAACCCCAGTAGTACCATGCAACCTTCTCGGGGTATAATCCGGGAGGCAGGTTGGTGGAGCGGCTCAACGAGTTGTGGTGGAAGGAGCGGCTGCGAGCGAGCGAGCGGCTATTTATGTTTCTTCGGTGAAATGTCATAATACACAAGTTAAAGACAGATTTCTTTTTGGATAGTAAAGTAAAGGCGGTTACTCTCGCTACGTCAGTGCTAACTCGACGAAATCTGTATTTCACTTGATCTCAGACCAGCGCTCGTTGACGTGTGCAATTTCCAACTCTCAATCGCTACGCCGTTCCACCCAAAGAGCTCTGTCCATCACTGAGCCACGTCGGCGGCCTTGTTCACATGCCCAAGCGACAGTACCACTGTGCCTGTAGGCGCAAAGAATCCATCAAATTTGGACATGGCGTATTGTCGTTAATGAATGGACTGGTGTTCGGAGCGACCATTCAGACATCTTGCTTCATGTCAGACTCGTTAGATTCAACGGCAGACTGTGCCTTTGCAAATATCTTTCGGGCCTCCTTGACCACTTTGGCGAAGATGTCGATAGCATCTCGACCATAGAAATCGAACAGATTCTCCCTGGCTTCTCCCATGTTGCCATGCAGGCCTTTCAATACGTTTTCGTCGCCCTTAACACGCCAGGTGTGAAGGACCTTCAATGCCTTAAGGAATTTGCCAAAGGTCATCCCACCAACACACTTGAGTATGGAGGAATTGAGGATGTAGGTATGCCAATGCTAGGAAACGGCCAGACAGGGGTTGAGATTTTTGATCGAGAGGTGGAATAGAGTTAGTTCGAGAAGTTCGGTCTAGTGAGGTGTTACCAACTTACTGTTAGTGATGGGATTTGAACGGGTCACTCGTAGCTCCGGACTTACGACATCCAGAGCAGCGTGTACAGGGAAGGGGTTTTATTGTCGAGGGGGCTTTCTAATTCATAGGCCATTTAGGAACATGGTCAAGTGTGTTTTTGGTATTGCTCATTTTGGGGGCTGCTTTGGGATTACGCTGATATTTCGTATCGTGTTGCTGGACCGAAGACGATCGGATGCCATCGCCATCTTGTCCATCGTCGTTGACAAAGTTCGTGTGCATGTGGAGTGTTGAGGGGTAGTCATAATCAGAGTGTCGTAACACTGCGCAAGTGTTGTTGGTTTGGAGGCAGTGCAAAACTCTAAGTGGGTTAGCCAGATCTGCGGCGAAACGGCCACTGGCTAGGCATCAATATACTGTTCATTTCAATGCATGTAGTTGTTTTCATCACTTCATGCGGTTCAGCACATATCACATGCGAACGCCGAACTGAAGGATGTCGGCAAAAAACACACCTCTTACTTGATCTCCGACCACCCCTTATCCTGCCTCCCTCCCTCCGCCATGATACTGTGCTTCGCCAACTTCCCATTCTCAGCAGCATCCAAGCAAGCCTTCCCGAAGATCCTCACAAAAGCCTCCACGTCCTCGAAAGTGTTGTACAGCGGCGCAGGCGCAACTCGGATAACATCAGGCTTTCTTTCATCAACCACAACACCCTCCTCCTCAAGCCTCTGCAGCACAGCTTCCAGCAAACCAGGATTGAGCTGCACGCTTAGCTGAGCACCCCTTTCAGCAGTGTTCGAGGGTGTAATGATGCTATAGCAGTCATTCGCCTCGTTTTTCAGCAGAGCCTCTTCCAGCGCGCCAGTGAGCTTCAAACTCCTCTCTCTCAGCTCTTGGATCGAAGTCTGCTTAAACACGTCCAGACTCGCCCTCACAGCCGTCGTGTCTGCCACGCTAGGGTTGCTCAACTGGAAGCCCGCCGCACCATCAATCGGCTCAAACCGATTCGACATCGCGAACCGCGAGCTTTTGCTCGAGCCCCACCAGCCCGAGAGGCGAGGGCGCTGGAAATGCGCGTCGCGCACGAAACAGCCTCCGATTGAGCCCGGACCGCAGTTGAGGTATTTGTACGAGCACCAGACAGCGAAGTCGACGTTCCACTCGTGTAATTGCACGGGAACGTTGCCGACGGCATGAGCGAGGTCCCAGCCGACGAGGATGCCTTTAGCTTGTGCGTGGGCTGTGATGCGTTCAATGTCGAAGAGCTGGCCGGTGTAGAATTGGATGCCTGGGAGGAGGAGAACAGCGGTGGAAGATGCGTGGGCGTCGAGCGTGGCGAGGATGTGTTCTGTTGGGATGAGCGGCGACTCAGCAGGGTTAGGTGGATCGACCAATACCATAGCGTCTTCAGGCGCCAGGTTGTGGTGGCGGATTTGTGATTCAACGGCATAGTGGTCTGAAGGAAACGCTTTGCCTTCGAGGATGATCTTGTAGCGCGATTCTGTCGGGCGGTAGAACGAGGCGAGCATGAGGTGTAAGTTTGCTGTGAGGGTCTGCATTACGGCGACTTCGGATTCTTTCGCGCCAACGATTTTGGCCATGTCAGGGACGACATCGTCGTCTACATGCAGCCAAGGTGCCAGGTTGCTATCGGAGATGTCTGTGAAGTGGCCGAAGACTCCTTTTGTTGACCATGTGTCGAGGTATTGTTGCATGTACTTCTGAGTCAGAGTTGGTTGGAGGCCGAGTGAGTTGCCACACAGATATATGCTTGGTTCGTCGTCATCGTCTCGTTTGCTGTTGGTCTCGGACCGTGCTACGGTGTTTCGTCTTAGGTCGCCTTTGGTGGGGATTCGAAACATGTGCCTAAAGTTCACATCGTTGCTTGCTGGTGCCATGATCGGCGTTGGTGTTGCTTGTGGCGTTCGAGGGGAAATCGTGATGATTTGATGGATAAAATATGATTTTGATGTAGGAGGATTGTGATCGTTGTTACTCACAGATCAACTTGAATATATTTTCATGAACATGTAGGTTTAATGAAAAGGAAAGCTTTATTTGATGATGCTCCCTCCCAATTTGGCATGGTGACGTTCAATCGGCCTCGGCGAGCTTTGCCGGCTTCGGTCTCCGCCTCCAGCGCATTACCAATCGAGTACTTTGGAGGCGAAAGCACGAGCTTCTTGCGATGCACAGCAACCTATACACCACACCAACATGTCGACCACAATGACCGCCTCAAGAAGGTGCATAAGAGCACTCCCTACATCAAAGAATGCGCACAGAGCATGGGCGCCCGCCGCCTCATACCGCAGCTTCAGCACCTCCAACACCCAAGCACAACAATCGCTGTTCCTCGACTTCCTTGCGCCATCATGGCACTCAGCGAAATCACCTAGCGCAATACTCCGACCCCTCCAAAGAAATACCACTCCCACTACCATCCACCGCCGCGCCCTCTCCACCACCACCCCGCGCCACGCCATCGCCGTCACAAACCCCCGCCAAGACGACGACGGCAACACAATGACCATCAACATCACTCCCCGCGCCTCCCACCGCCTCAAAGCCATCGCCACCAAAGACGCCAACCCCTCCCTCGCCCTACGCGTATCCGTGGAGTCAGGCGGTTGCCACGGCTTCCAATACCTAATGAACCTAATCGACGTCAACGACATCGACGCGGCCGAAGACTCGGTTTTCGAGAATGAAGAGGATGCTGGGGAGGAGTATCGGCCGAAAGTGGTGATGGACGAGCCGAGTCTGGAGTTGTTGAAGGGGAGCAGTGTGGATTATACGATGGAGTTGATTGGGAGCCAGTTTAAGGTTACTGGGATTCCGGGCGCGCAGAGTAGTTGTGGGTGTGGGACGAGTTTCGATATTGCGCAGTGAGGGTTTATATTTGCAAAAGACTCTGCTATACTCTACTCTGGTATTGGGGTGGTTTGAGGGATGGACGGGCACGCGTGCCTTGATTTTGAGCGTGGCGCTGGTGGTGTTTTTATACCTATATTACATGTACAACAATCTACGCACGAGATTATGGATATGATGGTAGGCTTCGCTGCAGTGTGAAGATTGTCTCTAAAAGGTATTCGGCCTCTTGAAGAGACGTTTGTTGTGGCTAAACAATCAAACCACCATGCGTTCAGAGGAGTTGACGACAGTAGAACCCTACAAATTCCGTGATCGACACGACATGAGCGAGGATTTGGCGTCAGTGGCGCTCAGCCCGACAAAAAATCGACAAAGCCGATCGGTTTGAGAGAATGTTTTAAGAATGCTCCAGTCCTTCTATAAACCATGGCTGTTCCACGAATTGAGAGGAGCAGGCACTGTAGATATAAGCTCGAATCCAACCTCCACGTGTCGTGTGTAAGTTACATGTAACCTAACAGTGATGGACATCTTGGGAGTGCCCCTTAGTCTACGGGAAGGTGTGCCATTGTAAGGATTATTTCCCCAACGCAGCCACACGTCGGCTATCGTCGCCATCAGGGTGCATGCGGCCCTCGCAAGCCTTCCATTTGTGGGAGACGCTCGCAGAAGTACGATGGTAGAAGAGATATTGGCAATGACCCTTGATGTATGATTCGTGAAATACTTGGAAATGCTCTTCTTGAGACGTCGGAATCACAGGTGCATTTCTTCTAGAACAACCTAGCAGGTCGCAGCACTCACGCATGACTCGGGAACAAAGCTGTACGAACACCCCATCCAGCTGCAAGTATAGCCATTCCATTGCTACAAGCGGTGGTAGGTAGAGCTCATCCTTGTCCATAGTGGTGGCAAAAGGTGTTCTAGCTCGGGCGATGACAATGTGCTGAGCCCCTAAGTTACTCCCAACCCCGCGAGCGATTGCCCCACCATGAAGCCGTTTGTTGATCTCTGCTGCGCTGACCGCTGGTGCAACTTACCTGCTGCTGCCGCTACTTGACACCAAGCACCTCTTCACCTTTCTTCACCTGTCTTCACTTCCTCCTGCTCCACCCTCACCTCTCTCTTCACACGCACATATCACTGCAACCATGAGCGTTCAGACTGTCGAGACCAAGCCCTTCCAGGACCAGAAGCCTGGAACGTAAGTCAATGCCCCACCGACACAACACCTCCCTCAAGCATGTAAAACATCTCGCTAACACCTCCTCTCTCTCACAGCTCCGGCCTCCGCAAGAAGGTCAAGGTGTTCCAGCAGCCCAACTACTCCGAGAACTTCGTTGCCGCCATCCTCAACTCCATCCCCGAGGGTGCTGAGGGCGCCTCCCTCGTCGTCGGTGGTGATGGCCGCTACTACAACCCCGAGGTCACTCAGATCATTGCGAAGATCGGTGCCGCATATGGTGTGAAGAAGCTCCTCATCGGCCAGAACGGCATCATGTCTACTCCTGCCGCCAGCCACCTCATTCGCATCCGCAAGGCCACCGGCGGCATCCTGCTCACCGCCAGCCACAACCCCGGTGGACCCAACGAGGACTTCGGTATCAAGTACAACCTCGCCAACGGTGCTCCCGCACCTGAGAGCGTCACCAACAAGATGTTCGAGAACTCCAAGACCATCACCTCATACAAGATCGCCGACATCCCCGAGATCGACCTCTCCACCGTTGGCACCAAGACCTACGGCCCTCTCGAGGTCGAGATCGTCGACAGCACCAAGGACTACGTCGAGATGCTCAAGGACATCTTCGACTTCGACCTCATCAAGAAGTTCCTCGCCGAGCACAAGGACTTCAAGGTCCTCTTCGACGGCCTCAACGGTGTCACCGGTGACTACGGTGTCCAGATCTTCGAGAAGGAGCTTGGAATCGCTGGTAGCACCCAGAACTGCACACCCCAGCCTGACTTCGGTGGCTTCCACCCCGACCCCAACCTTGTGTACGCCCACACTCTCGTCGACGCTGTCGAGAAGGGCCAGATCCACTTCGGTGCTGCCTCTGATGGTGACGGTGACCGCAACATGATCTACGGCGCTGGCTCTTTCGTCTCCCCCGGTGACTCGCTCGCCATCATCGCTCACCACGCTGAGCTGATCCCCTACTTCAAGAAGCAGGGCGTCTACGGTCTTGCCCGCTCCATGCCCACTTCCGGCGCCGTCGACCTCGTCGCCAAGAAGAAGGGTCTCGAGTCATACGAGGTCCCTACTGGCTGGAAGTTCTTCTGCGGTCTCTTCGACTCCAACAAGATGAGCATCTGCGGCGAGGAGTCCTTCGGTACCGGCTCTAACCACATCCGCGAGAAGGACGGTCTCTGGGCCGTTGTCGCCTGGTTGAACATCATCGCCGGCGTCGGCCAGCAGACCGGCACCACCCCCAGCATCAAGAGCATCCAGGAGGACTTCTGGAGCATCTACGGCCGCTCCTTCTTCACCCGCTACGACTACGAGGGCTGCAAGAGCGAGGACGCCGCCAAGATGGTTGCGCACGTCAACGAGCTCATCGGCCCCAAGAAGAGCGAGTTCGTCGGCTCCACCGTCGCCGGCCGCAAGGTCGTCGAGGCCGACGACTTCTCCTACACCGACCTCGACGGCAGCGTCAGCAAGAACCAGGGCATCTACGTCAAGTTCGATGACGGCAGCCGCATCGTCGTCCGCCTCTCCGGCACCGGCTCCAGCGGCGCCACCATCCGTCTGTACGTCGAGAAGCACGAGTCTGACTCCAGCAAGTTCGGTCTCGATGCTCAGGAGTACCTCAAGGACAACGTCAAGCTCGCTACCGACCTCCTTAAGCTGCAGGAGTTCATTGGTCGCGTCGAGCCTGACGTCAGGACCTAAGTGCATATCTTGATGTAAATGTTGATTTTTGAATTCACCGGCGAGCGACGGATGGAGATGTGATGATGAAGAGAAAAAGTATATCCAGCCGATATGGCAGAGTTTGTTGATAAGTTTGTGCAGCATAGTATAGAGAAAGTGGCGGGGCCATCAAAAGCTGGCTCTGCTGGATATGAATGAAACGGGAAATTTTTACGAACCAGCCTACTTCTGAGTCTTTATTTCGACATAACGAGTGCGTCTGACTGTGACGTTGCAGCGGGAGAGTAGAGAGCTGAAGCTTTGATGTTTCCAACGAATAAATACAAGAGTGGTTCTGATTCTGCTCTCCCGTGCTAGAGGATTTCTCTCCCCTCGAAAATGCCATCCAGTGCTGTTGATCAGGATTTTACACCAAATCCAATTCTGTTTTCTTTCCCAAAAGTAATACAACTAAACCAACCTGGAAACCCCTCACGTCAATAGAGGTGCCCCTTACTCTCCTTCCTAGGCCAACCAAGTAAAAACTCACAGGACGAGATAAAAGAAGAATCCGAGAACACCCCTCCTCGTCCTATCATTCCAACCTCTCGACAGCCTCTTACTTCTTGTTCTTCCCAGGACTCTCAAGCGAGTAATCCGCGCTCCAAAGATTCTCCCACCCCGGTTGCTTCGCGTTTGCATTCGCGGCTTGCTTCGCAGGCGACGTTTGCGCATTATTGGAAGAAGACGTTTTCCTAGCGGGCTCTCTTTGCTGCTGCTGCTGTTGTTGTGGCTCCAAATGCCGCTGCAGCGAGCGGATGGATTTTGAAGGCGAGCTTGAGCGCGGCTGCGGAGCAGGGCGGGTACTGTTGCCGGGAGAGATTCCCATTCCCATCGAGGCGCTGTCTTGGGCGAAGGGGTCTTGGGACTGGGAGGAAGGGCGGCGGTGGGAGGAGGGGATGGGGAGGGCTTTGCGGTGGTTGTTTGAGGTTGAGTCTTCGTTTGCGGCGCCGTCAACGGGAGTGACGATGCCTAGACCGGAAGGACCGGGGGGAGCGGAGGGGCGGGCGGAGGACTGGCTGTCGGATCTTGGGCGCGCAGAAGAGGAGGAGCAGGGGTCTGCATTGCCGGCGCCGCCTAGGACAGCGAGGACGCCTTTCTTGGACGTAGAGCTACTGCGTCTGCTGTCGAGGCTTTTGTTGAGATGCTTGCTGGCATCGTCGCTTTTGCTGGTGCGCTTGAGCTTGATGCTGCCGCGGGCGTCGACGTTGGCTGCTGCGACGGTGCTCTTGCCCAGACCTGGTGTGGTTGGAGCGGCGCCTGGGACGCGCTCTTCGGTCGCGTGGACCATCCACCAGGTTAAACCGTCGGAGAGCTCGAAAGGGTTGTCGTCGTCGAAAGAGGGGGCTTCGCTTTGCTCGTCGATGCTGCGGCCGTCGGCGGAATGTTGTGGTAGAGTCTTGCTCAAGTCAACGACTTTCTGCTCGACTTTGGAGATGCGTGCGACGATGAAGTCTCGGCTTCCCAGGCGCATGCCCTCCCTTTCGGCGAGGAAGTAATGCGGACACCCGATATTGAAAGCAGCCCAAGCACCCTTGGCCTGTCCTCTCGTGGGCAGGAAGAGAGCCATGTCGCCTTCCTTGAAGTCACGCACGGCAATCTTGGTGTGAGCTTCGCTCTTTAAACGCTGAGCGCGATCCTTGTAGGCATCCGCACGCCTGACGGCATCTTTCTGTTCTTTGTTGTACTTGCGAGCAGTGTACTCGAAGTCACGCACGCGCTTAACAACGGCTTCGGCGAATGTGTCGACGTTGAAGCGGTTGATGTTGTCCAGGAAGTTGGCGTACTGGGTTGTTTCGTCTTCGGCAGATTGTGCGTCGGCCCAGCGCAGTATCGAGAGATCCAAATTTTCGTCAGCATTCGAGGACTTGCGGGTGGGTGGAGGCGAAGTTATCATGCTCGTGCGGCCTTGGTCGGTCAAGCTGCTGGCTCCAAGCTTGGAAGCACGCTCGACAACCATGGTGTCGTCTTGGTAAGATATGGCTAGACCGAGACGCTCGAGCAGACGGCTGAAGCGAGCATGTTGCGAGTACAGCTTTTGCGAGATCTCCTTTGCCCTGCCTGCTCGCTTCTCGAGTCGCTCCAGGTATGTGTCAGCGGAGGCTTGCGCGGCTTGCTGTTGCTTTTGCAGTCGAGTCAATTCGACGTCGAGGCTGTTGGCGTGAGATTGTGACTCGGCAAGCTGAGAAGATAGCTTAACGACCCTTGCCTCCTCCTCCGCGACACGCTGACGAAGCACTTCAGATCCAGTTTCGCCTTCCGCAAACTTACTACGAAGAGTCTTGAGCTGGTCTTGTTCGTCCTCCAGCTGTTGATGCAAGGATGTTGACTTTGCTTCTTCGGCAGATAGGCGATCTTGCAAGTGTCTGGCCTGCTCCTCTGCTTCATTCTGCTTGTCCTTGACCGTTGCAAGCTCAGACTTTTGAGCGTCGTTGTTTGCCTGCAGCGTCTCGTTCTCAGACTTCGCAAACGCCACAGCATCTGCCAAGTCTTTCGCATGAGCAGCAGAACGTCTCGAAAGTTCCTCAAGGGCCGTTGCAAGGCCAGCGATGCCATTTGGCGCTTCAGCATCGGGTGAAAGTTGAGCGTGTGCCGTCGAGAGACGTTCGTGGTAGTCAGCCTCCGCTTCTTTACGCTCTTCTTGCTCCAGCTTCATCTTCTGCAGCTCTTCCTCTACCGAAGTCCTTGCCTTGGATTCAACCTCAAGCTTGCGCTCCAGACTGTCGCGTGCATCGTGCTCGTTAGCTGCTCGTGCAGCGTGACCGGCGGCATCCTGTTTGTAACGGGCAATTTCGTCTTCAAGAATTGCAACCTTGACATCGATGCTGCTCCTCTCATCGTAACGGCTGCCCATTAAGCGCTCGATCTCCGTCTCCGCTTCCTCGAGTTTCTCCTTTGCTTCTCTGAGCTCAGCTTCGAGATTTCGGCGCTCACCTGCGAATTCTTTCTGCTGCGCTTCCATGTTCTCCATGAGATCCTTCTTGGTAGAGACGGCATCTTCAACCTGTTTCGCTGCCTCTGCGTCCGAACTTTTGCGGCTCTTAGCCTCTTCTTTCGCAGCGTGGAGTTCAGCTTCGAGGTCGACAACGCGCCGGGCAAGTTTTTTCTCTTCGAGCCCTTGCGCTGTGGAAGACAATCGTCGATGCTTAGTCGAGCCATTCCTAGATAGCTCGCCAGATGGTTGTGGTGAAGAGGCAAGGGGCGGTGTCAAGTTTCGTGACAAACTTTGAGGCGAGAACATATCGGTACTGCCGCGACTCATCTGTGTCGAGCGATGGAGGAGGTCTTCCAATTTGCGCACCCTGCTCTTTTGGCCCTTGAGCTCGTCCTCAAGTCGGCCGTTCATATCGCGCAACGACTTGTACTGCTCATCACCGCGGAGCATTAGGGAAGTGTCGCCAAAGGCAGCCTCGTGCATGCTGCCGTTCTTAAACGCTTTGGCGTGCTTGATCTGCTTTCGTGTTGGTTTGTCCAGATCTTTGATCGCGAGCTCCATTTCCTCAGCTACAGGGCCGTCGCCGTAAACTTGCAGCAGTGTGTTGAGATAGTCTGACAGCTCTTCGCGAGTCACCATTGGCCAGCTTCCGCCTTCATTCTGCATGCTGAGTTCTATTCCGAGCACTCTGCTAGACTGCAAGGCGTCCATATTGACCACATCCTCAACCGAACGTATCCATTTCTTGCGCCGCTTCTCTTCCTCTTCCTGATATGTTGCCATCTCTTCCTGCAAGGTTGACGAGTCGCGCTTCATTTTCGCAACCCATTCGCGTCGGCGAACAGATTCCACCAAAAGTTGACCATACACGGAGGGTATTCTTCCGACCAATGTCAGAACCGCAAAGGACTGTTGGTCTTCTTCTGGCATGCCGAAGGTCTCGATACCAGCATATAGTTGTGAGAGGCGCGATTCGATGGAGGAAAGGGTTTGCATATGTTCCAGCGCGGCCAGTGCTACTTGCTGTCGTCTTTCCCGAGCGCGCCCAACCAGCTCGTTCATCTCCTGGCAATACTCGCTCAGATTTGGTAGGTAGTTGCGCGTGTGCAGCAACGCCATCTTTGATGCTTGGACAGCGGATGGCGACGTGCGAGGAAGCGATTGCACATGTTCGAGATCTGACGAGATTTTATTGACGACGATTTCAATTTCGCTGCGCAACTGAGACGCCTCTGACTCTGCTTCAATGTATGATCGGGTGTCGTTGTTGACCTGGTCAACGGCTTGAAGAAGCTCATCTGTCTGCTTTGTGGCATCTTCAAGCTTGGCCTGTAGTCCATTCAGGCGTTCTGTCAAGTCCTCCGTAATGCTCCTTGCTGAGTTAGCCGCCTTGCGCGTCTTGGCCAGATCGACGAACACCTGCAAGGTAGCTGTGTCACCTTGTTGAGAGGACCTTCGAGCGACAGGTGTCGTAAGACTCAAGAATCGAGCGAACTCTGGCCGAGCAGGCACACTCCTTAGGCTATCCAGATTGCGCTCCCAGCCGTGAACATGCTCCTCTTGCTCGCGAAGGACATCATCTGCCCAGGTTACGACCGAGTTGTACTTCTTCTCGCCACTCTTAATGTGCTGTTGAAGACTTGCCACGGCTACACCCAAGCTCCTTGCGATCACAGCTTCCTCGTCAAGATATTCCTCCGTCTGCGTCGCAAGCTTGCTGCATCCTCCCAGTAATGACGACGCCCAGCTCTTTCTCGATCTAAACAGAGTCTGCCATGCTTGTAGGTCGTTCTGATTTGCGATTGTGTCGGGTGGCGTCCCAGGGTTGTATGGAGTGACCTCGTCCAGCGCATCGACGCCTGGAAGGCTCACGGGCTCCTTGCTGGCGAATAACTTCGAGTCGAAGACGAACAGCTCTGTCTCTGTAAGGAGAGACTGCTGCCTGACTTGTTTGCCATGTGGAGTCAACAGGACCTGACTGCGTGCTTGGATGCCGGCATGTTGAGCTATCCAAGCCCGCAGGCCGTCGAGGCTCGTGACGGTGGAGTCGAGGGCGAGACGCTGGCCGGAGTGCCCGATGAAGAGTTGTATCGACATCCGCTGCTCTGCCTGCCCGCGGTGTTGGAGGCGTTTCTCGTGATAGTAGGTATAGGGAAGAATGTAGCGAAGGATAGAGATGTTGTGAGGGAAGAAAAAGAGAGATGGTGCTGGTGAGAGAGCACACGCTCCGACATCAGCCAAGACAGTTGAGCACAGGAGCAGCTCACATGCTAATCAAGATCATCAAGCGTGTGGAGTCTGGGGTAGATGATAACATCGCATTAGCCAAAACCTTGTTGAGAGGAAGCCGTAGCCTTGTCCTCCTTCCACTTGACACATTCACATCTTCTCACAATTCACTCTTGTTCTGAACTTGATCATGGCATAACGTGAGACTACTGCACGGCGAGAGAGGTGTTACTGGAAGAGCATCAGAGCATCACGCGAGTCGCGTGTTTTCCATTGCACGGCACCGACGAATACCCTGTAAAGTCTTATCTCTACAGTAATACGGTATGCTCGCCCAGGTTGACCACAACTGTTTACCCAGAGCATATCTCTCCTTGCCACTACGACTTGCACTGGCAATGGCAATTGTAAAGGTGTGTCTCGTCCGGCTGCACAGTCGTGCACGATGATGCAGTGGGCTTGCACAGCCTGGGTGCTATTGTAGAATCAGGCTGAGTACTTCAAATCGTGGCACTGCTGCTGCCTTTATTATTCTAACTTATACTGCCAACCCCTTCACACCACAGCAGACTTCAAGATCACACCCTTTTACCGAGCAACTGGAGTCACGAGCGATCACCACGTAACCATCTCACAGCATTACAGCACAATGTGGGAGCCTTTTGGAAACACCACAGTCCTCCCGCCTACACAGTGGCATCCGGAGCCACAATTCCGAGGAACTTTCAGCATACTTTCCAGCTGTCTTATCACCATGTCATTATGCATATGGACATCGCTCCATCTGAACGTTCCAGAACACAGAAAAGAGCACCTTCAGAAGTATCACAAACTGGGCTGGATGGTACTCGGACTGCTGGCTCCAGAACTTGTCGTTTGGAACGCATGGGAGCAAAGAAAGCAGGTCAAAACACTCAGCGCCGTGATGAGGAAGAGAGGATTCATGCCCAAGGAGCCGACAGCGCGGGAGCAGGTCTCCAGATGGTTCAGTGGGGCATGGAAAAGCATCTGTGCGCTTTATCCGCCTAGAGCCGAGGAAACACAAGAGCTTGTGGATCTTGTGTCGAATGGAAGGCATGACAGGAAGCTGCATACTTGGCCGGATATTCGCAGCTGGCTCGTCGTAATGGGCGGTATGGCGGCGCAGGTCCTTTCTCCTCCCAGAACTGAGGACAGTCAAGACCTTGCGGATGTCATATCATCCAGAATGCACAATGAGCATGTAAATCCTTGGACCGACGTCCATAGCTGGCTTGTCGTAATGGGCGGCGTGGCTCTCGAAGACAAATCACCAGAAGATCAAAAGTCCTTGCCTGGGACACGACAGCGCCTCCCCATCACCCCAAAATTCTTCGAATGGATGGTAGAAACGGCACCCCACCTAATCCCGGACATCTCCCGTGAATACATAGAAGACAAGAGCAAGTCCGATTGGCTCGCCAAGGGACTCACTTGTTGGCAAGCTGGCTATTTCTGCATCCAGTGCACCTTCCGCCTTTCTCAACAATTATCGATCACCTTACTCGAGCTGAACGTTTTTGCACACGCAATATGTGCACTTTTGCTCTTCCTTGTTTGGTGGGACAAGCCACGAGATGTCCTTGTGCCGACCATCATCAGCAGTGAAGAAGCTCTCGATATCTGTGCCGGTGGTCTCCATTTCATGAGAACAGGGGTGGATGCTTGGGGAACGGAGTACTTAATGGTTCTGAGGCCAATACTTAGGCACCCATCACAAGATGAATGCTTTGAGATCGTTCAGCCTACAACCGTTGTTGTTCGGATGCACTCCGCAAGCGCGAACTTTATGACTTTGTCGGGTCGGACTCATCATAAATTTCTGAAAATCAGAGATACTTACTGGGAGTTGAAAGGTGTCGGTGTGCTACCATATACGACTACTCTCACTGAACTCGATGCAAAAGGTTGTTATAGAAACGATATTGCTGTTGAATTTACTGACCGCGACATCTCACGACTTCAACGAGTGTTTAAATATTCCACGCAACCTTGGCCGAGATATGGACGAACTCTAAGCTCGGGAACCCGGGTTGCTAATCTTTCCAAGTACAAAATATCGGATTGGAGCCTTGGCGATGATCAACTAAAGAGCATCCTTGACATCAGGATGCGATCTAAACACGTTCGAACGATCGCAGGAATCACCTTTGCTAGTGCGTGCTATGGCGGCCTGCACCTCATTGCATGGACGAGCGCATTTCCCTCTCATGCCGCACTAGTACTCTGGCGTGCAGCCAGTATCACTATGCTCGCGACAGGGCCTTTTTGTGTTGCCATTTCAGCGTTCTTCGCGGGCATCGATTGGATAGATATCCGGTCCCTATTTGAGGAAGACAGAATAGAACATGCCCTGTATTGGGTGGTCATATTCTTGATGGGGTTGGCATTCGTTTGGTACACGTTGTGTCGAACATTCATCGTCGTCGAATGCTTCATTCTCCTCGCCCATACACCGGAATCGGCTCTTCGCGTTCCGACCTGGGCAACATATATTCCGAGCTTTGGCTAAATCAGCAAGCATGTCGTCGACGAGATATTTCATTTCTCAAGGCTTCCCAACGATACCACCACCCAGCTCGACACTGGAGGCAGTCCTGAGTCGTGGAATGGAAGGGATTTAAAGAGGTCCTCGGGCGATACAAGCAGATCGCAAGTCAACGATTCTCTCATACGGGTCTGGATGAGCAGAGTGGCATGGCATGACGGGAATGCCTCCTCTTTTTTTGAAAGCTTACATGTAGTGAATGTCCACGTGTGTACAATTGTATGCTATTCTCACAAATGATGGTAGCTTGTTTCGGTGGAAGCATTCTTTGAGATATGCTGGCTTACTCATCACGGCGTGTCAGATCGGAGCTCCGTAGCTTATCAAACATATTCACCTGCCACTTCAAAACAACAGCGACACAGGTGCATATCCGCATCGAGCTAAGGATCCAGCGTACGTGCTATAGCTTCGAATTGCATAGTGACCGGCTAAATCGGGATCATCGCTGCCTGCATTTTCCCGAATGCTGACTGTGACCGGAACTCAAGCTGAACTCCAGTGCCACCGTAGTATACGAGCGTAGCGATGCCGACGGCTTAATAACCGCCGAACTAACTACTGCATGTTGCGATAAAGCTGCGAGCACATGCGAAATCCTTTTGGCTATATAGTTTGCGTCGCCGGCATCGAAATACTCATCACGTAAAGCCAGATCCAAATCATATCATTCTCACCATCGTCAACACCTCCTCTCGAGCTCCAGTAACCAAACAAACAAGCAAATAACACCATCGCTCGAGCCCCAACATCATGCCTTCGATTATCGTCTTTGGCGCTTCCGGCTATGTTGGAGGTACAAGACGATGCTGCAGCCCTGTGAAAGAGATCGCAAGACTAACATGACATCCCAAGCACCCTACATAAAAGCCATCAAACAGGCTCACCCAGATTGGCCTGTAACTGCCTACGTTCGCAGCACACAGCCCGAAATCGAGCTCAAGGCCACTCTCCAAGCCGATCGCATTGCTATCGGCACTTTCGAAGAGTCGGAGAAGATCAGCGCTCTGAGCAAAGAACACGACATCTCCGTCAACGCCGGAAATTCTTTCACTGGTGATCTTGTGGCTGCTATCATCGCTGGCCAGAAAACGAAAGTCGACGGTTCCAAGGGCAAACTGATCCACGTCAGTGGTGCAGGCAATTGGATCGATTATGGCACTTCTGGGAATTTCAATCCTGACAGCAAAGTCTGGAATGATGCGAACGAGGACCATATCAGAGCCATCCGTAAGGACATGTTCAATGGCCAGTCGGACACTCTCGTGCTTGAAGCTGGTGCCGAGACCGTTGTGGACACTTACATCGTTTGCCCGTCAGTCGTCTATGGCGGTGCAGATGTCTCTGCTCCGACTCTCGGGATCGGGTACTCTCTTCTAACTGGTAATGCCAAACCACTTGGATATGTTCCATACGTCGGTGGTGGAAGCGCTGTAGTCAGCACCGTAAGTCCTGTTCACAATTTGCCATCGTCCACGCAAACCGATACTGATTTACTCGCAGATCCACATCCTCGACCTGACCGACTTCATGGTCAAGATCACCGACCTCGCAGCCGAAGGTCCCGCACAGGGAACAGCATACAGCCGCTACTACATGCTCGAGACCTCCAAAGTCCAGTGGAAGGATTTGGCCACCGAGCTTGCGAAAGCCATGCATTCACGAGACTTCTTCTCAAGCCCGGAGCCGAAACAAGTGTCGTTTGAGCAAGCTGGCGAAGGCGAGGTCAAGCATCTGGTCGCAGCGAACATGCTTTTCAAGGGTGATCGGGCTGCTGCGATGGGATACGAACCGAAGCAAGCCAGCATTCTTACGCAGATTCACAAAGATCTTGCGGAGATTGCGATTTAGATGACTGCAGGGCTGGGAGAAACTTTTTTATCCACAAGTCACAACACTGCAGGACGTTGTTTCCAAGAATTTCGTCAGGTTCTAAGAGCGATTCACCAAACTCGAGTTTTATCTCAAGGATTATATTTCGAATTATCTGGGGTAATCCCCATCAAGCCGCTTTAGCTCACCTGGGAGAGCGCCAGACTGAAGTTCACTTGAGTCCCGCATAACATGCGATTTCTGGAGGTACTGTGTTCGATCCACAGAAGCGGCATTGCTTTTGCTTTTTGTCAGGTCTTTTCATCTTCCATCGTTATGCATTGCCAGATCGGTGACACTCGTCCATCATTCCGATCGCTCATGATTAATCGTGGGCTTGATGCTCAGTTGAAGGGCGCGAGCGTACAATAAAGATTTGGTGGCGATTGTGCGAGGGCTCTTAAACCAAACAATAGTCGAAAGTCTTGAAACGATCCTCTGTCGATGATTCTCGGGGACAACAAGAGATTGTGCACAAGACAGTGATGCTATTTGGGTACAGAATAATCATTGTGGTTTCCCTACACATGTATCACAGAGCTTGGCGGCTAACATTGGTTCTCACGCGAGACGGGACCGAGAGAGTTGGAAATTAGAAATGTTGTCATTATGGTATATACAATATGTTCATTGTGCGTGCACTCAACGAATCATGCGTGCACGTCTTTAGTTGGGACCACCAGCAACACGGCTGGTGCCATCCTCAGGGCCAGGGAGACCTTCCTCGTCACCGGGCTCTTGGTAGGTGCCAGAAGACTTGGCTGCGCCTCTGGTGCGCTCGTCGATAATGTTGCTTTGGTCAATGGCGTCCTTGTCGTCGGCCTCTGAGGGAAGAGTTAGTTTTAGTATTACATTAGAGGATGGTAGGTGATGGATCAACCTACCAAGCTGGGCGTCGGAGTCGGCGGTGTCAGGGTCGATGGGGTCCTCGACGGCCTTGTTGTCGGACTGAACTGGGATCTCGCTTTGACCGGTACGGCTCTGGTAGTCGTTATCCTGGACCTCGCCGGTGGGGATATCTTGAGCGCTCATGATTGCGTTGTGGTGGTGGTGGTTGTTTAGTGAATTGTAGTTTGTGGGTATATGTGTAGATCAGTTGCAGGGATGGAATGCTTGTGTGTGAAGTTCAATGTTCGTTGGTGAGCATTCAAGCAGTACTTATGGCCTTCTCTTCTGTCCTGCTGTCATGGCACTAAGCCTAGACGTCTCCCGGACACCCAGCGCGTCATGCACTTTGGCGAGCAACGAGTATGTCATGTTGATGTCAACAGACGACGCCAGTGCAACAGGTCGCTTTCAGTGCACCTGGAGTTTTGGGGAAGGAGTCCCGATGGTGCATGCATATCAGACGGCGATTCCAAGGGCAGCCAGTGATGGCCGTCCGGCACGCGATCTGGTGCAAAGTCTATCTCAATGAGCGACGCACCTTGCCGCATGGAGACATAGCGATGACGGAAGCGACCTTAAGATGGCACAAATAGCCACCCAGGCGTAAGCCTCGAGGAAATTGGAAAGGTTGGGGTCGCGCGATGATGAACGTCACGACTTCAAGAGACGAGTCTAACTCAGGAACATGCCTGTCAAAAGCTGGGGAATTGATTGCATCTCAGATCCCTCGAGATCTGAATCTGACGCTAATGCACGCACTGTCGCTCGATACTGACGTGTGTCTTTCGTGTTGATCGCGTAAAGTGCCTTCCTTTCGTTGCATTTGCTGGGTTGATGAGATCGTTGTGACGATATCGCGAGGGATCGGCTGTTCGAAATCGACGTTTGAATCGTTGCTTGAAAGAGCCCTGGCAACCATCGTCCCTGAGATTGATGATACGTCATTTCGATAACATGTATGCACACATCTGTATCACTTCGAGCTTCAAGAGCCATGAGGAGTTATGGCGTGCTCTGAAGCAATTATTCCGGCGCTACAATCCACCCTCCTTACTCCTCCACTTTTCGTTCGCCTTGGAGCGTTATTACGGTAGCTGAACCCTTACACTGCACTGATGGCCCAAGAGATCTACAAGAACCAAGCGATAATGCCAAGCAAATTGTGCAATTCACCCGAGAATAACGCTATGACCAGAAGCAGTGCTGCCGTGGCCACAAGTAAGACATCTGAATCATAACAGAAGCAGCAAGGAAGGCGATTCCATTTCCTTTTGCCGACTCATGACTTCGAACAAATGATGTTGAAATCTAGGAAGCAATTATAGTTCAAAAGTACACATACTAGGAGCTCCGCGTCGAAACGAGAGTTCTATCAACACTCAAAAGCACGAGCATACATCAGGTACAATGAAGAAAAAACTGGAAGAGTGGTTGTAGATAACTGTGTTTAATACGAGATGTGGTGTAGTACCAGATTATTTATGATAAGCGGTCAGGTAAAAATTAATGAGTGTATGCCATATTCCAATCCAACATCCAGGGGCGTCATTGCCATGCTTTTTTATTACTCGAGCCGGACTACCGGTTGTCGAGGGTCGGTCGTGTCTGCCTGCGAAAGGCCGTCTGGGTCCAGGAGAGGACCAGTCGCGCAGAAGAGAGAGAGATTCAGAGAAAGTCTCTGCGCTTAAGCGCGGTAGCTTGCGGGGGCCTTGTAGGCAGGGGGGGCAGAGTAAGAGGCGGGAGCCTTGTTGTCACCGCCGAAGGTAGGGGTGGTGGTGGAGTTGGCAGAGGGGGCAGGCTCAGAGGTAGCAGGAGACTGCTTGGTGTCAGAGGGAGAGGACTCGTTGTCATCATCCTCGGGGACGTCCTCGCAGCTGTTCTTCTTAGGACCGGAAGGAGACTTGTCAGAGCCGTTGTCGACGTGCTTGTTGGAGTAGCTGGTGTTGCCGTTGTCCTTGTTGTCCTTGCCGGCAGAGGCATCAACCTCGACACCACCCTCACCCTCACCCTTGGCAGCGCCATCGGCGGAACCACCAACAGAGCCGGAAACACCGCCCTTGCCAGAAGCACCCGCATCGATACCACCCTTGCCGGAAGCACCAGCACCAGCCTCGACACCACCCTTGCCGGAAGCGCCAGCACCAGCCTCGACACCACCCTTTCCGGAAGCGCCAGCATCAACACCACCCTTGACACCGCCCTTGCCGGAAGCACCAGCGGAGCCGTGGACGTCGCCGTTGGCACCAGCTGCGAATCCACCGTGGCCATGGGCACCGAGACCGATCTCACCGATCGCCTTAGGAACGAAGCCGCCAGCGGCATTCAGCTTTCCATCGGCAGATCCAGTAAGACCAAGACCAGCGATCAGACCCTCGATACCACCCTCAGCACCACCCTTGCCGGAGAAGTCAAGGGAAGCACCGGCACCAATGCCGAAGAAGGCACCAATGTGTGCGTCAGCCTTGCCGTTGAACTTGCCACCAAGCTCCAAGAGACCGCCAAGGAAGGCACCGCAACCAGCAGTGATTCCAGCAGCTCCCGAAAGACCAGCACCAACACCAGCGGAGAGAGCACCGGCAACAGAAGCACCGGCGGCACCAGCAAGCTGGATGTGGCCCTGAGCGGCACCAGAAACACCAGCGGATAGAAGACCAGTGATCAGAGCTCCAATGCCGAATTCGGCCTCGTTGTCGATGGAGCCCTGGATGTTGCCAGCACCGGCAATGAGAGCGTCGAGACCAGCGCTGAAATTGACAGAGGCACCGCCGTGGGCCTTGCCGCTGATGCCGATATCAGCAGAGATCTCGGCATCACCACCGATGGTAGCACCAATGGATGCGATACCCTTGATGATAGCCATGCAGTCGCTGTCAGAAAGGTCCAGACCGATCTGGGCCTTCACCTCAGCCTGGAACGAAGCGCGAACGCCAGCACCGCCCTGAAGTCTGCCGCGAACGCCAGTGCAGATGCTGGGAAGCTTGGCCTCGAGGCCGGTAACACAACCAGCTGCGAGCTTGCCGTCAACCTCGAAGTGGACGTTGGCACCGGCGCCAGCACCTGCACCGGCACCAGCACCGACACCAGCACCGCCGTGAGCGCCGAGGCCACCTAGAATGCCACTAGCAAGGCCAAGTCCAGCGCCAACGGCACCACCGACAAGGCCCTTAGCACCGACACCAGCACCACCGTTGGCAGCGACACCAGTGCGACCGTGAGCACCGACACCAGCACCGACACCAGCGTTGCCACCAACACCACCGTGGCCACCAAGGCCAAAGAGACCGAAAGTGCGACGCTCAAGCTGTGCCTCCGGGGCGTAGTTGGCAGGGGCAGCAGAAGCGGCGGCGACGAGAGCCGCGAAAGTGAAAGCGTAGTTAACCATTTTGATTAGAGTTTGTTTTTTTGTTGTTGTTGGTTTGTTGATTGGAGCGGAATGACCGGATTAATGAGTTGGAATATGGGCGATTGTTATGTTGTGAAATGAAATAGCGAGTGGTAGTGAACACAGTTCAACAGGTGCAGCGAAAGACAGAAGATGGAATGATGGAATGGACTGGAGAGAGAAATGTACTTGACCTGGGAATCGCTGTCCATTATATAGCAGGTTCGTCCAGTTGATAGAAGCTCGTTGAGAGAGGTTTGGCCAACCATGCGGAAGCCTTCGGCATGATTCTCCACGCGCGATTCGTTGATCACCCGCCTCGAAGGCCATCTTGTGGCCTTGCGGTAACCCGACTGCTGGTATTCTTAGAGCGTGGATGTGCATTTCGCCAGGAACGGTAAGTCGCAAGCTACCTGGCGGTAGAAGTTGACCGACCGTTTTGACTATTGGGGTCGGTCGATGTGAAGAGCCTAGGGCGGTGTTTCATCACATCGCCTTAGCGTAGGGGGCGGGACTTGCCTCTAGGCTAAAGAAGAGAGGTAATGACACAGGTTGCGATCATGATGTCCCTTGATCGAAACCATGCGAGTATAGCATTGAGAAAAAAAAACAATACCGGATACGTTGGACATCTACACTGCGATTTTCACTGCACTTTTCACCGTGCCATGTATGTGTGTGAGGTCTAGAAGACAGGCCAACGACGTTGCGACAAGATGGATAGCGGCGTGCACGGCCTCTTCAGTCGCCATGTGATCAGCACGCGCCGGACCGTCCCTTTTTGTCCGATCGACCCTGTCCTTGTCGTTGATCCGTGGATCTCCTAAAAATGGTCAATCACGGATTCCTCTAAGGCCTGTCGTCTCCAGAAGTTCGCGACCGCAAGTTTCACTCTATTCCTGAACACCTACATTCAAGTTTCTGTTGAATCCTTTTCCTTGAAAGGAGAAAATAGCTGCAATGCTGGCCGGCGATGTATCCAAGAATGGTCGCCGTTTGGCCAAATTATCTGCCATCACAGACGCTAAAAAGCCGGACATCCAGGCCGTTGTTGCTCGTACAACCTCCTCCAGGCCACCTGATTCTAGGGGCTCGCACTCAGGGCTTGCAAGCGAGATCTCCCAATCCACTCGCATGCTGGTTTGCGAGAGCAACTAACTGTACTGTCATCCCGCGGCGTCGGTACGACTTGCCACACATCCTACTACTGGTACACTACCTCACCTGGACTCTGCTAAGTGATTCCCAACCCAAATAGCATGTTTCAGAAGTCGAGGTCAACGCCTTCGCTTGGGGCTATGCTATACGACCTACGGTATTGATCAAGTGTGGGAACATGCTTGTCGCGTTGATTGCTCACTCGTTGTTGACAAACGACGCCGACGCTACTGCTGATCTCTGACTCGACTATCGTGAACCGGCTGACGGATCTCATGATCGATCAATTGTGGTACAAAGCGTTTTTTCCAGTCCAAAAACTGCTATGCAAATTTCACTATATCGACTTCGTCTCCCTATATGGAAACATCATTCTTGTAAAGATCGTAAGGCCTCCCAAGGAACGTACCTCCTTTTTCTAGCGGACCGTTAGCTACAGCTTTCTACGCTGAGGACTGACTAGCCAAGCTGCTGTCGCCTTTTTAGCCAACTACATAGATGCTTAGCACCGAAGAGGCTTATGATCGACTTCCAACTTTCCTAGTCAGGACTTCAAGCCCTCGTGTCTGCTGCTAGCACTTTTGGACGGACGGCCGAGACCTCGCTGCGCTCAAATCCGTTTGTGTGACGGTGACACGTTTTCCTTCGTGGTGCTAGCTGTACGTTTGCTGTCAGTTGGGAGTGGCGAAGGATACGGCAGCCCGATTGTTGCACGGAGAAAGGCCTGGTAAGGCGGAACATTATTCGTGCAACTGATCATTGACTGGTCGGATGTGGTCGGATGTGTCACAGTTTTTGGAAGCGTGCTTGCTTTCTCCGGCTATTGGCGCATGATCGTTCCTGCTGCGGAAGTGCAGTACACATAATAGCTTCGTTTTCTCATAATATTGGGTTTGCAGGATGTTAAGAACAACCGACGTAGCATTGAGCCACCGTGAGTACATCGGATCTTGCGGAGACAAACCCTAAGTTTAGAAACCGGTAAAGGCGTAGATATCGAGACTACTACTTGTAGGCACGTACAGATATGATTGTGAGCCTTCGTGATGTCAAAGACTGAAGCATATTGAGGACTAAAAGCAGATCCGTGTACGTGTGCATGTATGCGTGAGTGTATTACCCCAACCCTAACCCTGTGCGTGCTTTGCGGGTCACGCTTCGCTCCCAGAAACAATTTATAAAGCGATATCTGGAAAGCTGGAGTGGTGATCAAAATTCACAGTCTTTGTCCTGATAGGGAGATTCATGATTTCGGTATCTGAGCCTGTGGTTGTGCGTGTCGGTGAGCTGAATCCATTTCGAACGAAGAGATGGGTGTGATACTGTGTGCATGTACATGGGAATGCCAGCGTTGATGACTTGAGGAGACAATTTCCAAGAGCGATTTTAATATAGTAGATTGTAACGCCAACGCGGTCAAGTTAAACGTTTACCTTCACTTGCAGCGTGTGAACAAATACCAAGTCGAAAAGAAAGAGTGAGATATACCTCTCTGACTGCTTGAAGGCAGGGTCCCCGGCTGAATATCGGCACCGCGGCTCTTCAAAGTCAGCACTACCGACATCATAATCACGACTGCCTCACTTCGCTACCAGACTGCCAGTACCAAACTGCCATTACCAAACTGCCACTCTCACCGTCGCACAAAAACCACAAGCAGGCGCATTCGCTAACCCACGCGAGTAGTGCAAGCAACGGACAGCAGCCTGTGAGGACTCCTTATTTTGGTACCGCTCTTCGCGCGCCATTACAGCAGAGACCTTGCGACCAGAACACATCCGCTAACCAAATATCAAAACAACTGAGCGCAGGCGCGATCGCATCTAGTTGGCAGGATGAGCCCACGTGAACCCATCCGCGGCAGTCGCGGAGACGGGGAGAAGGCATCTAAGCCATACACATTCGATTCAAAAGATGGCGGGGTTAACAAATCGACCAGACTGCCCAGCGGTGCTTCATCTCGCTCTTCGCGTCTTGACGGCCACGGAGACAATATGGCCAGGTCATCCTACCGCGCTCCTAGGTCACCACCACGCAACTCACGCCGCTCCCGGTCGCCGTATCGCGCGCCGCAATCGAGACGCCGCGCTGTCTCCAGGTCTCCATCGCGTTCTCGATCATATTCTCGCTCACCATCGGTCTCCTCAAGACGTGGCGTCAATGATAGGCTTCGTTCACGCTCTCCGCCTCGTGACGAAAGCGCTCGCGCTGGCGACAAGCGACCTCGATCCTCAAACCACTACCATGCTGCTGCCCACTCCGACACTAGACGCTTCAAAGTCCACTACGAGAAAGAGAAGGAGGACAGTCATCGTGACAATGGGTATTCTGCACGTGGCAGGACAGACGGTGCCGACCCAGGTAGACTTTCACACCACGCAAGAGACGATGGTCGACTCTCCCGCAGCGATCTGGATCTACCTGCACGCCACGAGCGCGGCCGGCTCACCGACAACAGCTCTGCCAGTCACGGAGAAGGAGAGCGCTCTCATGTTGCTGCTTTCGAAAAGGCGAGTTCCATGTTTTCATCCAAAGCATCTTCACAGTCAACTCACAACCAGCCTACCGAGCCAAAGCAAAGCAGTCAGTCAACTGCCAAGGAGACAAAACAAGCAAGGTATGTTTGCCTTACCGAGAGCGATCGATTTACTTCTTCTTTGACAGGTCGTCATCAAGTCGCAGAGTCACGCTCTCTGCCAGAAGCTCACTTTTGCACGTATACTAATAGAGTCATTTTCAGTTTTCAAAATGAGACTCCTTCATCAAACGACATGGAGACTGAGCCTACGCCGCAGCTTACCGAAGACGAAATCATCGAGCAGCGCCGCAAAAAGCGTGAAGCCATCAAAGCCAAGTACAGGAATCAGCAACCGCCACTTCTGGTTCAGGCACTTGAGCAAAACACGCTCTCAGTACCAAGCACTCCACATCACGAGAGCAGCAGCGTGGCGTCGGAGCGCGCATCCTGTGAGTATCGGAGCCTGTTCATCAACTGCAAGTATGAATTCACTGACTGTTGTAATGCAGCCCCAACGTCGATGGATTCACCACGCACACCCGCCAGTCCTGGCTCTCCGGCTGCCATCAACGTCACTAATGATGAAGAGTTGGCAAATCGTCAGCAAGTAGATGCACTGTCCAATGATGACGAAGGTCCATCTGCAGCTGACTATGATCCTACCATGGACATGCAAGAAGACAGGCCAGACCTTAAAAACTCTGTCGAGGCAAACAATGGCCAAGCTATTGCCAAAGCCCAGAATTCAATTGAGAAATCTGCAGGTGTTGATAAGGAATTCGATATGTTCGCAGAAGACGATGACGACGACATGTTCGCATCGCAAGATGCCTCTGCGAAGACCATTGCACACGCGGAAGTCCGCGCATTAGACTCAAGCCTGCTGGACAACTGGGACTATCCCGATGGACACTACCGAATCATCATCGGAGAGCTGCTTGATGGTCGTTACGCAGTTCAGCAACAAGTCGGCAAAGGAACTTTCGCCACTGTAGTCAGAGCCACTGATACGAAGACGGGCCAGGACGTTGCAGTCAAGATTGCCTGCAACAACGAGACCATGTACAAGGCCGGCACCAAGGAGATGGATATGCTCACCGAGCTCAATGCTGCCGACCGCGAGGACAAGAGACACATCATCCAGCTTTTGCGGAACTTTGACCACAAGGGTCACATGTGTTTAGTCTTCGAAAACCTCCACTCCGATTTGCGCGAGGTGCTGAAGAAGTTCGGGCGTAACGTCGGGATCAATTTGAAGGCCATTCGCGCGTACGGCCAGCAGATGTTCATCGCTCTCGGTCACCTAAAGAGATGCGAAGTCTTGCACGCTGATCTCAAGCCCGACAACATCTTGGTCAACCAGGAGCGCAGCAAACTCAAGATCTGTGATCTCGGAACTGCATCCAAAGCGCAAGATGCAGAGATCACGCCTTACCTGGTTTCGCGCTTCTACCGCGCGCCCGAAGTTATCCTCGGAATGCCCTTCGATTACGCCATCGACATGTGGTCGATCGGTTGCACTCTGTTCGAGCTCTACACTGGACGAATTCTCTTTGCTGGTGGTGACAACAACCAGATGCTGCGTGTCATGCAGGAATGCCGTGGCAAGTTCCCCAAGCGTGTGATCAAGAACTCCGAGCTTGCTCACAAACATTTCATCGGCGGGGACCCCGAGTACGTCTTCGTTTCGCAAGAACGCGACAAGATTACTGGCAACACCACGATGAAGCAGATGAGCTTTGTCAAAACGACACCAGGCAGAGACCTGAAGACACGACTCACAGCGAACACGAAGCACATGTCGCCGGCGGAAGTAAAGGAGCTGCACACGTTCGTCGATTTACTGGAGAAGTGTCTGCAGCTTGATCCTGTGAAGAGAATCAGCCCAAATGACGCCCTACGACACCCATTCATCACGCACTCGCAGTCCGCTGGCATCACGGCAAAACCAAAGGTCAAATTGGCTATGGCTCCTCTGGGAAAGAAGTAGGACTTTGTTCCCCACGTGGTCATTGGCAAAATGGCGAAATTGGGAAAGAGTCCGGTGATGCATTGAGCAGGTTAATACGACTGTTGGTTTCGAGGCGGAGATCATGCACGCGTTACCTCGCACATCCAAATATTGCCATCAACGACAACGAAGGATTGGGTCTTGAATGAACAAATTGTTGGTGCTCGGGCAACAGGAAACCCGACGAAGTAGATCTTCGGCAGATCTCTGAACGGCCAGCAATGTCTTAGACCCTTGGGTTTGGATGTTTAGCACGACAGCTGAGATAGTGCTATGGATGGTTCTTCCAAGTCACAACAGCAAGTCTTGCATAACAACACATGCTATTAGCGTACTGGTGGGTTGGCTTAGCTTAGGTTCTGTACTGAACGAAGCCAGGTAATGAACGCATGAATCATGTTCTCCGACGTGTCTAGACTCAGACCGTGTGAATGTCGGCAAAGATGACATAGTGACATGATGATCGAAGCCATGTGCGCGATATACCGATTTCAACTATCAGACTACAAAGTGCCGTCGGCATGTACTGTGCAACCCCCCCGAACATATCTACACGACAATTGGTACACGTTGATAGTCTAGAAGGTCCACCAAGGCATCACGGATAACGAGGCACCCGGACTAATCGGCAGGGACTGGATCATCGCGATCTTATGCCGTCTCCCACAGGCGCCGTGACACAACCTTCCTGCGCCATGCGTCTGGCCATGGGAACCTTGCGGGATACTGTGGCAGTGTGCACAAGGGATGCCTGGCGGACGCAGGAAAGAGACAAGTAGGTATCCTCGTACCACTACACACCAAGCAGTCGCACGATAATCACCTGAGGTTCCTGTACGCGGTTGGGCCAGCCCTTCCAACAACGCCCGCGCGCCAGATGTGAGGCTAAACCATCTTGCTTACCCACATCTTTCCGGTGTCATGCAAGCCCAGGCAAAGCATGCATGTGTGTACTATGGTACTGGATCCTCACAAGCCTTTTGCTCGAGTCGCCGCTCGCATGCATGCAGCATGCAGGCTGACGCTTTTTGCCTTTCTCCCATGTCTTACAACTCACTCGCATGCCTCGCCGTTCCTGCTGTGCTCCTGCTGCCGCCCGCCAAGCAGCATATCACACTGCTATAGCCGCCCGTGGTCGGTGCGCAAACAAATGCCGTCCGGGTGACGGTTGTTCTTGCGATCGACACGTGTCTGAGCAGAACGGTGATGCGCCATGGCGCGATAGAGGTACGCTCTGCATAGAACGCGCGATATAGATCCTTGTTCTTCCTTCTGCCGCTTAACCCTCTCGGGCCTTACGCGAGCAGCTTCTGAAAGTATAGACGCAGGCCAGCAAAGTATATCACAGCTCCACTATGCCATCTTGCAGAAGTCTAGTGAGGCAAGCAGAATGTAGGCTGGAGGCGTGTAGTGTCTTATCGTGTGCGCGCACTGCAGCCTCTACTGTACAGACTGCTCTCTGTATGGCCGATTCCAAGCGCGAGCAACTACAGCGGCTGAGCAGTACATCGTTACTGCAAACCAGCTAAGATGCACAATGCACAGATACACAATCATACCTCCCTACGTGACGGCCGCATTCATAGCCATAGCAGTTGCATATATGATGGTGTGTGGTGGTGCGAGCACACTGGCCACCGCCCCGCAGAAAAGTGACAGGAGGGAGGTACATGCAGGCAAGCAAAACGCTAAATACAATGCGGCCATCTTAATTGTAGAAACCAAAGGAGCAGGGACGAGGATCAGATACCGTACTGTACCTTTGGGACGCTGTGCCTTTTTTTTTGTTGCTTGCTCGACAGCATCGCCCAATAGGTTGCTCTCGCCCGCTCCCAGCCCCAGCAGGGCATAAAAGTCTAAGTATGATCGTTGTCGTGTTGCCTCACACTTGCCGTCATGCCTGCGGCTGCCCGCGTGCGCGATGCATGCACGCATGCACGCATGCATCATGCGAGTCTTCCTGTCGCTGGGCAAAAAAAGCCACTCGCGCGGCACGCAGCCTTGCAGATTGAATTGGTGTTGGGGCTGCGAGGGAGCAAGAAGTAGCGAGGCTGGGCAGGCCGGTGAGGGCAGGTTGGCGCAGTTGAGCGAATTACTATTACTGAGGCCATGCGCTTACTATTGGCTGTATTGTAATGGGAGAGGCTGAGGACGTGACAATGCCTGCATCTGCCTAAGGCCGTCCTTAATGCTGCCCTCGTTATCGATGGAGTCATTAGAAGGCTTTGGGTATAGGGCGGGCGGTTACACAGGCGATGGTGGCCTGGCGGCCGTTTGGCATCCCTGTCACACACGGGACATAAGGAAGCCGGTTGGAAACATCGTACCAGAGACACTGGGGTTCGAAGGGTCTGAGACCACAGGGCATTACGGCCATGTCAATCAAGGCGTTCCAGAAGACCTGGGTGAGACACAACGGCTGTGCGAGATGTTAACGGGTTCGAGTCAGATATAGTGTTATTATTAATTTGGTCCATGGAAGGCAACGGATAAATAGTAAACGAAACACACAAGGCAGACAGAGTTGGCGGTGTGGTAGTGTGTTGATACAATATTGTGCGTCCGTCTAATCGTAGTATCGTGCGTGCAATAACTGCAACAGCATCAAGTAGCGCCCTCCCAATGCAAGTCCGTTTTTTCATCTACAAGTCAAACAATTGTGACTTTAATCCTCCCATTCCTTTTTGTCTCCATGTTCTCTCGTGCGCCGAATCTCAAACAAGTAAGCCAACGAAAACCTTGGGGGTATATATCTCTCTCTCTCTCTTCTCTCTTTCCTTCAATCAATAAAAAAAGAAAATGTGCAAAATCCTCTCCACTCCAGATGTGCGTCTTACAAGCAATACAAAGAATGCTGCGCTCAAACCCATTTTTATGTGACGAGTACGAAAATCGTAGCAGTAAAAGTCGATAATAGTGTCGTAAATCTCATGGTGCCATGCCAGAAAAAGTAGAATAGAAGTGAACCTAGTGGGCAAAAGTCCAGTAGGGTTGAGGACACTGCTGAGCAGCGAACTGGGAAAAGTAGGCACCGCACCGGTTCCAGGATGCCTGGAAAGGGGCATAGGCGGCGACAGGCGCTTGGAAACAATGTGCCTGTGGCTGAGCCCGCGACGTATAGATGGTAGGTTGGGGTGTGCAATGTACAGAGGTTGGGGGTGTGGAAGCCGGGGTAAGCGGTGCCTGGTTGGGGTGGAAGACCTGCTGATACCTAGGAGCCGGAAGGGGCTCGAACGAGCAGTCTTGGGCGTTGTGGAAGATTGCATCCTGCATTGGCTGCTCCTGAACAGGCGAGTAAGGTGGCGAAATGGGCTCAGATGAGCCATGCGTCAGTCTCGGCTGGCGCTCCATCCATTGAATCAATTCGGGCAGAGTGATCCTGGTGGAAGGGTTCAGGTCGAAGATTCTCTTCAAGATGTCGTTGCACTCATCGGTGATGGGCAGGATGGTCTTGAGGAAGTTGGAGTCCTTCCTGTAGGCCTTGTAGGTCGAGTCCTCAACAGACGCACGCTTCCAAGGGTTGCGACCGCAAGTCAAGTTGACGAGGATCACGCCTAGGGACCAGACATCATTGGGAGCAGATTGGTAGCAAGCCATGGGGTGCGGGTTTGTCTCTTGACATTCTGAACGAATGTTAGCATCGATACACAAAGTGATTGATTCATGGAAGGGAGTAAACATACCAGGTGACATGTAGAATGTCGATCCACAGCCAAAGTCAGAGGTCAAGACATCACGAGTGGCAAGTCCAAAGTCGGCAAGCTTCACAGTGTAACCGTTGTCCTTGACCAGGATGTTCTCAGGCTTGAGGTCCCTGTGGTAGATGCTCTGATCATGGCAGTACTGAACGGCACGCAAGATCTGAAGGAACACCTGGCGGGTCTTTGCATCATCCTCAACGTAGTGGCCTTCCTCGGTGATCTTGGAGAACAAGTCACCTTCCGGGCAGTACTCGAGAACAACGAAAGTAGAATCCCGGCTGTCGATGACCTTGTGCATGGACACAACGCTATCGTGCTGGCTCGCAAGGTAGTGAAGCTCGATCTCACGTTCCTGGAACTTCCTCTGTCTGGCATCGAGTCCGGCCTTATCCAAGGCCTTGACGGCGTATAGAGCACCAGTCACCACATTGCGGGCTTGGTAAACAGTTCCGTAAGCACCAACGCCAAGAACGTTGATCAATTCGATGTAGCCACCAAGGACCGATCCAATCCTGCGGTCTGACTGCGATGCGTTGGTGCCGCAAAGCTTTGGCGAATGAGGGGGAGTCGGCAACATGTTCGAACAATCCAATGCGGTCTCCTCGGGCGAGGAGAAAGGGCTCTCTTAAGCTCTGGGAACAATCATGAACCACAAGAAACTTAAGAAGGGCCGGTGAGATTGGGAAATAAGAAAGTCCAGATGGCAAATGTTGCGCAATTAAGCAAGAATCCGGTATTAGAGAAAAAGTGTCCCGAAGAGTGCAGCTGGTCCAAATAAATGTCCAAACGACGATGTAATCAAACAGTGGTAGCGGCGAAGACCAAACGTTGATATAATTCCAAGGCGAGTGGGGCGTAAAGCAGACCAAGTCAAAAAAGCAACCGGGCTGTCGAAGTGGTGTGTTGGATCTTGACTCTTAATAGAGATGATGGGGAATGGGAGGCCGAATATGACGAGAGATGGGCAACGACTTAACGTTAAAGAGGATGCACCCGTGGTTTGTATGTATGTCACTCGCAGACGAGCAAAAGTGGCAAGCCCTTGTTCGTATGAGTCCTTTCGCCTCTAGTTAGACGACACACTATACGTAGCTCGAGCTAATCTTGCTGGGTTGGAACGCACGGATGCCGGTTCATACGCTAGTACACGCGGAACAAACCAGGGCGCCTGGCTCCACAGTGCTGGGCGCGTGGATTGAGTGCAGGCTCGTCAAAACCATGGTGCATCACGGCTAGCCGCAAGAGGCCTGGTGCTCTGTACGCCCCCCAGCAGCGGCAGCAGAAGCACCGTCCACCGAAGGTACGCTTGCGTGTCTTTGGGTGGGCCGGTGTTAATTGGGTGGCTCAGTGCCCTACCCACTGGCCACGCCCCGACGTCGCCCCATGATGGGCTGCGGCAGCGTTTGGTCGGTGGGTGCATGGCTCAGCGCCTGGATGGCGCGCCCCATGCTGGTCGCACGTTCGATCGGCAGCGCGCACCACGCTAGTCTCTAGCACTCTGGCACTCCTCGGACGCTGCGCACGGCGGTACTGCTGATACCGGTGTGGGTAGTGCTGGGAGCAGTCCCTGACAACGGCTTCATACGTCCCTGTGCAGCAGTCGGAGACAGATCTGCTGCGTAGGACAGGCGTGACAGGGTGGTGTAGGCCAGACTGGCTGTGATCGAGATACATGGGCGAGTGTAGTGCTTTGCCGCACACAGTGTCGCAGGATCTGCACGCGAATCACGAAGGTAAGCAGCCGCGCAGTTGACAGGGCGACAGTTAGGCTGGCAGCCTGGCTGCGTGCAGTGCAGCGTTTGCACCGTCTACTGCTGTCGTGTCGCCTCGCCGCGTCTCGTCCTCGTCTCGTCTTGCTGCTGCCTCTGCGCCCCATCTGCGTCACGCGCCGGCGCTGCAGTGGCTCACTTTTTTTTTTCTGCGTCGAGGGATTCCAGAAGATCGCTCGGTGGCTGCTAGCGCTTAGCTTAATGCTGTCAGCGCCGTGGCCGTCGTCCGTCTGTGACAGGCTGTCGCCGAGACGGCAGAAGATCGGCGGCGCAGCCATGACTTGGCCTGTCGTGTGAGAGTCTGTCTGCTAGCCTTTGCCTGTGTGGCTCCCACTACTGGCTACTCCTGTTGGCAGGCTCAGACCCGGCGCTGCTTGTGGCGACTCGCAGCGACTCGCAGCCTGCCCGCCCGTCGTGTACCCTACCCGTACCCGCTCTTTCGCTGCTGCGTGTGTGCGGAAAGTTAGCAGCAGCGCGCAGCCGCATCCGTGCTATACGGGCATCGTAGCGCAGGCGAAGACGAGCAAGTTTCAATTTCCATTGGTCCCTCGCGCGCCGCCTCGACACTTGGACACTTGTTCTGAAGCAGCCCTTGGCGGGTGTGCGTGCCAGGTGTTGCGTCAACTGCAAGTAGGGCCCCAGCCTTATTGGCCGTTTCGCGGGTCTGATTGCCTCCTGTCGCTGCGTTGATTCGCCGTCTCAGGCAACCATTAATCTTTACGATGGACAAGCGTTACAAAGCCAATAGCCCAGGAGATTATTGGATGCTCATCGCCTGCAAGCCGACGGCGCGGTGGGCAAAAGCGAGATTCGCATGTCCATATGGACGGGCCCTCCGTGAGCATATTTGTCTCTGCGCCCCGAAACCTCGCGTCGAAATAATGCCAGACATGGTCTCCGTTGTTCAGTGCATATCACGTGGATTAGACTGATACATATTGATTGACGTTGTCGCTTTGAGCTGTCCCATGTCCAGCTGCTACGCGGCAGACCGAGCAGCTCTTGTCTAAGCACTGGGGCAGTGAACTTACTCACGGCAGGTGCGGCACGCCTGGCGTGCACCAGATATGCAGCCTCTGTTCCAGGCCGACTCCTCCAAACCCAAGCGGCTTGCTGCTTTCTTTGGCTGGGCTGGGTACACGCTGATGCCTTGCGCTAGATCTACAGGGATTCTACTCGAGAAGAAGCACGGATCGCCGAAGGTCAGCGTGTGTGTTGGGGCTTTCCACGCCAGAGGAGCGCAAGTCGCAACGTTTTTCTCCCACTAATTCGAGAACTAGGCGCCCTGACTGGATGCGGTAAGCTGCCGTGAAGCATACGTGTTTGTTCGTGCCTTTTGCTGCGTTTTCGCGGGCGCAACTTTGTGAGCGACGATCTGCGGACCCGTCTCCCACTGGCCTCTCCTTGGAATCGGTGTGCTCGAAGCCTTCCGCGCGCTGCCGCTGGCTTGAAGAGACCAGCCTATCGCCGGCACTGCTTTAGTGGTAGCTGGTCGTTAGCTGGGAGATCCCGCGGGCGACGCGAGTGGTTCATCTCGGCTCGACCATCACGGCCGAAAGGGCACGCAATCATTAATTCGAAATGAACCAATCAAGCAATAATTTCCAAAACTCTGTTGCGCCTCATTGCCCATCATATTTCGATGCCGCATTCGATCAGCCAGGCATAACTTTTACTTCAGCACAAATGATTGTGAACGTGCGTCGGCGATACTCCTGAGAAGGAGTGTGATGAGGTGCCACCAATATTGTTCTGTCGCCCGCAGATGACGGGGCTGCAGTAGGTTGACGAACTAATCCTTAGCAGTCTCAATAACAGCAGGCCCAGCCTCCAATAACTTGCAGGCCATAATCCACACACCCACCCGCCATCTGGGGTAAGGAGATTCAGCGTCTGCGTGGTCTGTATAGTCTCATCACTAAAGATCGATGCACAGACGACGTACGCATGGCGGTGAGATGCATATTGCTTTCCAGTTACGTCCGCTACTATAGATCTGCGGGGCTTTGTTGCAAAGCTCCTCGAACTCTCATCTTCGATTTTCAAGCCATCGAGCTTAACGAAACGGAAACACTACCACTGGCGTTTGCGGGCCGACCGCAGTGTTGGTAATACTGTATCTCGTGCTTTCTTCTGATCCTCCGATAAGGAGCTATTTTCTTTGATGGCGCTCGTGATCTCGATCCTCTGGCGTCCAACCTCGACCGGGCGCTGGGCGGAGATAGTACCGTGCCGCGCCTCTGACGGCTCTTACTGCAGTAGCACCATGCAGGCTCTCGTGGCTAGCGAGGCGGGAGGCGCCGGGGTCTCGTGGATGCGGCCAAGGGGAGTCTTGGTGTGCTCTGAAGGGTATTGGCAGCGCTAGCAGAATTGTCGTCAAATCGCTTGTCGCCAATATATTCGTTGAGATGAAGTTTGAGGTTAAGATGGCGCGCAGCATGAGACGGCGAGGGTTGAACGCCGTCGATTCATGAACTCGGCTCTCTGCACACGACCTGTGGAGAACGCCAACGCACGAGCGGTATAGAGTGTAAAGATCAGCCAGCTCTACTGTATCTGCTCGAGCTGCTGCAAGCGACCCGACAATCGTATCACAAAATGGCCTCAAAGGACCCCTGGATACTATACGGTTGACATGTGTGCTGTAGTAATTGCGATCATCGAAGATGTTGTGTCGCGATTGTACTAGTGTGGTCTCTTGACATGCAATGACGAACGCTCAGTAATCCTCGGCAGTTTTTGGGTTGTCTTTGAGTTCCAATTGCAAGCGCTAACATAATTAGGAGGCACTGTACTGCTACACACAGTGTTGTCTCGATGTATCGTTCTGACCTCGACGCTATCATATCGCGATTATACTTGGTGATGGTGTATGCACTGCGCAGAGAAAGGCTCGTCCATCGAACATTTGAGGAATGTCGTAGGCCTGCAGGAGCAGACGACGATGCGCCGCGCGTAGCTCTGCAGGTGTCAACACTTCTCGGAGGCTTTCTGACGCTGTTATGGTCATCACGTCGGACATGCCGAAAGTTGGGCATCGGAACGCTGTTGAATGAAGATCGACAATGTGGACGGTGTCAGTGGTTGGCATCTACTGTAGGCACGCCCGACGTCCCTGATCGAGGGCCTTGAGCATAAACAGGGGAGTGGAACCTTCTGGAGTCGCGGTCTGTCGACCCTAGATCATACCAAAAATGCAAATTCTCTGATTCTCCTGACGCCAGACGCCAGTTCGTCAGTGGACTTTCGCGAACGATCAGATAGAATATGTGAGTACGAACTTTAGCATCGAAGAGAGGGTGTCTGAACGTCAGCTCCATGCACTATGTGAATTGTTGCCAAGTGCAATCTTCACGACTGCGCTCGCCCTGCGACGTGCTGTATCGACATTCGTCTTGCGTCTTCACGAAGTGTGAGAATACACACTCAAGATGAATGAGGTTATTGCTGTCCTGTCAAACCCCCACTTCCCGGTGCGGAGGCGGCCCGCGCTCCCGCTTCACATGCAAATGCGACAAGAAAAATGATTCGATTCGCTATAATCTTTTCTCGAGGCAGTCATCGAGTCGCAAGAGTAACACAACAACCCGTAGACGTGCGCTCTCACCACACCCATATCTCCATCCTCAGCAAATCGCAAAAATGGTCGAGAAGGTGTACGTTACCTACAACGATGTGCGTATCCCGAGAACAACAACCCTACACCAACCCATCTCCACGGGCACGTGCTTCGTCGTGTGCTCGATTGGGAAGTTTGCGAACGTAATACTGATGTACGTTATAGGTGCACAAGATGTGCCAGGAGGCCGGTCCTCGCATCCTCGAAGAGTGCAAGCCTCACCTCATGATCGCTATCGGCGGTGGTGGCTACGTTCCCGCTCGTATCCTCCGATCTTTCCTCAAGAAGCCCGGCAACCCGAACATTCCTATCCAGGCCATCGGCCTTTCGCTGTACGAGTCGCTGGGTACCGACACCGAGGTTGAGATCCCTGGCACCAAGGTCACAAGGACGCAATGGTTGGACCTCAGCAGTCTAGAGATGGCCAACTTGATCGGAAAGAACGTTCTCATCGTTGATGAGGTCGATGACACCAGGACAACTCTCGAGTACGCAGTCAAGGAGCTGGAGAAGGATGTTGCTGAGGCGGCCAAGGCGGCTGGCAGAGATGCTGAGACCACAAAGTTCTCCATCTTCGTGCTGCACAACAAGGACAAGCAAAAGAAGGGCAAGCTTCCTCAGGAAATGATCGACAGCGGCCGCTACATCGCTGCTGTCACCCTTGGCGATGCCTGGATCAACTACCCATGGGAGGCCATGTAAGTTACTCGCGACACTAGGTTGATGTGGGCATGGACTAATGCTACAGCAGGGACATTGACGAGCACGACCGTCACGCCGAGGAGGCCAGGAAATAGGTTCTCACACTTACGAAGCATGGATTGGACGGTCTTGGTTAGCGATACAAAAGCGCACGCGCATACGGTGGAGTGCTGATACTCGAGGGTGGCAAAACTCTCTTTCTCGATATACCCTACATGAAAGAATAACTCCTCCGTTTTTGGTGCCCAGATGTCCAGCTTTTGACAGACACACGCATCGAAAAGATGCCAAGCGTCACTTGGATTTCCGGCGGGTTGCTGGACTGCCAGGCAAAGCCGGACCTTTGCTGGTGTACACGATCGACCCTCGAGATCTCTTGACGCTCTTTTCGGGAGTCAATTCATCCTTCTGATCGTCCTCTGCCATGGATATTTTCAATTCGTCGATCAAGTCTCCACATGTGAGCCTTTTATTCTTTTCCAACCACGCCTTGCACGACTCGCAAGTTACCGGTGCCTGCCTCGATGTTAGCCCTCTGTCTGTCCATTTCGGACAACACACGTACGTTCAGCGTCTCAAAGATTGTCCAGCCGAGCGAAGGAGTGCATGTCATCCGTGGCAGCGGTTCCTCGCCGGACACAATTGCGGCTTCGTTCATTTCTTCAGGAAGGTCCTGTCCCCAGCGCCGGCAGAGATCGATGGTGGCCAACTCATGTTGGCACTTTTTCACCACAGAAAGCGTAACAATGCACATGGCGGGATGATTGAGTTTGAAGTTGAGGGAAGTGTGATTGATGCTAGGTATTGGAATGCTAATGCTTGATACTGATATGTTTGTGGAAACTCCCTGGGCACCATTGTATGTTCTCGCCCGTGTAGCAAGCATTGTCACAATAGATCATTCGATGACCGTGAGCTGACATTGGGTGGCTGTTGAAAGGCCGGCTACTACGTGAATATTGATCACGTAACCGTAAACCATGAACGGCTGGTTTTACTCTAGCATAAAAAGAACGGCAGCAGTTGATCGAGCAAAAGAAATATATCTCGACGTTGGCAGGACTCGAACCTACGCCCCCGAAGGGAATTGATTTCTAGTCAATCGCATTAACCACTTTGCTACAACGCCTGTGATTATGTCATCATAACGCAACAAAGATCTTGTAGCTTGTGCCAAATGGGTCGCCTCTGCGATCCATGGTTGCTACTCAGATGACGACGAGCGCTCAACTACGAAAAAATCCTTCTATAGCTGCTCCCGCATGGCAAGATCATGTGTCTAGAAACCAGAAGACAGACAGGCTGGGACACTATCCTGTGTTGTAAGGCCGGCCGAGTCCCGTGCTATAAGAGGTGCCAACGGGCGTGCTGTATATAGTCTGCAAGTGCTAGGTACTCGAAGAGAGCTCAAATTACATCGATGTAGGCGTACAGACTGTATGTTAGGCGAGCCGTGTTCTTTTCTGACCTTGATTGTTGGAGGTTGAGTGCTGCGATGTCTGTTGAACGAAAGGGTCAGTATGCTTTCAATGCATACTGCGTTAAATTGATGAGCAGGAGAGCACTCTGCACTTCTATGCCTCATCGCAAATCGGTGATGTATTGCATCTAATGCTGTCTGGTGATACTGTCAAGAGCGATTCGAGACTTGCCGAGCCGAGACGACGAGCTCGGCCCAGGAAGAGAAGGCGTAGCCGAGTACCCGATATCTATACCGTGACACGACTTTCACCACATTCGCAAGACGATGAACCAAGCAATCGCAATGATACACCGCTCCCTGACGCGCTGCTCACGCCGCATGCCATGCATTCAAACAATCACACGTAGAGCTTTTACTTTGTCTTACGTTAACGTTAACGACACCACCCAGGAACCAAACTCATCTGAGTCCCCGAAACCTTGGAACGCGCGAGTGACGGTGGTGCGTCTCGCCCCTCTCGTATGTCGTCGCGACATTTACCTGATAATATGTAGCTACCTGAACGATTGACCGCCAAAGGATGGTTTTCACGCCCCAAAGTGGAGAATGGGGTGTTGACCGTTGCCATCCCACACGGAAAGGATAAATCTGAGCGCTTTGCAGTGTTAGTAAAAGCACCAAGGCTGATGAGGACACAATTCGCTAACAATTTTGTAGCCCTGGTCGCTGGCTGAGGTAAACATTTCACGCTTTCTTGTGGTTACGTTTGAGTAGACGCAAGCTGACAGCTTGCAGAGACAATTGTGCTTGCTCCGAGTGTCGGAATCCTGAGACGGCACAGCGGCGGATCAATGTTTTCAAGGTAATTTCATCTTCACAAGCGAGACTTGGGCGATGGCTGACATTGTCGAAAGAACCCAGAAGCTGGCCAGGTTATCAACGCTGTCGAGCAGGACGATGCGGCGGGCTCCTATGGCAAGAAGTTCGATCTGACATGTACGAGGAAATTGCGACATCGCGCAAGCGACAGACCCGCTGACAGTGGTAGTTGCCGATGGTCACCGTAGCACAATCTCTGCTGAGTTTATACGCAAGCGCCACAGCGTGGACACCTCGGCCCTACGCGACGGCTACGTCGAGTATGACAGAACAGTCTTGTCATTGCGGTTCCATACTGACAAGCAACTAGACCACAATACTGGAGAGCCAACATAAAACTCGATCCGCCTACCGTCGAGCATGAAGCGATACAGCAGAACACCGGCATGGCCGATTTGCTGGCCAAGATCGTATTCATGCCTGCATGTCCTACAAGTTAGAGTTGAACTGACAACGATGACGACAGAGGACATTCGGTTTCTGCTTCGTCGAAAACATGCCTGCAACGCCGGAGGCCACTCGCGAACTTCTCGAACAAATAGGCCCAATTCGCAACACTCACTACGGTACTTTTCCTTAGATCTGCTGTCTCGTAACAAAGAGACCAATACTGACAATGCGCAAAGGTGGATTCTACGACTTCACGTCTGACCTGTCATCAAAGGACACCGCTTATACCAGCGAGAGCCTCGAGCCACACACCGACACGACTTATTTCACAGAACCCATCGTAAGCCTTCATAACGGAAAAGACGTCCCCACCACATCTCGACAATTTTGACCTAACATTACATCTTCTACCAAAGGGTCTCCAAGCGCTCCACCTTCTTTCCCACACAGAAGGCGAAGGCGGCCTGTCATCTCTTGTCGATGGCTTCGGCAGCGCTCAAGCATTGTACAAGAAGGACCAACAGGCATACAAAGCCCTCAGTCGCTTCAGGGTCTACGCCCACGCGAGTGGCAACGAAGGCATCAGCATACAGCCTGCCGAAGCCTCTCCAGTCTTAACCCATGCAACTGACCGCGGCGGTCTCACTCAAGTGCGCTGGAACACGGCCGATCGTGCAGGCGTTCATGTAACCATCGGCCCGAACATGGAGAGCTGGTACGATGCTGCTGCGTAAGTCAAAGCCGAGACCGTAGAACGAAAGTGATGCACCAAGCTGATTTGGATCTACTAGCAAATTCGATCATATCCTGAGCAATCCCGACAACGTTTACTGGTTCCAGCTCAAGCCTGGTAAAATGCTGCGTATGTATTAGGTCCTTGTTGGAATTTCTGCTGCAGATCCGCTCCTGACCAAATATACGAAATAGTCTTCGACAATTGGCGTGTACTGCACGGCAGATCCGCGTTCACTGGCAAGCGACGCATGTGCGGCGGATACAGTAAGTCTCTCAGATCATGCACCCTGATCTTGCGCTCGAAGCTGACAGAACTGTGTTCCAGTCAACCGCGACGACTTCATATCCAAGTACCGCATGACGAATTACACGAAAGAGCAGATCGTCGCGTCTACCGTAACTGGCTGAGCTGGCGGACATCTCAACCCATAATACCACACATCATCGCTCCAAGAGATGCCTTCAAGCACAATTGTTCTCATATGTGCACAGCATTTAAATTCCTAACCAATCCGACGGACCAGTCTTTGTCAATCTAATCACCCATCTTTCTCCTCATCATCAAGACCTCGTGTTTCGTAACAAACACGCCATTCCCCATTGGACCCCCGCCACATCCAGCCCCCATCTCCGTCACCGTCTAAAGCATCGATGAACTTGGCCACTTTGCATCCCTCCCATCCCCCGTCGTCGTTGGTCCAGGATACTCGCTTGATGCCTACAGCATGCATGTATGAAACGCATCTGTAGCAAGGCCGAGAGGCGTGGATCGCTTCTCGTGGTATGGTTGGCCGCTTTTTCGGGCACTGGCGGCGCAGTCTTTGGCGCAGAAATTCGGAGCTTGTCGTACAAGGAGTCAGTGTTACCGAGCGTGCAGGTACTTGAAGCAGACGAAGGCAAAGGGGGAGCTTCCACCTCGAATTCGGAGCTGCTTGACGGTGCTGCATCTTGAGCTGGAGGCCTCACAAATTTTTGCTTCGGATTGGGTTGGGCAGTGTTGTTGTTGTGTCAGCCCAGCCGAGTCACGTAGAGATCTACACCGGCGGGATGAGGGTGCTTTTTACGGTCGTTGACTTCGGCGCGAGATTTGCCTGTTTCGCCCTGAGGGAGCAGTAACCGCTCCACTTGTGGCTGCTCAAGGCCCTTCGCTTGCTTGGGCTGGTGCTTGTTGTTTACACGAAGCAAGTTGATCCAAGGCTTGTGCACTTACTCCTTTGTGATCTTTCGCAGGCTTACCACGCTCGGGAGAGCTCTGCGTGGTAGTAAGGCCATTGCCCAATACATCATCAATCATTCGACGGTCATATCCTCGTATCGTGCGTTCCTGTATGTCTTGCGACTTAGACGCAGATGCCTGTCGTCCATGTTGTTGTCGGTGTCGCTGTGAAAAATTTCGCTGTGACTGACTCCCAGACAGGCCTTTGTGATACTGGTACTGCTCGTACTCGTGATGATGTTTCTGATTCTTCTTCCCGTTCTGAACGTGATGTTTCTCCATATTCTTCACTGCCTGAAACGCCCTGTCCCCATCGGCCCGCCGCTGCGCTTCCAGATCCACGTGGTGGATGGACATTCTTGTTATGGTGGAGAGCCGGTGCCGCGACGGCGTTGAGATGGGGCACGTACAAAACCGCACTCTTGGGCTTTGTCGGCGATCGTCCAAGAGCACTGTGGCTGGCTGCGAGCTATTTGTCTGTTTGGTATACGTGTTGATCTGTCGTGTTTTACTTTCTAAACATCTGACTCGAGCCGTGCGCTCCAATAGCATGTGAAGTGGGGGAAAGTGCGACCGAAGATCTACCGAGCAATATTTACTACATTCACGAACGCTTCACTATCACTACTTTCGCCGAGAAGTATGCTCGATGCATACCTTGCATTATCTGGAATGATCATCATTTGTTTCTTGCCTTACACATCTTGTTGTGGTGCATTGGAGAGCTACAGGATCACACTACATTGATCAAAAGTCTACAGCTCTCACGCACGAGTCTGCGTACGCACCCGAGTGGTCTATCAAACATCCATGGATGACATGTAGGTTCACATGGCCGACGGCCTTTATTGCACTTCAGATCGAGACACCGCTTCATATATCTGACGCAAGTGCAAATACTACACCGGTACTCTCAGCTACTCGGGCACAAAAATGTCACGATCTTGCCTAACACGGACAATGGGCACGTGATGGTATGCAAACTACAAGCCCGAGTCATTGCCAGCTGAAGTCGATACAGCAATACATGTACCTCCACGGGGGCGGCTGAAATGCGTGCATGATTGCAGCTTGATTCGCGAGAATCCTCGCAGTGTCTGCTGATCTGAAACGTTATTTCGTATCTTCCTAGCATGTGTCTTCGGATTAGTCGGCAGAATATGCTGCCAAGTGCACATGTGGATGCTATTCGTTCTTAGCGACGTCATCTCAAACAACGGCTGGGGGCAGCTGACCTCGAAATACCTTACCGTGCACATGGTATCTAATCAGGAGCCAGTACAAGGTATCGAGTCTCTCCGATGAGTAAAACAATCATTTAGAGAGAAAGTTGATGCCATGCTGCTGTTAACACAAGACGATCAACTCGAGTTGTCCTCGTATAGAAAGAAGCCACAACCGTGCGGCTCTGCGGCTGCGGGATCACCTCACATCGCCGGTCCTGAGCCGTTCAGGTACCCTTGCGCTTGTTCAATTAAGGTAAAAACGTAGTCGATCATCGAATTGACGTCCAGCACACGACAACCACGTCCATTCAATGACGATTGGTCTCGTGGCAGGAAGGACGCGGAAAGCTAGGAACGAGGCTGATCATGTGCCTTCGTTCTATCGGTTTAATCCAATACTATGACTGCTCGTGGTTTGTCAAGTGTAGTGAAAGAGCAACCAGTCAGGAGCATGACACGCTCTTTCTTGGAGATCGGCAAGGCTGAGACTCCTGACGACGGCTTGCATATGCCTATGGCACGGGCGAGACCTTTCTACTTATATGTCGTCGAGTTCCTCCTCAGTCTTTGCAAGACAACTAATCTTACAAGCATTGGCACGATAAGGGACCCCCAAACCACCTGTACCACAGCAAAACAGTCACAATGGCCTTACGACATCTCCTCCAAGGCCTATTCTTGACGTCCCTCACGACAGCAACACCAATCTTCAAACGTTCATTCCCCTCTCCAGAGCCCATAACCGGCGACATCTATGGCTTCGTCCACGACCCCAGCGTAATCCGCCGCGATGACGGCACCTACTTCCTCTTCACCACCAACAACAAAACCAACATCGCCTCCGCCCCCTCCATGTCCGGCCCCTGGACACACCTAGGCTCCGCTCTCCCCAACGGCTCCAAAATCGACCTCCCAGGCAAAAACGACATCTGGGCTCCAGACATCTCCAAGCTCGGCGACACCTACTACCTCTACTACAGCGTTTCCGACTTCGGCGAGCAAAACAAATCAGATATCGGCGTCGCGACTTCCACGACCCTCGAACCCGGCTCCTGGACAGACCACGGCTCCATCGGCATCCCACCCGACCAGCGCTACAACCGCATCGACCCGAACCTCTTCCGCGAGACAGACTCTTCTACGCCTTTACTAGCCTTCGGGTCTTTCCACGACAACATCTTCCAGTACCCCATGGCCGACCCGCCCCTGCACATCCTCTCAGACGCCCCATACACCCATCTCGAGCAAAACACCACGCGCGAAAACGTCGAAGGCCCCTACCAATTCCGCTGGATCGTTGACGGCGCCGACTACTACTACCTCTTCTTCAGCGGCGGCGCCTGCTGCAACAGCCCCGGCGAGCTCGAGCCCCCCGGCGAAGAATACCGGATTAGCGTGTGTCGCTCTGAGTCTCCGACAGGAGGGTTCAGGGACAAAGAAGGCAAGGACTGTGTTACTGAGAACGGGGGCTCGCTGGTTTATGCCTCGCATGGGGATGTTTACGCTCCTGGTGGACAGGGTGTGTTTTATGATCCGGGACAGGAGGCGGTGGTGTTGTATTATCATTATGTGAAGCCGAGTGTGGGGTATGAGTATGAGAAGTTTTTCTTTGGGTGGAATAAATTGGAGTTTGGGACTGGGTGGCCGGTTGTTGTGAGTTGATTTGAGAGGGGAGGATTGTGGGTTTGTTGGATGAGCGTTTTTGTTTTGGGCATTTACGATGTTTCGTGCTAAGGCCTGCCTCCCTTTGATGATTATATGTATTCGGATAGCATGACGACTGTAATGAGAAGCGTTGATTTTGATATATATTCTGATGGTTGCGGCTCCGAGATCTTCACTCAAATCCTGGGTTGGGATCACATGTCCAGCGGAAGTGTATATTACAGTAGCAGCAAGTCGGAGGCGTTCTCTCACCAGCGTCTGAGAGTGTCACAAATTGTAGTCTAGCCGAGAGCACAAATACCAACTTGAGGCGACTACGATTGTTGCAAAAATAAGTGTGGGTATTAAAAAGTATTCAATCATACGGATTCGTAACTATCATGCCTGGTATAATACTTTTTATGTCGTCATGTCGTCATGTGTAAGTGTTCCCAATCACCCTCCCGTTGAATACTCTTCAGCGCGGCACGCCCTCGATGCCCAAACCAATGCCTTCGAGCATCCTAGGCCTTTTTGCAGGAGGCTCGTCTTCGCCGGCACGGACGACATTCGCCTTTCTGACTGTACCGAACAGCTTGACCTGGCGCATACTGCTGGCAGTACGCTTTGCAGGTTGGGCATTGCGGTTAAGGGGTGTGTTGAGTGGGCTGTGCTCAGCTCTGAGCATCTGCGCTGCAGAGAACGAGGCTGGTGACTCGTTGATCTGATTGGACTCGAGGATCTCCGTTTCTGCCTCGCTGTGGTTGTCATCGTCGTCGTGGTCGGGAGCTGAGACTGTTCCGTCTGAACCAGGAGCATGAGCGCGCATCATGGGTAGTCTTTGCTGAGAGTAGACGTCTGGTGTGCGAAGGTTGCTCATGCGTGGCACTGGTGCAGTAGATGGCATCATTAGGGACTGTGCATCTCCTTGTGGGGTGGCGAAAATCGGCGGTTGCTTGCGGCTGCGTTTGGGTGTCACGGGCAGACTTGTCAAGCTGTGGATGTTGCGGGTGTGACCTTTTTTGCTTCTGCTAAAGTCTGCAACGGTCCTGCGCTTATGCTCGTCGATACTTGCCATCTTTGATGCTTGTAGAAGAGCATCAAACGGCTGCGGTTGGCCAAGATTTGAAATGCGTTCGCCACGGGGTGTGGTATATGCTGACATGAGCTTTGGGGAGTCTGCGTAGTGCTGTCCTAGGGTTACGCTGCGAGCACGGCTATGATGATCTCGGTGCTCGCGAATACGGTCGCGCAGTATCAGCACCTTGTCGGTAAGACCGGCGATTTCGTTGTCTTGACGAAAGATGAGCTTCTCCTGTTGACGATGCTCAGTCTCGAGCGAAGCATTCGCTTCAGAGAGTTGTTGAATATCGCGGCACATTTGCTGGTAGAGATCCTTCTGTACAGGGATGAAGCCTTCTTGGAGTGGCGGTGAGCGAGTTGGTACAGCAGTAGCTTTGGCCTGCTCTGCGAAGTGGATGACTTCGTTCTCACACTGCACCATGCGGGCTTCGACAGCCATTCGCTCAATCGCAGCGGCACTCTCCTGTGCCAGCATCCGGTATTGTAGTCTGTGGTGCGCGGCAGTCATCTTGGCTTCCTGGTGTGCGGCCTGCAGCTCTGCGACCTTGACGCGCAACTCATCAGCTGTGGCGTTTGCGATCTGATCGCTTGTCAAGGCACGCGCGAAGCCGCCGACGGGACGACCAGTAGATTCTTGGCTGAGTGTGTCGATAGTGGGTGGAGGCGTCGACATATGCGAGCCCGACGAGATTGGGGTATGTGATTTTGCACGGGAATTGCTGGGTACCTGGGCGGAAGGCGGCGGAGTCATGCTGCTTGTCGCATTCTCTACGCGATGCGCCTGTTCCTTTGCCACGCCGTCCGCGGTGTCTTTCGGTATGCTAGCGTGCGATGGTTGGGGTGTGATGGGTGCGCCGGCCTGGGTCTGCGGCACCAGAGCGGCCAGAGCGTCGTTTGCGATGGACTCCATATCGATATCGCGCGTGGTCGCGTCGAGGCGGTGACGGTGCAGGGATGGTTGGCGACGATGCGCGACAATTGTGGGTGGTGGTAGTAGCAATGCGACGGTGAGTGTGGTGAGGACGAACAGCGGGCGCAAACGGGCGAGGGTCTCTCTTGTGAAGATGCGACCTGCTGTCTATCAAGGTGGCCGGGCTCTGGGCCAGTGCGCAAGGGAGGCTGGAGAGCTTCATCTGGATGCGACGATGTGACGTGCGGCTTGTTGTGATGCGCCTGCAAGCACTTCGGGAGGAGCCGCTAGCGTCAACCTTGCGCTGGCCGGGAGACGACAAGGCCACCTGTGGAGGAGGAGGCAGCGACCAGGGGCAAAGCGAAACCGCCAACGGGGCCAGCCGAGTGAGGGATAATGCCCAGGTGCTCTCTGTTTCTGCCTGCATTGCGACGGATCAGGGAAGGCATTGGATGGCCCAGATAACCGACTGCTGCCCGTGCTAGACGCCAGAGGAGCCCTCCCCCGTGTCTGTGCTCGCACACCCGATACCACGAACTATGGATCTCTCGCAGACGACGGCCAAGCCAACCGGCATACCGCGTGGCATACCACGCTTGTCTAAGCTGCCCGTGGGAAACAAGAAGCCTTCAAATCTTCCTACCCCAGCACCGGCTCCAGTCCCGAGGGCTATTCCGCCTCCATCAACAACAACGTCCGCCAGGCCTAGCAATGTAAGACCTCCTCTGCAAACGAGATCGGCCACCGCACCTTCGGCTAGGTCAAGTAGTACGACCCGGACGCCCACCATACCAACGCCACGGAGGGCAATTCCCAATCCCACCAAACCTGCCGCCACCTCGACCATCCCTCCCAAGCCTCGTGTAGCTCCGCCTAGGCCGGCTTCGAGGCTGAGAAGGCCGCCTCCACCTTCTGTGCCACGCAAACATGTCACTGAGGATGAGGAGAACCACGACCAACTCGGATCATTGGATGGCTTCCGGTCCGCCTCAAGGCAAGGCTTCAACGATGATGCTTCTCCTGAGGAAAAATATGAACCTGTCTTTGAACCGGAAGTTGAGACGCCAAAGGCCAAAAGGAGCTCACGCCCATCACTTTCTGACCGGACGATTGAGAGCCTTCACGCTGTACCCTCAACGCCGAAGGAACGTCGACGGTCGAGCTTCTTCTCTGTGGAAAGTCCCATGGGCCCGCCACCTCGACCATCGTCAAGCATGAGCCGTGCTAGCAGCATCAACAGCAGGCCTGGGACGAGTGACGGAACTTTCGCAAAGCCTCCTCTTCCATCTGCGAAGAAAGCACCCATGACTGCCAGACCAGCATCACGAACATCTCTTGGAGGGTTTGGCTTTACCCCTGGCGGTAGTCGAAGCGTTAGCTCCTCATCCTTCACATCGAAGCTTCAAAGTTCAACGCCGATAGTGCCACCATCGCCAGGAGCGACATCTCCGTCCAAGCCTTCAGCCAGCAAGACACTTGCTGCAAGGCCGACAAAAGCGCGACCCGCGTTGGGCAATGCCTTTGCCCCTCCGCAGAAGAAAGAGAAACCGGTTGCTGCGTCAAGTACCAAAGCTCTAGCGCCTACTGCAGCAAAGTCCTCGTCGTCGGCACTGCGGGAGCAGATCGCCGCAGCGAAGGCAGCAGCACGCAAGGAGCGCGAGATTAGCGAATCAGCAAAGCCTTCACGTAACATGCCTCCACAACTCGACGGTGCATTCGAGAACGACTCCTTTTCGGATCCATTCAACCAAGGCCCCAAGGACGACAAACATATACTGCGCAACCGTGTCAACAATGCACGCATGGATGGAAAGTTGAACATAGCAGCTATGGGACTGAATGCGTTCCCGCCTGAGGTACTCAAAATGTACGACGCAGCTGCAATGGAAGAGAGCAAGGTGAACTGGGCCGAGGTTGTTGATCTTACCAAATTGATTGCTGCGGACAACGACTTTGAGACCATCGATGCTAGCGTGTTCCCCGACAAATCTTTCGACGATTTCAACGACGAAGAAGACAGCCAGGGAAATCAATTCGGTGGTCTCGAACTGCTTGATCTTCACGGCAATGCATTGACAGCCATACCCATCGGCTTGCGAAGACTAGAGAGGCTCACATCACTGAATCTGTCACACAACAAGCTCGATAACAGCGCGTTTGATATTGTTGCACAGATCAAGCTTCTCAAGGAGCTCAAGCTCAGTCACAATGCCATCGCAGGCCATCTACCGCTTTCAATCACGGAGCTTCCGTACCTGGAGGTCCTTGAGCTACAAGACAATCGTCTACTAGGGTTGCCAGATGCAGTACGAGAGCTAGTGAACTTGCGTGTCTTGAATGTCGGCCACAATCAGCTCACGGATCTTCCCATGGAAGCACTCCAGCATGTCCCATTGCAAGAACTAGACGCTAGCAACAACGCCCTGATTGGCAGTCTCTTCCCGCTTGGCGTCAGTGCCGAGCATCGAACGTTGCGATCGCTGAACATAGCCAACAACTCTTTGGCCGCCATCACTTTCCTCGAACACTTCGACCTACCACTTCTGCAGACACTCAATATCACCAACAATCATTTGACTGCTCTGCAATCGCTTAGTGGCTGTCCCGGACTTATCACTCTCAACGCTGGCGAGAACAAGATCTCAGAGCTACCAAGCGGTTTCACGGACTTGGCTCGTTTACGCCACGTCAACTTCAGTGGTAACGATCTGCGATTGGTGCCAACAGAGGTCGCCACCATGGAAAGTCTCGAGTCGCTTGTCCTGGCTGCCAACCCACTGCAGGTAAAGAAATACCTGACCATGAACGCCTCCGACATCAAACGGGATTTGCGTGCCAAACTTGAGCCTGAGTCGACGTACGGTGAATCAGAGTCAGCGATTGATGGCGGTCAACCCGAGTCAACGCCAGGCTCACAGGCGCCTAGCGCAAAGTGGACCTTGAAGCCCAATGGCTTACTCGACCTTGCAGGCCAGGGTCTCACTAATGATAACATGATGGATCTTGCTTCGTTCCTTGAAGTGAACGACGTTCGACAGCTGCGACTGCAGAACAATAAGTTTACCGACATTTTACCAGCTCTCGTGCTGGCACCCAATGTTCGCGTTTTGGACCTCTCGAACAATCCTCTGGCTCCCGATTACCTATTGGATCGTCTAGAACTACCATCACTCCAAGAGCTATACCTACGAACCTGCCATCTAGCAACCCTCGATCAATTGTTGGCTCATCTCGACGCTCCCAAACTCCACACGCTCGACATCACCGCAAACCGTCTCTCAGGTTCTGTCCCAGCACTTCGTGAAGTGTTCCCACACCTCACCACTTTGCTGGCGGGCGACAATCGCTTTTCCGAAATCACTCCAGAAGCTCTCCAGGGACTAACGACAGCCAACCTGGCATCGAACGATTTGCAGTCGCTGCCCGCCGAGATTGGCCTCCTATGGCACGAAGGCTTGAAGAGTTTCGAGGTTGGTAGCAATGCCTTCCGTGTGCCTGGGTATAGGGTGCTGGAGAAGGGCACAGAGGCCACGCTGAGGTGGCTGAGAGATCGAATCCCGGCAGAACAGGCCAGTGAAGGAGGGAATGGTGACGACGAGACGTTTTGAGCTTCGAAGGGTGGCATAGGGCATTGACAACATGTCTACGCCGTGCATGATATTTCGTAATCAGTGTATGCACTACGTTAGTTCATGAAGCGTCACGAACTGCTGATCTCGGTGCCTAGTGCCTCGCAGAAAGTTCGCTCGCCACGTAGTCGTGGTTCACTGGACTGCATTGTGTGTCGTCGAGGTGCAGTCAATCCACAACTCTCACAGTTTGCGCCCATGTGCACCTTTATCTTGCCAACGTATTCCCCAAGACCTCCAAGAAACTATATCATCGCAGCCTTTGACTCATACAGCATTCGTGCCACTCACATCATACACCCATCCACCCACCAACATCAACTATCCGGTCAATACACACCCCCCAATTCCCCAGTCCCCTATAAAAAACCACGAACCGCCCCATTCAGCCCTTCCATCAACAACCCACAGATACCATTTCTCAACTCAACTCAACTCACCTCAACTCAAAAAGCTCACGATGTGCATCCGCCACATCTCCCACTGGCAACCCTGCCACCACCAACGTTGCACCGGCATCGACATCTGCGAATACGCTGAAGCACACCCAGGTCTGAACCCTTCCGATTGTCCGAAGGGGGAGAATGTTTTTTGTGAGGAGGCCAAGGGAAGGGAGTGTAAGATTTGTGGGCAGAGGGAGCATGGGAGGAGGGATGGGGATAGGGAGAGGAGGGAACATAGTAAGGAGAGGGAGCCTGACAGGCATGGGCTCAGCAGGGAGAGGTATGATTCGAGGGAAGGTAGTGTGGAGCGTGGCCACAGTAAAGAGCGGCACGATGTGAGAGATGAGAGTCTGGAGGGCACTAGTACTGTTGACAGTGACAGTACTGTGAAGGGCGATCATGGTCGGGAGAGAGATCGTGGTCACAGCCATGACGGGTTGAAGGGAGATTGCAGCCATGGGAAAAAGGACAAGAAGAAGGACGATGGGAGTGGCAGCTGGGACAGCACCATCGGGTTGGTGTTGGAAGGTCTTGCGCATGCGGCTTCGTGATCGTCGAAGTCAGGGATGGTCTCTTTATGTTGAGGCATAATATCGGTGTCTTTGGCTGCGAGGAGTTTTGGGCAATTTCCTGATCGAATTGATCGAATTAACCAAAATACAATCCACTGTACTTGACGCTTTTTTGATCGTGCTCTACCTGTGTCGGTCCTGTGCTGTTTGTGTTCCCCAGCTTTGTGCCGCTTTTGCCTCAACAGTCCGAACGCCGATGATCATGTCTATTAGGAAACAATCCATTGTGCTTGAGCACCGTTGATTCGTGTGTTCTACTTGTTCCAATGCCACGTTGTCCTGACTCCTTGAATACTGGATCTGCTTTTCCAAATTTGGTCTTACTTCCTTGATATACTTTACTAAATGTCCGACGGTGATGTCTAAGACCCCATTCCCTGACCGCTTGAGCTTTTGCATAAAGAACAGTCGCATATGCTACCTAGGTACTGCTTGTCGCCCCCCGGAAAGAGGTTATTCACGGTGGAGAAAAGAAAGTTGTCCAAAAGAGGTGCTTACCACTGCTCTGACCAGCCAAAAACGATCAGGACGGGACTCGAACCCGCAATCTTTGCCATACTCCGTTAACCGGAAAGCAACGCCTTGCCATTAGGCCACCCGACCTTTTTTCTGGACGCTAATAGGTCGGATCTTTTTTCCAATCAATATATTTGTTAATGCTGAGCGTACCGACGACAAGAACGGCGCCCCCTCGCTATACAGATGACTAGCAATCAACAACAGTCATCATAGATCATTCGGCGAATCGATAGGCCCGATAATGGTTGCATAATGAATTTTTTAAAATGCGTAAACGACATTCGACGACTGACTGTGAAAAAAGGTGTAAGTCGATGAGATGGCGTACACTTGTGTGATTCTGCTGCATTTGACTTTGAACAAACAGGTCAAATGCACTATCGATCTTAATATACATTCGCGGCCTCGTACGCCTTGTAGTCTTGGAATACGATTGTTGCGGTCATTTTCACTATCATGTACAAGGTCCGTATCTCGCTATTCTTGTATACAGCTACTTAAGCTTTATACTGTAGACTACGGATGTAACACCAACCCTAAACAAAGAATATACCAGGAATGGGTTTGATACACAAGGACTACCAATACCTCTGACTCGTCGAGAGGAACATGAACATTACAGTACCAATCGGAGCACAATAAACTTAAGATACAATGTTTCCTTAGTGCTTGCCAACTCTTCGGCAATAGTGTGATCGCTCAAATGAGTAAACATGCCCCCGACGCTCTCCACGCGAGCCAGGTTTGTCACTACACAACGATTGGCGGTGATAAACATGGGTGAGACCTGATGGCTAAGCTGTTACCAGCCGCAACCCGGTCCCTACCGGATCATGTGCAACAGCTACAGCAGGCCCAAGGTAATAGACTCCATGGCCACGAAAGCCACCCGCGGGGAGGCCAGACCAATACGAGGTCAAACGAAGCATCAAAGGCGCTCGCAGCACCATAGTAATTGCGAACGACATCTCCTAGTCTGTTGTAAGATTCGTTGAAGGAGATCATGCGACGCTGTAGTACTTTTGGAGGCATCGATATTGACATGTGTAGTCATTTTGGAGGCAGAGACATCGATCACCGTGTCTTCCCCTGGCGAAGATCCACACATGCTCGCAGACGGAAGCAGTCCCACGACTTGATTTGGACATGATCACGGCCGAGGGTTCGTCTCGTCCCCCGGAGAGCTCCTCCCGAAGACTGAACCAGTAGAAAGTGTTTGCGCGACTTAGGTACCTCCTACCTTTTCCCAGCCGAAAGGTTCGACTCTGCAGCCGATATGCAGCGTTGGAGTCAGACGATTTTGACTCTCCTTTGTTTGGACAGTTGTCATGACTCTCAGCCTCGCCAAAGCACTACATACTCTCGTGAGATGGGCACGCCGGACAGGAGACACGCTGCTATCGCTTGTCTTGCTCGTGCGGTGGCATTGCTGGGTTAGCAGGTCGGCTATGCCAGTTCCAGCAGTGACGTCGTAGCTTAACCTTTGCTACTTGGCTCGTGCCTAGCCATACTTCTGCCGGTGGAGGTTTTGAGTTCCCTGAGCGTTTTGCAGGGATTTATGGCCGGCCACTCGAGTGATCGGCAGTGGTGTTCGCTGTGCAACCAAGAGGCCGTCTGCCTGTTACACGCGTGTGTCAAGTAGGAATCTTTTCGAGCTTGTCAAACAGAGGTCCATTGTCCGCGCATTAGTCCTGCAGCTACTATAGCAGAGTTGCAGTCATCGTAGTTTGTCGCAGTTTGTATGTGAGCATGGCTGTACTACTACCAGGGCTTTGCGGGCGTTTTCCCAGGGCTTTTGGCATCGCGTAGCAGCTTAGCGCCGCACTGTTGCAGCCAGCGCTCCTGCTTGCCGCCGCTTGTTGCTGGCTCTGGCTGGCTGCTGCTGCGAGGTGAGCGAGCGAGTCTGACGGACTGGACGGCACGGTCGCGCGCTCAGCAGCCTTCGCTCGTCGACCCTTTGCAGCACCATCACACACACCACACCACCCGCCCATACCACACCCTCACTCTCGCTATCACCCACACAGCTACATTCTGCGCACTCGCTTGTCTCTCGAGACACCCATTGGCGACTACTGGACACCGCTGCGAAGGGGGAATTGTCCACGGGAGGAGTCTACACGGGGCTGTGCAGGCCGCGGCGGCCGCACACACGCATCCACGGCCACCGCCAATACCGCCAATACCGCCAATACCGCCAACATGTACAGCAGACGCAGCCAGGACGGCAGCAGGACGCCGACGCAGGAGAATAGGGATGTGTTTGATGATGAATTCGCGGTGGATGACTTCGACATGGTGGCGGACGGCTTCCGACCAGGGATGGGGGATGATGAGCGTCACAGCCAGGATCCGCCTATACGTACGGTCTCAGCACACTACGCAGACACTCCGGACTTGATCTCAGCGCCGCCCGCTCCAAACAGGAACTCAATTTCGAAGACACGGGGTGATGAGAACCCTTTTGCTAGCCCGGAGGATGAACCACGAATGGAGTTTGAACGGACGCCAAGCATGCATTCGCAGTCGACAGTGAGCTATGCACCCGGCCTGGCTCGCCGCTCGACTTCTTCGGCCTCCTCTCACATGTTCGCTGGCACGCAGAGCCCTCGATTCGGTACCGGAGGACCCAGCCACCCGTACGCGATGTATCCACAGTCGACCGTGGCCCGATCGCCAAGCATTGCAACAACGTCAACAATACAACCAAACCGGATTTCAACTATTCAACAAGCACCCCAGCACCCCTATGGAATGTACCCACAAGGAGTCAGCGAAGACGATGATGATGAAGACGAAGCCAGCACGCCTACTGCCACTCAGGCTGTGGGCTTCCCTGGCCTTGGCCAACAGTATCAAAGGGTACGAGGACCTGACGGGGAGGAGCAGGACATTGTGGGTATGGATGGGCACGCAGAGCAGTTGCCACCATACACACGATATCCTGAAGATGGCCCTAAGATGCCCATCCTGGCTGTCCCTGGAGAACTTCACAGTCGTGGCCCAGTGGCTGGTTCAGACCCTGGTATGCCTTTGATGCATCAACATCTACCGCCACCTGTTCCTACCCCAATGCCTCAGCAGTCCATGACGGACCAGTCCTCCCTGAACAGGCACTCTCTCATGGACCGTGGTGTCGACAGCTCAGCTTCTGAGCCTCTCATGGAGCGTGCTGCAAGCGTATCCACAGATGCTACAGAGAAAAGCTGGAAAGAGAAGTCGTGGAAAGAGAAGCGAAAGACCAAAGTCTGTGGCGTTCCAGTCTTGTGGCTCGTCATGGCGGCCTGTGTAGCTGGTTTCATTGGTGCGGTGGTCGGTGGCATCATGGGTGGCTACGCCAGTGGGTCAAAGCATGGACGAGAGTAAGTTTCATGCCCAACTACATATGACATTTTTGCTAACAACATTACAGCAAAGCCGACGCAGAAAGCAGTAGCAGCTCATCGCTCGCTGAAGCTAGCATGATTGCCGCACCCACCGTTTCGCCACCATCTGGAACATATGCCCTGAGTTTATCAGAACCAACTAACGTGCAATCCGGATGTCTCATAAATGGAGGACTCAGCCAAGCGTGGGATTGTGATCTTGTCGGCAGCCCGGCTCTCGCTATTAGTGTTGGCGTGCCAGCCGCGCCACGACCCACTGAAGGAGCATTCTTCTTCTATGCATCCAGTGACCCCGGCTTCCAATACGGAGCGCAGTACAAGTTCATGGATACTGATTTCAGCACCTACCAGGCTGTCCAGGAGTCTGGCGAGGAAGACAAAGGTCCAGCTTTCTATTTCGGGCAAACATACGACAAGATTGTGCTCTTGCCCGAGAGTGCGTTCCCTGTGCCCAGTGGCGCCCCAAGGAAACGCGACTTCCAAATTCCGCCAGGGTGGAACAGGAATAGGCAAGTTGTCAATCATGGAGACAAGCCTTGGATGTGTGTGTGGAACGACACTCTCATCGAAGGCTGGATCTACGTCGAGCAAAACATCACCTCGAGTTTCCCGATTACGACCAGCTCTTCTCTTACGAGCACACCCACCGGCAACTCAACACCTGCGGAGAATTCTGCAACCACATACACGGCAGCTTCCACGTCAGAGATAACTACTGGGCCACGTGCCCAGGTCACAGCCGCGCTCGCAACATCTGCGAGCGCAAGCCAGACAGCCTCTACCACGACTGTCACCACGGTCTCGACGCAAACTTCATGGAACGGCCGAGGTCGACCTGAGAAGCACGACGAAGACGATGATGACTACAAAAATAGCAGTGAAACAAGCCACAAGCTTCGCCGACAACAACTACAACGACGTCAAAGCAGCAGCAGTAGTAGTACCAGTAGTAGCAGCAGCAGTACTAGTGCTACAACAATTGATGACGGCAACGACAACAATGATTACCTCCTGAGCCCACAGGAAGAGGACGCACTGGACACCTACCATGGACTGCCGCCCTACCCTTACCTCATCAAGATCGAGGAGCGCCGGGTGCCCGAAGTCGACGGCAACGTACCTTACTGCCAGCAGTATCAGCTTCTCAACAGCGGCGAGCTGGTGCCCTTCACAAACAACGCCTATCCCAACGGAATCAAGTTCGACCTTTCTGAACAACCGCCGGCATACAGCGCGTATGATGAGAACCCCAGCTTCAATCCGAACTCAAATTCACGGTCGAGGAAAAGGCAGACACCGCAAAACGCCTGTCACTGTGAGTGGTGGGCCGAGTAAGGCCGAAGCTGTGCGCTCTCCTTTGTCATCATCTTTCATAACATACCATCACATGCATCGGACGCTCCTGAAACGAGCGTACCAGTCGAGCTTGGAGTTTACTTACATGGAACTGGAGTTTATTCGCGTTGTTGCAGAAGAGGCGCTGGCCAAGATGGCTTACGGCAACGATCTTGTGGATTCGTTCACTGTTTAGTGTGACTGTCCCATTGTTGGGTGACAGATTCTTCTTCTCCTCGCATTTTCTTTCTTGTTTTCCTGGCGCATGGCGTCTGCCGGCTTCTTGAAACGCATGTTTCCTTGGAGACCTCAATCATCATCTCCTTGTCAGCTTTGAGCAGAATGTACCGAGCGGTTTTGGACGGAGTTCAACTGGGGACGGAGTTCATTTTCGAGACTATCTCTGGGCGTTCATCTTTTGTCATTTTCTATTCCTCCCCTAGTTGCGTGGATATCAACGATTAGACGAAAGTATCTGATTTATCTTCTGGAAAGTCACCGAGCTGCAAGTCTATTACCTCTTTGTGAGAGCGATGTTCTATTTTATCTACTTTTGATCTTGTAATTGGTATACAGTCTTCGATTCCGTTGAGATTCTGCATGTTCCGATTGGCAGTGACATGTGATTATGTGACACTGGTTAGAGTGAGGCGAGCATGTGAAAGTGAAGGCAAACAATGGCCCGTTTGCTGGTGACATCGGTTTCATGCAGGTTCAATTATTGCCCTTCTGCTCCTCACGAGTTTCACAACACAACTTGTTCTCTTTCCTGCTCGGTCACTCTACTATTTGGATATTACTTTGACAGGGAGTTGCTTCTATACCACATCATTAAACTGTCCGCTCCTGCCCTAGCCAGCCATGGAGCAAGAGCAAGCCCTCAGCGGGCAAAACTCGGCTCAAAACCCGCCGACACCTTCCTCGTCCTCGATCTCGCCTCACGGAGAAGAAGAGCATATCGCAGCAAACAACTCCAAAAACATCCCCCACGCCGAGCCAGAAGAAAAAGACAACCCTTCGATCGCGAAAAAAGACACATCCCCAGTCAACCTCCCACCCCACGAAAACGGGAAAAACAAGAACAAGCCCACCGCTGCCACCACCTCAGCAGACGGCCTCGTCAACTCTTCTCCGTACACCAATCTCTCACGCCACGCGACCACCCACGAAATGGTCTTCGGCCCCATTCCCGACCGCGAGTACCATGAGGGTTTCATGCGCAAAGCGATCGAGATGGCGCAGCTGGCGCTCGACAGCGACGAGACGCCGGTGGGGTGCGTGTTTGTGAGGGATGGGGAGGTGATTGGACGGGGGATTAATGGGACGAATGCGAGTTTGAACGTAAGTGCTGATTGTTTTTACTTTCTTGTTTTTTTTTTCCGGTTCTGGTTTGTGGGGTTTGGGTGGGTTTTTTTTCTTGAAGGACAGGGCTTTGGATTGGGATTTGGATGTTGGAGGGTTTGGGCTAATAGGAAGATTTTTTGGTGGTCGATTGTGAAGAAAGTTGGCTTCAAAACAATGCTAACAGTGAACAATCTAGGGCACTCGCCACGCCGAGTTCGTCGCTCTCTGCGAAATTATGTCCCGCCACCACCCATCAATCTTGCACACCACCGACCTCTACGTGACTGTTGAGCCTTGTATCATGTGCGCCTCCGCTCTCCGCCAGTTCGGTATCCGCAGCGTCTACTTCGGCTGCCTCAACGACCGTTTCGGCGGCACTGGCGGCGTCATGACCGTCCACATGGATGAGGGTGTTGATCCGCCGTATCCTGTCTATGGAGGCTTGTTCCGTGAGGAGGCAATTATGCTGTTGAGGAGATTCTATGTACAGGAGAACGATAAGGGTGAGTTGCTGAAATCATTGATGGGGTTTGGTTATACCTTATATGATGGAGACTGACAGTATCGTACAGCCCCGGAGCCGAAGCCAAAGAAGAACCGCGAGCTGAAGACCGAGATCTTGCCTCTTGGTGTGCCTTCTGGTGGCAACACTCCGGCGAACCTAATCTCGCCTGCTGCTGCTACGCCTATTGTAGGCACACCGGCCACTGAAACTCCTGCTGGCTGAAGTGTTTCGTCGAGCACGAGTTCGTGATTCTTGAAAAGGGACGCATGAGCTCGCCAACACCATCAAACCCCATCCACCAAGTCGAACATCGAGATTGTCTGTTGCATTTTGCAAAAGCATAGATATGTCAGTCTCACGCGGGCTATAGTGTATTGAGCTACGTCTTCCGGATCGAATGCTCCGAATCTGGAGAGCCAATGGGAGGTGAAATGCTTCACCGCAACAGGAGCACAGCACGAGCAGCTGAGCCCTGGCAGAGTTGGACTCGCCCAATGATGAGCGGATTGGAAGTAATATTTTAGCATGAGATGGCACGAAGAGAACATGGACAGTGGAGCAATGTATGAATATGACTCTAGCATATCCAAATGATCAGGTGTTTGGTTCGGCTCCAGTGGGGAGCACGCCCAATCTCAGCGCACAGCAGCAATGTTCTCCTTCGAAGAATGTAACCAGTAAAGAAGCTGCCGGTGTTGGGTGTATAAAATTGACGTCTCATGCATTCGGGTGCTTAGCGCCGACCACTCGGTCAATCGCTCACACGCACGCGCGGCAAGCCTCTCGATGTCATCTGGCCCAGAGCGCCGCATGTGAGGAATCGCTAGCCAATCTTGAGCAAGCGGCGCTTATTTCCAGTGCCTGTTGAACTACGGTGGCTTGCTTCTCGAGGAACGAACATCTCTCACACAACTGATAATGACATTTCGCAAGATTGCCGGGTGACGATCGGCAATCATTGTACATTGTGCACGTCGCCGCTGCCGGATCGGAGAGCCCTGTGGAAACAAGCACAAGCACAAGCACAGCCGGCCCAGCCAGCCCTCGAGCAGCGAGCGAGGCTGCCGAGCAAGCACCGCCTATTGTACTGAGCAGCAGTCGAGCTATACAGCTGCCACTGCTGCCCATAGCAGACCCTCGCGAGTGCCCGTCACATCTTGATACTCCGCTGAGACACAGGGGCCGTCATTCACAACACACACTCACCCTCTCCCGGTCCCGTGATCGCAGCACCAGGAGGCAGGCGACTTCACACGTCTATCTCCAGCCCCCCACTGCTGTGACGGCGCTGACTGGCCTGCCCGACCGACCCTTGGACGTCGCGCGCTGCCCAACGAGCGTAACGGGTCCGTTCATCCTGCTGCCGTCGTTGTTGGCTGTTGCTTGCTTGCTTGCTGCTGCTGCTGCTCTCTCGCTGTCTCGCCCGCTCGTTGCTCGCACCTCATCATCCTTCGGTGTGCGACTCCGCCAGTGAGAGCCTCCCGCGCGCGCCCTCCACCTCCTCCTTCCTCCCACCGCTGGCCACATGGACCGCGACTCGTCCTGGTCGACCTCGACGCCGAGTCACCATCCCCCGGACCAGCCAGCCGCCGCCCTCTCTGCCCACCCGCGGCATGCAGCAGTAGCCAGCACCGCTGCCTCGACTCAGACCCCACACCGTGACCTGCCGCCCTCCTCTGCCTCCGCAGCGCCTCTAGCAGCAACCTTCAACCCTGCCGCTGGCAGCTCGTCTGCCAAGTACGACGCTTACGGCACGCCCTCGATCGCCAGTCGCACCGCCAACCTGAGCCTCTCGACACCCGCCGGCAGTGGTACGCACACGCCGCGCGACAACACCATGGCTTACACCCACAATGGCGACCTGGACGGTGACATGCCAATGGAGGACGCCGACCCCTACAACAAGCAAAAGTACGCCCGCGCGACCAGCAACAGCAACAGGAACTCCCAATACCTGCCTGCGCAGCCCGAAGACGCGACTTCCAGGACCGCTGCGAGGTACTCCCCTATGAACACCTCTCCTACATCTCCTTATCTGCCTGCTCCACAGCAGCAACAGCAACAGCAGCAGCAGCAGCAAGTGGGCGGAAACCAGTACAGCTCGTACACGCCTCAGCAGTCTGCGCGCCAATCGCCGAACAGGCAGAACCCTTACGCGTCTCCGACCTCGTCTCAGCGCTACTATGCTTCTCCTCCCTCTTCGGCGCGTGCACACTCCTCGCAGCTTCCTCCATTGCAGCCTACACTGTCGCCTACAGGCTACTTCCCGCAATCTGCGACTCAGCAGCTCAACGCTGTGTTTGGTCGCGAGGCAGGATCTCCTGGCAACCCGAATCAACCACATCACCAACCACCGCCTGCTGCTGGTTCCAGAGGCATTGTACCTCAGATGACCAAGGTTCACAACGTGCTCGACTTGAAGCCGCAGGTCAATTCCCAGCCACCATTCAGAAGAGCTAACCCCGAGGGTGGCTTCATCAGTCCGTTGCAAGCGCTGACTACCCACCTTCCTGCTACTTATCGCATCTGCAATCCCGCTTTCCAATATGAGTCCTCGAGAAACCCTCGAAGAGTGCTTACAAAACCGAGCAAGGGCGTCAAGAACGACGGTTACGATAACGAGGACAGCGATTACATCCTTTACGTCAACGACATTCTGGGCTCGGAGGAAACGAACCACAAGAACAGGTATCTGATTTTGGATGTGCTAGGTCAAGGAACATTCGGCCAGGTCGTAAAATGCCAGAACCTGAAGACACAAGAAGTGGTTGCAGTCAAGGTAGTCAAGAACAAGACGGCTTACTTCAACCAGAGTATGATGGAGGTGTCTGTGTTGGATCTGCTGAACGGCAGGATGGACAAGAACGACGATCACCACATTCTGCGGCTGAAGGATACATTCATTCACAAGCAGCATTTGTGCTTGGTCTTTGAACTGCTCTCGGTGAATTTGTACGAGCTCATCAAGCAGAACCAGTTCAGAGGATTGAGCACCACGCTTGTGCGAGTTTTCGCGCAGCAGCTCCTGAACGGCTTGTGTTTGCTGAACAAGGCGAAGTTGATTCATTGCGATTTGAAACCGGAGAATATTCTTCTGAAGAAGTGAGTTGCACGATCAGTTCGGCAAATGTGTATGAGACTAACAATATCACAGCCTCGAAAGCCCGATCATCAAGATTATCGACTTTGGTTCTGCCTGCGATGAGCGCCAAACAGTATACACTTACATCCAGTCCCGATTCTATCGATCACCAGAGGTCCTCTTGGGTCTACCATACTCGGCAGCCATTGACATGTGGTCTCTTGGTTGCATTGTGGTCGAGCTGTTCCTTGGTCTGCCTCTGTTCCCTGGGAGTTCGGAGTACAACCAGGTCTCGCGTATCACCGAGATGCTGGGTCTACCTCCAAACTGGATGTTGGAAGTCGGCAAGCAATCGGGCGAATTCTATGAGAAAGTGCACGACGAGTTTGGGCGCCGAACCTACAGACTGAAGTCCATGGAGCAATATTCCAGGGAACACGGTACGAAGGAGCAGCCCAGCAAGAAGTACTTCAGCGCGACAAGACTACCGGACATTATCCGCAACTACCCGATGCCTAGGAAGGGAATGAAGCAGAATGAAATTGAGAGAGGTAAGCGCAATATGAACTGGATCATGCTTGACAGCGGCTAATATGATACAGAAATGGCGAACAGAGAAGCCTTCATTGACTTCGTTCACGGCCTGCTCAACATCAACCCTCTCGAGCGTTGGTCACCACAGCAAGCTCGCACACATCCCTTCATTACGCAGCAAAAGTACACTGGGCCTTTCCAACCGCAGATGAATCTCAAGACTTCGTCGCGATCACCTGCACCGGGTGTGCAACAACAGCAACAAGCCGAGGCTTTGTCGAAGCAGAGAGCGCAGGCGCAGCAACAACAGCAGGCTCAGCAGGCAGCTAGTGCTGCGTACGCTGCTGGCATGCACAACATGAGCCCAGGATACCCTTCTTCGCCTCATGTGACACAACAACCTCAGGCACCACCAATGTACGGCAACGTCTACACACCTACACACCAAGGCGCACCACCTCCATATCCCTCGAACCCTCCATCGGCGTACGGACAACAGGCTCCCATGATCCAGCAACCACCTCCGGCTGCTGCATCGATGCAACCATATCCCCAACAACCAGCCCACTCACAGCAGCAGAACCTCTACGCTCAAGCAACTACCCGCGCTGGTCGTCAACGTGCTAGCACAATGGACGGCAATGGCGCTGGTATTCCGCCTGCATTGCAACGTGTTGTTTCGCACTTGGACCCGAACGCGCCGATTCGCTTGCAGCCTAGCCCAGCATACTACCCGCCACCGCAGGAAGGCCAAGAAGCGATTGGCAACGTTGGAGGACGACGAAGACAGAGCCGAGCTGTCCGCACAGACCAAAACAGGAACTTCATTCGCGCGCTAGAAGACAGGACGTTGGAGGAAGGTTGGACTGGCGGCAATCAAGGTGGCGGCCAGGGTGGTTGGCCAGGAAGCAACAACGTTTGATGACTGGTTGGACGAAGTGATTATTCTTACCATGACTATCGACGAATCATACTGGAAAGGATCTCTCAGGCTGGACTCACAACATCGCTGGATGCGATACTTGGCACAGCTGTCTGGTACGGTATTCGACCTCGAGGACTGCACATGTTCAGATCACACCGGGTCACGCGCGGCTACCGAACGCCATCTTACAGCGCTCGACCACCTTGGTCAGTCTTGGGCCGAATACGGGCCCGTGATTTCTTCACGGTACAAGGCAAGCAGAAGATATACGCGAGCTCACACCGTGAATGATACCTCCCAGCTCGCCGGGCATTCGTTCCATGCGAGTTTAGCAAAAATGTTCCTCTATCCATTACGCATCGTATTGCGTACTCTCTGACACAATAAAAAAAGGCAAAAAAGGCAGGCCGGACTGATTTTGCGAGATTGGCGAACGACCAGGCAGGGAACAAACAAACCATAACCCGGAAAAGGCATGGGAGACAGAGAGAAATCATAGCGGGTTCCACAAAATTCTATTCTTAAGTCAGCCATACGCGCGCCTTGTCTTATTTTATGATGCTCATACATGTACGTTCGTTGTTTTCATGTTTTCTTTTTTTGAGAGCGAAAGCCAGGTGTCAGTCATGTCGGTTCTTTTCCTGTTTGTGTAAGACTACTTTATCTACTCATCATCGTTTCGGCATTTGCGAGGGGAGGAAAGGGCGGGTCTGTATTGTTCTATAGGGGTTGTCGCATTGAAAGCATCATACCGGCTGGTCTACACCCTTATCGTCTACCAGGCTCACTCACGCTCTGCAGTGAAATGTGTGATCATGAGTGGCTGGTTCGAGTTTCATCAACTCGAAAGTCTGTATTGTGGTCTCTGTCGTTCACTTCTATCTTTATCGTTTTTATGCTGTTTACGTGCGTCCGCGCGCGATCGATTCATCCAAAGAAATAACTGCACATCGTTGCTCTGCGAATGCTCATGCCCCATCCGCTACACAGAATAGACTTTCTGCCCATGGAACCACGTCTCGACCACACTTGCGCGCAAAAGACTCTCCGGCGTCCACTCCATCTTCGCCACCACGAAATTCGCCTGCTTGGACGCCGCCAGACTACCCGTCCTCCCTTCTGCGAAACACGAATACGCGCTGCCGTACGATGCGCTGGACACGGCTTCGCTGAGCGACAACGCAAAGTGCGCGTTGGCCGTCGCCGTGCTCTCCACTTCGCGCAGCGACCGCCGCGTCGTCGCGATGTACATGTTTTGCAGCGTCTTGTACGGCGCGGTCGGCGCGTCTGAGCCGATGGCGAGGTTGGCGCCGGCGTCGACGAATTCGCGGTATGCGAAAGCGCGCTTGTAGCGTTCTTCGCCGAGGAGTTCGGGCCAGGCTTTCAGCAGGACTGGGTCTGCGTGCGCGGGCTGGACAGACGCGGTGATTCCTGCGGCTGCGAGGCGCGCGCCGTCGCCGGGGGAAGTGAGCTCGAGGTGTTCGATACGGTGGCGGTGGCCTGTGGTGCCGAAGTGCGAGAGGGTGTCGATGGCGAGTTTGACGGCGCCGTCGCCGATGGCGTGTAGAGCGCATTGCAGGCCTGCGCGGTCAGCTTTTTGGACGACGGCGCCGAGGGCGTCGTGCGACCAGGCGACGGGCGCGGAGGCCTGGCCGGTCGTGTAGGGCTCGAGGAGCGCGGCCGTGCAGGAGTCGACGACGCCGTCGCACATGAGCTTGATTCCCGTGATCCAGAGGTCGGGCGAGTTGGAAGCGTTGAATTGCTTGCTCAGCTCGATGGCTTTGTCGACTTGGGCGAGGTCTTCGGCGGTGGAGTGCGTGGGCTTGATGAACCAGTGCGCGGCGATGTGGACAGAGAGCTGCCCGCCTTCTTCTTTGCGCAGTTCTTGCAGGGCGTTCCATGAGATGTCGTCCATGGCCATGTCGATGAAGCCTGTGCAGCCGGCGGCGTTCATGGCCTCGATCGCGCCGCGGATGGCTTCGATGCGGTCTCGCGGCGAGGCGACTTTGGCGAGGTGAGGCCAGACGAGGAAGACGCAGGCCGCTTCGCTGAACAGGCCGGAAGGGTTGCCTTTGGCGTCGCGGTAGATTTTGCCGCCAACGGGGTCGGGCATCGTTTGGACTTCCATCTCGACCATGGCGGGCGTGTTACACCAGCTCGAGTGCAGGTCTCGCGAATCGATGAAGATGGGCCGTGGGTCGAGGTCGTCGAGCATGTCGGCTGTGGCTTTGCCGTCGGTCATATACTCCATCCAGCCGCTACAGATTATGCGCGGGAGGTCTGGATGTGCGCGGGCGTAGTCGCGGATAGCGGATCGAACATCTTCTAGGTTTTTGCATTGCTCGAGGTCGAGTTTCTTGAGCGTTTGGCCGAGGAGGAGGATGTGAGTGTGACCGTCGACGAATCCGGGTAGGACATGGTTGCCTCCGATGTCTTTGACTGTTGCTTTCTTCTCCGATGCTAGTTGGTGTGCGTGTTGCGTGTCGTCCCCAATGTATGTGATTGTGCCGTCTTCGACCAACATGCATTGGGCGAACTTGGCCGTCTTGCATGGGGTGTGTTCCGTTGTGAAGAACTTGCCATTGACGAACAGCGTGGTAGTTGACGACATGATAGCGAGTGGCGAAATGAAAAATGAAGAAAGACGGTAAGCGATGTACAGGCCGGTCGATGCAACCAAATAGCGATATACAAACTAGAGTTGTTCTAGGGGGATTGAAACGAGTAGGAGAGAGTTCGAGTCCGAAACAACACGCAGGTGAAACGGAGACCGTCAAAGCAAAGGAAGAGTGAAGGTAGGAAGATCCTCGAGGATTCCGCAACAAACGGAGTCAGTGGGCTGGGTAGACATATTGTATTACGATGAGCGCATACCGCCCCGTCCTGTTTTCCCTTGGTGGCGGCAATGGCCGAGGCGGCTGTATACGGAGGTACCACACTCCGCCTGCCCAGGGTTTTTTCTGGGAAAGGGAAAATGATGATGGGCGGTGTAGGATAAGGGGAGAGAGAGAGGGAGGGCTGGCTGGCTGGGCTGGGCTCACTATCAAACCATGTGAATTAGATTTCCCAAGGTCTGGCATTATTTGGGGGAATTTGGGCGAAATTCTGGGAGGGAAGCTCGTGCCGGATGGTCGTCGCCGGTTGTCCCGGAGGGACATTAAGGTGGTCCTTGGTCCGGGGTTTGCTGCTGCCCAAAAAACTGCCGGTTAGTATGTTATTATGAGTTTTGATTTTCTTGGTATTTGAACGTTTTTCCCCTCGGCCGACTCGACCGTTCCTTCGAAACAGGAATTGGGGAATTGACTTTTTCGGTGCACCGTTTTTACGGTCAGGGCATGGGGCGGGGCGGAGCAAGAATGCCGGTGAGATCTTCACGAAACCAGCATGTGGTGGTGGGTGACGTTACAGACGTTGTGACTTGGCCGGCGTTGATAGGACGAGAGGGATTCCAGATACTATAATTCGCGCCCACGTGGCAATACTGCTGCCTATATTTTGATCACGACAACGTTCACCGACTCGAAAAAGTTGTGCTGTTGTGCTGCTGAGCTGCTGTGCGATGTTCCCGCCTGATAAGCTCCCCGGTGATAACGGACGCCGCAATTTATGCGAGGCTGAAGGATCGCACTTTTGCAATCAAGGGGTTGTTGGCTGTTGCACCGCGTGGGAGATTGCGGTTGTTTCAAGTTTCATGACGATGCCCTCCCTGGGCTGGTTTTCCAGGCTTCAGGCACTGACCCTCTCCGCCATACCAAGGACTCACAAGGAGACACAATCTCCTATGGCCCGACAGCCCCCGTGTGTCGTATTCGCTTTCCAGAAAGTCTGTGTGTGTTCTACCGCAGTTTCAGTTTGATGCAGGATTTGACACTCATCTGGGGACGCAAGGGTCGTATCCGACACACATGGCTGGTAGCGTGGAGGTGAGACAGTTTGATATTAATCAACTGGGCTGAGGCCTCAGTTTCTCGAGGCTGGAAAATCCTCGTGTATATTTTGTATGAACATGGGTAATCAATCCTCCTGCTTGTCCCACTCTAGATGTACTGGCTGGTAGCACACGCGAATGGCGTACCAACAGTCCCTGCGCTGTAACTATCGATGATATCCACAATACTCGCATAGGTTCCGCCAACCAAGAATACCAGGCCAATCAAGATGACAATCGTGTTCAGGACCGAGTAGCCAATGTTCTTCCAGCTTGCTCGCCAGCTTCCTTCCTTGAGTAGGGAGAACCAGAAAATCGCAGGGAAGTAGATGGTGAAGCCGCTAACGAAGAGCGAGGCGATCACTCCGAGGAGGGCGTTGAAGAAGGGAATAGCTTCGCCAACCACCCACGCCACGATGGTGATCGACGCGATGATTGCAATCCAGACAGTCCAGCCGCGGGCGTTGTTGATGAAGCGAATGTTGGATTTCGGGAATGCGCGGCCCATGATGTATCTCGCGAGCACGGTGCTATTGATCGCTCCAGAGATGAAAATGACCGGCAAGGCAATTCCGAAGGTGATACGCGAAATCAAAGGGCTGGTCGAAAGCAGCGCAGGACTGCGAACATCGTCGCCAACGAACGCGTAGATCAGCGCCCCTGTCAGGGTGTAGATGAAGATCTCGATCGTGCCGATTGCGCATGTCGACTTGATGTAATCCGTAGGCGTATGCATCTCGTCCATGAAGCTGAACTGGACCAATCCGTAAGAGTACGCGAATAGGATATTCGTCACCGACAGGAAAGCAGATGCAAAGGTCAAGTCCTCTTTCGGCCAAAGGCGCCATTCCACAGCGCTGATTCCTCCAGGCGCGTTTGAGGCGTTGACGCCGGTGGCGATGATGGTGATGCCGATAGCAAGAAGAATCGAAGCAAAGTCGATGTAGCCCAGAATCGCGAATTCCGTGAAAGTTGGCGGAAGTGCAAGGAAGAACAGCAGAATGGCCGAGATGACACCCCAGATCAACGCGCACATGCCTGGCTCATCAACAATCCGGATAAAGGCAATCGTGCCTGTCAAAACGTGGGATCCGACCAGCAAGATCAACAGGCCAAAGAACATGACTCCAGCAAGTTGGTAGCCAAAGTTGCCCCAAATCAGGCCCAATGCTTCGGCGTAGTCCTTCACTCCAGGGTACTTTAGCTTAACCATTCCGATCAGGTAGCTGGTATACATCGCCAGCAATCCGATAAAGACGTTGATCAGAATTGCCGGCACCATTCCGAGGGCGGCAAAGACGGATGGCAGACTGAGAGATCCTAGCGCAATGGCCTCTACGATGAGGCAAATCGTGAGGCGCTTCCATCCCAGCTTGTGAAACTTCTGCTCGCCCTCTTCCATGCTAGGCGCCTGGGTAAGGCTTTCGTCCTTGATATCGAGCTTCTCTGGGTCGTTCATAGCGAAAGATGGGAAAAAAGTTTTCGACCGCGCTCCAGGGTCCGAAGAAATATCGAGTGATGAGTTGCTCGAGTCTGTGTCCGGCGGAGACGAGCGTTAGAAGAGGGGAACGGCTCGGGACCTTATATGATGATGTAGGGAAAAGTTACGACTGAGACATAACCGTTAAAGAATGGTCAGCACAAGGTTTTGGTGACAGAAAGACAGAAAAGGGCCCAGCAGCGCAATGACTGTGCATCTTTGCCCGAAGCGTAAAACGGCGAACCAAGGGGGGTGCGAGCGTATGATGGTCTCGACGTGGTAAGCCCAGGCGGCATCGGAGGGCGACCAACCACCTAGATCGGCTCCTGCCCATTTGTGCAAAAAAGCGTTGTGATCGCGGAGCAGTTTGGGCAAGCTTGGTCCGCTCTTTGCTCTTGCGTTGCAGCGATCCTCACGGCAGGCACCGGTGGAGTAGTAAGTCTTATGTAAAAAAGTCTTGACTGGCTCCACAAGAAGCTTCGTCCGAAGGGTGCGAAACTTTTAGGGCCGAATGGTGTGGAGAATTTTTGAACATGACCCTCGCGGACGACCACACGGCCCATGGGGTAACGCACGAGATCGATGCAACTGTGGTAGTATTGACTGCGGAGTGCGCTCGCTTCCTCGTGGAGAACAGTGGAGGATGCGATTGCCCGGTTGAGCTTTAGTCGATAGTCTGATTGCGCTTCTTGTGGGATGGGCTTTGCGTTGATACGAGCGTTTAACGTAAGGGAAAGTGAACGCTTGGACTAGTCAGATATACTTGGTGTGTAAGCGATTATGATTACACGTCGAAGGTTTGGAGATCTCGGTGGCAGTGTTGTGACACATCGAAGCCACTGAGAGGGGTGCCACTTGCGATGGAAAGCAATGTCATCACGCGTTTGCATCACAGACTTGGTTGCATACTCTACTGATTTCATTGACGAGAGACTTCAGCCAAAAGACACTTTGTGCCTGGCAGTAGAAGCAATGTGCGATCTTTTGTCAGATCAACAATACATAATTGCTATTACACGCCATAGCCGTACGCCAATCCACCCGTTCTTCCCAACAATGCCTGATAATCTCCATGACCGAACCACAGTTCCCGAACGATGTATTGGCTTGTCTGGCTGTGCGATCCATGATTTCACAGATCAGATGTTGCTGTCCTTTGCTTGCCAACGATCCAGCGATACAAATTGGCCAAACCAGTCCACGTAAGGGTGTCGATTCCGGTGCTCGACTCAGTGTCTCGACTGCTTGCGCCACGGCCGCTTCGCAACCGGTACTGAGAAGGCCATCTGGGGACGCTGCGAGGAAGTGACACCAGACAAGAGCTGATTCTGCGAAAGCGAGGGACACATAGTTGGACGTCGAGCATTCCAGTTGCCCATTCGTCCTTATACTCGGGTCGGCAGGCACTGACGCAGCACGCGTTTGCTGTCGTCTCATGGCCTCAATTCCATCGAGAAGACAGCGCTCAGCAGATTTCCTGCTCTCCTCAAATTCATCTAGCCCGAGACATGTTTTCTGAGCATCGAGCGTCGCGAGATCGCCAATGACTTCCATGATCCAGTTCTCGCAGCCCATGACGTCCGTCATGTCAACACAGCCTGAGTTCAGCCAAGTCCTGTACGGCATGCGAGGTCGCAATCCAGTCGAGGCAGATGCCAGCAGCTCAAACCACAGCACTTGCGCCATGAGAAAAGACAGTGCTCGTCGACGTCCTTGGCGGAGATTGGTAGCACCGTTGCTTCTTCCGGTGACTGTAGTATTACTCAAGGTAGCTGAGGCAAAAGTATACGGCGTGATCCTGCAAGCAACGGATACCAAAGCCGCGAGATGTCCCTGCCACTCATTCGATTCTCCGTTGCAGACCTGAGAAGACGGTTAGCAAAGTGTAAGACAGGAGAAGACGGTCGTGCTTTACTTCGAAGCTGATAAGAGAGCATCCGCACGCCAGCAACTTGATGAACTCGTCAGGGTCATCCGTCAGATACCTCTCTCCGGTGATGCAAAGCGCTTGCCGCAAGCCACTCAAAGCACTCGTATGGTACAGCAGCAACTCTGTCTCATCGTCGCGGTCTTCAGGTCGGGAGCTGGCTCTCTGATGCAAAGCAGCCACAGAGAGTGCTGCTTTCCTTAGTGGCGGATTGTGCGACAGCAACCAGAAAAGCCAACCTCGTCCTCCATTGAGAGGGTCGCATTTGTAGTATGGATACAAGAATGGAAACAGGTAGTCCAGATAGTAGGCGGCAAGCTCCGATTCACGATACGACGCCTCCTGTGAGACAAGCGAGTCCGATGTCGTGAACGTTATGGCATCCGTCGTCGTGTCGACTGCATAATCCTCTTGTGAAGACTCCCGTGCACTCGACTCCTCGTCCGCAATCCTCTTAGCATGGAGCCGCTTGACTCTCCGGAAATTGTCTTTCACGGCCTTCTTGATCTTGACAAGTTCTTTTTGCAGCTGCGTATCGTCGTGCATCCATAGAGGCTTGCCGCCGTAGCCATGGCACGTGATGCCTCTCGTGTCACACTCCCGACAGACGGGACGAGTTTCGTCGCACTTCCGATGCCGGATGCGGCAAGTCCAGCATCCACCAGATGTGGCGCCCATGAGTCGGCCCAGGCTCAGCCAGAGATTGCGCGGGACATTGCGAGGGGGAGAATGTCGATGCGAGATGGAGCTACAATAAGCATTATGAGGATAGGATGAGTATGGGTCTTCAGAACCTCACATTGTCGTGAGGAAAGTGGTCAATGAGAACAGGAAAACTTGTGGACCTATTGCGAAGGGAAGGTCGTGCCGGGACAGAGCGTGGCGAACCTTAACCCTAGCAGCAGCCCTAATAAACATCATAGGCGATTAATCGTTTGTGAAAGACCTAATGAGACTAAAGTTAGTTATCAGCTGAGACACGGGCATGGCAGGGTATACAAATTCTGTGATAGTCTGTAGTGTCGTTGGTAATGGTCCTGATATTGACAGACCATAGTAGCGATCAAAATGTCTACGCAGCTATCCCATACAGTATTCGAAACATCGAAGAAAACAGAACCTACTGGGCTTTTGCCATGATAGTAGACTGCCGTATATTTACAACTCCGAGCACGGCTGGGCTGCATGCAAGCCTTGAAACATGACGACATATTGGATGTCACTTCTTGTCTGACGAAGGCACTGACGTTGAGCAGTAGCCTCTGAAACATGTTGTTGTCCTTCCTGATCCAGTCTAGTTTGCCAACAGGTGCAGATGAAAGCAGCCGTGGGCACTACGAGGCTGCGTCGTGGAGCGCCTCTTCATAAGAACCGCAATACCCAAAAATGACATTAAAAACGTGAATGATATTTCGTCCGAAAACCGCTATATATGAGGTATCCACTTTCTCCCTAATCTTTTGCCCCCAGAAACACCAACTCCAATCATGCAAGAGATGCGGAAGGAAATCTACTGCTTGATCTCGTACTTGCGCCTGAACATCTCATCAACCTTGGTCAGGTAGTAAGTGCCGGGCACAAGAGTCTCAACGGAACCTGTGGGCTCGAAGTTGCTCTTGAGGTGGGCCTTCTCGCGAAGGTTGCACATCTCGTCGTAGACTTCGGGTGCAACGGTGCGGCGGGAGTCGAGGCGGGTGTGGAGGTCGACCTGCTTGGAGAGCTCCTCGGTGCTGCCACGGACCTTGAGGGAGAACATGGAGGCGGCGAGACCGGAGCCGTAGGAGAAGATGCCGACGCGCTTGCCCTGGAGATCGGCGGAGGAGACGTTGGCGAGGAGGGAGACGAGAGAGCCGTAGACGGAGCCGCAGTACATGTTACCGCACATGGTGGGGACCTGGATGGAGGGCTGGACGCGGGCAGCGAAACGCTTCTTAGCAAGAGCCATGAAGGTCTTCTCAACAGTCTTGTCGGTGATGGTCTGCTCGTATGTGAGGTTCTTGATGTCGGCGGGGACCTCGGCGAAGATGGGGTTCTCGGGGTTGGTGAGGAAGTCGTTGTACAACAGACGGGCGTAGCTCTTGGAGACGAGCTTGCAGGTGGGTGCGTGGAAGCACATGTAGTCGAACTTGTCCATGGGTGCCTCCTTCTCGGCGTGGACGCCGTTACCGTTGGCATGGCCGTTCAGCTTGCTCTTGAGAGTCTCCTCACGGGCGTTGTAGGCCTTGTAGCAGGCGTCAACAGCCTCGGTGTAGCACTGGAGAGAGTACTGGCCGTCAACAATGGGGTACTCGCTGGTGAGGTCGGCCTTGTAGAAGTCGTAGGCGTGCTTGACGTAGCTGCCACGGAGACCAGGCTCGAAAGCGAGAGGAGCATCGGGGCCAACAAGCATGGCGACGCAGCCAGCACCGCCAGTAGGTCTGGCGGCACCCTTCTTGTAGAGAGCAATGTCACCGGCGACAACAATGGCGTTGCGGCCGTCCCATGCTGAGGACTCGACCCAGTTGATGGCGTTGAAAAGGGCGTTGGTGCCGCCGTAGCAGGCGTTGACAGTGTCCACACCCTCAATGTTGGTGTTGCCAGAAGGCTCGAAAAGCTGCATCAACACACTCTTGCATGACTTGGACTTGTCGAGGAGGGTCTCGGTGCCGACCTCGAGTCTGCCGATGGTCTTGGGGTCGATCTGGTACTTCTTGAGGAGGGAGGAGACGGTGGTGAGGGCGATGGAGTAGATGTCTGCGAGGAAATGTTAATCCCTGCACTCCTCAGGAGGAATGTTGCTTTCGCGCGCTCACCTTCTCTATCGTCGCAGAAGCTCATCTTGGTCTGGCCGAGACCAATGGTGTACTTGCCGGCGCTGACGCCATCGAACTTCTCGAGCTCTGCTTGGTCGACGCACTGCAGGCTTCCCGTCAGCCACGGATCGTGTTTGAGAGACACATGGAATTGTTGGAATTTCCGGGCCACGCCAAACTTACCTGGCTGGGCACGTACAGCTCAATGGCCTTGATGCCGACGTTCTGGGGCCTCTCAGACATGATGTGCGGTGTTTGTGTGCGAGGAGTGCGTTGTGTCGAGGAGTGAGGAGGCGTGGTCGCGTGTTACTTTTTTCTCGTGCAGATGCGGTGTGCGAGCGAGGGGTTGCGAGAACAACGGGCAGGCAGGCAGTTCAGGGTGGGGTTGGTATCAAAGGGCAGAGAGGGCGAAGTTTCGCCGGGTAGTCGTGGATGCTAAAGGGCAAAGGGGGATCTGGTTTGTTGATGGGGATGGGAGAGGAGGAGAGCAGGCAGAAGAAGGGAAACACGTTGATGGAAATAATAACTAATAACAACATCAGGAGGCGTGCTGCCATGCACTAGCTCCCTCAAGGCCATTTTGGCTCTTTGCACTGCGCAAGCGCAAATGAGACGAGGATTTTGGAAAATGGTTCGATGTTCTTCATTTGCTGGATGCCCGCACTCTGCCAACAATTGTCCCGCGCTAGAGAACCCTGAGCCGCTGCAGGTACTCACGCCGCCACGTTGAAGACCGCGACACCGCCTGCCTGCCACCGCTTGCCTCAACACGCCCAAGATCTCAACCCCCCAACCACTACCGTCCCCTTGGGTCAGTTTTGTGTGGCGATTTCACTTTAGCTTGTTCCTGTTTTGGCTTGTTGATCAAGCATAGGGAGCGGGTACTGTACATGCTTTACATTACACGACGTGGACTCTGTTGTCTTCATGCCATGCAGGCCCTACGGGTACTGATCCGCCACCGATAGCGGAGTGGATAGGCTAGTGGGGCCCTACAGATTTTTTATCTGATCGTGCCACTTGGCTGTCACCAGCGTGATGGAAGTGGCTGTCTGTTGCGGTATGCCGTACAGTCTATCGGACATTTTTGGTGAGAGAAAGGTATATGGCCCTGCAACATTGTCCCGTGCGCCAAAGTCTGCATGCGATACGCTATGGTCCAATATATGGTCTCATAATCGCTAAACGATCGTCGTATTAACGACGCCAATGCATTCATGGTACGATTAATCGTTCCATGCTCGAATAACCACCAACATGCACACATACGATCCTATACCGTCATGTGATAGTACAGTCTGGCCTACAGACAGCATCAGGATTGTCTACTATACAATTAACGCCCTCGACTTAGAGTTTTCCGGAAACATCTGCATCGCCACTTTCAGGTATGGCCTTGAGAAGTTCTATTGCCGTTGAGATGTCTGCATTACTGAACATTTCAACACTCACTGCATCATCATCATCACCACAATCACACCCTATCCTTGTTCCACCTCTCATACATCAGATCATACAACTTCAACTCCTCCATCGCGTCCTCCGCAGTCGTCTTAATCTCCCTCCCATTCCTCAAGCACTCATACAACTCCTGCAACTCAGCCGTATAAGCATCCTCATAACTCCCCAACATCTCCCTCGTCTCCATCTCCCCAACCCCATTCAACTCCTGCACCGTAACCTTAATCGGCAACCCCTTAACATACGGACTGTCATACTTAATCGTCACCCTCTTCTTCTCGCCATAAACCGCAAAGTGCGCGTCAAAGTCAGGCACACCATCAATCCCAGACTCGTACGTCACGGAGAAAGGCTCGCCGCCTTTCTGGTTCTTGTAGTTGAAAATCGCCGAGTAGAAAGGTTCGTTCGCAGACACGCCTGCCACGCTCTCGGGGAAACCCAGCACTTCACGCATTAGTGAGATGTCGTGCGATCCCAAACTGCCCAAGAACCGGCAGAACTGAACGCGCTCTTGAGTGATAGGCTGGCCAGGGAAAGCCTCCTCGAACAACGCCTGCAGCCTCTTCTGTCGTTCCTCGCCAGAACCGGCCGGGAAATCATCATTCTTAACCTGGAACGTCCCGCTCTCACTGACGAACTTCGAATTAGGCCCGCTAAAGTCTCGCGCCCTGGCGTACAGAATCCTATCAATACCCGCAACCTCACGCTTGAAGGTCTGCGTGAAGGATTTGGCGTAGCGGCGCATGTAGCCTACGAAAATGCGGGCACCGTTTGGGGCCTGACGTTCTGCGTCAAGGATGCGCTGGGCGGAGGGCAGGGAGAGGGTAATGGGCTTTTCGATCATCACGTGCTTGCCGGCTTGCAGGGCGGATATGGTGTAGGGTTCGTGAAACTCGTCGGAGGTGAGGTTGAAGATTACGTCGATGTTGGGGCTGGTGAAGATATCGGTTGGGTTGGTGGTGGCGACGGGGATGTGGAATTTTGTGGCGCAGTGGTCTACATTCTACGACGAAATCAGCTGTTAAGATTTGAAGTGTGTAGAAATTGTATGTTCTTACCTTCTTTGAGATATCGCAGACTGCTGTGGTGGTGTACAGGTGGCTCAACATTGCCAGGGCAGGGAGATGGATGACCTGGGCCACCTCTCCTGCACCGATGATGCCTACGCGAAGTCTGTTGTCGGCCATTGTTGATGATTGCTGGTATGATTGAAAAGATGTTGCTTGATTGTTCAAATGGTATCCAATGTTACAACTTGAACAGTTCAGCCTTTGTATGCAGGTGTGGGTCCATCTTACGTAGCTATCTAGTTCGTGTTCAGAAGTTTGCGCCCGTCTCCGAGAGACACTCGCTGTGGTGATGCAGGCATGCAGCAGCAGCAGCATGGAACGTGGTTGCTTACCCGATGAGAAACCGCCACAGATACTTCTACATCTCACCAGTACACGCTCTGATATCATCACCTTTAGATATGTACAAAGGCCGCCACTGCCAGCGAGAGACATCAAGCACAGACTTTTGGGCGCATTGCCTCCCACACCACAAAAGCCATCAATCAAGACCGTACCCTTCCAAATTATCATGTGCCAATCTCAGCGGCAACCATCCAAATCTTCAGTCTCCAAAGCGGTCGTCCAAGCTCTCAGCATCCACAGTGATCATCCAAGACCTCAGCCTCCGGAGCCGTCATTCGCAAGTCTCCGCAACGATCACTCAAGTCTCTAGTCTCCAGAGCGGTCGTCCAAGCCCTCAGCGTCCACAGCGGTATCCAAGACATCCAGAGCTATCATTCGTCAGTCTCCAGGGTGATCTTTCGAGTCCTCGATCTCCACGTCGATCGTTCCGGATGCTCAACCCCCAGAGCGATCGTTCCAGGTCCTCAATCTCCACAGCAATCATCCATCATACCCCGTTGCTTTACAGCGACCATCTATTGATCTCCAGAAATTCATCTCAATCCTCAGTCTCCAGAGATTCGAAACGCAATTGAAGCAGACCAATACCAGCATACATCGATATAGGACTACAGGCTTGTGTGATACTGAATATGCTGCTCAACCCTGGAATGAGCCGCTAGACTTGAGTTCATTTCGGCTCTCGTCAGTAAATTCCACCATACTTCACTCGAGCACGTCCTCAAGCTCCGCCATCAATTTCTGCAGCAATTCGTCGACCTTAGCCTGACGACGTTTGCTGCCAAGTGCGACTTTCGCAGCTGACAGTGAACATCCGTCCAACGACATGACGCCAAACGCCACCCTCCCACGAGACGGTTCGACCTCATTTCGATCGTCTATGGCAAGGTGCTGCAGCATGCCTGAATATACCGTTGGCGGCTGCGGGTTGACCTGGAGACCGGGGTCTGCCGGCTGCGGCTGCCGACGATTATGGCGAGTGATACTCAAAGGTGGAGGAGCCTGAGACTGTGTCGGTTATGTGGATGTTTGAGTCTCGCTCTTGCGATTCGTGTGGGCACTGCAAGAAGCGCGTAAACAACGTCGAAGCGAAGCGGCTGAAGATGTCCCGCGAGAAGACTTCCTAGGAGCGCAAACTTGACTTGCCTGCAGAGGGAGCGGAGGACGGGCCTTCGAAGGAGGATGCAGGTCTAGGGCACAGTACTGGTACCCATGAGACCTCATCGAAGCACGAGAGAACTGTCAAGCCAGTCAAATCCTCCCAGTAGAGAGCAATGGAACATCGACATATTCGGACAGTCGTGGCGTGCTGTGGTCGGCGACAGGCTGTCTGATCAGGATACTCGGACACGGAGACAAAGAATGGAGACTGCTGGGTAGCAGACATCAAGTAGTCAACCTCATCAAATGGTTTCGATTTCAAGGATGGTAGTAGTGAAAGTGTTCCAATGATTTGAAGGTTGCAATGACGTCTCTCCGCCATGTCCTGAGCTTTCCCCACTCCGAAGGTTGCCCTGGAGTCTAGGTACGTGTATGCACATCACTGTAGCTTTCCATGCCCATAAAGACACAGCATTAAATCGTACACGTATCAATCGAATTGATCTCTATTGGAAAGATACCACATTGTTTTTAAGTGTGCTAGTAAGCCCTGGATTTCTGACGCTATATGTCTGAACAAACGATATGATCGATCCCAGACATCAAATCCAGACTTATGACCACTTCAATAGTAACTTACAATGGTAAAGGTGAAATGATCGTTGAAAGTAGCGGACGAAACCGGCTTCACTTCATCATTCTGATAATTGAAGCTTGTTCACAAGTGAAAGCCACTATCCGCCTCATTCAGTCACTCAATGAAGATCACATGTGATTCCTGCCTGCTGACCGTCTGCTGACTGAACTCAGGCACTCCATCAGTGTACAGTGAGGCACTCCGCCAAGCTTCGGTCACCGTGCTCGTTTCCCAGCTACCATAAGTATTTGCTTTCCTCTGCAACTCTCTTAGCTCTGCATACTTACCTTCGATTCGCGGAAGTGATCACCAAGACTTCTTAGCGTGACGGAGTCTCCTGCATTGCACAGCGCGGAGAGACTCTGTTGAAAGCTGGCTTCGGCCATCTTTAGTCGGCAATTTTTGATTTTCCACTAAAATTTTCATCAGATGTACTCGATCAAATTGACCGGGTGCCTGGAGAAGATTGTGTTGCTTGCTCTTTCTGATTTTTGTTTGCAGAGCATCGGAGGTGTATCAAACATATCAAGCCCATACGAGGATGGAGCAGCTTATTGGAGGCGACGCATATCCCTGCCTACTCATCCTTCGTACAATTTATTCTATTTACTCGAGAAGCCATGATGGATTTTCAGGATGTCCGAGTTACTCTCTTACAACTGTCAGTATTTTTCTGTGCACTGGCGATGTTCTTTGTTATCCATTGCAGTTTTCTCGACCATGCTCTTGTGAATTTGCATGTATGATTGCTTGTTCAGTACGTATGTCGGCATACATCACCACGGTCATTATGCCTATAGCCTTGGATGAGGATGTATGAGCGCGATCCCTTGCTATCGAGACACGGACAGAAGAACAATTTCATATTCCTACATGTGCTCGTAGCTTGCAGTTTACTACCAGCGGTGGGAGGATGATCTTCACCATCAACGCATGCGCTGACTTGCGTGGCCTCACTGTACATGCTAATGTACCAAACGACACGCAAAAAGCTCAAGCACACAGATATTGCTGGTTTGTCAAATGTGGATATCATTGAAGAAAGGCACCGCTGTCTAGGTCTGCAGAAAGGATGTGCCATGTCGCTAAACGCCCTCGCGCCGTGGTATGGTATGCCCTCAGGCCATATTTCATGCCTTCGTAACACATGTCGCTTTGTCCTTGCAGGTTCATCACGAACCGCTTATTTCTTGCCGCTCTTCTTGATGCCCTGGCTGCCAGTGTTCAGAGGACCCTTGCCGCCAGCCTTCTTAGCCAGCTCCTCGCGAGCCTTCTTGTCTGTCGCAAAGCCGTTAGGATTGTGCCGTGCTTCCACGCTTCTTACAGTATCATACCGGCTGCGACCTTGAGCTTGTAGGCCTTGTCATCCTCGTCCTCCTCGACGACCTTCTTCTTGGGCTTCTTGTTGTGAATAGGGTTGGTACCCGCTGGTGAGAGTGTCAGCGCCGCGCGCATACTGTTGGGGAGCAAGAGAAGCACGTACATCCCATTCCTGAAGGCATGTTGGCGATTGTATGTGGTGTGTTGGGAGTTGAGAATGTGTGGTTGTGTGAGGTAGAGCGTGGATCAAGAATAGCAGGGCAATCACTACAAATGTAAGGTATATACGCCTTCACAACGCCAACGCCGCCCGCGACTTTCCTACTTGCCCCTCATCGGATCAAGGGTTTTCTGCCACTCAGTGACCACGTGACTGGAGGCTATTTGACCTTACCCTATTGTGCTAGAGAACTGTGCCAGAGAACAATTGTGGCGCTGGCTTGACGTGGTGGCTGGTGCCCTGAACGGCAAGTGGCTTGAGCGCGATTCCGGCATGCATCTTGATTGCTCCAAGTTCCTCGATGGCGACTTTCCCATCGCGGAGCGCATTCTTACGATTGCCAACGACGACATCATCTGCCACCCGGGACCACCCTGGCTCAAAAGGTAGGCTCTGCGCCATCCTGAGCAAATGCAAATATTGCGCCCACTCGCCGTAAATCACGGCTTCTGGGTCCCTTGATTAATCACCAACACCGCAAGCCTACATCCATACGCTCTTCGTGTCCGCCCCCATCGACCGATTCTGCGCGCATCCATCTCCGATCGAGACCACCCACTCGACCCCGACCCGCCTGCCAACCCGGCTAAGAACGCCAATCTGCTGCCCAACATGCAGCGACCCTCGAACATCCAGCATCTACCCTCCTCACATCCGGCCGCGCGACACCGACCAAAGTCGCCCAACAGAGTCCTCGCTGAGCAAGAGGCGCAATGGCTATTCACCGACGCAGAGCTGGCCAACACTCCCAGTATCCAGGACGGCATGAGCCAGGCTGAGGAGAAAGAGCTGAGGGCAAAGGGCGTGAACTTCATTGTGCAGGTCGGAATCCTGCTGAAGCTGCCGCAACTCACATTGAGCACCGCCGCCATTTTCTTCCAGCGCTTCCTCATGCGCGCCAGTTTAAAGTCAGCACGTGGCGGCATCCCAAAGCTGCATCACTTCCAGAGCGCTGCCACCGCGCTTTTCCTGGCAACTAAGGTGGAAGAGTCGTGTCGCAAGATGAAGGAGATTGTCCTGGCTTGCTGCCGGGTCGCACAGAAAAACCCGAATCTGGTCATTGACGAGCAAAGCAAAGACTTTTGGAGGTGGCGAGACTGTATACTGTACAACGAGGACGTCCTTCTGGAGGCACTGTGCTTCGACCTGACCGTAGAATCACCGCACCGCCAGCTATTCGACATGCTCAAAGGCTACGGCATGGAGCACAACAAGCGACTTCGCAATGCTGCTTGGGCATTCGTTACGGATTCTGTCAACACACAGCTCTGTCTGCTTTTCAACAGCCGCACAATCGCTGTCGCCGCATTCTACAATGCCTGCAAATACTGCGAGGTTCAACTACCCGACGACGTCAAAGGACGACCATGGTGGGAAGCAATGCACGTGCGCCTGTCGGACGTACGCCGGACTGTGGAGTACATGAGCATACACTTCGAACAAATGAGCCAGGGCTCTTCCGCTGGTGCGATGGCCGGCTCTGGCGCGCCTAGCAGTGATGGCGGCAGGAGCATCTACGTAGGTCTTTCTACACCGAACGATCAGCCAGATGGCTGGGACGTAACGAGACTGAAGGAAGACCGACAGGACATTCCAACCGGCTCACCGTTCCCCGGATCGCAAGGACAACAGCGCCTGGCGCCTGGCAGCGAGAGAAGACTGTCAAATGCAAGCTCAGTCGGACAAAAGAGAGATCGCGATGAGCTTTCACAAGCTGCGGGTCATGGCGTCGCAACAAACGGCACGAATGGAAGCGTTCCTCTGACAAAACGCCCGAAGACCGATGATGAGCCTGCCAGTAATGTTGCATCTGCAGCAGCGAGCCAAAACGGCACACAAGACCCGCTCCACGAAGAAGAAGCCCTGCGCGTCAGGAATGGCAACCACCAGAGTGCCGCAGATGCGAAAGCTGCGGCAGAGACGAGAGACGACCCTGCTGAGGGCAGCGAGGAAGGCGAGGTCGAAGAATGAGTGCTGTCACACACTCAGAGAAAGCATGCGCATCTCGGCAACCACAAATCCGAGATGTGGCATCACTAGCAGGAATAATGCCCCTGCTACAATTACAAGAAACGGGAGTCACGCTTGCACAGCGCCGGCGTTGCGGGACCAGGGACGGTGCATTCCTCCATCTATGCAATCTTCCTGGTTTCTTTTGGATTTGGTCATTTTACACGAAACGAGCACGAGGCGAAAGTGAGATACCCGCGACGGCACTGGATGTCTTTACGGATAAGGCTGATCCAGCATGGGATGATTTTGATGTTAGTTGCGAAGCGATTATTCTCTTGCTGAAATAGATGTATTTGATCCATATTATTAGCTCACCTACTGTCGTGTAACAGAGGCTTGAACCTTGTTAAAGCATCCTTGAAGTCTATTCGCTTGTACCTTGATGATCACGCCAGCGAAGTCCGTTCTTGTTGTGTCCAAGCTCATCGGACCTTTACATGAAAAGCGATCGCCATCAAGCGAACATGCCGCGATGCTATAGCTAACATCACATCCTCTTCGGGACATATCTGCTGTCATAGTAAGGTGAGGTGGGAGGTGTAGGTGGGGTAGAATGCTGAGACGGGACAAAGCGATCACGAGCGTCCCTTTTCCTTAACACAGCTGACCTCTGAGCGTTAACCTAGATCCAGACCATTGCAAACGGATCTAATGTAAGATTTAGAAGGGAGTCCAAGGCTGGCCTCCACACAATTGTTCCTATTCAATCATGCCCGAATTTGAATCATCAGCACAAGACCACGTCCTCGCCACGACTGAGCTGCTCGAGCTCGTATTCCTGTGTTTAGATGCTACAACATTGTTCGCGATCCAGCGCGTGTCTCGCAAGTGGAACTACTTGATCGGCGACTCGCGCAAGCTGCAAGAACACATGTTCCTGCGAGCACCGTCGAATGCTAGACACTTCTCACCAACGAACCAAGACCGCAGCATCAGTTTGCAATACCGCGACGGAGAACTCTACACAGACCACTCCATAGAAGTGTCTCTATGCCCAGTTCTTGACGTCGCGATCCAATACCCTCGCACACAAGCAGGCTCCATCGCCGCCTCATGTAGCCAAAGCGCCCTAAGTGGCTCGCCATCGTGGCATAAGATGCTACTCACCATGCCGCCGTGCAAATCGGCTACCGTTGCGCTCTGGTGGCGGATCGGAGAGACAATGCGAGGCTCCATCTACCTTGAGTCCGTCACCAGCTCTACGGGTCTGCGCTTCGCGGATGTGACTGAGGCGGCTTTCGCGCAGACGAAGGGCAATTGGAAGGACATGCCGGACGGGAAGCTGCTGCCTTTGAGTGCTGTGGGACCGGTCACGCTGGATGAGTTTTTGAAGATGAAGGCTGGGGAGGATGTGAGGATGATCGATTCGACGAGCGTGTTCTTTTTGAGGATGTTTTGATTGGGGCGTTCAATTGTTGGGTTCTTCTCAGTCTACGTTTCGATTATTCTTGTGGCGGTTTTGGTCATGTGGTTTGGTTTTGGATGCAACGCAGGCGTTCGCCGAGGTGATGAGAAAGAGGCGTAACTTTCCGGGAGATATCTAGAATGATAATGATAATGCCCGTCAAATCGCTGGTCAGCATCTCCTTGGTCGCTTCCTTCCATCTACTCATCGGCGGGCTCCGTTGCCCGGCTTCACGATTTGGACCAAGGGGACCCGCTTCCAGCCAATCGTCGGCTATCGTCAATCGAATACCACTACAAACACGAACACGTTTGTTTAGACGTCTTGACATATATACATTGTTTTCTCACTCCTCACTGTGGGCTTCTTTGTTCTGGTTTTTGGAGTTTCCGTCAGCATCACGACATAATATCGCCACTTGTCCTTATCATGGTTCTCAAAACTGTATTCGTTGGGCCAATCATCCAGTCGAAGTCATTGACAGAGTTGGATATCAATCTAAATGGTTCGATAGGCGTGGATGAACATGGCAAGATCTTGTTTGTGGAGCGTGAGCAGGTTGCACGATCAGACAAGGAATGGCTGGACGCTGAGTTTGTCCATTTGGGAGAAAATGAGTTCTTCTTCCCGGGCTTCATAGGTATGGCTTCCTCAATGTGGACAAGATTACATGCAATGGATCGCTAACAGAACGGCAGACACACACATTCATGCGTCTCAATACCCCAACGCCGGTGTGTTTGGCAAGTCGACCCTCATGGACTGGCTAGAAACGTACACCTTCCCAATGGAGTCTTCATTCAGTGATATCCAGCGAGCATCCAGGATCTACAACCGTGTTGTGGCACGCACATTGTCTCATGGCACAACGACAGCCTGCTACTATGCCACAACTCACGTGCCTGCCACAAATCTTTTGGCAGACATCTGCCAGACCCGTGGCCAACGCGCATTTGTCGGACGTGTCTGCATGGACCAGCTCAGCCCTGAAGACTACCGCGACGAGTCTGTCGAATCTGCCGTCCAGAAATCGCAGGCTTGTATCGATCATGTCAAGAAGATCGACCCATCTTTCGATCTCATCACACCCATCATCACTCCACGCTTCGCACCAAGTTGCTCGGCCGAAGCACTCAAAGCCATGGGTGACCTTCACCGCGAAACCGGTGTGCCTTGTCAAACGCACATCTCAGAAAACAAGAACGAAATTGCCATGGTCAAGGAAATGTTCCCATCGAGCAAGTCATACGCTCATGTCTACGATGAAGCCGGACTCTTGACGCCTAAGATGATTCTCGCCCACGCAGTCCATCTGAGCGCGGACGAACGAGCGCTGATCAAGCAGCGAGATGCTAAGATTTCACATTGCCCTGCCAGCAACACAGCCATCACATCAGGACGCATGAAGACCCGCGAACTATTGAATGAAGGTCTCACCATCGGACTTGGCACGGATGTCTCAGGCGGCTTCACATCGAGTATGCTCAATGAGACGCGCGAGGCGATATTGATGAGCAGGCATGTGGCGATGGATGATGGGGATGAGGCTAAGCTGAGCGTAGAAGAGGGACTTTACCTGGCCACGCGAGGCGGTGCGAAGGTCGTCGGACTAGAGAACCGCATAGGCGGGTTCGAAGCTGGCATGGACTGGGATGCACAGCTGATCAAGCTCGGAAGTGTAGGCGAGAGGGGCTATCTCAGCTCGGAGGAAGGATTGGTTGATATCTTTGGTGGAGAGAGCTGGGACGACAAAGTGGCGAAGTGGGTCTATACAGGTGATGATCGCAACACAGCGGCAGTGTGGGTTAAAGGCCGGTTAGTGCATAGCCGAGAGGAAATCGCCTCGAGTAAAGGGTATCTTGGAATGCAATGAAGAGAGGCTACATCGCTGCGTCTATAGAAATACAAAGATCTGTTGATTTGGTCCAGACCAATGACCATTCCTGTGGCTATTTAGAAGCCACCTTGAACCTATGTATCAGGGAGTAATACTTTACGTTGCGAAATTTTTGTTTCAACTCCTGATATTTTATCACAAATGTCTTCTTGTGGGAGGATAAATGTATTTGGTTCAAGATCACGTGCAGCGCTTCCTCCACGTTCGCTGATGTTCTGCAAGCGCGGAGGCGGCAACTTCGAGAGCAGCATCCTTGATGGAGATCAACACCAACACCAGAAGTTCGTCACCTCTATCTCATTAGTGGTGACAAAAAGACTCCAACAATGGCGCAGAATACGACTCTCAGCCGCCTTAACACGCACCTTTCTGAAATTCAAGCCAATCCAGTGACCGCTATTGACACACGACTATTCGAAGAAGCCGAGCTCGTGTTGCCGGAATACATCAATCAGCAGGAGACTTTCACATTAGTACAACAGCTCTCAGCTCTGCTACAAGATATTCAACAAAACCCAACGCCTGCAGTCAACCTTCTGATTCGCTTGTTGAACCCATTCGCATTCTCTGACGTGCTCGCTTTCGACCCACCTGTCAACTTCGCCGCAGGTCTCGATGTCGGTTTCGATGCCCCAGAAGGCGTCATGCTCCCTTTCAACCGCTTGATGCTCGCCTTGCTTGAGAAGGGGACGCTGAAACCGAGCGATGCAGCAACGGTCGCATCAAGGCCAGAAGTCGTGCAGGCGCTCGTGAAATTGTGGCTCTGCTCGGCTGACACTGGAGTCGCCACCACTGCTTCTAAGCTGCTCCTTGACTTGTTGAAAGTTGATCACGAGGCTTTCGACCACCCCGACCAGCATATACCCAGCAGCGGCGGACAAGGACTGGTATGGAAGCGGATATTTGGTGACCGCAATGTGTACGGAACCTTCTTCGAGGCATGCGGCACCGGGCCTCAAGCTTTCAAGCTTTCAAAAAATCAGAGATCTCTTGCGCAAGCGAGACTACTTGAATGGCTGCCTGCTGTGGCCAGGATGGAGTGGAGTGCTGTGTCTCAGAGTCACCATACTGATGTTGAGGCCGCAGCGGGACTTGCAGAGGGTGCCGGTCTGCTAGACTTTGCCGCCTTGCACATGGTCGACTACAAAGATGATGTTCTCATGTATAGGTGCTTGATAGATTTTTATGCCGACCTTCTGGACGTCATGCTTGACAAGGAAACTCCTACCACAGCCGTGGAGGCATCTGTGGCGCTCGAGTATGTCACGGCGAAGGGCGTGCATGATCGCACCGCTAAGATCTTCTTGAATTCCGGAGAGAGTACGGACGTCATGGAGTCGATGTTCTTGTATGGGCCTTCTGCGAACTACATCGCCACATATGCCTCGCTATACCCAAGGCACTTCCAAGCTTCCGCGATGCCTAAGCAAGTCAACGGTCGACTTATGGACTCTCTGACTCTGTCTTCCTCCAAGTGGGCACACGCAGAGTCGCCGAAGCATGACCTGCACTTGCTGGCAAGCCTCCCTCGTGCTACACTCCTGCCTACAGCTGAAGGTCCCGCAGCATGGGCTACCAGTCCATTGTCACTTCTGCCAACCAGGGCTACAAATCCGGATGTGCTTAACACACTCGCCACCATCTTCCACGGTCCGCCGCGGAAAGTGATTACATTCCCTGCGTCATCTCCGCTATCGGACGAGCTCAGCCCTCAGGAAGAGCTAGAAGCGGCCGCAGCACGAGCACTATACATGAACTACCTCGCCAAAAACTCTCGCTTCTGGTCCGACATCGTCTCTCACGCAGACACAGTCGCTCTCAAAGACCTTGCTCTCTCGGCGCTCAACTGTCTGCACGCCGTGATCACCGCTACTTGGTCGACCAAACCATCTCTCGCGCTCCCATCGTCAAGCATGGCAACGCCACCCTCCGGCCATCTAGCTATCTTGAGCCCACCTGCGCTTGAGTATACGCTGCCGTATCTTATCAAACCGCCTCAAACTTTCGCCAACTTGGTTGGTGGCCGCGGTGACTCCGAGAGCTCCGCGTATAAAGTTGCGAGTGCGAAGTGGGACGCGCTCAAAGCACTTCATGGTACGCTTATCACTCAAGTCGAGCTCGAACCTGGGCAGGGCTTTGAAGACATCCTGGCGACCGTGGGCAAGCGACTGGCGGAGGGTCCGATGAGTAAGGAGGGCGAGATTGGTGGACGGATTGATACTGTCCAGTTGTAGGTTTACGATGCGACGCGTTTAATGGTTGTAGAAAAGGAAATGAAAACGAAAGAAACATTCAGGGAGGAGTAACCAGAGTTCAAAAACCAGTAGTAGCGCGATATTCAAACGGGTCCTAGGTGTGATTAATGGGGGAAAATTGCTGTTCTCGTTCGGCACGCTGTATTGTTGTACGACTTAGACTGATGTGGCACAGGTAGGTGCGCCCCAGATCGCGGGCCAACGCTCGTAGAAGAACATTACCATACGATTGTCACACTCCACAATGCAGCAGGTGTTGCCTTTGCCGATATCTGGGATATACTGCACAGGAAGGGAGACGCCACCGTCTTGGGTGACCGTGAGCTCGTACACGAAGGCTTTGAGGAAGATCTAGAGGTGGAGAACACCACTGTTCGTGAGCAGATTGACAAAAACAAGCGTGAAGGTGTCACAGTCTCGCTCGACGAAGACGAGTCGGTGATAAAGTCCTTCACGATACCGGTCGCAGTGGAGAGTCTCGTTCGGGGAGAAAGCTCAATGACCTCACCATGGGACTGGGAACGCGACTATGAGACCTTGAATCAAATCTGGGCAACATCATGTGCAGGCTCTCACTACAGGGCTTACGAGGAGTTCGAACGCGAACAAGACTGAGAAATGATTTGAGAACGAGAGCAACAATGATGTGCCGAATCAAGGAATAGACGGAGGCACGACACCTGATATCCCAGCGAAGTTATGGAAGAACGGACACTGGCGATGGCTCGCAGAATATTGGTAGTATGAAAATGTAGAGTAATGAATTGCCTTTGCCGCAAGTAGCCAACGTTCAATTGTAGGAAGAGTCCGTTGCATCAAATGTTGCCTGGGCTTGTGATATCATGCAGACCGCACCGCAGTCTGTCGCCTTGGGCACCAAGAAGGGAAGAATGATGATTTGTACATGCAGCACAATACAGGGATGCCTGTGTATATTGGAGCTACGTGTAATAGAAGTGAGGCCTATCTTCTGGGAACCCTCACCAGACCCGTGATCGTTAGGGCAGTTGTTTGAAAGTCCAACTCCTGCCTCATTGATCTTTGTTTCCACACTCAGTCTGTGACCACACCACAGCCTCACTCGGAAAAGGCCACCACAACCTCACTGCAGACTCGCACGCAAGTACTGCACTATAGCGCGGTAGCACATCGGCAATTCGACATATCCACATATTGTACACCTAACAAGTATGTTCGACGACTTGGTGGACGCCAGCTACGACAAAGTGAAGTATCAGGACGTAAGCCAGTATGCCACACAGGGTCTCCAACCTTTACTAATCATAAGCAGAGCGATTCTTCTTGCAAGTGCAAGTGCTCTCAGCAGTTCGACCTTTCCACTGGCCTCGGCGCCCAAGAACGCACCTCTTACGCCGCTATGATTGACGACATCCTTGCGTGGAACGACGAAGAAGCCATATCCTGCGACCACATCCTAGAGAGACTGCAGAAGAAACTGGGTCGCGATCTGACAGCACAGCGTCACCTGCTCAAGTCACCGATGATAGAGCACCTCAAAAGGCTGCCCGTGCTTCAGACTGCCGCTCGCTCTGACGAGCGTGGCGCAGAGTCATCTCATGGCACTGCTGCAGTCACTATTTTCAACACCACGAGCTGCTAGAGTCAACTCTTTTTTTTACCTACCTATGCAATTCTGATGGAGAGACCAGAGTGACAAAGAGTCCACGAAGTCCGCACTACAAGCAAGCCCATCGTAAACAGTCTTTGCGATATGCAAAAGCCATGCTTCAAAACGGCAATGTACCTTGTAGGCCTGTGATATCAAACGGACCGCAGTCCATGTATTTTTACAATAGTACACAAATTCTCCCATCACTTCCTCATACAAACAAACAGACAAATCCCCCATCATTACCTCGTCCAACCATGGTTCCACCCATCCTTCGGCGGCGTCTCAGTCTGTATCCTAGCGTACTCAATCGGCACACCATCCCAAACACCCGTCTTCTTCATGGCAATTCTGTACAGCTTGCCCATCTGGCTGCCTTCCGCGACGCCCTCGCCCATCTTCAGCCTCTCTTCCGCGGTCAGGCCGTGGGTGTCGATGAGGCGGAGAGCCTCGCAGGCGTTGAACATGCTCCTGTACTGCCTTTCGAGCTCGAGGTTGTGCTGTTCGCGCTGTTTGTGCTGGTAGAGTTGCCAGGCGCGGTGGATGGTCCAGTGGCGGAGGGCGCGGTTGCTGCGGGGGAATGTTAGTACTTCGATGGCATTGGGCCGGAGAGGGTTGGATGTAAGGGTACCGGGAGAAGCGCAAAGGTCGGGGTGTGAGAGGATGTTGCAGGTGGTATCTGATTTGGGCTGGATTGGTTGTTAGCCGGCTGTCTTATGTCTTGCAAGCTGCAATTGCGGCGATTCCATCTATGCAAGCATACTAATTCTGGGATCCTTCTTATTCCTCTTGTCGCGAGCCTGGTTGGCGGGTGTGGAAGAGAAGTCTGCGCGCTGCTGTTGCTGCTGGGCCAGACAGCCGCGGACGGTGGCCAGGGGAGCTTCGGAGCGCCATAGAGGCGAGAAAGTGCGCAGAAGCGCTGTCGATGGGGCCTTCATTATGGTGATGTGTATTTTGATTTATTGTAGTGGTGGTATCTTTCGAGATGCGCGCGACACCCCGTGATCTTCTCGACAGCCGGCCAGCCAGCCAGCCAGCCAGCCAGCACTTCCGCCGTCTGTTTCCCATTCGGGATGGCGCGCCTTCCGCGGAGAGCCAAGGCGACGGGCAGGGCGGACACGAGCGAGCCGAGAGTCAGTGGGCCGAGCGGTACTACTGTAGCAGCAGCACTGTAGCATGGTGGGGGGCGCTTCGGCGTCGGTGGCTTTGCTTTGCTTTGCTTTGAGCGTGGGGTTTCAAGTTGCGAGCGCCGTTGTTGGCAGGCATGTTGGCTACTGTACTAGTTACGTCGTGCGGTGTTTTTGCTCGTGACTCTCTCTCTGCCCATCATCCCACTTCATCACCACCTCCCCTCATCTCTTGACCTCACTCCATACCACAGACACCCCTCCTACTCCTGATTGTAACCATACACCTGCGCTCTCTCCTCCTTCCGCCAGGCCAACTCCACGTCAGCTGCACTCGTCCGCCTGAAACGCCGCTCCGACTCCCGACCAGCCGCATTGGGACCTGCATTAGAGCTCCCTCCCTCACACCCAAAGCTGAAGCCAAAGCTTGCTGCGCCCAACCTGCCGTGATCAAGCCGGACTATTGCGTCTCTGCTCGTGCTCATCACCCGTAATATCATCCCTATACCGCGCGCCATATCGACTTCATCCCTTCCTCTCCTCTTCAGTCGCCATCTCCCACCAACAACACCTCCATACCTCCACCATGTCCGACCAATACACCGATGCCGTCGCTTCGGCAGCCAAGTCGCATGCTCGTCCCGCCGAGTCGAAGCCGTTCGTCTATGGTACTGCTGGTTTCCGTATGAACGCTGACCTACTGGATCCGGTCATGTACTCTGTCGGTCTTCTTGCTGCTCTGCGTTCTCGGAAGCTCAAAGGACAGACGATCGGTGTGATGGTTACTGCATCACACAACCCAGCACAGGACAACGGTGTCAAGCTTGTTGACCCTTATGGCGATATGCTGGAGCAATCATGGGAAAGCTATGCTACCACTCTGGCCAACACACCTAGCGAAGAGATGGGAGAAGCATACGCAAAGGCAGCAAAGGATCTTGGCGTCGACTCCAGCCTTCCGGCCAACGTTATTATTGCTCGTGACACCCGTCCTTCCGGCAAGAAGCTCGTCGATGCATTGACCGATGCTCTCAAGGCTGCCGGCGCTCAGTACATTGACTACGATGTCCTGACTACACCCCAACTTCACTACCTTACTCGCGCCACGAACACTCAGAACGACCCTCACCCTTACGGAGAGGTCTCCGTTGAGGGATACTACAAGAAGTTGAGCGAAGCATACAAGACTGCCTTGCGTCACGACAAGCCTACTGGATCTCTTACCGTTGATTGCGCGAACGGTGTCGGCGCCGTGGCTCTCAAGGAGTTCCTCAAGTACATGCCCAAGGAGGATGACCCGTCTGGAGGCCTGAAGATCAACGTTGCCAACGATCGTATCGACAAGCCGGATGTTCTCAACAAAGGCTGCGGTGCTGACTTCGTCAAGTCCGGCCAGCGTGCACCCGAAGGCTTCAACGGCAAGCCATTCGAGCGGTGGGCGTCTTACGACGGTGATGCCGACCGTGTCCTGTACTACTTCCATGAGGAGGGCAGCATCTTCAGGCTTCTTGACGGTGATCGTATCGCCACTCTTGCCGCCACTTTCATTCGTGAGCTTGTTCAGAAGGCTGGTCTTGAGGATGACCTTCAACTTGCCGTCGTCCAGACTGCTTACGCAAACGGTGCTAGCACCAAGTACATCACGGATGTCCTGAAGTTGAAGGTCGAGTGCACGCCCACTGGTGTCAAGCACCTCCACCACGTTGCCAGCCGTTACGACATCGGTGTCTACTTCGAGGCGAACGGTCACGGCACTGTGCTCTTCTCGCAGAACGCTCAGCGCAAGATCCGCAAGGCGGACCCGCAGTCTCCTGCTGAGCTTGAGGCCTTGACCACTCTTCGTGCTCTTACTGAGCTTATCAACCAGACTGTCGGCGACGCCCTTTCTGACATGCTCCTCGTCGAGGTCATTCTCGCGCAGAAGGAGTATAGCGTCAAGGAGTGGAACGCCACCTACGAGGACATGCCCAACAGACTCATCAAGGTTCTCGTTCCCGATAAGAGCGACTATGCTACTGTCCCTGGTACTGCTGAGCGCAAGCTCGAGAAGCCTGCCGGTATGCAAGAGAAGATCGATGTCCTTGTTGAGAAGTACCGCGACGGACGCTGCTTCGTCCGCGCCTCTGGTACTGAGGATGCCGTCCGCGTCTATGGCGAGGCTTCTGCTGCCTACGATGTTGATGACATGCTCCGCAACGTCGAGCAGCTCATCAAGGTCACCCCCAAGTCCTCCTAGATGTTTACTGCCGGGCTTGGATCTAATCATGGCAGCACCAAAGAGTCGACGCGACATGGGTGGGCTCTCCTCAACTCACGACACCAGCCATGGTGTTCTTTTTACGAACGATGAAACGACACATGAAAAGAAATAGGGTATTCGAACAATTTACACCCAGAAAAGTTCTGTGCATTGCATCTGGAGCGGAAATTCGAACCGCATTTCGAAAGTATAATGGAAATTTTAGCGTAGCACATGTAGTCGGATGAACTAAGGCGTGCTATTTATGCTGGACTTTCTGAATCTATCTTTCATCCTGGAATATCGAATGGAGTTCATCACTGGTATTATGAGAGTATATATTCATTGATCTGCTAATTTGGTTGCAGTATATTTGCAAAGTGGCTCAGAGTCACGTATGCCGATACGCTGTGAGGTCTATCCTGCCTTGTCATGTTGACATGTTGGGAAAACTGATCTCCAATATCGAGCGGCGTGCTCTGGCTATCGTCGATTGCCTTAGGTACTCGTTACTTTGTCGGTGAATCCGAGACAGACTCATCCTCATCCTCGTCCTCGTCCTCATCCCCGTCCTCTTCTTCCCCATTATCCTCATCATCCTCCTCTTCTTGGTCTCCCTCCTCATCTTCTTCCTCTCCCTTCTCCGAATCCAGTCCCTTCATCCCAAACTCCAAGGGCGCCGGCGTACTCGACCAACCCTCCGTCTCCGCCAACCTCTCCAGCTCCCCCTCCGTCGGCACCACAACCCCAGGAATCATCACTTCCGACCGCGCGCCCACGGACCACTCGTACCTGCATCCCGGCGCCTGCTGCGCGATCTCTGCAATGCACGCGTTAAGCGTGCTGTCCCCTTGTACGCTCCGGAACCACACCCACTCAAACCTGAGGGCTCCGCGGCTGGGCATTAGGGTGTCGATTTCTACGGTGCCTAGGGATGAGGTGGCGTTGTTGACGAGAGCGTGCACTGTGATGCCGGCTTGGTCTTCCATGTCGCGGGTTGCTTCGAGCTTGACGCGCAGCGAGCCGTTGACTCGGCCTTCGAGGCAGAGTTTCAGGGATGCGTGATGCGTGGGCGGCGTGGTGAGGTGCATGTGTGTCCAGCCGAATGGCGGTGTCGTCGTCTGAGAGGAAGAGTTTAGTGCTGTTTCGCCATCATGGGCGCCGAGCCGCAGCTCATCCAAAGGCCGCACCAGTCCTAACTTCAGGTTCTCGCTGAAGCGCGCCATCGGGAATACAGGCCCGGCGGGGACGCCAGGCACCGCGGCGTGCGTGGGAAAATGCCACACCCCAGCCACGCTGAAGTTTTCCGCCACCTTGAGCAATGGGCAGAGCAGAGACATCGGCACTGCATGCCGGTGCAGGATCATGAATGGCTGGAAATCCGCGTTTTGCCAAGTGGCCAGGGCTTCGAGGGCCGTGTCATCTTCGACCGAGGGCGTCGGTAGGAGTTTGATGTGTCTTTGGTCCAGCCTCGGGCCCCATTGCACAAACTGGCAGTGTTGACTGGGTTGGAGGGTTTGGGACAACGCTTGAAAGTTCTGCGTTGCAGGGTCGGCGAGGTGTGGATGAGGGTGCGGAAGGCGATGGAGACGCGTGTGGCGCGAATGAGGTCTGGGGCTGAGAGGTGGGCGAGGATGAGCTCGGTTAGTTCGGGGGTGTCTGCGATTCTGGAGGCGCAGATGAGGGCTTGGGCGGAGGGAGGGGTTTTTTGGGAGTGGTGAGGTGGTGATGGTGGTGTTGGGGTGGCGAGGAGGCGGGCGCGGAGGTGGTCGGCGAGGACGTCGTCGATGTGTGGGATGATGGGTGGGACGGGGTGTGCTTCGCGCTCGTCGAGGAGGCGGTCCCAGGTTGAGGCCGTTGTTGCGTCCATTGTTGCGTTGCGAGGTGTTCTGGCTTGGTTGCTATTTTTTTTTGGTTGCTGGAAGAGTGATCTGAGGTATATGGTATTACTTGTCGAGTCGATTCTGGTGAAATTACAGCATGATACTCGGACGCGGAAGGAAAAGAAGAAGAGAACTTCACAGGTGAGCATTAAAACTGGACATTCAGGAAGAAAAAAACCGCGAATCCTTTGCTTATCTAATGCTATGCTTGTGGTTGGTGGTTACTGGTGTATGCTGACCTATCGATTCTCGCCAGTGGACCGCAGAAGCAACAAGATTACTTAGCGAAGGAGAACTTGAGCAGCCGAGTCTTCTTCGTACGCGCCACAACGATACTGCCACCCATTATCCGTAATTTTTTGCGCTATTCCGCCTGCATGCCACTCATGCTAATCGCGACCATATGGTCCATCGCAAAGTCATTGCTTCAAATCCGGTGGTCCAAAGGTAACCAGCAAATCTCAGTCACAGGTCACTTTGAGGAGTTCCCAAAGAGTTGCTCGTTTCTTGTGATGACCCAGAAAGGCCTCATATACACTACCTCATCATGCCATGGTGATGACGTGACCCTGGACAGCCATATTTTCGTACGATTTCTCGGTTGGGTCTACCATCGGCGAGAGTTGGGACATTGAATCCTTACTCATCTGCCATACGACTTTGCTGTGGCCCACACTGCGGGTAGCGACTTGATCGTTCAGAGTCGTGTCTGTCGCGATGCACGAGTCCCAATCATCCTTGGAGTCGTCATTGCGTGTCCAGATGGTCATCGCGCCAGTCTTCTTGGTCAGTCTGTCCCCAAGCAATGCCAGTGTGAGGCTTTGTTCCCAGCGGACCCTACCGAAAGCCTCCATCCTCACTTCTGTCTTTTCGGCAATACGACCTGGCCAGACGAGGCTCATGTATGCGTCATGGCACCGCGGATTGGTAATGAACATGTTGTACCAGGGCTCGACGGTGCGCGTTCCCCTCGGCTTTATGAGCAGCTGTAGCTCGAAAGCCCCAATCATTGACGAGAGTCTCAAGTCGCCGGGAGGATTGCGAGCTCCTTCGGACAATTCCAACAAGGGACAGATCGAAACCACCTTGAGGTAAGAGGCACGTCAATGCCAGACGTTTGGTTTTGCTGCGACAGCCTCAAGATGAGCTTTTAGTCCGGCGTCTACGATGCCGGAGGGTTCCATGCGTCCGAGATAGACGGTTTTGTAGCTGTGCTTCAAGATCTTCCAGTACTCCGCCTCATCCTTTGAGGGCGACATGCACAACTTTTGCTGCAACTTTGGTGATGCCTGGACAACATTGCGGAAAGTCTTGCTGACGCCGGTAGTCATGACGAGGTCGAAGACTGGAAGGTGAGAGAGGATGCCCTCGATCAGCTCGGGAGTACTGCCTACCTTGGCAGAAGCAGTCGTGGCTTTTGTAGTAGTTTGCTTGGCGTCGACTGTGAGGTTGCGCGCTTTTTCGCAAGATGCTATCGCAGAGTCGATCAACATAACTCAGTGGCGCGCTATTCTTCTTTTCCGGAAGCCACGCGAACAATGATTTTGATGCGAGGGTCCAGTGATATATTGTCTGTAGCGGATCAGGTCGCGATGCACTGTGTCGTGGCGCGAACAACGATTTTTATGGTGTCGGTAAGGTCGAGCAATATGTTGTCTGTTGCAGATGGGGTCGCGTTGTGTTGTGTCGTCGCGCTCGGTTTTTGATCGGTGGCCGCAGCGCGATGTTTACCAAAACGCATATAGTTACTGGACTAGCACGACGAGCTCATGCTGGGCACATTTCACTTTCATTATTGTTGCGCGTACTAGCGCGCGAGGCTCCCGGACCGAACCCAAAGCCATGCTAGCCATTACCAGTGCTTCACTGCTTCGCTGGAAGTACCTTTGATCGGAATAATCTTATTCCGACTAGTCCTCAAAATCGAATCTTCCGAGCATTCATGCCATACAGCGCCTCTCTTCCTCCTACCGGAATCATCGAGCTTGTAGACTCCTCGGAGGCGATTGGGTCGCCATGCAGTCTGATGGTAGTGTCCTTCAGAACCAATGACAACTTGCACTTATAGCGCTCCTCGCATCCCGCCACCTGCGCAGTAACCGTTGTGTTGTACTTCGGCTTGTGTAAATGCTTTTGCCCAATCTTGCGCCGGCCACGTCCTGATGTGACCAGTCCACCATGACTTACCTGGACCGAGCCGGATTGCTCGAGCGCCTCTTGGATCGCTGCAAACGTCACTCCGTCCCTTCGATAGATGCTGCGGCCAGCTTCGGCCAGTACGTACACCTCTTGGGCATTCGTCCCACCGTAGGTGAAGTATACGTGTGCGTGGCAGCACGGCGGATCGGTCAGGTAGATGTGTGGCCAAAGCTGCGCTTCTGCCGCTCTAGTGGTCAGATGCGCCATTCTCAGGCGGTGGCTCGGCTCCAACAGAAAGGGACACAAGGTGACCGATGGTAAACTCAATTCGCTCCAACCGCTCAAACAATCGTCGTGACTGATGAATGAGCCGAAAATGCCGTTCATGTCGAGATGCTTTCGTCGCTTCCTTGATCCCTGTGGCTCGGGAGCAAGCAGAAAGAGCTTCCGCTTGAGCTTCTGGGAGCTGAAGATGAAATTGCGAAATGTAGTGTTGATGCCTGTGGCGATGACGAGGTCCAGAAATGGCAGCTGGGCCAAAACTTCTTCAAAGAGCTCAGGGATGTTTATGAGAGAGTTCACGGGCGCAGTGCGCTGATGTTGGTTCGATGATATGAGCATAATCGCCAACTTTGTTTTCTGAGTGACGCCCATCTTTGTAGTTGCATTGGCTCTTTGGCATCAGCGCAGTTGTAGCAGAAAGTTCTTCTATATGTGTGCATGACATAAGCGTGGAGGGATGATGTAGCGAAAAGCTGTGGTGGAAGGAAGCTTTTGGGGAGGAAGGTGCACCTCACTCATTTTGCGTCCTTCAGCCATCACTCCATTAAGCGTATGACTGCATTGAGCTCCTGGCATATCGACACCATGTACTCGGAACAGGAAAGTCTTGAAAGGTATCTGATGACTCCACCGCTTCGGTCGGACTTCATAGCTCTATCCCTGACTCTTGAAAGCGTCAGGTATACTTCGCCCAATCAATGCGTCTCCGCTTTGAGAAAGCGCGATCTTTCCCAGCACCCATCCTCTCAAGCCTTGTGGCTGACCATGTGTTACATCGTCATGTCATGCAAAGATGGCTATCTATCTTTTCCTCAAGACTGTAGCACACTCTCAACATTCGACTTCCACCAAGCGTTCCAGTCAATCACGGCCTTCGTACGCCTTGCTTCCTCAGCTGCAAAGACAGTCGCATGAGATCGGACGACCTCTTCGATAGTGCAGCCAAGATATTCAACCTGTGCTGCATCCACACTCATCTCGCCGTTTTTGACGGCCGCAACAGCCTTAGCAAATTGTTGTGTCAGACCATCGTCACCTCCACCATGATGCGAGTTCTTGGGCACTTCCGGATTGTGTACTTGTGTCTGACCATTGACAAAGTCGTGTACAGTGATACTGTTACTGTCGTAGTAGACCTCGCCAGTGGTGCCGTAGATGCGGCCTCTACGCTCGCACTGGGCGAGTGTCTGAGCTATCATGTGAAAGCTCGCAGTCTTTGCGTTGCCGTTCTCATTGTCGACCCATTCCAGAGTAACAAATTGATCGTCTGCGACATCGTTGTCACTCTCCCATACACAACGACCATACCACGGCCTTGACTCGATCTCCTTGATGGGTATATTCGCATCGTAGTCTTCGGACAAAGAGGCAGCAAGTGCGTCTTTGGCTTCATCCGGCTTCCTAGAGACCAACAAAGCTTCGACTTCGGGGTTCACAATGTCGACTGGCCACTTCGCTTCGCCTTGGGCGAGATGGTTGTCGAAGTATATTCGAGGCGCAGAGAACATGCAGGTCCGCTCGATGGGGCATGTCGTACAATTTGTGGCATCGCCAGCTGCTTTTGGCTTTCGTGAGCGTGTGAACTGCTTGAGGGACCCCACGGAAGAAATTGTGGATGCGAGATGGGCGGCGCGATCGCTGGCGACTGGTGGCGAGCAAAGCATCCACAGGATGAAATCAATGTCGTGACAGCTCTTCGTCAGTAGGCTGGGCGCGGAGGTCGATTCTTTCCGCCAATTTCCTCGTACATAAGAGTGTGAGAAATGCCACCATCCTACGGGCTCAACATGTTCGATTGATAGTACATCGCCAATGACTTGTTGCTGGCGCACCAAATGGCGTAGGAGCATGTTGTGAGGCGAGTAGCGGAGGACATGGCCTATGGCGAAAATGGACTTTGGTCCAGCCTCGATCGATTTCTGGATCTGTAGGCAGTCGTTGAGACGTGTTGCCTGCGAGGTCAATATCAGGTACGAGGACATGGAGTCACATCATAAATTCACGGAGAAGTCGACAAGCTCGTGTTGGGACTTGCACATCATATCATAGAACAAAGAGGTGGATCAACGTACTGCGATGCGTTAGCATACTTGGTATCGACGTGTTTAGCGACAGGACTCGTACCCAAAGGCTTCTCACACATGATATGGAGCCCAAGAGGGCCAAGCGCCGAAGCGACTTCTACATGCTGATGGTCAAGAACGCATATGAAGGCTCCATCAATCTTTGGAGGAGTCTCCAGACCAGCTGTCTCGTCTTCGCGTCTTTGTTGCTCGTACTTCACGAAGTCCCGCCAGTCTGCGAAGTCTTGACCGGTCTGGGGGCCGGAGGAGTCCCATATGTATCTGGCTCCGAACTGTTTGCGCTTGGATGCAATGGGATCTGCTACAGCTGCAACGACTCCAAGTCCTGAATCTTGTAGTGCTCTGGCGTAGGAGTTGCCACGACTGCCAGCGCCGACCACCAGAAATCGGGGTTTGTGGACAGAGCCACTATCGGATTGCTCATCAATAAAGGGGGCCATGTTCTTCAGAATGTTACAGGGAGTATATGAGAACTTGAGAGAACGATGGTCGATGGTCTCGAGAATGAAAGATAGCGTATCACGTCTCCTGAGAGTAAGCAGAATTGTGAGCTTCAGCTTGTGGTGCTTCCCCTCCTCTCGTGCCACCACATGTCTCTTCCACCATCAAACCCCAACCACTGACCGCCAGGAAGAACTCAATGCGTCCCTCCATGGATACCATGTTCGTTCATGCACACGAATGTCATCCCATGTCACTGGATAGTCACGTGGAAAACCCTGGATTGTAGCCACCAACACCTGTCGGGAAACTGGTACTTCGATGTCTGCACCAACTCCTCTCGATATGGCTGGTGACGCGGAGCATGTTTCAGACGTACGTATACAATGAGTCTGGCAGTTTCCTCAGAATTCGGACTCGTACTTATCTCAGAGAAGGTCGTCATAACACCTCCAAGCGGCGGTCCCTCTCGACTGCTCGATCTACCCACAGAGCTCCAGCTGGAGATCTTCCAACTCGTCGTTATTCAGCCCAAAGCCTTACGCCTGAATCTAAAATTCCATCACTGTGTTGTCCCTCACGACCAAAGATCTCGATCCTGCCCGCGGTGCACGCCACACAGTCGTTGTTTCCCACCAGCACTCGCTCGAGTCTCGCGGTCCATACGACGCGATGCGCTCAAGATGTTCTACAGCCAGAACAAGTTCAAAGTCTCTTTTGAGGGACGTCGATACCGTCGGTCTGACCAAGTGGCTTGAGAACGTAGGGCCTGAGTATCGTTGCCTCGTGAGGATGCGAATTACTACTCGCAGGCCTCACCGCGGCCATCTTTTTAATGTGGACTATGCTACAGCAATTTTGAGGAAAGCTGGGTGGGAACCTGAGCTTGGCGAACATGACCATGGCGAGTATCTGTATTTCACTTTTGGGTCGCCATCGCAGGGGCATGTTCTTGATGCTCATGAGTGAATGCACAGTGAGCGGAGGCAAAAGTTTGCGTAGATGATCGTAGTAGGCAGTACAGCAGATGCTTGACGATCTACATATAGAGTAACACCAAGGGCCATTCTTCTTAAGATCCAAAGCAGAAGTAGTAATACAGGTGTAGGATGTTTGAATGTTTGTAGTAATATCACATTGAGCTCTAGTAGTATGGAGACCTTCGGCGACGTTCGCAGACTTATGGGCAAGAACTAAGCTGCCGACGCCGGCTTCGATCTTCAGAAGTCCAACTGGAACTCTACATCGACTTGCGCCTGCAAATATCGCGCATCACAAACACACCTATAAGCCAAGCAATATGATTTCACGAGTCGCTCGTATCCCTGGCTCTTCAAGTCAAGCACTTAGAAGATCAACACGCACACTTCAAGTCTTCCGACGCCACCAGTCTACCGCACCGCAAACCGCCACAGCACAACCGCCTCAGACCCAACAAGCCTCGACGTCTCAAGTCGCGAAGCATCCCTCTACGGTCTCTCATCCTGCGCTTCATGAAGAGGAGCCGCGGAACGCCGACAATGGCATTTTCCTTATTTTCGGAGGTCTTCTGTTGGCCGCTGCGCCACTGAGCTACTGGTACTGGGGGTACAGGGAGCGCGCGATGATAGCCAAGAAAGAGGAGATGCTAAGAGGCATCCAGGAAAGATACGCTGCGAGGCACGGAAGTGGTTGATTTGGAGGATCGTACAATAACGGAAACATCCATCGGCCACATGAGGGGCAGGCAATGGCACTGCGAAACCGGGACACGCTGAGCTTACGAGGCCAGGCACTTGCAGAGGCCATTGCCAAGATGATACTTATGGAGCAGAGAGAAGTGCACTCGCAGTGCTACCGTTCCCCCGACAGCACGTGGACGTCGCACGCCCATGCTTGGACTGGCACCTGGAAATGTCCTGCGCATTGAGGAGAGCATGCGTGACTCTCCGTCGCATAGCGGGGCTCGAGACCACTCGCATCAGAGTCTAGAATGTCGAGTACATTGCCGTGGTGCCTACGAGCCATGCGATCTGGTCAATGAATTCAATACAACTGAAGCGTAGATCTCGGAAAAACAAAGGTATTCAGTTCCCTCAGCAACATAGCCATTGTACACGACCCTCTTTGTCATCAAATCAACTACCCTCTGCCACCATTTTCGTCGACACTCGATACAACGACGTTCAGCTGTACCTCATTTTCTTCAGTTCACCTTTTCGAAAAGTACAAAATGGCACGTCAGGTACTGTCTAGGTCTCTCGTTTCTTCATCCGCAACATATCCGATCTTCGACACTATTATCAGCTACGAGATCAACTTCCACTCTCCAAGCCAAACACAACCAACACCCCGCCGGCCAACCCACCACCTCCACAATCATGTGGATTTGCTGCAAGGACGGCTCGTCCAACTCCGCTGGCACCTCGGTAAAAATCCCCAAGAGAGACCCCCCTCTATTTTCTTCAGTACGCTAACATCCTTTACAGTGCAGGCGCTGCGGCCACCGCCCTTGTGGCTCTTGCGACTCGATCAATGGGTTCAGGAGCATCCGTGGCTTCTTCAAGAAGTTTGTCAACTAGAGCAGCTGCATGTGCGTGATGCAGCTGTGGTGAGTTTGAGTCTCTGTCTACCAGAATTATCGCAACTAGGACTGCTGATTTCTGCCTGCAATTCAGAGCAACGATAGCAAAGTGTGAGTAGATTGTCGTTTCATACTCGCGAATTTCTGTTGTTAGGTGCCTAAGGTTTATGGCCCGAGGTACCGCCTCCTTCAAGGGGGTCATCGTCACTCAGCACATCGCTGGGACACGGAGGCTCTTAGATGTAAAAGTGGTATTCGAGTCGAACGTAAACAGTTCCCCAACTAAAGCGTTGTAATGCAACCAACCAACCTGTGTAACGTTCCTCCCTGGGTCGCCGGACACCCGGTGATACCGGACACATTCACTTGGATCCACTCTAAACCTTCAATCCACACATGTTTCCACCCAAAACACAGCTCTTATCGGTCTCTCGTCCTTTGTCTTTACCGTGAACCGCGTTCGAAGTCTTTGTTTGCGTGCGGTGTCCTTCCAGTCGTGAATTTAGTGTTGCTGTCCGCTAACGCTCCAGCTTCTGTGGCATCGGTTTTCGGCCCTCAGACTAGCAAGCGTGCGAATAGTAAGCCAAGGGTACTAATCTGCGATAGCTTTAGTACCTACGAGAAGCTCGAGATTCTTGTACACTACCTTACTAATAATATCAAACTGTGTCGCCTGCTGTCTCATACATCTTACAAGCTCTAGCCTTGCGACATTACAGTATTTGCCCTACTTAAAACAGCGTATCGCGATAATGCCGAGCAGCTCGAACGAGGAGGAGTGAATACTATCGGAAAGCAGCATTTTACTTCACTCTATAGTCCTACGCGAGAGGTAGCCTTCACGAAGAGGAACATCCTTGCTAGCTAGAGTAAAGGCAGTTTGTTTCTGTTTAATCCGCAGAGAGTTCTGTGAGACATAGACAAGCCATATGCTGAGTTAAGGGAAGCTGCTAGTAAGCTAGTAGCGCCTAGTATTAGGTTTGTCGCAGTACTACCTCTATCGCTAGCATCTGTGATGCTCGTATCGCCTGTAGCGCCTGTGACGCCTATAGCGCCGATAACCCCCGTATTAGCGGAAACTTTCACCTCGCTACAGAACACTATCGTTCGAGAAGACGCTCGAAGATTCGATAATGTGGATAAGCAGCGACTGATGAGATGCATAGAAAAGCTTGCAAAAGCAGGTAAAGTGCTTCTAGCAAAAAGTGCTCTCTAAGAGGGCTACATTCGATTTTTGTATAAGATCAACAACGAAGGCGAAGCACGACATTCTACCAGAGCCATCGTACTCGGCACTGCAAAAGTTATGAGCTAGGAGGACCTCGAGGAGGCCAAAGCAAAGCGAGCCGAGCAAAAAGAGAAGGAAGTCAGGAAGATAACAAGGGCAGCCAGCAGCAAGCGTAAAAAGAAGTCACCAAAAGCACACGACTCTATTGTCGAAGTTGGAGGAGAACGCACGAGCGAGGGGTCGCATACGATCAACAACAGCGCAGATCAGTTAGCTGAACCACATTGTACCTTTGACGGTCCGCTCGCGCCTGGTCCCGGGAATGCGCCTGTAGCGCGGATGTGGTAGGCGCTACAGCGGTAAGATCAGTGCTTTGCTAGTTTAGAATGAACTCTCCTGGACCGAGTGATATTGTTAGGTCAATCTACACAGTGTATTGCAAATCTGCCTCTCTAAATTGACGATTGTTGGCGAACAGGACGACTGTCTTTTGATGGTGTAAATTTTTAGTTACACTCGTCAGGGGTGTGCCTAGGCCAAGCGAAATTAAGCCCGTGCCCATCTGCGATTGGACGACTCCAGACAGGCAGGTAATTTATGCTTGCTGAACAGAATCCGCTGTTAAACCACCTCCGTTTCGGCAATGTGGTATCTGTCCTAGTTAGAGTCATGTATTCTACTAGTAAAGAGGCTGTATACCTTTACGCTTAGAGTGATAACACTACTCCATGATGTGTCCGGTTATCTACGCAGCTGCTGCGCACCCATCTCTAGAAGGCTATGCAGCACGGCTGAGGCGGCCAATAGATGCGATAGGCTAGCAGCTCGCCAGCAGCTCACCTGCGCCACTTTAGCACCTCGCCGCAGTAGGATGGCCATCAGTCTAGCATGCGTGTCAATCTTCCTTCTAGAGAAACAGTTTCAAGCCTCATAACAGCTGCCTTTGCGAGAGCACAATTAAGGACTATAGACGAAGCAGCGACCGACGGTATCGCGAGCGCAAGCTGTAGGGATGAGCTTGACCCCACAAACTGATAGAAAGCGCGACCGACTCCGCGCATGGTTTCGCAGATCCCCTTCGCCTCTGCCGGCCCACCCAACAGCTGGATCTACGCAACCAGCATTGTCTATTTCTACCAACACGAGCATCGCGAGCAGCATACTAGCAGATGCACTCGAGGCTCTCGAGTTCGAACACCGGGAAACAATACGAATTCTACTGCAGCCTACACACGTAGTCAACGCCGAGGATGCTTTCAACGAAGTACATGCATACGCAAGAGAGCTTCAGCAGCGCTCCAAGATTGAGAGATGGTCGTGGGACTACAGAGGCCGCCAGGTATACTTGTTTGAGCAAGCGGATAAGGTCGTGCGGCTCCTGGATAGGTTCAAGGCTGTAGGTGACATTGTCGCAAATGTTGACCCTGTTCACATCGGCTTGCCTTGGGCAGGCGTGCGGGCTATCCTTGAGGTACGAACCGATTAGCGAAATAGCATGTGACATACTGGCTAACAGCGTGACACAAGGTTGCTCTAGCCGACAGCAACCAGCGGGCTGTCTTGGTCACTGGAATAGAGCTGGCGTTGTATGTAAGCAATCGGCTGAAGGTCTACCTGGAAACGTTCGCTGGTCTGTCACCCTCCGCCGGAGGGGACAACTTGCGGAAAAGTATCGTGATCCTCTACGCACACGTCCTTGTGTTTTTGGCACGTGCCATTTGCATCCAACAGAGGGGCCGTGCGGAGAGAGTCATAACAGCTTCGTGGAACCTCGGCGACCTGACGGAGTTCGAGGACCAGTGCGATAAGCTGTGTGTAAGAACTGCCGAAGAAGCGAGGATTTGTGACAGTCGAACCAGCCGAGAAACACAGTTACAGACTCTGAGAAAGATCCACGAATTCCAGACAGGCTTGCTGAGGCTGGACGCCAAAGTCGACCTTAGCAAGCTTGAAACAGCAAAGGAAGCAACATACGACTCTTCTGCCGAGGGAGAACTGCCACGTTGTCTACCAGATACCCGCACGAACCTCCTTCAGCAGATCTTTGACTGGGCTGCCGGCCATGGGAGCAAGCGGATCTTCTGGCTCTGCGGTAAGGCCGGTACCGGGAAATCGACTATATGCCGCACAGTTGCGCAGAAGCTCGACGCCGATGGTTTGCTGGGGGCCAGCTTCTTCTTCAAAAGAGGACGCGCCGACCGGAGTCACGCGAGACTGTTGTTTCCCACCATCGTCAGACAGCTCGCAGACCTCTTCCCGGATATTGCCCAAGCAGTCGCGGCAGCCTTGAATCGTGATTCTCTCCTTTGCGACAGATATCTGAAAACTCAATTTGACAGCCTCTTCATAAAGCCGCTTCAAGATGTCGACCGAGATAGCTTCCCGGATGCCGGCGTTATACTTGTGATCGACGCGCTCGATGAATGTGACAACAGCGAGAATGTCAAGACGGTGCTGCTCCTGCTGTCAAGAGTAGAAGAAATAACGTCCGTACGTCTACGCATCTTTGTCACCAGCAGGCCTGAACTCCCCGTGGAGCTTGGATTTACAGATATGTCTGGTCATCTGCATCACGACATCCGACTGGAAGAGGCTCAAAAGACATCTATCGCACACGACATCCGAGTCTTCTACGATCACGAATTCTCCAAGATAAAACATGACAGTTGGATGCGGCACGACGAATTGCCGTCCGATTGGCCTGCAGAGCGTGACGTGCAATCGCTGGTCGACCAAGCGATCCCACTGTTCATTTTTGCGTTCACTGTTTCCCGCTACATCGCCGAAGCTGACCCTTATGGACGACTGGAGTTGATGTTGCAGCAAAGTTCGAATAAGTCGCTGACTGGCCTTAAGGCTACTTACCTCCCTATACTCACTCAGGTCGTTGCGTCCAGGGACGACGATCAGCGCGATAATCGAATTAGTGACTTCAGATATGTCGTTGGATCACTGGTTCTCCTATACAACCCGCTCTCAACCTCGGCGCTCACTGCTTTACTGAGAGTCCTTCCTCGAGTCGTCATAGACGTCCTTCGTCCACTACACTCGGTTTTGAGCATTCCAAAAGCACCAGACGGTAGGGTCGACCTCGAAAAACCTATCACGCTATTCCATCTGTCTTTTCGAGATTTTCTTGTCGATCCAGCTTCGAAGAATCAACACGAGTTCGCGGTTGATGCGAAACGAACACACAACAGGCTCGGGATAGATTGCATCAGGCTGCTCGAGTCCTACGACGGGTTCAAAGAAGATGTTTGTGGAGTTGTCGCTCCAGGCACACGAAGGTCGAAAGTGGCAAAGTCAGCAGTGCACTCTTCTTTGCCCGATAGCGTTGCATATGCTTGCTGCTACTGGATCCAACATTTTGTGAGTAGTGGAGAACATATCAGGGACGACGGGCCTATACACCATTTCTTAAAAAACCATGTGCTTCATTGGATCGAAGCTATGAGCTGGTTGGGAAAGACGTCTGACGTCATACACGACTTCGCCGCCCTGCGATCTCTTGTGGATGTAAGTCACGCACCGGCATGTCTACTAGTGTCATTACTGATCATCAATTGACAGCATGAAGAAGGCAAACAGCTCTTGAACATGCTAGACGATACAAGTCGATTCGCGCTCCGCAACCGCTACATCATCGACGAGGCGCCGTTACAAATCTATGTGTCGGCATTGCTGTTCGCGCCTTTGAAGAGTGAGGTCCGTCAGTTATTCGGCGATAGTCTGAAACAACACTTCATTGTGATGCCCGGAGTGACGGAGCGATGGGGTGCGGAGAGGCAGAAGCTCGAAGGGCACGACGGGGGTGTCAGCGCGGTAGCCTTCTCGCCGGACGGCAAGACAGTGGCGTCGGGGTCGGGTGACGAGACGGTTAGGCTGTGGGACGCGGCGACGGGCGAGGAGAGGCAGATGCTCGAAGGGCACGACCACTTTGTCAGCGCAGTAGCCTTCTCGCCGGACGGCAAGACAGTAGCGTCGGGGTCGGGTGACAAGACGGTCAGGCTGTGGGACGCGGCGACAGGCGAGGAGAGGCAGAAGCTCGAAGGGCACGATAGGGAGGTCAACGCAGTGGCCTTCTCGCCGGACGGCAAGACGGTAGCGTCGGGGTCAGGTGATAAGATGGTCAGGCTGTGGGACGCGGCGACAGGCGAGGAGAGGCAGATGCTCGAAGGGCACGATAGGGAGGTCAACGCAGTGGCCTTCTCGCCGGATGGCAAGACGGTGGCGTCGGGGTCTTCTGACGAGACGGTCAGGCTGTGGGACGCAGCGACAGGCGCTGAGAGGCAGAAGCTCGAAGGGCACGATATCTCTGTCAACGCTGTGGTCTTCTCGCCGGACGGCAAGACGGTGGCGTCGGGGTCTTCTGACGAGACGGTCAGGCTGTGGGACGCAGCGACGGGCGAGGAGAGGCAGATGCTCGAAGGGCATAACCACTTTGTCAACGCGGTAGCCTTCTCGCGCGACGGCAAGATAGTGGCGTCGGGGTCGGGTGACAAGACGGTCAGGCTGTGGGACGCGGCGACGGGCGAGGAGAGGCAGATGCTCGAAGGGCACGACGGCTGGGTCAACGCAGTGACCTTCTCGGCAGACGGCCAGATGGTAGCGTCGGGGTCGGATGACAAGACGGTCAGGCTGTGGGATGCAGCGACGGGCGAGGAGAGGCAGATGCTCGAAGGGCACGACAGCGTTGTTAGGGCGGTGGCCTTCTCGCCGGACGGCAAGACAGTGGCGTCGGGGTCGGGTGACAAGACGATCAGGCTGTGGGACGCGGCGACGGGCGAGGAGAGGCAGAAGCTCGGAGGGGACGACGGCTGGGTCAACGCAGTGACCTTCTCGCCAGACGGCCAGATGGTAGCGTCGGGGTCGGATGACAAGACGGTCAGGCTGTGGGACGCGGCGACGGGCGCGGAGCGGCAGAAGTTCGAGACCTCTAGGATGGTATTCAGAGTTGTTTTCTCTAACGATGGGAGCAGCCTAGAGACGGACATCGGACGACTTGATCTCGGCACAGAACCTCTCAATCACCGAGCGCTCATCACCAAACCTCAGCCTGCGCTTTTGCTAGAGGCATCTTGGATCAAACGTGACAATGCAGACTTTGTCTGGCTACCCTATGAGTATCGCGGCAACATTCACGATGCGTATGGATCACGCCTCGTGATCGGCCAAACGTCTGGTGCCATCTCTCTCTTCTCCTTCAAGTGACACAGCTGGCATAACTTGTATCACCTTTAAGCCGCTCGAGGGTGCCATGTAGGTAGTTCCATCTCAAGTTAAGCTATGACCTAGTAAATGAGATTGAGTACTACAGGACTAAGCTGCCTTCAGCTGCTCCCCTAAACAGCGTCCACGAGTATTCTCGCCTTATGAAGAACGTAGTTAAAGCATGTATGGAACTGACCCGCCGAATTGACTTCAATCATTCCATCTTTGATACCATGCAACAGGTGTATTAACAAGAATTGGTCTTTTGTTGCTCATAAAACAGACCGCTAGACGCTGCTGGCTTTAGTAAGCTGAGTCCATCACAAGGCGAGCGTGTGAGCTAGTTAGTCTGCTAGAGTGCGCGAAGGTTCTCATGGTATTTGTCTCAATATACACGAGAATTTGGTCAGCAAGGGGTAAAGCTTCGGAAGCGCGGCGTCCCGTCCGGCAGAGGCCGATTGGCCTTCAGCCGAAGGTCATCGCGATATCGGTTGATGTTCTTGTGAAGCCCTGTCAATAGATATGCGCGGCCGGCGCCTACTTTGACGTTTCTCTCTTCGTCAACATATTTCATTAGCACAAGAATGGATGTATTCAGACATCGATGTATTGGCGTGCCTAGCGACACTAATTTCGACATCACATATGAAGTTGAAGATCTGTGCGAGTCGGTAGAAGCTAGAGTGTCGACGGACGGTGACATCTAATCGACAGCTTGAGTGTTGTTCAACACTAGCGAACATTTCGCCGACGATCTACGATGTAGAAGAAGGCGTAAATACTGATAGAAGGAGTGTTTCAGATGTATAAATACACGCGTTGGCGTTTGAGAACAGATCTAAGTAAAAGTGTCCGCCGACATAGGGTGTCTGGCGACGCAGGGAGGGACGTTACTTGACTTCAACAATTCCATTGTGTGAATCTAAAAATGGCTATGAATTATGATCGCGATATCTATTGCAGACAACCGCTAACAAAGAATTTCGTCCAACACGGCATCATCGACGATCTTCGTTGTTGACAAGTCTTAGAATGAGGCCAAAAAAGCGCAAGTAGTACTGTATTCTTGGCGTGGAGTCCGCGGGCAACATCGAATCAGCGAGCAGGGATGGTCTGTCGTACGATGCCTCCTTACGAAAATTGCGAGGTCAACGCTCAGCCCAAACATTTAGTTACTTGTGTTCCATTGTCATTTTAATTACTCGTCACAACTTCTCTTCTCTTCTGCTCACATATAAGAAAATAATCGAGTGTCTTTTTGTTTTTCATCGAACACGACAAACACGATGAACTTAATTCCGCTCTTCGTGGCGCTGTCAGCTCTGCTGTACGGCATCTGGGTCTTCCTTGAAGCACGCCTCGAGAGCTTCTATGTCTTCGAGCCCACACAACTGCACAACTTCGCAAAGAGCGCAATCGCACAACATGGCAACGACACTCGCGCCATCGTCGCCGACATCGTGGCCAACCTGCAAACCACCTCAGCCAAGCCCTACGTGAACCTCGACCAGGAATGGATCTTCAACAACGCTGGCGGCGCCATGGGTGCCATGTACGTTATTCACGCCAGTAAGTCGCCACCAAAACCCCCCGTAATTCAAGTTTCGATGTGTGACATGCTAACTCCCCACCCAGGCATAACCGAATATCTCATCATCTTCGGCACCGCCGTCGGCACTGAAGGCCACACCGGCCGCCACACCGCCGACGACTACTTCAACATCCTGACCGGCACCCAACTCGCCTACGTCCCCGGCGAGTTCGAGCCCGAAGTCTACCCTGCCGGCTCCGTGCACCACCTGCGCCGTGGCGAAGTCAAGCAGTACAAGATGGACTCTTCGTGCTTCGCGCTCGAGTACGCGCGCGGCTGGATCCCTCCGATGCTGTTCTTTGGCTACGCCGATACGTTCTCGTCGACGCTGGATTTCCCGACGCTGTGGGCGACGACGAGGGTGACGGCGAGGGAGATGATTGGCAATTTGATGAAGTTCAAGTTGTAGGGGTTTAATTTTGTACGGCTGGGCAAGCCAGATTCTTTTGCCACTATGGTATGATAAATTTTTAGGAGTGGTCGACCATGACTCTCTAAATGAAAACGTCTGCTATTGAGCACCTTCTGCTCACTCAGATTTTCTTCCAGCAATTGTGATTACTTAGTTCGCCTGCCCTTCACAAGCTCCCGCTTATTAAGCGGCTCATTGGGAAATACCCACCCCCTCGCGCGTTTCGCCTCCCTCTTATCAACCTGATGCACAGCCGGAATCCAGCTATCCTGTGGCAAATGATGACTCCGTGACCGCGCCGCAGGACCACCAACATCCATCCGCCAAGTGTACTGCCCAGGCAACGGTTCCTCTTTAGCAAGCATGTGCAAATACCACAGCGCCAGATCCGCCGTCATCTGCAGCTCTCCCTCAGCCGTCAAGCCCGAAGTGGAGATCTGTATGGGCGCGGCAAGCTCGAGGTATCCGAACAGAGGCATGTCTGAGTCTTCGTTGAGCGGCCCGCCGGCTCGGACGCAGACTAGTTCAATTTCTGTGATGATGAAGCCGTATCGGCAGCCATGCTCGCGCATGCAACGATGGAGATGCGCTAAGGTACGGAGATATGCGATCTTGCTTAGTGCTGATTCGTTTCGCATGCCAGAGTTCCATTGGTCGAAGCAGCGAACCACGCCAACCACCCGACCACGGCCGTCTCCGTAGATAGTCTTCTCGGCATCAGACTGGTAGCTCGCGACGAAGTTTGGCTGTTGACGCGGCGCGCAGGAGGTCATCTTGAGAGCACGCATCGCGATGTGCTTCTCACCTTGTGAAACCTTGAGAGCGGCGTTGACTTTCACTGCGTGATGGTTGGCGCATAGCTCAGCGAGCTGGGCTGGTGTCTCGGGTTTCAGATTGACACGACCAGGCGCAGGAAGATAGCGCGCTGAGATGCCGACCTTGAGAAGCTCGAGGAAGCTGGGAACTGCTGCGATGGTGGAGATGTTGAAGTCGGACCAGACTCGGACATTGCGGATGTCGAACCAGAAGTCCGTTCGTGAGATTGGTCGTGGCTCGACGGTTCGTTGCGTCAGTGATGGTGTTGGGTTCGGTGCTGTGAGATATGCAAGGAGTGAGGTTTCCTCGACGTCCAGACTGGGGTCCACTTCGTCATTGATCTCCACAGATAGCCTGGATGACTTGGCAGGAGGACTTGCTGTTCGTCTGCGAGCTGGGTAGTTCTGTACTTGGCCACTAGGCAAGCTGATAGGAGCCAGGAAGCTCATTGCGCTTGGGGTCCGAGACATGGATGCGCTGGCTCCCGTGGGTTGCGGAGTCGGGCTATGCCTGTAGGTAGGATAGCCGTAACGATTGAGCATTGACGCATCGATGCTGCTCGATGAGCTGTTCCGGGAATGCGTCTGGATGTTGGAAGTCGATCTGGATCTCATGTGGGCAACAGGAGGCCTTTGTGTCCCAGTGAGATCGATGTATGCACTTTGCTTGGTGACAGGCTCGGAAGGCAATGATGCGAGAGAGTAGGGAACCGAACTGTTTGAGCGCTTCTCAGAACCATGAGGAGTTGGTAAGTGACCACCGAACTGCATTGGAAAGTCATTGCTGTTGAGCGAGATCGCCCTTCTGTGGTCGAAGCTGCTGGGATCTGGACCCCATCCCATGTGCTGATCCTGTGCGCGAACACGCGGAAGAAGTAGTGGACCGATTTCCCTGGCTTTGGACGGCGACCTTGATCGCGGTGGCGTCGAGGCCGCAGTCATCACAGATGCCGGAGACCAGTCATTGGGGTAAAACGTAGACGCCGTGCCTGCGCTACCGCCTGTGCACTGGAAATCATAGTCCTCGACATGGAACGAAGTGGAAGGAGGAGTTGCTTGGCGGTAATCCATTATGATAGGTTGTCGTTGTTGCTGTTGCTACCAGAGCGATATTGACACGAGCCGGCCGTGTGTGAGTCTATGTGTATAGATTACGAAGATGTGATAGAGGAGTCCAGCTCCAAAGAGGTCAAGAAAGATGAACAAACGAAACACCAAAGCAAAGAAACTCGTAAGCTCGTAACAGGCGCGAGATGCAAGACTCAAACTGTTGGTAGAAGTTGAGACGAAAGGCCGTCATGGTAGGCGCGGTTGTGTACATATATAGCCCATGACTTGAGCAGCGCATCGCTCAACAGCGAACGATGCTAAATCAGATAAGGATACTACAGAACCTAGCGTCAACATGCTCATGTTGTGAAACAGACCCGGAGACCGTGCGGATGTAGTGTGAGCCAGACATAGCGGGTCAGCTATAGTCTGTTTGGTCCAAGAAAGCCACCAAATGCAGTCCACATACAACGACCGACCACGCGACAGCACCGAAACGCGTTTCAGACAATTTCGCTTCCAAGTCTTCCGGGTCTACGCTATAGACCGCTAAAGGATGGAAGTCTTTCCGCAAACCTCGGCCCCAAAGGCGACTGGACAAGGCTAATTGCGGGCATTAATCGAGAAGGCTGGCAGCGGCGCCTGCAGAAATGAAACGACATGAAAGGCGCGCTTAGAAGCCGGTAAATGCAGAAATGTGTACGCCACTGCGGCGGCAACAGAAGCGTGTTGTTGTAAGCGCTCGGTGAGGCGTGGTTGGGCGAGCGGCTAAAGCGAGTTGCAGAAGTCCAGGCCAAGCTTTTGTAGGCGCCACCAATGGGAGGAGAGGATGTGTATGCAGTACATTCGCACCTGCATGAATGGAGATCAAACACACTGTCTTGGTGTTTCAGAAGTACATACACAATGGATGACTCACGGATAGTGCATTTGAACATTCTTGTGTGGGATCAGGCAACAGCCTGCGGATGTTGACCTTACCGTATGGAGAATCAACAGAACGAACCGGTTTTTGATTGAATCGATCAGAACAAAACGGCGTGAGGCTTCTCCGTGCCATGAACGCTCGAAATTCTTCGATATCATGGTCACGAGATCAACCAATGCATAAATACAACAAAATACGCGCGCGCAACCTCATACATTGGAGATCCGCAGCAGCTCGGAGGCAAAGGCTATGCTACGTGTCCGAAACCTGTCCAATAACTCCATAATCGCAACAAAATCCAGCCCAGATCGCACAAACCATTTTTCTCAGTAAATTGTTACATTTACAACTTCGACGTCTTCTCACCCCTCCTCTGCTCTTCCTCGAGAATCATACCCTTACGCCCACCCCTCCAGTCGTTCGTCCAAATGTGGTCAAAGTGGTACTTCTGCTTCGGCCATGACCACTTCTTCTGCAATGCCGCACCTAGGTCGTCACGTGGCTGACCCTTCATGACATCGACAATTCTCTCTCCGATCTTGGGCAAAAATTTGTAACCGTGACCTGAACCACCCGTCGCGACAAATAGACGCTTATACTTGGGGTGGTGGTCAATGACCCAGTCGCCAGTGGGAGTGTCTGTGTACCAGCAAATTCTGGTGTGCGTCCATGGGCGGTTGCCGAATTCTGGGATGCACTCCCTCAGGAATTCGCGGCAGACGTCTTGTCCTTCCTTGGGGATCTCCATGTGTGGATCGTCGTGCTTAGTCTTTGGCAGGGAGACCTTGATCGTCTCGCCGGATTCTGGGTGCTCGGGGTGTGGGATTGTTTGGAAGTTGGCGTAGCCGTAGCCGTGGCGGGCGATTTTGAGAGACTTGTGGCGAGGCGGGATGATGAACATGCCGTTGCTGTAGTTGAGCAAGACAGGGTTGTCTTTCAGCCTGTCCTCTTCTTCTTGTGTGATATCGATGTATGTGATGACCTGACCGGAAGCGCTGGCAATACCGCGTAGGTCGATGAATTTGGGAGACCAGGCGCCTGTCGCGAGGACAGTGAGATCCGCCATGATCTTCTCACCACTCTCCAGCACGACACCAGGAACAGTGCCATTGGAATGATCAAAGATCAAAGTCTTGATTGCAACCTTCCTGAACTCCACGCGGCCAGTGGCTTCAACTTTCTTGTGCAGATAACGCATGCCGGCCTCAGCGTCGGCCCATCCAGAAGTCCAGTTCACATAACCACTCTGTCCAGCCGCATTTGGAATGCTCGGTGCAATGGCCTGTACAGCAGCCTCATCGTCCAGCACAGTCAATTGGCCACCCTCCTCCTTCTTGCCAATCTTCAATCCTTGCTTCTGGAGATTGTCACGCATCTCCTTCTGCATCGCATCCTTGCCCCCACGGTCCAGATTCTTACCATCGAGCAGAATCGCCAGACCGGGCTCATGGTAGCGGCCCTCCTGTCCCCATTCGCCACGCCACTCCTTCATCGATTCCATGCATAGTGCACTGTAGTGGTAGTCGGCATAGTCCGCACGGATGATACGGCTGGAGTCCACACTCGCAGCATCCGGGGCAGGGAAACCAGAGCGGTCCAGAACAGTGATCTTGGTATTCTTGTATTCTTCCCTCTGAGTAAGGGCATACGCAGTGCCCAGGCCGAAAACGCCTGAGCCCACGATAAGAATTGACGAAGGAATGGCGGAAGACATCCTCGCTTAGGATATACACAAACAAACGTGCCCCACACGACAGTATGACACCAAATGAACAGATACAATAGATTTAGAAGGAGAGGTCTGACCTGTACAATTACAGTTTTATGGGATAAATCATCGGCAATCGATCTGGCCCAAGACGCTGGCCAAAAACTAGGATTCCCTAGCGCCGTTGTCGGAGCTCGCTTTCCGCTGGCTCAAGCGGGCGGCGGATGTGGAAGTTCGTTTGCGGACGACAGGGCAGCAGGCATGGGAAACATGACCGTCCGGTATAATCAGACGCCATGTCGGCTTCCACACTCTGCACAAGACGCCTTTTCAGGCCCATACAGTCCCTGACGACTGAAGCACATATCCGGAGCGTGCTTCCTCAAAATCACACTGACCATGTAACTCGCCACCCACGGCCGGGTCTCATACAAACCCGCAATGCATCAACAACACAATCGCGACAACGACAACTCCCCATCCAGCCAATGCAACCAGCCAACGACCCCAAATCCAAGTCTCGCGGAAAATTTGCGCCCATTGTCCTGAGTTTCTTCGCCGTCACCCTAGGCTTCTACATTACCCAACTCGCCATCGTTGCCCGCCAACCCTGCAAAGACCCAGAAATCAAGGACCTCAGCAAGCAAACCGACGTCGCCGCCCGCTACGACGAAACCGCAGATGGCTTCGACAGCGAAGTCGGCTCGTCCGAAGCCCTGATGGGCATCAACTCCATTCGCAAACAGCTATCGAAGCAATGCAAAGGCCACGTCCTCGAAGTCTCCTGCGGCACTGGCAGGAACCTGGGCTACTACCCTTTGCACCCGGGCAGCGAAATCGACAGTCTGACATTCCTCGATCTCAGCGCGCAGATGGTCGCCGTGTGCAAGAAGAAATGGCTCTCCCTCTACCCACCCAGCACAACGCAAACCTTCAAACCAAACCTCGCAGTCCGCTTCTCCACCACCTCCGCCCTAGGCCCCATGCCCCCCTCCCCCAATATCAACAACGGAGGCAACGGGAAATACACAACCATCCTCCAAACAATGGGTCTCTGCTCCACACCCTCTCCCCAAGCCCTCCTCACCAACCTCGCCGCGCACCTCGACCTCTCCAACCCCGAAGCGCGGATCCTGCTGCTGGAGCACGGCCGCAGCGACTACGCGTGGCTGAACAATATCCTGGACAATGCTGCGCACAAGCACGCGGAGATCCACGGATGCTGGTTTAATCGCGATATTGGTGCTATGGTGGAGGCGGCGGCGAGGGAGAGCGGGTTGGAGGTTGTGAGGGAGGAGAGGAGGCATTTGGGGACGACGTGGGTGTTTGAGTTGAAGCCTAAGGCGGGGGCGATGGCGAAGGCGGTGGAGGTGGAGGGGAAGAAGGGTTCTGATTCTGGTGAGGGTGGGGAGGAGGTGCTGCCGGCTGCTGCGGGCTGGAGGGGGTGGTTCGGGATGAAGTGAATTGCGAGCGAGCAGAGGGTGTATTTAGATGTGGTGTAAGAATAGATGTAATTTTATGTTGCTTGTTTTTGCGCATCGATTTGGTCGAGAGCGCATGCGTACAAACCGCTGTGCACACGGACGTACATGTAGTTTATACCTTAGCTTCGTGCCGCTGCCGTTACACGTAGAAGTGAAGATATATTGTCAGGTATCAATATAGAATTGCCATCGTTGTTTCCAAGTTAACATGCGTAGACATTCTACAATATGATCGTCACACAAATCCGAGGCAAAGAATGCAATTCCGTTCATCGGCCGTCAATGTTACAAATACAAGTTACATAAATAAAGGTTATATTTCCATCCCAGATGATTGTCGAAGTAAGGGGCGAGCAGACACTGCGAGGCACCAGGCCGGGCGAGCGCCTGCCTCTTCATGAAAGTTTGTTTCTGCAACCTGTGCGCTTTTGATGAGCTTGCGCTCCACTCCTTCTGTTTTTGCTTCCCATCCCATTATTCCTTCTATAGTAATACATCTGCTTAGAGGAAAATTTCAAAGTACGAAAGGTGCAGACGCGTCCAGCATGGCGTCCAGGAAAATCAAGGGAAAGCATCAAACATATCGTCCAGTTCTGAAAGCTCGATGTTCTCGGGGCTTTGTAGAGAATCCCACGCGAAAGTGTCGGGCTGCTCTAGCGAGGGTATAGGCTGATCGTTGCTCATATCGTTCAAATCGAGTGCCATTGGATCTTCCATGCACTCGTCTCGCCGTGGGTGCTTGAGCGGACTGCCGCTCGTTGATGCCTCCATCACATCGAGTGATCTGGTAGGCTGTAGCACAGGGCTACTGAAGTCTAGGTTGGCGCAAGTGTAAGATCTGAGGTGCTCGGCATGCTGGAATAGCTCAGCAGCCGCTTCGGTATCTTGCTCTTCCTCATTGGTACTGTTCTCCACCGATAGAGAGACACCAACAGACTCACGCTCGGCTCCCGCTACGGTGTCACTCATCTTCACATCCTCCTCGCTTGCGCGGCGTAAGCGAGCTTGCTCATGGAGAAGGTTTGCAGTTTGTTTGAAGTCACGCTCTTCCATTTCCAGCTGCGGGCTGGCAGCGCGACGATTGTGAGCCAGATTTGCAGAGGTAGGGGGATGTTCGCGCGCTAAGGAGTTGCGTCCGGAGAAAGATCCGGTGGATGGCTGAGGGTTGTCGGTGTTATCGTCGTCGAGTTCTGGCGAAGAAAGGTCGACTTCGGGCGAAGGTGAAAGTGCGGCGCGCGCGCGGTTGTAACGCTCGTCTTCTTCGTCGGCAGCTGAGGCGGAGGAGAGGGAAGGTGAGATAATGCGATTATGTTTGGGTATGGGTTCGACGGTCTCAGGCAGAGGCTGAGCAGGCATCGTGGTGAGGTAGAAGAAGAGTCGGCGAGGGTGGACTGGTGAGAGGTCTTTGGCCAGTGGACAAGGGCTGATCGCAGGCCATGATCGGTTAAGGTAGGCTGTGAGACGGGACGAGATGAGTGCTGAAGGGTTGGCAGATCTGTGGAATGAGTTAGCTGGGTGCCATGTATCATCAGGTATACTGGCGCGTGCATACCTCTCAATAGCAGGAATTGTTGTCGCAAGTATAGACGAGAGCTCCTTGACCAAATGCGGCCTGTTTCCGGTCCTTTCGAGTTGTTGGATTGCCCCGACTACGATCTCGTCGCTAATGCCTTCAATGTCGATCTTGCTCTGCCCTTCCCTGAGTGGCGACGGTGGAGGCGACAACGCTGCTCCCCGTTTAGGCTTCTGTTCTTTTATACGGATAGCTGTGGAGCGCGGCGGGCTCATGTCGCCAATGGTCGGTGAAGCACTGCCGTGAGATCGCTTCGACTTCTTGACTGGTGGCTCCTCTCCATCGACGGCAGTATTGGGTGGTGAAGGCTGGACAGCAACTCTGGCACGCTTAGGCGCAATGATGCCCATCTCTGTAAGCGACAGCGATTTCCGGCGAGTGTTGTAAGGCATGCTGGCGGAGGATTGTCGTGGTGTCGAGGTCATGTTGTGCGGTGTGGATGTGAACGCCAGCGATATCAGCAATGTCGATTTAGGCGGTGGCTGTCAAGTCGCGCGGGCAGTAGATTTGCTGAGGTGATATTGTCGCTGGCTGTAGCAAGAATGCTGGCACAGGTACACAGCTAGGCGTCGGCGACTGGGATTGGCTGCCAGCGGAGTCCTTGCATATGCAGCACGCGGGACCAAACGCAAGGCGTGCTGGCGTTGGGTTGCTACACGTCGCAAGCGAGATCGGGCTGTCGACTGGCGGCGGAAGGGGTGGCGGCGGTGGGTGTCGGTGGGCGGTGTCGAGGGTGGCGATTGTGATGGTGGTGATGATGATGATGGCGAACTGGCGGTGTTGCGAGGGTGCTGCTGGCTCAGGAGAGCGGGCGCGTCCTTGTCCCGCACGCGAAGTCCAAGGAGGATTGTGCCGCGGAAGGCGAGAAGGCGAGCGGGCGAGGCGTGGCAGCGGCTGGTCCGGGTTGAGCTGCTTGTGGTGGGCGGTGGAGCGGGCGGTCGGTGAACGAGTCGAAACAACAGGAAAGAGAAGAACAAAAACCGAGAGTGCGTGTGTTTGATGGATGGTACAGGGGGAGAGAGTTGTTATGGCGTGAATGTAGATAGTAGGAAGAGGATCGGGTAAGAGTCTTTGCCAGTCCGCTGTGTGCCTACCTGGGCTGGGCTGGCTTGAGAAAAGCGCGCGTGGGAGACTGGGAGCTGCCTAGAGCTTCGCACCTTTCGCCCCACGCAGCCAGCAGACGTAGTGGCCCACCAGCACCTATTTTGACCAGCATCCCCGATGCACAACACAACACTACCAACACTCTGCCGATGCCGCACCTTATTTCTTACCTGTCGACTTTCATCACTCGTTTGCTCGCCTGTCGCCTGCCACCTGGAGTCGCACGGCCTGCCAGCCGTTTGCACCGGAGCAACACCCTTGTGTATCGCCAACAATGCTGTGCTAGTATAGCTGACATAGCAACACCCTCGTCCTCCTCTCACTTCTTATGCGCTCATGTTATGTATCCGCAATTATTGACAGAGTGGCCACCAGGCTTGTCCCCGACAGTAGTGTGCCGGAGCACGCCGGTACTCAAAAAGCACGACGAGGGCCTGAGAAACAGGCGGCCAATCAGAACTCTCATGTCTTCTGTCTCAAGTGGCGCGGTTGCTCTTCCGAAGTTCGAGAAGTTAAACTAATGCACTGCGAGTCACGTCGCTACACGCGGCTATCGTGGAGTCCAACGTCATGTTTCGATATTGTGTGGTGCGAGGGTGCGTGTGCAGGTCGCCGCATACATATGCTGAACCCTTGCTCTCTGTGCAGACCGCAAGATGGCCGTGTCAGCATCTTACCACCTTCTACATTGAGATCTCGCAATGGCGACAACAAATGCCATCTCCCGTCACCCAGCTGACAAGGAAGTTTTCCTCTGATCGGCAGCAGCTTCTCCACAGTCTAGCGCAGGTCGTCTGAGCATCCCCGGAGCCTCAAAAATGATGCAGTCAGCCGATCGCTCAAATCTTCCAGGCATTGGATCGAGATCGAATGTTTTCCAACTCTAGGCCTGACCATCTGGAGCAAGCTGAACTATCGATGCCCGGCAACTGATAACAAGATGCCCAGGAGACAGTTCTTTTGTTTTTCGGGGGATCGGTCACTGACATCACTTCTGATGCACGGATCAGGGGTTCACACTGCAGATCGCTGACCCAACCTCTGCGATTCTCAAGTTGCATTCCATACCACTGGCTTGGCACTTTATGGAATGAACGGTACTCAATTCTCACCTCGACTATTGCAAAGACGCTTCAGGCATTGCAACTCCACGTTGGAGCTTTCTACAGATATAGAGATATGATAAAGCATTATTGATACGACTCGTGGTAGTCGCTTGCAAGCGATGCTGCATCAAGAATGGCTGACGCTGACAACAGTCTACGTCTACCATTCCCAGGACTCACCAGTAACACTGCAATCTTCTTGCTCATGATGATCGGAAGGCAACTATGAACGATGCCCAAGACTCGCAACAATGCAATGCTCTAATCAGTACGGCGCCTCATGCGCAAATACCCGTGCATGCCTTTGTTCTCGAGCCGGAAACTTATTCACAACCGCCCGAACGCTTTCAGCGCTCCCAAGTTTCATTGTCCGTTTTCGGAAGTCGACGCCAAAGCTGCTCTCGCTGGCCGTCTTTGCTATTGACAAGATGACAAGTAGGCATATTCCCCAATGATTGTTCCTTGTTCCCTCCTGTCCCTTCTTATCTCTTGCTGTCAATACTGCCCGAACATTCACAATCCATACGCCCAACAAGCGTACTGTTCCAGAATGTATTTCCGCAACGTCGTCTGCACTGTCGCTTTGGCCACGCTCGCTTCGGCGGCCGTCGCAAAGCAGATTCCCACACCTGACTCCACAAACGAAGCCTACGAAGATGCCGTTGATAACGAAGTCTTTGAGCGTGACGCTGAAGCCGAGGCAGCCAGAACAGCTGCCTGGGAACAGGCCCACGGTGGTGCTGCACCTTCCTACCACTACGGTGAAGAGCGCGATGCCGCCGCCTGGCACGTCGCTCACGACGCTGAGGCCGAGCCTGGCTGGAAGCACGGTGGCCAACCTCCTGCCTGGTTCGCCAGTCTCAGGTCAGCGGCAAACTCTGCAACTGGTGCTGTTAAGAACGCCGTTTCGACCGCTAAACCTTTCACCAAACAAAGTGGCGGCCTGAAGAAGCACCACGGCAGTCACAAGTTGCACGGCGACCACGACAAGCACGCTCGAGATGTCGAGGGCGATGAAGACGACGACCAGTTCGAGAACGATCCAGATGGTCTTTTCGCCAGGGACTTCGACGATGATCCAATCCCGGACTTTGGTGACCAAGAGGTTGACACAAGCCTTGAGGGCCTCTTAAAAGCTCGCGACGTTATTGAGGACGAGGAAGACGTTGAAGAACCTATCAACCCCGACCTCTCAGGGTACGACCCGGAAGTCCTCCAGCGCCGCAGCGATGGAACTGCCGACGAGATTGATTATTCGCTCGAAGGCTACGATGACTTTGAGGAAGACGATGAGCTTGGCCCAATCATCCAGGCCCGCTCGCTGGATGAGGATGAGGACGCCGATTACGACGACTATCTACGTAGCGAAGAGCACAGGTCTCTCCTTGAGAGCATCGGCGTTACCAAGCGCGATGCCGAGGACGATGCTCAGGACGAGGAAGAGTTCGATGAGGAGCTGTACCTCCAGCAACAGGGCGAAGATGCTGCGGACATTGAGGCTCGCGCCGTGGTGGACGATGATGTGCCGGAGTACGACATCGAGGAAGAAGATGATGACTTTGAGGGACTCGAAGCTCGTGACGTGGACCAAGAGGAATTCGACCTCCCCGATGGCACCGACACTTCGCTCGAAGGCCTTGAAGATGGCCCAATCTACACCAGATCAGTCGATGACGAGGATCTGGAGGACGACTCGGACGTCGACAGCAATGCTGATGCCGCGTACGACGACGCCGAGGTTGCCGAGGAGCTGGTGGCGCCGGTGCTTGGGTAAGTTTTTGTGAGCGAGCCCGCCCGTTTCCTGATGCGAGTGATGGAGCATTTGAAAGCTGACTTTCTTATTCAGAGAACGTGATGCTTCCACTACCGCAACGGCTTCGTCTCGCGGGTTCTTCAGGATTCCGTGGTAGAGGTGGCAATCTTGGTGGTGCAACGACTTTCTCTACTGTCTGGTAGTCAGTTTAGGCTAGAAAAGCCTTTTCTTTTTTGATAAATCTCTAGTAGCAATGTAATGGCATTCACATTATCTTCGTCTCTTTCTGTGATGAGCTCGCTAGCGCATGCTGCTTCTCGAAATACGTCTATACCCGCCGTCTAGACATACGTATATCGTTGAGCCTCATTCAGCGGAGCGCAGGACTTTGCAATAAGCTGCGTTCGTGACATGTGGTCTGTCGTCGTCTCGAGTTTGGCGGTCGAGGCAAAGACCATCGTCGACTTCGAAGTCGAAGCAAAGACCAGCCCACGACGTGTAACGGTGCGTGTCAGCCGTTTGACGGGTGTCATGGCCGTTGCCGTTGCAAGGGACCACGCGTCGGATGTCAAACGTCACTTCGGGTTTGGTTTAGGCCTTCGAGAGTCTTTGCGTTTGAGTCTGCATACGAGGCTCCTTTGACTTGTCGGCAGGAGAGAGTCAATTGCAGAGGTTGAGGTCATTCGTGATAAGATATTATAGAAGTTATGCAAATGCATCGTAAAGCATATTGCAGTGACAAAGTGCGTGCGCAAGGACTCCACTTACCAACACGCAAGGCGGCCGGCAAGCGCAGACCCGCCCGTGGGACTGGGGAAAGCCAATCCTCAAACCTCGCATCCTGCTGCCACATCCCGTCCCTTCGTGTCGCAAGCGAATGCCTGCCGCTACCTTCTTCTTCCCTTGTAGAAGACTAGCGCACCTCTTCGTGCTCGCTCAAATGTCCTTTCTCTTACATCCGTGAAAAACCTACCCGGCCCTCTGCCCACGATGTATCCCACAGCCGACGATTGCGACGCCTGCACGCCTTCCTACCTCACGCGCCGTGTCCTGGAGCCTGCGTCGCCGGCGATCCTGCTGTGGTCTTCGCTGCCTTTCATAATCACATGGCTTCTCGCAGCGCTGCTGGCGTGGTACCGTCTCTTCCCGCTACTATGCGGTGATGTCAAACCGGTGAAAGATGCGCTGCCGCAATACCACAAGGATCGGGAAGCTGGAAAAGGCGCGGCGACAAGGCGTTTGATGAGGCCTTCTTCACAGAAAATGGCTTCTGTTGTGTTTGCGACGAGTATGGGTCTTTCTGCGGTTCTGGTGGAATTGCTGCTTTGCGAAATCTCGGACTCGCTGCATCCGGCTGCGCGTGGACTGGCGTTAAAGGTTACGCTCAGCTCTTTGCTGGTTTTGAGTATTCTGATTACGCCGGCGCTGGAGTTGCATGGGCTTGCGAAGACATTGCTTGGAAGTCCGGCGGAGGTTTCGACGAAGAGGGCTATCAAGCCGTTCATGCGGATTGCCATGGAGGTTGCGCTGTTCTCTGCGTGGTTGATTGCCTTCTGGTACATTCCGCAAGCATCGATGCTGTCTTCGCTACACAACGTCGATGCCGGAGGGCACCTGGATGATGGACATGTCTTCACTGAGGCTTGCTTGGAACGCATTGGAATTATTGGAATCTCTTTGATGGCATCACTGGCTGGATTTGCCGCTGTGTCCAATCTGTGGCAGACTTTTGGTGTTCGACACCGTCCTGTCCGGGATACAGATATTGCGCGGAAAGAGGCTGGTCTGAATGCTACAGAGGAGATGCTTGCTGTGAAGCAGAGTCGGCTGAGGGCACTGCAGCGCAAGATGGCCGAATCTGCGCCTGCCCAACAGGAATCAGGCTTCATGACTCGAATGATAGGCAATTTCCGCGGCAGCTCAGAAGCACAAGAACAGCGTTCCCTCGAGATGGAGATTTCTGGACTCGAGACTATGCGTTTTACCCTTGCGGCCTCTCTATCCACCATGCGCACTCGCTTTACAGAACAACAACGCTCTCGTACAAAATCTGGCAAGCTGCTCTCTCTTGTCAACACAGTATTCGCCCTATACTGCGCCTACCGTATCTTCGCCACTTCCCTCTCTTCTCTGCGTCGCTGGTGGCAGCCCTCCACAACCTTCGCCAACAGCGACCCTATCAACAACGTCCTCGCCCTCCTCACAACCCACTGGGACAGCAACCTCGACCGCGCAGCCTGGTCTCGACAAATCTCCTTCCTCCTGTCCGGCGTCATGCTCCTTGCATCTTTCAGCGCCGTCCTTCAGACCTTCCGGCTATTCGCACGCTTCACGCCCAACCTGCTCCACCACGCCCAAACCTCACTACCGCTCATCATCTCCCAAATCGCAGGCACGTACGTCATCAGCTCTGCTCTCTTGCTACGCAGCAACTTACCCGCCGAGGTCAGCGGCGTGATCTCAGATGCGCTTGGCGCTCCGCTGGAGGGCAAGTTTGTTGAGTCTTGGTTTGAGAGTTGGTTTTTGGTTGCGGTGAGTTTGACGGCGGTTGGGATCTTGATTGGACGGAAGGTTGGTAGTGCGGATGATGATTGGGATGATCTTGAGGGTGTTGAGATGGGTAAGCGGAGTTGATGTTTGGCCGGCTAGCTGTTTTTCGGCTGGAACGACGAGAGGGTTTTGTAATGACTGCATCACGATATTAGATGATACAATTAATGAATTCACATTCTCGAATAGTCCCGGAGGTCCGCGATGGTTGCGCGCCTTTGAGAGATTGCGTGTTTGCATTTGTCCTGTGCTAGACTCGTTACAGTCTCCTACAGGCAGGTTACATCTGTGTTGTTCTGGTTGCACACCAGGATCAACCGATCATTTGCTGTTGAGTTTACATCCTAACTGCATTCTGCAGCTTCAACAGCCAATTTGGTCGAAATCAGAGGTTGCTGATAGCCGCCATGAAGCGATGTACTGCTCTCTAATGGCGTAAGATGACTAACGATAGTTGCATACCTTTCACACGCTAGATTGTACCACTGGCTACATGATCTTATCACTATCACAAGAGTAAAAGGATAGCTCACATCGATCCTAAGCGAACCTGCAAATTTCCAAGCCGTTCGCGCATGAATTGCCCAAACACTTGCTGCACTGCATCATTGTCCTTTTCTGCAAGCTCGCAAACCTCACCAGCGTCTTGACGCGGCTGAGAAATGCAAGATATCGGCAGCCAGATCTCCTCATTCTCGTCGACCAAAAGGGTCGACTGGTCTGTCCCACAGCCCTAAAAACTCTCCACTGAGGTAAATGCCCGGGCCGTGAAGCCCGGCAACCACTGAAGATATCCTCGCATGCCATACTGGTGCCTGTTTGCGCGCGATCTCCAGCCGCTCGACTGTGGTGATGGCGCTCAAGTGATCCGCCAGACTTTCAGCCGCTTGAATGTCTTGAAGTAGGACACCGGCGAGTGCACCTTCATCGACGACAATCCCAGAGATAGATGGGATGCCGCTTGCTCTGAGCGGGGTTTTGTGCAATTGCAGATATGCGAGGATCACTTCCCGGGAATTGTTGCGGATGTTGTTGGTGCCCAGTTCTTGACTGTCTTTTTGACAAGCTTTGAAGCAGTGGATGGCTTCGTCGGGCGTTCTGACTTTCGAGGGAGGTACAGATGATTCTGCATCTCTTCCGATGATCTGAACGTCGCGCGAGGAGTAATGTGCGGTTCCAACAGCGAGCGCATCGATGTCATCGACCTCGGCCGTCTGATACCAGTATAACGTGCCGTCCTCGGAAACGCTGACGACAGAGGCGAAAGCTGCTTGTGCCTCTGAATCCTTGATGAGTCGCAGATGATAGGTCGTAGTATGGAAACATCCTCGTAGAGATCGATCGAAAGGGCGTTCGGGTGCAAGGCTTTCCATGACTGACAGGCTCGCCTCAACCAGGAGGTCGCACAGTTGCTCCCATCGGGTCAGTACATCGCTAGAAGCCATATTTTGCGTTTCTTCTGTTCCCATTAGTGCTCGCCATTGACGGCTCAGATATGTATCCTTGAGTTCATCTGCACATGCGTCGATGCGAAATACGACGCCGTAATGTAGAAGCCGTACCCAGCATTTGGATGCATTATCGTCGTGCATGCCATCGAGAACGACGTAGCGTGCGTTTCTGACGGTTTTGTTAGACATATTGATGTGGCACGGAAGATGTTGCAAGTAGAATAGAACGGAGAAGGCAAGCCCTTGAATATTGATTGTTAGATACCGTCTACAAGGCAGCCAGATAAGTTGACACGTCATTGTCCAATTCACCTACCAAGGCGTCCTCGTGATATCCTAACTTCCGCTTCTGTCCATCGCTTGCGCCCATCGTCTCCGTCCTTGGATACGGTCCTTCGGCTTTCGTTGCCTAGGATCTGCTGATGCTCTCCAAGAATTCCGCCCCAGAGATCAACAGATATGCCGATGCGAATTCGTGCAAGAGCTTCGGTAGCGGCTTGGACAACGGCAAGTCCTTGATGGTCCCTTCCAGCGTCCACTGAAGAGTCTCAGTGCTAAAGACCACGCCCAAGTCTGCTCTAGACTGGAGGCTAATAATCAGCAGCCCAGCCACGGCCCCGAAGCGAGGTTGCACCTCCATGCTGAGCTCAACGCGACTGGTACTAGCTTTGACGACTCTGTAGACGCCACAAATGAGGTCGCCCTCGACGAAGTCCAGGCGCTCGATGTAAGCGCGTGAGAACGTGTGTCGGTGCTTCGGCAACATTAGCCAGAAGATCCAGGCTTGTGGAAAGCGCGAGAAGTTGATCATGTTGTGGCGAAGAAGGTGGATGAAGTGTTCTGGCGACTCGTTGGAGATTGCGTAGCTGGGGATGAGGATGGAGCATTTTTCGTGTAGTAGTGCTGGGGTGTTCGAGTTGGTGAGTAGGGTTTCGGGGAGAGATTGGAGGTTGCCTTCTTTGCGTTCTTCCGATCGTTCCTGGGAGTATATGGTGTGTCGGTTCACTTTTGCTTCTAGGCTGTTGTGTTTACGTTTGGTGTATGCAGCTGTAGCGGATAGGCCTAAAATGGCAACCGCTACTGTCAACTGCCATGTATGGCTCATGTTGAGCACGTAACGCAGTGCTAGGGTAAGAAGAGAAGCTTTAGGTGGGTCTCTCGCGTGGTGGCTGATGCGGATCACGGTTTGTAAGAACAATGGTTGTATTGTGAGAGATCTACATTAGATTGGATGGAGGATGTACTTCCATGTGGGTGAACACATACGACTGAATTCTGGGAGCTAAATGTACGTTGATCGTCTAATCAAATGAAGATCCCATTTCTCCAACACAACGCTATTATATGATGCAAGTCCTGACTGATCACTTCGATTCTCTCGGTTGGATTGTGTCCCATGTTGCTGCCACGATCATCACCTACACGTATTCTTTTACCTGTAGCCCCAAACCCTAAGATGGCAAGTCATCAGAAGTCTGAAGGCGAGTGTAGAGTTATGGGCGTGAGCCAGCGGACCCTGGAGAAACGCTGACCTCATACTGCGCGACCGTTTGAAGACGATCTAGAAGTCAGACTTCGTGATTGTTGATGCCACCTTTGGTCTCTCAAATATAACTTTCAGTACTCGAACGAAAAATTCCAAAGGCTCCAATAAAAGACCACAACACAACATGGCCACGCGCGCCGCTCACAAGCGCCTCACTCGCGAATACGCTACCCTCTCGCGCTCGCCTCCAGAGTACATCACTGCGCATCCTTCCGAATCAAATATCTTGGAATGGCACTACATCCTCACCGGCCCGCCCGGCACGCCATACGAGAACGGCCAGTATTGGGGCACCCTCGTCTTCCCACCAGACTACCCCTTCGCACCACCAGCCATCCGCATGCACACTCCCAGCGGGCGCTTCCGATGCTCGGAGCGCTTGTGCCTCAGCATCAGCGACTTCCACCCCAAGAGCTTTAACCCGGCCTGGGAGGTGAGCACGATCTTGCTCGGTGTGCTGAGCTTCATGACGAGCGAGGAGATGACGACTGGAAGTGTGAGCGCGACCGAGGCAGAGAGGAAGGCATTCGCCAGTAGGACAAGATGGTGGAACAGCACGGGCGGTGGTAGCACAAAACGAACTCTTTCTAGCCAGCCAGCTGATCCTCAGGCGCGACAGAGTGGTGGCAGATCTGGGTTCGGTGCTATCAAGGCCGGTGACGGCGGACAGAGATTTAAGGAGCACTGGCCTGAAGAGGACGAGGAGAATTGGAAGTGGATGGAGAGCGAGAAGATCGATCCACAGACGGGCCGCAGCCTTGTTCTGCAACAGCAGGTTCAGATGCAAGAGGCCGCCGCTGCGGCAAACAGACCCCAGACCTCCACAACGAACGGAGGCCGGGCTGCAGCCGATGCACCTCCGCAGAGCTGGCTCTCAAAGAACAAGTGGTACATTGTTGGTGCGGCACTCTTCGCGTACGTGCTCGCGGCGAGAGCATTGGGAGACCAGAAGTAGTGTGGTAAGATTTGATCGATTCTCGTTTAGCTTGGCGCTTGGGATGATCGGGACGGACTTGTACAACAGCATTTTGAACGGCGAATAGCATGGTGCATTTCAGCACTTCGGGAACGGCCGATGTTTCACGATGTTTATAGAAAACGTAAGGATACCCTTTGCTGACATGGTCAGCAACCCCATGGATACCGACTGCCATGCATTCTCACGCGAATTCTTCAGGGTAATGGTGTGCTTATCAAGCAAGCCAACAAACCAGCACTCGCCCTCCATGACTGTAATGGCCTGAAAAAAGCAAGAAAAAAAATAATTCCTCGGTACTGCTCCGTGTCCAATTGATGAGTAACTGTGAGTGTTCCCGCTAGAGTAACAATTCATTCACAGAAAACATGCGGAATCGAATCACCACAGTTTGGTCGGACTAAAACCCGTGAGGAATTAGATCGAAACAACTTGGTGGCAAAGTGGCGCGTTGACCGCTAGGCGAGAGACCGACTTTGAGTTGTTTGATGATTATAGGGAGCGCGGCAGGCATTAAAAAGCTTTGCTTTGCTTTGCTTTGACAGGTGCGCTTACTCGCTCCCGAGGAGACGTGGAAAGTGAATTGATTCTATCGAGATGTATGGTCATCTTACGAGCTAGAGCGCCACTGAGAGATGTGGTTTGATAGATGGATGCCCATGTATGTGAATGGTGTAGTATCTCTCAATCCTAATGCTGTCTAGAGCGAGTACTACTTTATTCAAGTACCTTTTACAAGCATCACACGCATCAAACATCAAAACTCCGCAAACACCCACGTCAACCCCGCCACGGCCACAACAAGCGCCCCAACACTAACAGCAACCTCACTGCCCGCCTCGCCCATAATACTGGATGGGTCTTGGCCTCGCAGGCTGCTTGTGTTGTTTCTTGTGGCGTTGGAAGAAAGCAGGGCGGTATCTCCCGGGCCGGGCGAGGTGGTGGTTGCGAAAATAAGGCCATCTGGGTCGTCGCTTGGATCCGCCGCCTGTTGCGTGGTCACCACGTTGCTGCTGTCAAGATACGAGGGATGGGAGAACTCACGAGTGTCGCTTACCAGTGAGGTTGCGGATGTTGGGAGGGGTGCTGTTGGTGCGGCGATTATGGTTGGTGTTGAGAGGGTTGCTTGGTTGGGGTTTCCGGTTGCGAGGGCGGGTGTGCTTGCTGGGACTGGTGTTGAGAGCGTTGCTTGGTCGGTGCCTTCTGTAGCGATTGTGGGTGTGTTCGCAGGGATGGGTGTTCCGAGAGTTGCTTGATCGGTGCCTTCGGAGGCAATTGTTGGTGAAGGCGTATCGTCTTGGACATCACCTTGAGTTGAGCCCTCATCGTCCTCGTCAACATCCCGCGTACCCAGAATGTGCTCGCGGCAGACCTCCCACACGGCATGGTAGAGATCTTTCTGGTTGTCATCGTTGCACACGTCGCTTGCGCTCTCGAGCGCGAAGTTGAGGTTCTCACTGGCACAGATGCAAGAGAAGTCGTCAGTTGCGCAACCCGATCCTCGTATGCCAGATATGATTGCTGTTTGAGCACATGCTGGTATCTTGGTCAGTGCAAAAGCGGACGTGCATATTGTCCATGATAGGATGGAGAAGAAACAACTATGCATAGAGGCGTATGATTTCGAAGAACGATTGATACTCTAACAATCTGGTAGTATCGACGGCCACCTCTAAGCTCTACTTACTTGGCAAGAACTACAAGTACTGCTTCATTCAATCTATCAAACGCTTCCGTCCATCGCAGAGCATTCGACACCCGCGAACCGACGTTGCCGGTCATACCTCTCAAGCATGTCGCGACGATGACAGCATATGTCCGCTTGCAGCCAAGCTTTCCACACACTCGGTTCACGAACTACACTGGAATGTGGCTGCTTCTGAACAAAGGAACGCGAGTTACACCGCAGCCATGTCTAACTCATTGTCCGGCCATCGTCAGCCTACCGCTTGCAACCCCCCCATTTTCAGCGGTTTCGTGGTTGTCGTTGCACACTGGACGTCGAAGACAAAGCCATCGGATCTGGGCGTTGCTGACGATGACGATAATGGCGTGTCATATCGATCCATATCGTGTCGAGTAGCGAAGCATCGAATGTAGTACTGCGAGTGACTGGTTGTTTTTAGGGCTGTTGAGGCGATGTGATCTCATGCGAGTTGCGAAGATCAACACTTAACTCATACCCTCACTGAGAGACTTACATTCCTGCATACGGCGAACGCCACCACAAAAATTAACACCAAAATGTCCGACCACGCGCGTCACCACCGCCGCCGCTCAACCCAAGTCCTGATCTCAGGCACTCAGCACATCCACAACCGCCTCCCCCGACTCTTCACAGGCCAAAGCCCAGCAGCAAGCAGATACGAAGATGACTCTGCTGTCGACGAAGAAGAACCACTCTCTTCAGACGAAGACGATGAATGTCTTCAGCAACACAGCACAGGTTCCTCTTTCCTAGCGTCCGCAGCGAGAACTTACTCTCGCGCCATGTACGCTCACACCACCTCGCAAATCGCCAGGCCGGGCACGAGTACGCTGCCGAGCTATAGGAGAACGATGCACGCTTTCACTCTCAATCAGTTGAACCACATGGATAACACGGGCTCTCATAATCCGGCCAGCCTTGGGAAGTGCAGCAGCGAGAAGCAGAAAACAGCCCAAGGTCCGAACAGCATGCACAAATCGCACATCCCTCCCGCCTCACCACTGCCTCTCAAACTTCCGCCTGTGCACAAAGGTTCGCAAGACCCGGCTCGCTCGCTTGCAATGCTCAATCAGTTGTCTTTGAACGAAGAGCCATGCAGGCCGTCGAACACACCCGAACCTGCTGGAGCGTCACGGGCGCCTGCGCCAACGTCGATGCCTTCGTTGGCTTCGGCCGAGTTGTTGAGTCAGGGGAGATAGTTGGAGGCGAAGTTCAATTGGCTGATGGCTGGTGTTGGCGGAGAGAGTGTCGTTGGTGGGTTGAGGTCGGAGGCGAGAAATTTCGCGGCGGTGGGGATGGTTTAGAAATAGTGTAGTAGGCAATTTGAAATGGGTAAGTTGATAGACAACCAATACTATATCTTACATGTAGTTTGGCTCAAGCATTAGAACATCAGTGCCACAGGACGATTTAATTCTCGAATAGTCCTCCAATGGGCGTGCCGTGGTGCTTACAACACGAGTGGATCAACCATCGATGAAAAATCACAGATAGACAACAGATTGAAGTGCGTGACGTGTCTTCATAAAATTAGGCTCGTAGCTAAGCTAAGTTATGCTAAGCAAGAGAATTTGACTAGGAGTACAAGCATGGTCGTAAATAATCCCTTTTTTCCTGCGACTCAATTCCTCCTTTGAATGAGTCCGCTTTGATCGTAGTGCTGGGTAATACTGGTTTGGCTTATGGAAAGACTGTATCTCACCATCTGAGCCGGTTTCATCAATTTGAGCAATCAGTGTTGTATCCTTTACAACTCTTGCTTGGCGCGGGCGGAAGCAGAGCTGGCGCTGGCAGACGCGACGGAGGAAGCAGAAGAAGCGCTGGAGGCGGCACTGACGGATGCAACGGAAGACGCAGAGGAAGCGCTGGCAGAGGCACTGGCAGACACCTCGCTGGCAGCCTTGGAAGCAGCGGCAGGGGCGTTCTGTCCGGCCTTGCTGGCAGAGCTGGAAGCGCTGGCAGCAGACTTGGAGGCAACGGAGGCGAGCGATGAGGCGTAGGAAGAGGCAGAGACGGCGCTGGCAGAGGCAACCGAGGAGGCAGAGACAGCGCTGGAGCTAGCACGGACAGAAGCAGAGCTGAGCGAGGCCTTAGCCTCTTGAGAAGCGAAGCCGAGCTGGTTCAGAGCGTAGTCGTAGTAGTAACGGAGGCCAGCGTAGGAGTCGTCAGTAGCTTGAGCGTAGTAGTTGCCGGCGGAAGAGGTGGCAGCACCGTAAGCGCTGGCAGCCTGGTCCTGGACGTTGTTGCGAGAAAGACGGGCAGAGTGCTTGCGAGCGAGGGCAGTAAGCTCGTTGCGCTTGCTGCCTTGAGGAACAGGAATGCCGTTCTTGTCGAGCCACTCCTTGACCTGGCTGTCAGACCAGCTTTCGAGAAGCTGGTTGGAAAGGCTCTGCTGGGCGTTGGCGGCCTGCTTGGTGGCGGAGTTGTACTTCTTGTTGGCTTCCTGAGCAGCAACGTAAGAGTGACGACGGATGGTGGAGATGAGCGAGTCACGGTTGCCGGTCTGAGGGACAGGAATGCCACGCTCATCGCACCAAGCCTTCAAGTCAGAGTCGGACCACTGAGCGTAGAGCCACTCGCCAGGGTAGGCGGCGGTTTCGCCGGCCTTGTTTGCCACGGACTGGTAGTTGGAGCGGGCAGTAGACAGGAGAGAGTCGCGAGTGCGAGGTTGGGGGTTGGGGACGCCGTGGTAGTCAAGGAAAGACTTGAGCTGAGATTCAGTCCAGCTGGATATTGTTAGCTAGTGATCGGTGCTGGGAATAGCGGTGAATGCTTACGTGTTGAAGAGCCAGTTGGCGCTGTTGCCGTAGGCCTCGTTGGCCTGCTCGGCGGTCTCGTGCCATGCGTTCTGAACCTGGGCGATGAGGCTCTCGGTATTCTTCTCGGTACCCTTCTTGACCTCCTTGCCGGTGGAGGTCAGGTAGTTCTGGAGCTGGTTGGGACCCCAGTTGCTGTATGGCTTGGCGACGTTGTTCTCCCAGTTCTTGGAGACCAGGTCTGAGAGGTCCTTGCGGTCGGCAGGGGTAGGGTAGGGCACGTTGTGGTCGGAGAGCCAGCGCTCAAGCTCAGTTTCATGCCACTTGTTGTAAGCTAATCGGCCTCGCCGTCAGTTAGGATATGTTTGACTTGAGAAGAAGCGTTGTTGTGCACGGCTCGATTTGAAGGTATGTAATGCACTTCATGGAAGAACAATATCACATCCAAATCGGCCGTGCCATAAATGAAGACTTACCGGCTTTGCCAGAGAGCCAGTCTGCGGTGGCAGTCTGGGTCGCCAAAGCGACGGTGGCCAGGGTGGCCAGGGAGAATCTCATGATGAAATGCAGTGCTGGGGAAATGCGGCAATGCTTGTGAGGTGGGTGATGAGTGTGATGGTATTGCGCAGGATGAAGAGAAGAAAGTGGTTTTTGAAGGGGAGATGTTTCTGTAGGAGAGAAGAAACGTATGTTGGGTTGAGCCAAACAAATGGCGGGAGAGCTACAGCTTCTTCTTGCTTCTCGCGCGATGAGATCACCGCCAGTCGACCGATATGCCATAATGACGCGTGAGCGCCACACAAACAACGAAACGTTGGAGACGCGGGGAAGCTACGAGACACATCATTGGCTGTCACGTGATCGTCATGTGGCTTGCCTCCTTGCACGGCGCGCACGCCTGATGGTGGTGCGCGCGGGACAAGAATGCGTGTCGTCGCAATGGCGACATGTGTGGCTGGGATGTCATCGTTGGCAATTGCTCCTCCTGAGTGCTTGTCACATGCTTGAACCTCACTTCACTTCTACGTGTGTCTTCACGTGATAGGAAACCTTGACAGATCGCAGACTTCGCTGTGGTGGACCAGCTGAAGGATGCGCTTGCCGCTTTGCGAAACTGCCCCGTTCTCTGCAGAACTGATCCCAGCAGTCTAGTTCACCGAAAGTCCTTAGTTGTCCCGAAACAATCGTGTTACTGATCCTCTCGCTAAGTAGGTTCCCCTTCTATTTAATATACTATATATAGGGGTCATTGGACCCTACAAAGGTGTACGCCGTCCCTCCCATACTCCATCCTGATAGACACGAACTATATCATAAGTACCACTCGTGAACACCATTCAATTACCCCAACATGTCTCTTAACGATCTCAACGGCAAGACTGCCCTGGTCACTGGCGGTGGCAGCGGTATCTCTCTCGCCTTTACCCTCCGCCTGCTCGAGGCCGGCTGCAATGTCGTCGTAGCCGATTTGGCCCTTAGCCCTGAGGCAGACGCTTTGAACAAATACACCCAGACACCTAAAGCAATTGTCCAGAAGACCGACGTTACCGACTGGGCCCAACTCGATGCGGCCTTCAAAACCGCTCATGACTCCTTCGGAAGAATCGACATTGTGTGTACAGGAGCTGGACTATCAGAGCCTGTAAGTCATGCCTTGAAACCTCTATGGTGTACGTTCCGACTAATTCTCCCATCCAGCCCAAAACGTCCTTCTGGGCTCTAAAATCCAGCACCGATGCCCAATCCTCCTCATTTAAGGTCCTAGAAATCAATCTGCACCACCCCATCCGCTGCACACAACTCGCTCTGGACTACGCAACCCGCCAAAACTCCCGCTGCTCGGTGATCATGATCTCAAGCGCAGCCGCCCAGCAGCCCGGCACGGCCATTCCTCTGTACGCTGCCAGCAAAGCCGGCATCAATAGTTTCGTCAAATCTATGGCACCCATGGAGCCCGCCAAGGGCGTCCGCGTCGTCGCTGTGGCGCCAGGCAGCGTTCTGACGCCTTTCTGGGTTTCTCGCGAAGGGTGGGTCGGCGAGGGCGAGTGGATCCCGATGGAGGAGGTTGTCAATGCTATGCTTGCTATGATTTCGCAGCCTGAGTACCCAGGCGGTACTGTGCTTGAAATTACCCGCGGCAGCACACGCAAGATCGAGCTCGTCAATGACCCTGGCCCTGTCTCGGGTACTGGCGCGACTATCACTAACGTCGCATTGCCCAGGGCGGAGATGATCGGTTTACTCAGCACGGAGTATGGAAAGTAGACAACACATATTGATTGCACGAACTATGGAGAAGAACGAGACACGATACAGTTATATCTCTCGTCTATCGCAGACTCAAGAGTCGTGACGTACCGAGCCGCCAACCATCCCCAACTAGCTGTTTTTCCCACTAGGGATCTGATAATCCTTCTCCAGCAGCTGCCACTGCTGACACCCCGCGCTTCCGTACCGCGCCAGCACCGTGGCGTTCTTCTTCTTCGAGTTGCGGCACATGTTGTAGAACTGCTTGAAGCACCAGGTCTTGGTCACTGGCTCTGGGACGAAACACCTCGGGGCTAATTGAGAACCATGGGTCAGCTCATAACCAACTCCGGGGGGCGGAAGGCATTGCACATTCGAGGGACTTAGAAAAACTTACCGACGATCCTGGCGTAGAATTTCGTGTTCTTGGAGTAACGGCCGATGCGGATGTCACGGCTTGGTGCAGTCTGCAATTGGTTGTTGGCGGTCAGCTCCTGTGGATCTTAGTGACTCTCTGAGTCGAGTATTATCCTACCATTGGGAAGCGCTGGCAGAACGAGCCGATGGCTTGCGCAATATCAGGGTTTTTCCTCCTGCAGGCGTCGGCATCGCCTTTGTTGATCGGCTTCCATGCGACGGCCGAAGTGGCCAGCAGGGCCATGACGAAAAGGGTGAAGAGCTTGATTTGGAAACGCATGTTGGAAGTATCTCTGCTGCTGGAAGGGTACTGCGAGTTGTGAGGGAAGGGCAAGGCCGAGAGACTTCAATGTTTTACACGTATCTGGCCATTGCTTGGCTCATGATGCTTTTAGGTGAGCTTTGCCATTGTTAGGCCTCAAAGAGACGCTGATGGGGAGGATGAATGCAGATGTTGGTGGGAGTGGGACGTCGTTGATATTGTTGTTGGATTTTTTGACAAAGACAAAGGATTGGGGGAGCTTGCGGGTAATTGGAACCCTGCACGCAAAACAACATGAAGTGTAACTATAAACACATCAACGGAAGCCATGAACTCAACGTTTAGCTTGACGATGTTCAGTATCGTTGCCTGATAAGAATCCAAGGCAAGGGAAGCGATGTGTTTCGACTTTATGTCGTGCAACCCAGCAACTTGGCGGGCGTCTGGCAGTATTTCAAGCCTTCTTCCCTTTCCTGTCATCACTCGCGAAGCTCGCGAAATTCAGCTACGCACAGCTTCACTCAGTGGAATATGATGGTTCGTTGGCCTGCTTCTTGTGAAATTGAGGGAGCTTCCAGTTGAAGTCGCTACCTCTTTTTCCGAGTCCACAGCGTTGTTCGATGTACCTGTGCCCACGCACGTTCACTTTGTAATCTAATCAGCAAAGCACCAAGTTGCTGTCGTTTGCAAATTCCAAATTCGATAATGCAAGATTTCAGATATCCTCAGCGCCATATCGAGTGTCTCTTGCTCTTGCTCTGTGTTTGAAGCTGCGCCCACCCTCAGCCCCCGGCAATCTCCACCACCCGTAATTTGCCGGGGCTTAGACGAGCTTGTTGTATGAATTCAAAGTACGTGTCAGGCCTGATGTCTGTGAGCTATCGGTGTGCAGTTTGAATCTAAACCATGGAGACTAGCTGAATCGGCAACGCGGTGTGCGATTCGGTTGTTTTGTGTCCTTACTCTAATGGTATGATCCAAGATGAATCATCACTGTGTTGACAGTTGGCGAACCTAAGTACAATTTTTCCCAAAATCATATATGAAAAGGAAATCGCAGTCCCATACGGTAGGTCGTGTACAAATCTGCAAACGCTGCGTCTTCACTACACAAAAACATGACTGCCACAAGCCCGATTAGCCCTCACGTCCTGCGTACCAGCCGTGTGCTGCCACAAAAGCAGGCCGACCATGAGCGTGCTGTGCCGTTATCCCTGCTGGACGCGACAACAGCCAAATTCGGACTCACAAATGCCACCTGGCTACTGGAACGCCCAACAGTGCAATCGGCCGACCTTTCCGACCACCTGCGGACAGCACTTCGCGTAACTCTGGATGCCTACCCACAATGGTGCGGCTTCTTGAAGAGCGTTCTCTGTATTGAAAATGACCAATTGCCCTCTGAAGTAGCAGCGTTCCCGATACACGCCAAGCGCTACGGCCGCGTCTATGTACACTATGACACTGGCAGCGACCCGGGAGTTGAATTCGTAGATGCTACGAGTACAGCGACGGTCAATAATCTGTACAGCGCTACTTCTGCAAAGCGACGACCTATCTGGAATCGACGAAATGAGGAAGAAGCACTTGCTCAATTTGTGCCTCCCACGAATATTGTACATGCCCTCGAGCCGAACGAGAAGGACGCTCAGGGCCTGCACAAACCGATCATGGCCCTACAGCTTACCCGGCTTGCATGCGGCGGCCTCGTACTTGCTGCCAAGATCGCGCATCCTCTAGCGGATATCACATCTCTCACAGAGTTTGTACGAGATTGGGCTAGTGTCAGTAGCGCTATGCTCGCGGAAGCGCCTTTGCCAGTACTTGGTCCAATCTTCGAACCTTCACGACTGGACGCCTTTGCTGCAGGCGGTATCAACCGCGAAGTAGCTGATTCTGACATCATGAAAGATGCTCTACGCCTTCCGCTGCATAGATATGACTGGTGGGCGGCACCAGCTCAGCCGCCATCACTGTTCCCTTCTGACTTGCCGCCCGCGGGAAAGCCAATGCCTTGGGACGAGTGGGATACTAAGGCGCCTGTTGACCTGTATACTGTACACTTCAGCCGGCAGCAAGTCGACCATCTCTGGCGATCAGCAACTCAAGATAGTTCTCCCACATCTTTGAATCTTCGGATCAGCAAACACGATGCCCTACTGGCACACGTCTGGTCATGTGTTGTACGAGCTCGTGGCCTCCAAAATGATCAGAACCCTGTCCACTGCGATCTCGTGCTCGGTGCTCGGCCGGCATTCCAGCTTGGAAACTCCTTCGTGGGCTCGCCGACCATGATGATGAACATCGAAATGGCAGCCTCCGACGTTGCATCTGCCCAAACGCTTGGAAACATCGCGCGCCGTATACGCGAAACAGTAACCACGGTCAACGTACCAGAGCGACTGACCAATCACCTCCACAGCATTGCATACGAGAAGTCACCACAACGCATCTGGCAGGGATTCCTTGGCCAACGCCATATCATGGTGACTACGTGGGCTCGCGCTGGCCTCTACGATGTCAACTTTGGGCTGGGCTCACAGATTCGCTATGCTGACGGCGTAGTGCCGTGCGTGGATGGGTGCATCCTCATTGTCGATTCTGCGCCCACCGAGCCTACGCATCCCTCAGACGCAGCGGCACGAGGGTGGACGACGAACGGAGTGGACGTCACTTTACCGTTGCGCTGCGAGGATATGGAAAGCTTGTTGCGAGATCCTTTGCTTCTGCCGCAGATATGAGTATTCCGTTACCGCCATGTCCGTGTCCATACATATGTGGCTACCAGAAGGCTGAATATTCCCCGCGATCCTCCATCGTGGTCTCTTCTCTAACATGAATCTGGGATCTATACATACCCCGTTCCCATTCTTTCTCAGTACTTTGTATAGATCGCGCTGTGGCCTTCGTATCACCATGCCGTCAACGGAAAGCGACATGTAGGCATTCCCCGAAGACGAGATATTGTCCGAAGACTTTCAGAACTTCGAGGAGCTAGAGCTAGCATGCCAAAAGGAAGACATCGCACGAATCCGCGAACTATTCAGGACAACACCGCTCAATGCTAAAGACGCCACAGCCCTCCTTCGGAATGCATTGCCTGACCGTATCGCACTCATACGCTGTTTACTAGAGCACGGTGCTGATCCGAACACTGCTTTCTTCTCGGAAGATCTGCGAGATCTGGATGTGCTCAAACTTCTGACCCAATTTGGATTTGATATCAGATCTCAAGGCCATGTGTTCCTGCAGTAAGCTACATAGGCTACCGTACAGGTACGTTTCGACTCACTATCTGTCAGACACTTTGTGCGCTCCCGGGAAGCTAACGACTGGCTACTTGATCAAGATGTAGATCCTAACATCACGGATGCTGGTCGAACTGGCACTGGATTATACCTTGAGGGTCAGCACGACTACTCGGTAAAAGTTCTGAGTAACATTGCCAAACTTGGAGACATCCAACTCTTCGATCATATCGTGTCTCGGGACCCGTTGCGTAGCATGGCACTGCATCGTGCATCATATTGCGAAGACGATCGGAAGACCACGGCCTTGACAGATTACCTTCTAGACCACCACAACATGGACATTGAAGCTGATCTAGAGGACCTGGCTGATCCCGACCATTTATTCCCAGACAACGACACTAGTACGCCACTATGTTACGCCGTCCGCTCGGAGAACCTGGCGGCGTTCCGGAGACTACTACAGAGAGCGGCAGACCCTCAACAGGCGATGGCTATAGCGATTGGCGATATATGCTGTGGCGGATGGTTGCCAGCGATTTTCCCTCTCCTTCGTGCAGGCGCGGATCCAGACCGCGCGGAGTACCAGAGCTGCTCCTGGTAGGTAACCCTTAGTGGTGTTTCATGCAAATCTGCGAGAACATCATAATCCCGTGGTTCTATCATGTGAACTATCTGCTTTTCCTCGTGTGGATAAAATACGATAATCCGACAGAGCAGGCACTAACCACCATGGCTAGGCCAGTGAAGATGATCATCGCCTTGTATCTCGAAAGTCCGTAGTTTCCTGAGTCGAGTGTTGGATGCAACAAAGCTCCGCTGATTGGTCCTGCAAGGACGTTGCCAATGCCCTGCACGGAGCAATAAATGCAGAACATAGTCATCGCATCACCTTGTTCATGTGCGACAGCAGTGCCCATTCTCGGTCTCATTGCGAGATAAGAGTAAGCGAAGAATCCGTAGAGTAGTGCGAATACAACCAACGGCGCCAGGGACTTTGCTAGGCCCCACAAGGTCAGCGAAGCGATCGCTGCAGCGCCGGAGGTCGAGATCAGAAGGAGATTCAATGGCAAGCGACCGTCAGACAGGTATCCGTACGTCAGCTGGCCCAGAGCAGACGATACGCTCATAATGGCTACAAGCATAGCGCCGAGACTCGAGCTCAGTCCGATAGCAGATGCGTATGATGGTAAATAGAGTGTCGGAAGGTAGAATCCCAGGCTCTGGGCGAGAGTCGATGTGATATAGAGCCAGAAGAGTGGTTTTTTAACGAATGACCAGTCGGTCTTTGCTAGTCGCGCACTCGGTGATGCGGGCAACCGACCAACCATGAAAGGAAGCAGTGGGCCAGTGAGAACGACAGTGGCGATGGCCATTGCTCTCAACGTAGTCTTGTAGCCGTACTTGTGAAGCAAAGCTTCGTCGACGAACGGGTAGGCCAATCCGGACGCACCGGAAGAAGCCAGCATAATACCCCAGGCGAACCCACGCCGGCTAATCCACCACTCGTTGACCATGCTGACGAGTGGATAGAAGAGGATAAGATACCCGACTGCTTCGCGGTCAGTAAGCTGCATACGAAGCCGAGAAACGTAGTAAGTGAAACTGACCTCCGTACATGACACCCTGTGTCATGATCAGGCTTTCGATAGTGTCCGCAAAAGAGCCTGCGACCAGCGCAGCGACACAGATCGCCCAACCAAGCCAGACCATATAGCGTTGGTACACTGGGTAAAGTTTGACGAGCGGCGCCATCAGCGGAGCTCCAAGATACACAATACCAGTCGCAATACTGCCAATATAGGTAATAGATGTGCTGTCAGAGAACTCCGATAGATCCGAGTAATATTCCTGGAAGACGCCAAAAGATAGTGGGAACCCTTGCGATGTCAGTGGTAGTTCAAAAGAGCAGACCTCAATTGCAGATCTCACCCCAAAGGATTGCCTCGAACATGAATGCAGCAAGAAGGACTCTCCAGGCCGCTAGACCTCCATCGACAGGCTTAAGTCGGTTGTCTGTTATATTCTGTTCCCTATTTTCGGTATCATGCACGTAGTCATCCTCGAGGGCCTGTAATTCATGCGACACCAACGTGGTAGACATTGTGGTAGACATTTTTCAAAAAAAGGACTGCGTGGGTCGTCAGAGTGCCTTCTATTTTCTAACGATCTTCCCTTATAAGTTTTCTATTTTGCAGTCGGAAGCCGATCCGATCCCTTGGTTGTGTACAGTCACGATTAAGCCAAATTAGGTCCATGTACTTACCCGTTGTAGTTATCCGTAGGGCGCTCCAGGATATAGGGTTAGGGCTTGTTGGAAGGTTAAAGATTGCCATCGAAGTATTCTGATCTCAATAAACACATTTGACCAGGCTAGATGGTGTTAGGGCGAAAGAACGCAATGCCCGTTGAACAAAAAGGAGATGGCCGTCGAGAAGCATGAGTGCGTAAAGCACGAGCAGTAAGGAGGCTTGAGACGTGCTTCACGAACGGGTAGCGTGAGATTGCCGGACAACAAACAACCTCACAAACACAGTACGACGCTAATTTGTTCATTTTGCTGACTGCGAAACTACTTTGCTAAGATTTAAAGCCCTTCCAATTCATCTCTCAGAGCTCCAAGAGCGTCCTCTGCTTGCTGCAGGCTGACCATACTGGTAGGGCAGAAGAGTCCGATGTTCATGGTTCCAGAAGGTGTGATCGTGACTTCGAGGTCAACAGAATGCTAGAGCATGGCCGTTAGCAAAGGGCAATATGTAAGATATATGTTATTGGTGTCAAAGCTTACCAGGTATGCATCATGCATGTTTTTCTCCATTGACGAGAGCTCTTTCGGTGGTTGGAACACAGCGCGGTGATAATCGTCATCGCTGTTTTCTCCATCTACAACGCACGCGCGGGCAGCCAAACGGTCGTCTTCCACGACTTCCAACTTGTGCCTTCCTTTTCCGTTGGCATCAATGTCATCATCAACCAGATCAAATAGTCGTTGGAAATTCACAAATGTGTCCACCCTCACGTTTGTCAATTCTGCAATCTCCCAAAGACCGACAGCGCTGTTCTCTGGTGTACCTATCAGTTGTAGGTCTTCTTGGATTTGTCGAGCGCTTCCAATGAATGAAGCGGTGCTGGCAGACCGGACTAGGAGTGGAAGCAGGTTGAGCGTGGGGGAGCGGAGATCAGACAGGTTGTCGACGTGAGAGCGGTTCGAGAGGTAGATGCCAATGACAACATCGTCACCCACATTATGTGATGAATTCCGACGAGCAAGTTGGGCATAGATTCTGGCATATACGGCGAAAAGAAGCGACTGCAATGTCAAACTTTCTTTGCGTGCTGTAGCTTCGAGAACGCTGGTGGTGTGGAGGGATCCCGGCTTGAAGACCTCGATGCGGCTCTTCGCGTGATTGTACTCAGGTTGCTGAAGCGAGAGTACGTTGACGTTGCTGAGGTACTTGCTCCAGAATTCTTGACGTGCAGTTTGTACTCTAGGCGTGAGGGACAGCGAAAGGAAGTCTGCGTGCGATACTGGTGGATGATTGATCGGCGAGCCGGCTAGAAGTGTCTCGAAGTCTGCCATGAGCAACGGCAGGGACACCGCATCATAGAGAGCATGATGAATGTGCAGCTTCAGTACCCAGACGGCAGAGTTTGGAACAACATTTAGGTGAGCCATGGGTTGTTGGTGCGGACTTGACCGCTGTTCCTCGCCAATAGTAAAAGTGCTGGACGTGCGCTTCAGTACAACTTGCGCAATGGGAACTTTGGTGCTATCGGTCGCGCAGAAAATCGTGCGCAAGATGTCATGCTTCTCAACAAGCCTTGCCCAGGCGCCCCGAAGCTGGTGCTCGGTCACATGTGCGGCGAAATGGTATTCAAATGTCGGGTAGAAGAGTTGGCCCTGCGTCGTCTGCCAAACGTTGAGCATGTATATCTGTCCTGAAGACGCTGGGAATACAGCTTGGACGTTTTCCATGTCGATATTGTAGAGTGATGGTACTTCCGCGAGCCCGTGTTGGGTAACATAACTCGCAAGCGATGTGCCATCGGAGACACCACGACCTTCTGGCGACGAAACAGATGCGCGGTCTTGCGCGACCTTTGCCATGCGGGCGACGGTCTTTGCACGGATGAGTTCGCCAACAGAGAGCTGAACTCCTTGCTTGCGGAGTAGCGCGACCACTTTGATTGCGGAAATGGAGTCAATGCCAATGCTCTCTATAGTTGAAGAGTCAGACAGCTCGCCAGGAGGTGTTCTGGAAACCTGGCACAGGGCATCCTTGATCATGCTTGCTTCAGCGCTTGTGGACGACATTTCGGGCTCGCTTTCTTGTTCATTGCTGGCCGGGGCCTTGGCGGTATCTTCGATATTGACTTGAATGAATGGTAAGCCACAGACTGATGCTCGGGATTCAGAAAATTCGACCGTAGGCTCATCAGGCGTACCAACAATCGCTTCAAGAATTCGACCAAGTGTCTGAAGCAACTTTTGAGCGCCAACCCTGTCAAGCACGGCGTGTTTGCAAGCAGCTCGGAGGACCATTTGTTCACCCATAGCCTCCATTTCGACTGCTACAGGGAACTCAATGTTTGAGCTTCCACCAACCGACTCATACAATTTCTTGTTTTGCTTTTCCGTCTGGTCGGGTCGATGTTGATAGATGAACAGCGTATCAAAGAGCGTACTGTGGCCGTTGACACTTTTCGAATGTACAACACTGGCGGCAGCCCTCTGGATGTGGCGAAGCGGTGTCCTTTGGTAGGCCAGTGCATCAGTGTTGACATCTTGCATGTGCTTCACCATTGCCCTGCGCGTACCATGCAGCGTCGCTCTGATTGGCACTGTATTCATCAGGGGAAAGAGTACTTTCTCTGCCTCTTCGCTATCTCGGCATGCAAGTACTGCACCAAAAATGACATCGAAACAGCTTGTGTAATGTGCTAGAGTGAGGGCCCAGGCGCACTGTGCCAGTGCCTGCAAAGAGAAGCCACTGTCCCGACAGAATGTTCGGGCTTCATTGGAAGTGATGGTGCATACGTCCTCGACCCTGTGCAACCTTCCCAGCTTTTTATCCGCTTTTGTCTGCTGCATATGGTGAATACGAGCTCCTGCAAGATTGTTGCGCCAGAATGCAAGCGCTTGGCTGTCGACAGCTGCGAGTGAGGCCTCGATCAGAGTGTCAGCGAGGGGTCTCGGGTTGACAGACTGCTTGTGGTACGCATCTTCAACATCATGATGGATCAGCGCCAGGCTGTGGCCGTCATATTGTGCGTGTGCCAGAGAGAGAACGAGGTATATGTCGGAGCCGGCTGTGACGACCGTTAGTCGAGTGAGAGGAGATCTCGACAGAGACAGCTTGACTTCATTGCCGATCGCTTCGAGAAGATTGTCCATCTTAGAGGCATCTGGCAATTCTACACGAGCGACCTCCAACTTCTGGGGCGTGTGGATGACTTGAGCATAGACGACATCGACATCGGGCGAGCTGACCTCAACAAACGAGGTACGGAGGATGGGTGATTGGCGGATTACCACTTCCCAAGCCGAGAGAAGACGGTCGAGATCACTATCGTTCCCCAGGCACAGTACATCGTGATTATAGTACTCTCGGAAGTCAGAGCGTACCATCTCTGATATCAATGCTTCTTGACTTGGCGTAGCTGGTAGAATGCGCTCGACCGTGGTCTGGTTGACTGATTCATCCGAGGAGAGGCAACTTGACAGCTTCTGCTCAAGCTCGCGAAGGCGAGATATCTCCTGCTTAATTGCACTTTTCGAGTCGTCCGATTGAAGCGAAGAGAGGATACGAGGAATTGTCTGTGCTCGAATGAGCGCGCTCACAGTGGTTGACATGCCAGCTCTTTTCAGCCTTGATGTAAGTTTCACGGCGTCGATACTGTCAAGACCAAGAGAGAATATGGTTGAGTGTTCATCGATGTCATCCTCTCCCAGGGAGGCGAGTGCTGCAATCTCGCTGCGTATCCTCCGAGCTTCTGTGGTCCACGTGAAGTCATGCACGCCGTTCAAGTATGGTTTTTGTTGATTAGGCCCATTTGAAGAGTCTGTCGAGTCGATAGAGGCGGGGCTGACCCGGAAGCGCTCACTTATGCGTTGTTCAGGAGCCCGCTCAATCAGGTCGAGAGCGCTTCCGAAAGACTGCAACATTGTTTGAAGCATGTCACTGGTCGCAATCTCGCGTTTCGCGACCACAGTGGCCTTGAGTCCGCTCCGGGAGTCAAGCTCCAGCTCAAACGCAAGTGGGTACTCTGCTCGGGGTGCGGCCTCCACAGGTTTCCAGATCTCGCTTGCCGATGATGTGCCAGTCACCTGTACGTTCTGGAACACTAACATGGCATCGAAGACAGAATCTGAAGGAGAACGTTTGCACCACTTTTTAATGTCGCGAAGCGGTGTGTGTTGGAAAGGTAATGCCGCAACATTGAAACTGTGACATCGCTGTACCAATAAAGTCCAGGTGTCATCGGAATGCAAGTTCAAAGGGTTGGGCAAGGTATTGAAAAGCGGGCCCAACACTTGATCGGCATGTTCGAAAGCGAATGATCTGCCAGAGACTACAGTGCCGTAGACATTGACTTCCGGAGCTAGTTCATGTAACGTGACAGCAAAGCATGCTTGCGCAACAGCTTGGTGGGAGACGCCCAGTTTCTTGCAGATGCCATCGAGATTCTTCACTTCTTTGAAGACGTGGGTCTGAGTTTGATGCTCCGTCGGTAGCGCTTCAGTTAGAACAGGCAAGGACCTGCTCGAAGTGGTCCCTAGTTGCTGTTTCCAGAACACGTCTGCGTCTTTCACTGAGCGGAGAGGACCGTATGCAAGGGCTTTGGCGAAGTCCGGGCCGCAGTCGACTGTCTGGTCATGGTATGATTGTGCAACCCGCTCCATGATCATTTCGAAGGAGATGCCGTCGTATAACGCATGGTGTATGTGTACAGTGAGGTATGTTGTTTCTGTGGTCTCGGCAATGGAGATCTCGCATGGACTGACCAGCTCTGCCTCATTGTGCGAGAGCCATTGTTGCCGACGCTGCCCACTGGCTGAATGGACATCTTGTTCGTCGTACTTTTCATGGTACCAGGGAAGCTTTTGGTGTTTGAGGACGACTTGCGCATATCCATCGTCTGTTTGCATGAATTTGGTCCGTAGAGGCTGAACCTTTTGAACAACTTGCTGGAAAGCCTGTCGTAAACGAGCAGTGTCAAGATGGTCCACTGCGAAAGTGAAGTCATTGAAGTAAGGGAACTGCTCGTCTCTGAAAGACTCTAGGATCAGACCTTGCTGGAGTGGTGTACAGGGCGCGACCAGCTCGATGTCTTCAAATGCAATGGCTAATTTTGAGACTGCCAAAGAACGGTACCGCTGCCCGAAGGCATCAATACTCATCTGTGCTTGTCGGACTGAGTTGAGATCCTGTGACTGGCCAATTTCGTTTTGCATGGCGCCTTCCAACTCCCCAATGGTTGGGTTGCGCATGATAGAGGCGACGTTGGCGCCTGGAAAACCAGCTCGCTTCAAAAGAGTGGCGAAGGTAATCGCAGATACTGAAGACATTCCCAGCGAAAATATATTGGTGTTGGAATCCAATGCTTTGATATCAACGGACAGCATCTTTTCGAGAACCTTGCAGATCTTCATCGCGTCCGGGCCAAGAGCGCGTGTCGACGTCACACTTCCCTTGATATTCTGTAAAGCTGAGACAGATAGGTCATTGTAAAAGGCTGTCAGGCGTTTGGCATCGATTTTGTTGTTCACAGTCAGAGGTATGACGTTGAGCGGAAGAATGTGCGTTGGAACCATGTAGCCTGGTAAACGAGAACGGCAAGCCTCGAGTGCGGCCTGCGCAGCGGAGCGCGATTTTTCAGAAGCATCGAGTGCGAGATCTGGTGTTTGCTTCCTGACTGCGGTGATGAAGAATGTGACAAGAGTCTCTCTGTCGCCACTCTTGATGACCAGAGATGCGTAGTCGGCAATGGTGGTGGTTGATGATTTGATGACCGAGTCTATCTCGTCGATCTCGAGTCTTTGCCCTCGAAGTTTCGCCTGTGAGTCCTGTCTACCAATGAACAAGAATGATCCATCGGCCAGTTGCCTGACAAGGTCACCAGTACGGTAGATCTTCTCGCCAGTATCTTGAAGCACTGGGAATGCTTTCGCGGTAAGCTCCGGTCTGTTGAGATAGCCCTTACCGACGAGCTTGCCAGACAAGCAAAGCTCTCCCACGGCGCCGCGGAGTACTGGATTGGTTGTACTGGGTGTGAACACATATGTGCCTACGTTGAGGAATGAAGGCCCAATGTTCGATGCTTTGGCGTCGGGACCGATGAATGGATTCATTGTGACACCGATGGTAGCCTCGGTTGGTCCGTAGCCATTGCAGATGGCCCTGTGGGAGCCCCACTTCTCTATGATCTCCTGCTTGAGAGCTTCGCCACCGGTGATGAACACACCATCCCACAGGCTCGGAACGTCCTCAGGGTCCAGAATGCGAGCCAGAGAAGGCGTCAGATCAATATGTGTGATGTGCATGCGCTGTATGAATAAAGTGATGTCGTCGAGCACGAGGTCTCGTGGTGCACTGATAAGCGTAATGCCGACGCTCCAACTCCAGAACTGCTCCAAGACCGAGACATCGAACCAGTAGCTGGCGAATTGGAGCCATCGTGATTTCTCGTTCCAGCGTCCGGAGAAAAGCTTCTGGAAAGCCATCATAGCCTGAACTGCATTCTCGTGTGTCAATTCGCAGCCCTTGGGCGTTCCTGTTGTACCACTGGTATAAAGACAATAGCAAGTGGCTTGTGGATCGATCAGTCCCACGTCCACTGGCGACCTTGGGAATGCATCAAGAATGCTGTCGCTGATGTCAATAACCGCCGCCGTCACATCATTGTCCTGCACGTTGTTCGTCTCGTCCACGATGAGTACAGTCGCTCCAGAATCTCTGAGGATGAACTCTTTGCGGGCCTGAGGGAGTTCTGGGTCCAATGCAAGGAATGCACAGCCGGCTTTCAGGATCCCGACAAAAGCAAAGGAGGCTTCTGGGCACTTCTGCATGCACACAGCAACGATATCGCCTGACCTTGCTCCATTGACTTGAATCGTGTGGGCAACTTGGTTGGCTCTGTCGTTCAGTTCCCGATAAGACCATATTTTGCGACTCTTGGGCGAGTCGCTCAGATTCCAAGCAAACTCGAGAGCAGGTCGGTTGGGGGTTCTGCTAGCACCTTCCTCAACAAATTGATGTAGAAGCTGGACCGGCGAGGGAAGGGAAGGGAACCTGGCAGGTGTTGCTGAGTACAATTGCTCAGATGGGGATGTCGAGGAGGAACCTTCGCGCAGAACTTGCATGAGCATGTGGTCGTACTGTTCTATAATTAGGTTTGCATGCTCTTCCGGGACAACGCCCCGATTAACCGTCAACGTAAGCGAGACTTCCGTTGACGTTGTTCCTAGCTCAAGCGAGACATTGTAGTCAACTGCTGCTGACTCTTTGACCAGTCGCCAGGTGAAGTTGTCAGTAAGTCTGCTGCTGGTCTTCTGGTACACGAACACAGTGTCGAACAGAGATTGTCCAGGGAGGTTAGCGAAGCGTTGTAGATCGGAAAGAGGAACATTCTTGTGCCGCTGCGCAGTGCCATTGAAATCTGTCATGTCTTTGAGAGTTCTAGAGATGCCCTCAGATGCGTTGCAGAATACTGGAAGTGTAGCAAAAGATGGGAACACGATCGACTCGTGCTGCGAGCCAGTGCGACCCGAGAACACTGTCCCAAATGTGACACCGGCTTCGCCAATGTATGCGGATAGCAACAAAGCCCATGCTGTTTGTCCAGCCGCTTGGATGGTGCAACCCTTAGATCTGCATAAGCTCTCGAGAGTCGCATACGATAGCTTTGAAATTCTCTGCACAGCGTACAAATCAGATGCGCCGGTGATGACCGGATTGAGGTTCGGGAAAGGGGATGGAGAAGAATTTTTCAGAGACTTGCGCCAGAATTTCTCTGCTTGCAAATTGATGGAATTGACGCCTGCAAGCATTGAGCGAAGGATGCCGTCAATCCCGGGACTCGTGCCAAAGTCTTTCCCTTGAAGAGCGAGTGCAAAGTCTCCCAATAGCACTTGAAGACTTTCGGCGTCGTAGAGTGCGTGGTGAATGGAGAGCATCATGTTGAGCGGATGAGAGGTGCGATCAATAGTGATACGCCATGCCGGGAGATGGATGTCATCGACAATCCCAGCACTTATGGCGACTTCATTGCAGACTCCGGTGTGTAAAGGCACATCAACATCCTCATCAGAGTAGATCACCATGGCGAATGGGCATTGAGCCTCTTCCGTCTGGACGAAGCCCATCCGAAGGGCCTCGTGCTTCAGTTGCACTTTTCGCCATGCGTGACGAAGTACATCCTCAGTAGTTGCTTGTGATATCTCGTATACCACGTGGTTCACGTACAGTGTTCCATGCGAATGCAGCGCTTGCGAAATCATGCCGTTCTGTGCGGGGGTGCAAGGACGGAGCCGCTCCACAGCTTCTTCGTGAACACCGAGTGTCTTAAGAAGTTTGGCACGACGCTCCGAGTCGTACTTCGTGAAATCAAACTCTGTATGGTCTCCTGTATCACTCACAGCAGTTGCTGCAGCTGCAAGTGCCGCAGGCGTCCGATGTTCCATTACATCTGCAGCAGATACCAACAGGCCCTGGGATTTTAGGCGTGAGGCTACTTGCACCGCATGCAAGCTGTCAAGACCAAGTCGGTACAGCGAAGTGTGTCTGCGGATTTTGCCAGCATCAACATTGGCGAAGTGGCTGTATGCTTGCCGGATCAGAATCTCTGCTTCAGCCCAATCTTCACTAGATAACTCGTCATTTGACGCGCGCGATTGCTCGCCAGGGACGAATTTTGTGGCCAAGATGTTGTGCCAAGGCTGTGTTTCGTCGCCAGCAACGTGTCGTACACTGCTGGAAGGGAAGCGCAAGCAGTCGCTAAGAGAAGCGACGAAAGCATTTGCAAGCATGGATGCTGAAGACTGAGTGAGATAGCGACCATCGTAATGAAGGACGAGATTCGGTTGCGAGAGACTTTGTAAGATCTCGATGACTAGCGGAAGGTCCATTAGACCTTCGTCCTCGTGTAGTTGCCAAATGTCAGCGTTCAGGTTACTACTCGGAGGCTGTACAAGGAGCAGAGCATCGAATAGATGCATATCGGGCGTTTTCGAAAGCGCCTGAATGCGCCTGAGAGGCGTCAGCTGATACGAGTCCGCTACCAGTCTTTGCTTGTGTACTGCTCGGATGAGCGATATGTTGTCATGTATGTTGTCGAGCATGACGCGAACAGGTATGGTGTTGAAGCAGGGCGCAACTAGTCTGTCAACGTTGGCCACGGGAACAGATCTTCCACTGACCACGTCGCCGAAGCAGACATCGTCAGCACCCTGTGCAAGTGCAAGGACTTTCGTCCAAGCGGCCTGGTATATGCTGGCAGCACCGACGTCGTGCCTCTTTGAGAAATCGTCGAGATCTATCTGGGAGCTCGCGAGAGGGATTTCAATGCGACCGTTGACAACTGGTTCGCTTGTCTCCGGACGCATAGGAAAAGGCTTAGCTGAATAGCTTTCAACACGTGACGACCAAAGGCTGAGTGCTTTCGTTCCAGCGTGGACTTGAACCTCCCTCAAGAAGGGCTCAAATGAGGGTGCTGCAGGAGGTGCTTGCTCGTTGTATAGCATCTCGGCTTCTTCTAAGAGTAAGGACATCGAGGCGCCGTCGTAGATTGCGTGGTGCATATGAAGGGTAAGGAAGGTGTTGTCTCCAACGGCCTCCATGCTCAATTGGAACGGATGCTGCGGGGTGACCACAAGCGTGTTTCGTGCATCGTTGCCATTGACACTTACTGTCTCATTCTGATCAAGCCAGGACATGTCAGTTCCGTCAAGCACCACCTGTGCAAAAGGATGGTCAGGCTCCGATGTCTCGAAGAATCTGGTCCTGAGTATTGCATGTCGCGAAACTAGCTCCGAGAAGCATTGCTTCAGCCTAGCCACTTCCCCGATGACCTTGAAAGTCGTGCGATTGGAATATGCTGTATCTGTTTGGAAACTTCCCATAGACAGCATGGCTTCCTGCAGCGGTGTACATGGCAAGATTGCAACTGCTTGATATGAGCTGATTTCGAGACTTGCTCGGATGTTGTCGACAGTGGTCTGCGAGAAGCACTCCGACAAATCTGAGTTGGCCTCCTTCGCGAGTCTCGCATCGGAGGAGATTGCGGAGGAGAGACGTGCTATGCTGGCGTTGCGAAGAATTGCACCCACAGAAACGACATTTCCAATACTTTTCTCGATTGCTTTGGCGTACGCAATGGCATTTATCGAGTTCAAGCCAAGCGCAAAGAATGACGTGTTGCGACCAATGTCAGTCGATGGCAAGTTGATCACAGATTCAAGCGCAGCAGCGAGTTCTTGCTCCATAGTTGTCCATTCTTGATCATCCTCGGGAGCCTGTCCTGCCGATCGGAAGTACGCACGCTTTGCAACTTCGTTGAGAGTCGCAGCAACAGACTCAAGTCGACGTCTGTCAAGCTTCCCTTGCGTAGTTCGTGGCAGTGTAGTCACAGGGACCATAATGGATGGTACCATATACAGTGGTAAAGAGATTTCGAGTGCTTGGTAAATTTCGCGGACATGCTGCTCTAGTTGCTTCGTTGGAGAGACCACCTCGAAGTCCTCCGCAGAGGAGCTTGTCGGAAGCCAGAACGTTGCGATAGTTTGTGTTGCGGAATCTTTTCCAAGAACCATGGTCGTACAATCTCCGACACTGCCATTGGACAGCACATTTGCGTTGATCTCGCCCAGCTCGATGCGATTTCCGCGCACCTTGACTTGGTCATCGAGTCGTCCACTGATGAGGATAGTTCCGTCGGATAGCATTCTGCCAATGTCTCCTGAGCGGTAAACGCGGCCGTAGACAGGGTGAGAGACGATTTTCTCGGCATTTAGGTCGTCGCGGCCGATGTAGCCTCTGAAAACCTGCTCTCCGCCAAATGCAAGTTCACCAATGGCCCCGAGCGGTAGGATTTGGAAGGGCTTGTTCGGGGCGATCACGAAAGCTGAAGTGTTCGGGAAAGCTGGTCCAATGTTCGAGATTATGTCAGAGCCCGGCATCCGTGCGTTGACCGTACAGATGTTTGTAGTTTCAGAGGGACCGTAGCCTTGGTGCAAACCCTTGTCCGCCCACTTCCTATGAACGAATTCTGTCATTGGTTCACCAGCAGTGACCAAGAAGCGTACAGAGGGAACATTCGTGGGATCCACGAGAGTAGCAACTGTCGGCGTGAGAGACAGGTGTGTGATTTCCAAGCAATTGATGACACGTTCGATGTCCTGGAATATCTCGTCCTTGCTGGCAAAGCACAGCGGCATACCAGTGAAGAGGGCAAAGAAGATCTCGAATACACTGACATCGAAAGCTTGGGAGCATGCCTGGAGTAGTCGATCACCTAATTCAACGGGGTAAATGTCGGCGAGTGCTGATAAATTGCCAAGTAGATTGTCTTGGGTGACAATGAGTCCTTTGGGAGTACCAGTACTTCCGCTCGTGAAGATAGAGTATGCGGCGTGCGATCCACAGTATGGGAGCGCCAGATCACTTCTGTCGATGTTGTCTACGTTTGTCGCGCTGAGATCAATAATTCTGCTCTGAACCACCGAGATATTGCCATCTAGAATTGTGCTGTCACACAGGAAGACCGTAGGCGAGGTTTGGTCGAGTATGGATCTCAGTCTGTCTTTTGGGGTGTCAGGTAGTAATGGAAGGTAGCCAGCGCCTGCTTTAAGCACCGCCAGTATTGTGACATAAAACTCGATACTCTTGTCCATACAAACACAGACGAGATCGTCTGGATGTACGTCCAAGGATATCAGGTGACGTGCCAGTCTGTTCGCCCTTGTATGCATTTCATCGTACGTCACAGATTGTATGCATGGGGAGTTCGGGTCCAGAGATTGTTGGAAGATAAGGGCCGGGGCAGATGGCACCCGTCGAGCAACATCCTCCAATGCAACCACCAGACCTGCCTGATGCAAATGTGATTTAGGGTGTGGGTTGTCGATGGCCAACATGCGGTTTGGTAGACACGTTACAAGGTCAGAGACGAGCGCTTGAGGGGTTTCGATAAGCTGATGCGCCACGGATTCGAGCTGCTTGACAAAGATGTCTACTTGTGCTGAGTTGATACGACTCTCCTGGAAGGTGACGCGGACAGCAACATGTTCTGAACAAGGCTCAACTTCAAGGACCAGATTGTACTCATGCTGATCGGCGGAATCGATCTCAGCAACGAGTGTAGGCGTTGTGAAAGTAGACTCTTGCCAAATGAAGAGTGTATCAAACATGGTCTCGTTTGATGGGTATCTGCCAAGTCTTTTGACCTCAACGAGTGGAGTGTCGGAGTATTTGAGCATGCCTCGATTCTGATTATGAATTGATTGAACGAAATCCCGACAGGTTCGCACGCCATCGATGTCAGTGCGTGATGGCAGAGTGGAAAGACATGGCCCAACAATTCGTTCCACGCCAGCAACGGGTATGTGCCGTCCAGAAAACACCGTTCCGTACATTACATCAGAAGCTCCGGCGTAGAGACTCAACAGATACGAGTAAGCGGCTTGGAATATGGCGGGAGCGCTCGAACTGGCATCTGTTGCAGACTCTCTCAACGAAGAAGTCGTAATGTCAAGCGGCCGCCATTCCGTCCGCTGCAAGCTTGATGAACGTCTCTGTCCATTGAGCTGCGGTAGTGGCGTAGGAGCCCCTTGCTGGAGGTGAGATTGCCAATACTCGATGTGATCTTGTGGTGTTGCTTGGCCGTGCTTTTGCGCATGGAGGGTAGCCACAGCGGTGTATGAAGGTTGAGAGGTCAGCTTTCTGCCCTGGAGCAGCTGATCGAGGTCATCTTTGATGATGTCGATCGACCATTGATCGTAAAGAGAGTGATGCAGTTGGAACAGAATATTCGTGCCTGTAACTGAGCTCTTGAGTTGAACTGGTCGAGGCATGAGTAGCTGACTCTCGTTCAAGATCTCATAATCGTAGTCGAGTTTGGTAACTTTCACGGTCTTCATTGCATGGTCATTCTGCCAGATCACAGATGCGAAGGGGTTCTGAGCGTTGTGTAACATCGCAAATCCAGTCCTGAGCATCTCGTGGTGATTGACGAGGGTGTGGATAGCCTTTTCAACGTCGTCCAGACTTCGCTGAACATCGACTCGCAGCTCGATCCAGTTGCAGTAAGCTCGTGGGTTTCTAGCGGTCTCACTGAGCATTGCACTCTGGACTGCTGTGCAGGCTAATATGTCCTGGATCTTGGCCATGTGGGAAGACAAAAGATCATGCGAATCCATTACGCTCTGCATGTCCTTTCGCTGAAGCAACGACTGGTCCGGTAGATCTGAAGGATGATCGGCATCAGACGCAACAAGCCGGTCGTGGAGTTCAGACAGACTTCGAGCTTCAAGGATGTCCGTCGCACCAACGTGAGGATAACCATTGTCTCTCAGCTTGGACGCGATGCGAATCGAGGAGAGAGAATCAATGCCTGCGGCAGATAGGGGTCGGAAGCTTGACACATCGACTTTTAGCACGGCATTGAAAAGATTGCCGAGATGCTTCAGCTTCGCGTTCATCTCTGGCTCCGTGTGTGAGTCTTGAAATTCTCTTGACGTCTGGTGCAGACTCTGCAGTGTTCGGCGGTCTACCTTGCCAGACGCCAGGTAGGGCATTGAATCCATGATCAAGATATCGCTCGGAATCATGTAAGGAGGTAACCACTTCTTACATGTGTCGTGGATGTCGCTTTCGCGCAGGTCCGTTGAACTGGACACACAAAAGACTACCAATGAATCTTTGATCACGTCAGCCACGACATCGCGGCAGCCGGGCGTACGAGATGCAGCATATTCAATTTCTCCTAGTTCGATGCGCTGTGACATAGTTAGCTAGGTAAATACATGCTTACGATAACAAAACGTACCTGGCCTCGCAGCTTCACTTGCCCGCTGGAAATACGACCAAGGCACATCAATCTCCCGTCCGTGTCAAGCTTCGCACGATCACCTGTGCGGTACAATTGGCCATAGGTGGGATGTGAAACAAATGCGGCCTTGGTCTGCTCTTCGCGATTCAGGTATCCATCTGCTAATTGGTATCCTCCGACTGCGAGTTCGCCTTCCTCTCCAAGCGGGAGAATCTCAACAACATCGCTTGGATGTTCAGCAGACGCGGGACGGATGACGAAGGCAGAGACCGTGTCAAGTGGCACTCCAATATTGTTGACTGCCATGTCCTTTGCAAAGTTTGGCTGTAATGTGCAGTGGATTGTTGCTTCCGTTGGTCCGTACATGCCATGCAGCACTGCAGGCTGCTCTACAGAACCGCCGAAATCTTCCACAACCGATTGCTTGAGCATTTCGCCGATGGTAAGGAGTACCTTGAGCTGAGGTACGCTTGCCCGTCCTTGTAGAAGGCTATTAGCCACAGATGGCGTAAGCTCCGCGGCATCAACGCCCAGAGCGTTGATCGCTGCCGGCAAGTCGTTCAGCATTGTCTTCCGCTCACATACCACGAGTGTACACCCCCTGAGCAAAGGGAAGAAGATCTCGAATACTGAAACGTCGAATGTTGGACTCGCGAATTGGAGGAATCGAGAGAAAGTCGGAATGTGGCGGTCGTGTGCGAGTAAAGCTTGCGTCGCTGCAGAATGAGATAAAACTACGCCTTTCGGTTGGCCTGTACTACCACTGGTGTACATTACATATGCAGGCATGATTGGTTCGATGTCGACCACAATTGGGTCACGAACCTGTTCCTCCAGACTCCCATCCGCAAGGACAACTGAGACATTGCCCAGCTGTGGTAAGCGTTCACTCAGCTTTGACGTTGTTACAAGCACTGTGGCAGATGTGTCTTCCAGTATGAATAGAAGACGCTCTTCTGGCACGTCTAGTGTGAGTGGGCAAAATGCGCCTCCAGCTTTGAGGATAGCCAATTGCGTTACGTATAGTTCGGGACATTGGCCTATAAAGATAGGGACAATGAATCGCTCTGTTGGTAGATGTCCGCTTTCGTCCCGCAATTTGCGTAGACGTGTAGCTAAAACATCTGAAGCGCCGTGGAGTTCTCGGTATGTGGTATAGTGCCTTTCGCCGTTCTCAGCGAGGTAGTCCAGCGCCGGTATGTCGTCGCTGATGTCATCTCGGACAAGGTGGTGCAATAGCGTAGGGCCGGACAGCTTTTGTGGGCGAGGATTCAAGAGGGACAATGAAGTCTCCATGTTATCTGGTGATCTCTGTGGTTCAGCGATCATGTGGATGTATGTATTCTAGAGCGATTGGAGGGGTTCGACAATAATAATCTGATGGCGGAGAAGACGCGTCCACTTCACGTCGCGTTCGTCATCGCAAAGGGTAAATGAAATGGCGAGGACGATGTATACACGCTGCCAACATCTTGTGTAGGCGCAGATTACTGGAACTGAAGCACTGACGCTACGCCTGCATGCGACTGAAGTTGGGAGGCTATACTGCGACCGATGTCGCTAGTGCTCCGAGGTGGACGTTGATGGTGCCCTTGGAGCCTGAAGCTCGCTCGCTTCGTAGATGATGACGGCCAAGCCCGTGTCTGTCATTTCGATCTGATAAAAAATCACTCGTCCGAGAAAGACCCAGCGAAACATCGCTGCCGCGCATAGGGCGTGCGCCCACCTCTACTCTCTCCCATCAAGCATTTCTTCACGCAGCATCCCTACCTCGCCCACTTGCAAGGCAGTTCGCGTTTCATCGGGCACGATCGGCACACACGCATCGCAGGATTGCAGCCCATTCTGTGGGCACACCCGGACGAGTGACCCTCCGTGGGTCTTCACCTGCCTCTGCTGGCAACGCTACGCGACGGGTCTTGCAGTAGTAGACATATTCTGCTAACGAGCATCCTCGTCGCTAACGCTCGGCCTTTGTTATGGAGCTTGCCGCCAGGACACCCTGACAATCCCTCCACACACACAGCGCTACGTCGGCGGCGTGTCTGCTAGGGTGATAAGATTGATCTAATCAAAGTTTATCAGATGCAGCATTGCATCAGATTATGGCCGATCTTTTCCTGCTTGCTTTCTTGGCCCGTCTTGACTCCACCTCCGGCACACTTATGCGCGTGGGTTCACGGCACCCAGACGAGCCAGAGAGAGCCAGGAAGGTTCTTCAGTACTTCGTCAGCCACTTACTGGAAAGATCGACTTGGGCTCGCGTGCCCATCGATCGCCTGCCATGCTTCATACGAACCGACTGGAGCCCATGCCGTCCTGAACCGTTTGATTCCACGCTTGTGCTCCGGGATGATTTACACTGGCTAGGGGTTGCGTGTGCGCATGCAACGTGCTCGCCTATGCATTCGTGTAGGCTGTCGCGTCATTTATCAGATCATACGATGGTGGAAGCATGTAAGTTCATAGGATCCCTTGAGCGTTCTGTGCCACCCTCCGATATTGTGCTCCGGGACTTTATTTGCAACTCACCATTATTGGCAACTGCTCTGTGTACCGCCGAGCCTCGGCATTCTCTCTTTTTGTACTCTGTTGTACTTTGCCTCTTACGTGGTATTATCAGATGTTGATGTACCCTTCAGTATCGCTGGCTTAATTCTGCTTACCTATGGATGATATTCGTTATGCTGGTGTAATATTTGGTCGCGACACGGCTCCGCTGATTCCTGGAACTTACGCACAGCCTGGCATTCGCAAAAACCACCTGCAAAATGGCTACCAACACAGAGAGGCCCGGCTCCGTCCGAATATCCCAAGATGTGGCCGCTTCGCGACGTTCAATCGCAGGCGACTCAGAGGTACACCGGCCGTCTCGCACTGAGGGCGACCTCCGCCAAAGCATTGCAGATACGACACTCGATCCCGGCCATCCGAGAGAATGGAGGCCCGCAGACAGCGCTGTCACAAAGCAGGTGTATCAGCAGCTTCTGGGGCTGAATCCTTTCAAGAGCTCTTTCCTGAGTCTCTACAGAAATTTGGAGACTAGAGGCGAATATGGCACTGCCATACTGGGCGCATTGTTGGCTGCTGCTGCTGGCGTGCCCTTGCCCATCATGTTCGTGATCTTCGGCCAGATCATCAACTCGTTCCCACCACCTGAGGACGACCTACGAACCAGGATTGGCCAACTCTTGGGCGTCGCTGCAGCATATTTTGTCATCACGACAGTATACATGTCGGCATTTGGCAGAGTCGGCGAGAAGATTGCGGTCAATCTTCGTGAAAAACTCTTGCGGTGCCTGTTGAGTCTGGACCAGGCATACTACGATACTCACGACCTCGACGTTACTTCACTGTTGACAGCAAAGATTGAAACAATCCAGGTCGGAACTTCGGAAAAGGTCGGAATCTTTATTCAATCTCTTGCATACTTTGTGGCCGCGTTCGTTGTCGGATTCATACTCAACGCTAAACTCACTGGTATTCTTCTCGCTGCGGTCATACCTGCAATGATCATTATCGTTGCCACTGGCTCTGCATGGATCTCAAAGCTTTCGAGGAGACTTACTGCTTGCACTGAACAGGCAAACAGCGTGCTGGAGTCAGCTCTTCGGGCAGTCAAAGTTGTCCAGGCCTTTGACTTTGAAGACAGTATCAGCCGACAACACCTTGTGCACCTCGAAGAGTCTGCCGTCTCTGGAATTCGAAAGGCCATTGTCGCGGCTTCCGTACTGGGCTTGATGTATTTTGTCGCTTACGCTGCCAATGGTCTGGCATTCTATGTTGGAAGCGGGATGGCGAAGGATGGTGGTGCTGGGTGAGTAACTCCAAATCGAAGTCTTGTAAACGTGGCTGACTTTCCTCAAGAACCGTATACGCTGTCTGTCTTCTAATTCTTGACGCCTCTTTTGTCGTTGGGCAATTTGCACCGTTCTTGGAGATGTTTGCGCGTGCCGCGAGTGCTGGAGAGGAAATCAAGGATCTTATCCACCAGGCGAACGAGACCATCAGGCAGCGCGGCATGCAAGGCGATCATTCTGACTTCGACATACACGGCCAGGGTATCAAGTTTACTGATGTTGAGTTCTCATATCCTGCTCGACCAACTGTCAAAATTCTTCGCGGTCTTTCACTGGAATTCGGGCCAGGTACTTTCAACGCTATCGTCGGTACTTCTGGAGGCGGTAAATCGACGGTGGTATCGCTCCTTACTAAGATCTACGGTGATTACCGTGGTCGCATCATGATCGGTGAGCATGAACTACGGAAACTGGAGATCAACCAGCTGCGTTCGCAAATATCCGTCGTAGAACAAGACTCCGTTCTGTTCTCGGGAACGATATACGACAACATTTGTCATGGTCTGGGAACAAATGATCTAACGGAAGCTGAACAAAGGCAACGCTGCAAGGACGCTGTCAAGGCTGCGGCTATCGACTTCGTCGACGACCTACCGCAAGGTCTCGACACAACCATCGGCAATAGCTTACAATTATCTGGTGGTCAGAAGCAACGCCTGTGTTTGGCTCGAGCGCTTATAAAGAAGCCTGCAATTTTGATCTTGGATGAACCGACCAGCGCACTCGACGCGCGAAGTGAAATGTTGGTGGCTCAAACGGTGAAGAAAGTCGCAGGCAGCGGCACGACCGTCATCATGATCGCACATCGCCTGTCAACAGTCCTTGACGCAGAGCAGATAATTGTCGTCAGCGACGGAAAAGTAGTTGAAACGGGAGCACCATCTACACTTGCAGTTCCAGGCACCATCTTCAACGGCTTGCTCGAAGCTCAAGGGACTTCGACCGATTGGGGCGATCGTGGCTCGCAAGATTTATCAGACGAGAAAAAGGAGGCCGAAGAAGAAACATGTGCGGCGAGTATCCTGACTGATGATTCTGGTAATGACGAGCAGCCAGTGGTAGACTCGCCATCAGGCTTCGAACTGGTTCACAAGATACTACGTCTGCTCAAGCCGGACATGGCTATATTACTGATGGGCTTCGCATTCTCGGTCGTCGGCGGTGCCATCATCATTGGAGAAGCTATCGCATTCGGCAACTTGATCCAACTTCTCAACGACAATTCTCGCGGCCAAGGAGATTTACGATCAGACATCGAGTTCTACTGCTTGATCTTTTTCATTCTTTCATGTGTTGCACTGGTTTGCTACACTGGAAGTGGTAGTGCTTTCGGTATCGCTTCCACACGCCTGACTGGACGGATCCAAAGCGCTCTGCTCCGGAACACTCTCCGTCAGGACATGGCCTGGTTCTCTGCTCCTGGCAGATCTCTCCATGAATTGATGGCCCGCATCAATTCGGATGCTGGCAACCTTGCCGCGCTCTCAGGCGTCGTGACAGGTACGCTCTTTGCGATTGCGACTGCCATGACTGGAGGTCTTACACTAGCGCTCGTGGTAGCGTGGCGTATCGCGGTCGTGCTCATGACTTGCGTGCCGGTCCTTGTGATAGCAGGCTACCTGAGACTCAGGATTCTCACCAAGTCGGAGCAACATCATCGCAACGCATACAACAAGGCTGCCAGTATCGCAGCCGAAAGTTGTCGCAACATGCGCACCATATCCATTCTCGGCCTTGAGAAGAACGTCCAACAACGCTACCAGAAAGCGCTCGAGGGCCCTTATAAAAGGGGACTCCGCTTCACATTCGCATCAAACGCCCTCCTTGCTTTCTCATATGCAATCACCTACTTCGTATACGCTCTAGCATACTGGTGGGGCTCGAAGAATGTTCGCGAAGGATACTACGATGCCAAATCATTCTTCATCGTACTGCCGGCGCTACTGTTCTCTGCCCAGGGAGCCGGGCAAGCTTTCAGTCTGACCCCCGAAATTTCCCGTGCGAGATCGGCTGCGAAGAATATTTGTATGATGTTGGACATGCAGCCGACCATACTCAAGCTTGACAATCAAGAGAAAGATAGTGGCCGCGGGTCGTTGACTTCAGATGATGAAGTCGTTGCGGGGAAAAGACCTGCGAACCTGACACCCAAAATACACCTGGAGAACGTTACTCTTCAATACAAGACTGATGGAAGCAAATCAGCCCTTCGTAATGTGACGTTCTCCATCAAGGATGGCGAGAATGTTGCGCTTGTGGGTCCTTCTGGTGCTGGCAAATCATCCACGATTGCCCTGCTCGAACGATTTTACGACGCCGCCGAGGGCTGTGTTGCGATTGATGGTGTCAACGTGTGCGACATGGATGCTAGAGTACTGCGCAGCCGCATAAGTTTGGTACCGCAGGAGCCGGAACTATTCCCAGGCTCGGTAGCACACAATGTCAAGCTCGGTGCTGCGCGGCACCAAATTGTCAGCCAGGACGACGTGGAGGATGTTTGCAGCCGGTGTGGCCTCCACGACTTCATCATGAGTCTACCAGAAGGCTACACCACCGACTGTGCGTCAAACGGTGTGACCAAGCTATCAGGTGGACAAAGGCAGAGGCTCGCCATAGCAAGAGCAATGATTAGGAATCCCGAGATTCTGTTGCTGGACGAGCCAACCAGCGCTTTGGATGCGCATAGCGAGCGCATGGTTCAAGAATCCCTGACTACCGCGTCAGCTGGACGGACAACTATCACAGTTGCCCATAGATTGTCGAGCATCCAGCACATGGACAGGATCATAGTATTCGACCAAGGAGCTATTGTTGAAATGGGCACTCACAAGGAGTTGATGGAAAAGGAAGGGCTCTACGCGAGCATGGCAAAAGCGCAATCGGTTGCTTGACGATGTCCAAATATGATTATTATCCAGACCACGTTACCATTGCTTCCTACTATTACAATTTTGTGCTCTTCCTCGCGCAAAAACTGCTCCACAACCAGCACAGCACCCTCCGACCATGTCCGTTCAATGCGCGGGCGTCCGACGTGCCAATGTGCCAGTCTATACTTCTCACAACTCAACTGACTGAATCTCGAGACCTTCTTCTTGCGGCTTGGACGATGTAAGCCGCGTACGTTGCGTTCGCCCGCAATATCCCGGCTGTTTTCCCATTTCCACGAACATTCGACACATGTCCCGAAGGTTGCGTGCATACGTGCCTGCATCCACAACGACCATGACAAACGCATGGCCAACCGTCCTCGCTAGGCGGAGCTACATGCTTGTTGAAGGTTGGCGCTCCGCCCGCGCAGCAGACATTCGGAGCACACCCCCTCTCATCGAGGTTCTGCCGATCGATGTTCTAGCCAGCGTCACACACACCCCCACGCGCCGATTTTGATGAATTTCCGTTTAGCACGGACTGGTAACGGATCAGATAAATTTTATCTGAACCTCATCATGGCACTAGAGCATGAGAAATTTTATCTGATCCTTGTCTCTAGGCGAGAATGCAACCATTGCCCTAGACCATCAACGGCCAGTCGTCACGATGCCGCGGTCGTTTTCGGCTGATCTTACGCATCATCCCTCCCTATACTTTCGCTCACGTATACGAGCTGCTGTACCTTTTGTTTGTATTGTAACTCTGCAAGGTCGCTTAGCATGCGTCACCACTCTCAGATGGTTTTATTTTCCCGCGGCAACCTGCAGTTACCATGCCGGTCAGATAAGATTGCCAAGCTCGACAAATGATGCCCCAAAGTCGAACGTCTGGCGGCGTGCACGGGCGAGTTGGGCATGTGGTTTTGCGTTTGCCTTGCTCGTGCTCGGTTCCTTCGCTGACGATGGAGACCCTAGTCACATGGCGGGCCGATCAAGGTACAGCAAACCCGCCAACGTACACGCCATGAAACAATCGGTGCGCTGGATGGCTTCGCCCAACACCCCAGGGCTCACTAACTAGATGATAGCTTCACGGGGTGGCACGATTTTTTTCCTGGCCTGCTCTGCGCCGATCTCGGGAAGTCGAGGGTCTGGCGTAGGTGGTACGGACGTGAGCCTCTATCGATAATAATAATTCCCGACTCATCTCTATCTCATCTTTGATCTTTATCAGATCCGACGCTATACCCGCATCTCTCTCGTCGTCGTGATACATCACATCATCACTCCAGCCACTGGCCTCTTTGTTTGCTTCAAAGCGTTGCGATGTCACCACATGCAATCCCGCTCTCGCCCACCAGTAGCAACGGCAACGAAGGCAGCATGAGCAACCACATTATCCAAACCAACGGCCACCGTGCCGGCCGTCACGTCGTTCCAGGTTCGCATCTCCAACGCTATGCCGATGATGTCCAAGATCTAGTATGTGTTGGCTTTGGACCCGCGTCTCTCGCGATTGCAGTCGCTCTTCACGATGCCCTTGACAAGGGCGAGACCGCTCTCGGCACTTCTACTCCCAAGGTCCGTTTCTTGGAACGCCAGCAACAGTTCGCATGGCACGCTGGCATGCTCCTTCCCGGAGCTAAGATGCAAATCACTTTCATTAAGGACATGGCTACGCTGAGGAACCCCCGAAGCGAGTTCACCTTCTTGAATTACCTTCACGAGAACAACCGCCTTGTTTCGTTCACGAACTTGGGCACGTTCCTTCCCCAGCGCATCGAATACGAAGACTACATGAGATGGTGCGCTGAGCACTTCGAAGAGGTCGTTGAATACGGCCAGGACGTCACATCCGTCGATGTCAGCCGCACCAACCCGCAAACCGGTGCTGCTGAGGAATTCAAAGTGACCTCAACCGACCGAACAACCGGCCGCCAAACCGTCACACTCGGCAAACACGTCGTGATCGCCGCCGGTGGCCGTCCCAGCATCCCCAAAGAGATCCCCGCCGGCCACCCCAGAGTCATCCACAGCTCGCAATACGCCACCCACATCGACCAAATCTTCCCTCCCGGCCAAACACCTCGATCAGTAGCCGTTATTGGTGGCGGACAAAGTGCAGCCGAAGTCTTCCACAACTTGCACGCACGCTACCCAGCCTGCAAAACCAACCTGATCATCCGCGGCGCCGCGCTCAAACCCAGTGACGACTCGCCCTTCGTCAACGAGATCTTCGACCCGGAGCGCGTCGACGACGTCTGGTCGCAGGACCCCGTCATCCGCGCCGAGGCCATCGCCCGCGATAAGGCCACCAACTACGGCGTCGTCCGCATCGAGCTGCTCGAGGAAATTTACACCAAGATGTACACGCAGAAGATCCTCTACGACTCCGAGGAAGACTGGCCGCAGCGCATCTGGAACCACCGCACGATCGCTAGCGTGGACAAGCTTCCCGGTTCCAGCAAGTCTGCGCTGCGTCTGAACATCCGTAATGAGACGGGTACGTTCTGTGCATCAAAGAAGGCGGTCGAGGAGACGCTGGACGTCGACCTCGTTGTTGTGGCAAGCGGCTACATCCGCAACGCTCACGAGGAGATGCTCAAGAACGTTCGCCACTTGATGCCCGGCGGTGGCCAGAACCCTGAGCAGCGCTGGAGCGTTGGCCGTGATTACAAGGTCGAGACTGCGCCTGGCGCGGTTGGTCAGGATGCTGGCATTTGGCTTCAGGGCTGTAACGAGAAGACCCATGGTCTCAGTGATTCGCTGCTTTCTATTCTTGCCGTCCGTGGTGGTGAGATGGTCGAGAGCATTTTCGGCGCTGAGTGCCAGGCTTAGTTGAGAGGCTTTCCTTTTAGCGGAAACATGGGTTGTACATACGCATGAAGAAGTCGCAAGACAATGATGACCATAGTGTCGGGAAATACACAGAGATGAACCCCGACTATTTAATAAGTCACTATAAAAGCATATTGAATTTTCTGAAACAGCTCTCTCGGGAGGTGTACTTTCGTGTCAAATTCGAATGCAACGACGAACGAGGCCTCGCTGGTGTTTGAACGCATTGATAAATTCGCTGCGAACAATATTGTCAAATTACTGACCTCCGCTCATAACGAACACTCTGCTGTCCGAATTAACGTCTTCCTCATCAACTCGCTCAAACTTGACCTGCGTCTTGTCCCCTTCGCTGCTCTGACAGATCACCCATTTACCATCGGCATCGTGCAGCCCCGACACTCTCAATCCTACCTGAGCCACGTGCAGATTCCTAGGCGGTTCAATCTTTCCCTGCTTTTGCTGACTCAACTGCAGGTTTCCGCTCGTGGCATCTTGCACGACCACCTGCACATAGTGGTCTTGCCCGTCTTCGGTGTCGTCCAAAGCCGCGATGTCGACCTCTTTGGATGGGAAGGTGCTGTTTTGCACGGCATCTGAGGAGTTAGAGGTGGCTTGATGAACATGACGGTGTTCTCTTTCCTGGCAACATACCTATCTCTCAAGTCCCAGGATCTGGACCACTGTAGTCGTAGCGCAGAGCCCCTAGCAACTCCGTCGTAACATTACGATAGTACAGCGTCATGACGCTGCCGATGAACGCACACGCAAACCCGGCCCTGATATCAGTGCCGGGGAAATTGGTGTGTACAGTTCAAGGCTCCAACGATTCGAATTCTAGGCCTACTTCGCCTATTTTTCCCTCTCTTTGCGAGGCTGAAGTGTTGTTAGGATCCAATTCACAGGGTAAGACGCAGGGGATCGCAAACCATAGTAGACACGTATGCCGTGGAAAGCAGATGAGTCTCCCACACAAGCGGCAAGACCCATGAAAGAGTCGTTGGCTACCGTTTCGCTGCTGCGGAGGATGTCTTGAGGTTGAGACCAGGTTTTGGCTTTGTGCAACGATCGCTTGAGCTTCGATTCCTTGATATGATGTGCTCTTCCGATGGGTGGCTTTGTGGCTTTTGGCTGGGCCTCAGCTAATATTCGAATGTGCATAGGGGTATGAGGAGTAGTGGAACGGGTTTCCACGCTTGGATAGTTCGAAGAATAGGTGTAAGACTATATCGGATAAGTGATTGCCCACTTGAACGCCTACCTGATGGTCAGCCTCGAGCTCGCCACACGCCGACAATCTCACTTCTCGTAAACTACTACTATAGCTCGTCACTTCTTAGCCAATTGCATATTGTTGTTGGAGCAATAAATAACAACCCTGAACAGAAAGTTGACATGATGACAGATCTAAGCGTGAGCGCGTGTGACTACAAGCGCGCGAGCGGTGGCACTGATACAATGTTGTACAAGCGTACCTGAAGAGTCTGTGTGAGGATGATGCGACGCAATCGTCTTGAGTGGGTATCCTAATATTCGTAGAAGCCCTTGCCCGACTTCTTGCCCAACCAGCCTGCATCGACCATCTGCCTCAGCCTTACCGCAGGCCTGTACTTGGAGTCTCCCAGGCCGGAGTGCAAGACCTCCATGATGCTTAGGCAGGTATCCAGTCCAATGAAATCTGCCAACTGCAGAGGGCCCATAGGCACGCCAGTTCCATTCTTCATGATGGCATCGATGCTCTCCTTGTCGCCAACACCAGTCTCCAACGCGATGATCGCTTCATTGATGTAGGGCATGAGAATGCGGTTGGCAAGGAAGCCAGGAGAGTCGGCAGACATTGACGGGATCTTGCCCATGCGCTTGCAGAACTCGAGAGCTGTTGCGAGAGTCTGAGGTGATGTTTGCAGGCCGGTGATTACTTCCACGCCCTTTTGTACGGGCACTGGGTTCATGAAGTGTGTGCTGATCACTCTGCTGCTGGCGGAGAGGTCTGTAGGGTCACTCGTGGTGGCAGCTGCGATGCGAGTGATGCTAATGGAGGATGTGTTGGTGGAGAGGATAGCGTGAGGAGGGCAGATCTTAGCGAGGCTGGCAAAGATTTTGAGCTTGAGGTCCAGGATCTCGGGAACGGCTTCGATGACCATGTCGACGTCGTGGAAGTCGTCCATATTGGAAGTGGTTGTTAGACGTTCACGAGCGGCATCAGCGTCGGCCTGGCTGAGCTTTTGCTTGGAGACATCCTTTGCGAGGAGCTTATCTACAGTCTTGTCAGCTACTCATTAAGAAGATATAGCAGTAGTTAAAACACACCTGCGAATGCAAGACCTTTGTCCAATGACTTCGGGTTGTTGTCCAGGACAGTGACAGGCACGCCAGCTGCTCTGGCTGCAACGAGCGCGATGCCCAGACCCTTTTCGTCTTGTCAACGCTCCAATGTCTTGAGAAAATTGTATATGATTCCTCTTACCATCTGTCCAGCGCCAATGACACCCAACTTCTTGATCTCGGCGGCTTGCGCCTCAGCCAACCTGTGGCTACTTGAGCTGAATTGGCGGCATGCTGGGCGGAGTGCGTGCCCCGGAAGGCTTCGTGTAATGGCCCTGGAGATCATGTTGGTGGTATATGTGGTTGTTTCGAAGTGTCTGGCCGACCAAACGTGCAAGACATATCCCCAATGCCGATTCTCTCCTGCGGCTTAAGGTCGTCCTTCGGGTCGCACTGTTTCGCAGCGCGCGTGAGCCGAGGTCTGCCTTTGGCCTGACGCAATGCGACGGAAGCTTGAGCCGGGGACAGAAGGCAGGGCACGTGCAATCACATGAAAGTGGTCTGTAAAATACGCGCGCTAGGTTTCTTTCAGTCCGCCGCGTCTCGTCGCGTCCTCTGCCAAATTGGCGGTTATTCAATGTCCCACTACCCGACGAGAGGAGATGAGGAGATATAGACAACAAATTCCCGACTACTGGCAAGCATGGAGCTCTGGGAGAAGAGCGAGACGATCCCGCCAGATGTCAGGGCGCACATCGAAAGCCTTGTCACTGCGCTTGGTGGCCGCTCGACATACGATGATTCCTACTGTAAGCGCATCGCAGAGCACATGCTCAGAAGACTGGCTGACCGTGTATAGCAATTGGTGACGAGGCGACTGCGGTCCTGAACGACTTGATAAGATGGTACAGGCATTACGACGCCAAGTTGAGGCGATTCGACGTACAAAGATGCCTTGCCCATGCCAACGTAGTGAAGGGCGATCTGCTCGAGATCCTGGCACAATTTCCAGAGGATGGCACTGAAAGCAAATTGAAGTTCAAGAGAGCGCATGCATGCATACGACTGCTTGTCATCCTGACAAGTCCGCTCGACGAGGACATTGAAAGAGCTGGAGTCATTAAAGAGGACCACATGACAAACAATTACCACCGACACATACCATACCTGCAATTGGCGCAAGTCGGATACAAGCGCGCATTGTTACACTTCGAAGGCAAAGACATTCTACGCACTATCGTTCGTGTGAGCTTGCCGGCCATGGCGAAGCCACGATCTGAGCGGTCGGTAATCGAGAAGAACGTCATTTTCGTAGTGCTCAACCTGATCCGACATCTTGCTATGATTACACAGCCACAGCACCTACCTAGCCAAGGAGACGAGAACGAGATCACACGCTCGACTACGATTGATACTCTGGCCAGACAGGGTATATTCGACTTCCTGCTTACTGTCGGCTCTGGATCGGGTGATGAGTTTCAAGACGACATCATTGTACAACTGGAGATCCTCTTTCATCTGTTGAAGGGCATTGATCCCAAGAAGCTGTTTATGGAGAAGCAACAGGTGGAAAAGAACAACACAAAAGAGTTCAAGGATCTCCTTTCGAAAGAGAAGGCAATGTTGGATGGCTACAAGAAGCATGCGCCCACAAGGCACAACCGCTTTGGTACGATGGTCTGGCTGAAGAGAGACGATACTTCATATTCCACCGTCACAGGCCAACACAGTATCACCAACGACGAGCAGACTCTGTACCATATGGATCAAAGCAAAAAGTGGGACAAGCCAAAATACCGCGGAAAGAATGCCCCAAATGCCGATGAAACCCGCGACATTGGCGGTCAATGCGAGATCGATGAGTCGGCTACCAACACGCTACGGTCTTTCATTGAAGACTTCCTGGACTCGTCCTTCAACCCTCTCTTCCTGGCCATCCGCAAGCTAATCGAACGCGATACCATGGACGAGAGGCATAGCTCGGAGAACCTCAAACAATACTTCTATCTCATCTCATGGTTCTTAAACGCAGCCACCGCGAGGTATGATGCTGTTGCGAAAGAGAACAGCAAGAATGCGAGCCTTGCATCAAACGCCAGCGTTCAAGACAACAATTACTCATACATTGCTGCTGTGCTCGATCAAGAGACCTTTGTCCTACTCAACCGTTCCATGCAGCTTTTCATGGATGAGAAGAACTGGCAAGTGGTGATGAGCACCATGCTAGCCTTCACTCAAATCTTGCTCACTGTGCAGTCCATGGCTGAGAGCAAAGACGAAGAAGACCAGGAGATTGCCGAGAATATTCAGAATCGCATCTTCTACGAGGAGTCCACCCACGAAAGAATCTTGCAGCTACTACGAGGTTACGCTCATCAGGGCTTCGCATACCTCGATGCAGTCACTGCATGTACACACGTCTTCGTTCGCATGCTAGAAAGATACAGCAAAGTCAACGTCGATCTGCAGATCAGATCAAAAAGGAGAGCACGACGGAAGCAGAAGCCAAAGCCAACGGGAATCGAGGACGGCGACGCGGCAACAACAGCAGCAGAACCACAACCAGACGAGGACGCCGAGGAAGCTGAACAAGAGGAACAAGAAATCTACCAAGCAGCATCCGAGCGCAAGTTCGACTTTGCCAAATTCAGCGCCAAGTTCATGAACCAGAAATGCGTTGACACGTTCCTCGCGCTCACACACTTCTACAAAGACCTTAATCCAGAGCAGCTCAAACGATGTCATCGATACTTCTATCGTCTGGCGTTCAAGAATGAGCTGGTTGTGCTGCTTTTCAGAGTTGATATCCTACTTCTGTTCCACCGCTTGATCAAGGGACCCGAAGGGCTCGATCCCGCCATCGAGGGTTTCAAGGATTGGGAGCTTCTGGTCAAGCAAATCTTCCGACACTGCGTCAAGTGGGTATCGAAAGACACAGAAGGCGAAGGGTGGAAGGAGATGTGTATGATCGAGATGCTCTTCAGCAAAATCGGCAACACAGTCTTCTACATGCAGAACGGATACGATAGAGTTGTTGAGAAGGCTATCACTCGACCGCCCGCTGAACTGGACTTTAAAGCTAGCGTTAAGGATGAGCAAAAGGTTGGCGTGGCTGTGGGTGCAATGCTCGAAAACAACAAAGCAGACGGTGTTGCTTGGGTGAGAGAAGAAGTGAAACGGGCTGCCGAAGAGAGAGAAGCCTGGGAGCAAAGCGAAGAAGCTCGTCGCCAGCAACAAGGAGAATCTGAGGGTGAAGATGCTGCTCCTGCATCCACAGCTCCGGGCATCTTCCTGCAACCTGGCGACTCTGACGAACGCAAGCTCGCCCTCTTCAAGGACAAACACCTCCGACTCCTCCTCACAGCTCTCGGCTACCAACGCCTGGGAGTCGCAGAAGACACCGAAGCTTCCTGGCTCCTCCCAATCGACCTCACCTCCTCAAAACTCCACGAACTCCACGCTCAAATCCAACAAGCCGAATTCGACCCTCCGACTTTCGACGGCCAGTCCGCCACAGACATGACCAAACCCAAAGGCTCCTACGTCCGCCGCGAAGCCACTGGCCCCTTCGGCGACGCTTCAGACGACGACGAAGGCGCCAGCGACGCCGACGAGCCAATGTTCCCGCCCAACTTGCCCGAAAAGCGCAAGCAAAGAGACGGAGACGAGGAGGCACCCAAGAAGAAACGCCGCTTGCAACGCAGGAATGCCGAAGATCCTACAGAATCAGAGGTTGAGCGCCGAGCTCAGCGTCGGAAGGAGAAGGAGCGTGAGCGCAACGCCAAATACAGGAGTAAATTATTCGTCACGGCTAGTGATGATGAGAGCGACGAGGAGCGCGATGCGGAGTTCTTCAGGCTGGAGGAGCAGAGGCGGCAGAAGCAGAAGGGCGTTATCCGCAATCAGCTATTGCAGGAGATGCATGAGGCGGGTACCACCGGTAAAGGCAAGAAGGCTAAGAAGTCGGATGTCAAGTCGAAGGCGAAGGAGGTTGCGAAGGCGTTAGGCGAGGACGAGGATGAGCTGATCGATGAGGTCGTCTCGGATCTGGATGAGGATGTCATGGATGTGGGTTCTCCGGCGAGGACACAGGCTTCGGCGATGGATACTGATGGGCCTGAGGAGCCTGTCGAGGTTGCGAAGGATGATGAGGAAGACGATGCGCCCGACGAACCTGTTGCGAATGCGGACGACGAGGACGAGGACGATGCGCCTGTTAGCAAGCGACCTCCTGCTAGGAGGTCACGGGCGGGCCCTTTTTTGGATGACAGCGACTCGGATGAGTAGGTGTCGGACAGTACTTGACTACAGGAATTGTACACATAATTCTCATGACACCTTGCTCCCCTAAGGTAGGGGTTTAGCATCACAACTTTCTGGCTGTCAATATAGAACATAATGTGGATGGGTTGTCTAAAGCTACTGTTTGCGTGTTGCTGACCATACCCAGATAAGACTCCAACAACACCGCATGCATCCCCTCTCAACACTGTTCGTTCAAGCCTCGCGCGCGAACAAAACAATTACACTTTGTTGCACTGTACACAGAGTCGTCTTGTGTCCGAAGATGGAACTGCAAGTGGCAGCTTTGTTAGGCGACAGACCTCACCAGCATGAACCTGACACCTGCTAATGAATATTTTTCTCATTTGCGTATTGCTTTTCATGCTTCCCTTTCAGCCGTCCACACAAAAAATGTCACTTAGTTGCATTATCTCAAATTATTGGTTCGAGAAATGCTTGTTCCTGAAATCGGCCATGTACTTTGTCCAGGCCGTATCTTTCAAAGCAGCTTCTTCGGGCCAGTAGGCTGTGCCATCCTTGATGTCAATTCCGGTGTCCATTCTTCGATCTCGGTGCCTCGCTTGCTGTTCTCTGGGATCCAAGCCATGATATGAGTCTGTGGACCAGGCAGATACGATCGCATCGTACAGCCCACCGAGTTGAATGCCGTCGTGGTCGTGATTTCGAACCTCGAATCTGCCCGTATCTGTGTGGTCCACTATCTGTGCTATGACCCCGACAAATTTGCATTGAGGTTGTGTGATGAACATGCGGCGCCAGCTACCGTCCGGGTGGTTGAAGTCTGGTGCCGGTCCTATGGTAGATGCGCTCGTGATACTTCCGCGCATATCGAACCATGTCTTGCAAATTCTTGCAAGATATGGATCCACTTTTCCAATGATGTGGCAAGCATTCATGTTGGTGACGTCCTTGATAGCATCTCTGCTTTTGACCTTGGACAGGAACTCGTCTCTCCAACAGTCGTCGATCAGGAAGAACAACCCACGTCGAACTTCTTCCGGCTGGAGGAAAAGAGCCTTCTGGATTTGCGGATCAACCGCAACGGCGTTGCGCCAGAAGTGACAGACTCCAGTAGTGGCAACAATGTCCGCCAGCGGCAGCTGAGCGATGATGTTGCAGAGCAGCTCGGGAGTGAAGAGCACCGCGTGTGTGGCGGTCTGGCCAGACTTTTGGGTGACGGGTCTTGCGTGCGACGGTTGCAGAGAGCGAGATGCGCCGCCCTCGGCGACTTTAGTCTCGATGTCCACGGCGTCCATGCTGTGTGCGGCGTGGAAGGTGTGTCGTATGGATTTGATGGTGCTTTTGTTGGTCAGCGATACCCTTGCATTTGGCGCTTGGGGTACGCACCTTTGCAGCGAAAATTCAGATTCGGATACGTGATTGCTTATGGTGTTATCGCGCGTGCAGTGCCGAGGGTGGTTTTCAAGTGAGACAGTTGGTATCAAGTGATGTGTATGGTGTCAAGTGAGGAGGTGGCTGAGTTCCGTGGTGAATGTGGTGGTGTCAAGGTTAGGTGAGATCGAGTGAGGAGGCAGTATGTTTTGCATGCGAAGTGGGATTGTGCTGGTAGCGGTACCGAACAACTTCAATGGAAGGCGCGATACGGGATGTGCCGCTGCATGTGACAGCTCAGCAGTTTCAAAAGTCTGGAGTGAAGCGTGCCATGCACTGAGTGAAGGCGCCTAGGTACTCTGTCGGGCATTTTGCAAACTCTGCCCAGACTATCAGTGCCCAAGTGAGATCCGCGAAGCTGTATCGTAATCATGAAAGACGAAGGGCGACCAAGTTGTAAAATCATTTCTTCTCTGTCATAGCTCTACCAGCACGCGCTCATTGTCGCGGGCAAGGGAGTCTTAATCACCTCAACAACTAGCCAAAATCTGGTGGTGTACCGCTTTCTTCCATGACTCCTCATAGATGCTGCCCCAACCAGTCTAGCTCCATACCACTATGCAATCTTCTCATAATTCGCTGTCATTTCTCTTTGCCTGTGACTGCATTTACGCGGCGGGGTAGACGAGACGGAAGACGTCGTTGAAGACGTAGTAGGCGCCGTCGGCGGGCAGAAGCTGGAAGGTCTGGGTGTAGCTCATGGGCCTGCGCTCCTCCTCGACCTGTGTATCGTTCATCAGTATTGCTGCTCTAGCTCTTTCTCTTCACGCAGGCGCAAACTTACGAGAAGAGCACCGCTGACAACGACAAGGATGCCGCCAGACTCGTTGCTGGGCTGCGCATCCACGGTGGCGACCTGGTGCTCAATGCGCTGGAAAGGAAGCTCCTGTGTACACAAAATTGAATCAGCCTCTTGTGTCCCATGAAGCAGTATGACGTATCCTCTCGTGCATGTGCTTTTCGCGATCTCGGAGGGGTGGATTTTGCTGATCCTGTCGTACCTGGAGCTTGCCGACAATGTTCGCGGTACCGAGGAAGGGCGACTGCTCAAAGGTGAGCATGGAGTTCTCGCGCTGTGTGCAGTTGTTAGCCCCCTTGTGTCATGTCCCACTCTTTGAATAGTTTGCTGGCTAACGCACGTAGAGAGGCGCAAGCTGGGAGCGGTCCGAGTCGAAGGTCTTGTAGTAGTACTCGGTGAACTGCTCTATTTTGGACAGGTGAGTATGAGTCGCTGAAAGAAGCTGCTATACTGCGAGTAGCTTACGGGCGATTGCGTTGAAGTCTAAGTACGAGAAGAAATGTCAGCGGCTGTTTCGCATGGGTGATGTGCGTCGCATGTGGAAGGGCGCATATGCTTTGAGCTTACCCGACATGGTTGCGGTTGTGATGTGGGTGATCGAGAGGTGGGGTGGAGTGCGAAGTGTTCAGGCAAAGAGCTGTTGGGTGGTGGTATACAGTCAGTAGTCAGAGCCTGGGAGAGAAGTGGGCTGGCGTCGCGGGGCAGGAACGAGGGACGAGAGTGGCTGCCGCGCAAAGCCCAAAGGCCAAAGCCCAACTCAACGGCCACAAAAGCTGCCTCGTCGTCTCGACATCGCGCGCGCGCATCTCGAGAGTGGCCAAAGCCGAGTTGTCGCCCAACAACATCAACACCGCCGCACGTGAACAATTGGCTCGTGAGCCAGTCCCACGGCCGAACGCGTCGTCGCCATCGTCGTCGATCTTGAAGATCTTCCATACCATCTTTCCCCAATTTACCAAGCATCCGCCATTGTACGCGCCAACTGCTGTAATTCCTCCGGCCCAGATCAAAACACACCGTCGGCGTTCATACCACCGCCAAAATGGTCGGCAAAAAATCCGGACGCGCCCTGCTGAGGGAGGAAGGTAAGTGAAGTATTCCGAGCAGCCTGCATCGTGTCCAGCGCACTCCTGCGTTGCCTCGCTGGACACGAAGCTGCGACTTGCCACTCACCGCTTGCCTCCAAGCCTGTATGCACGCGGCTAATTGAGTACCTTGTGCAGGCCTGCAGCGCACGGACAACAACATGGAGTTCACCACCTGGCCGCAGGTGAACATGATCAATCAGAAGAACTACTACACGTGCGTAAATTCATTTCGCCTACCTTGTCTCCACTCTTGCTTTACTCCTCCCATCACATCCTTGCCACTTGCCGGTCAGCAGCAAAGCACATTCCGCACGTGTAATGGTTGCACGCAAAGTACTTGACGGCCTTCGCAAGGGCAAGAAGGACGTCTACGCTCTCAATATACAATATGTGAAGAGGTATCAACTGTTGCTCTGTTGCCGCTTGATACACCTCCCGTCGCATCACTTTTCTTCATTCCTTTTGCAAGTGCCATATACACAACGCACACTGACCGCCACTTTCAATCAGTGACTTCCTCAAACGCGACGATCAAATTTTGGCACTACGTCTCCAGGCAGACGAACGCCTTGACAGACGAAAGCGTGCTGCGGTCGATATTGACAGAGCCCGCGCACATGGAGCTGCGGAAGGTGTGCCTTATGGCGAACCTGACCCTGACCAGGACGTCGACGAAGATGAAGCCATGGACGATGTTGACTCCGAGAACTACGGCTCCAAGACTATCATCCTCCATCCTGGCAGCCAGAACCTCCGCCTTGGACTGGCTACCGATGCACTACCAAAGACAGTTCCTATGGTCATTGCCCGCAAATCCGAGCAAGCAGAAGCCGAAGTCAGCGAACCTAGACCTAAGCGTCTCAAGACAGACGGTCCCTCCGAGGAATGGTTTGGTGAAGACTTTGCCACTCAATACAACGCGATGGCACAGGACTTCAAGGCCAGCCGACGAGCCAGTAAGCGTCGTGTACTTCCCAACTCAAGAGAGCTCGTCACCAAGTGGAATTCCACAACCTCTCCTGAAATCATCTCAGAGCACAACGACCCACTCAGGATAGAATGGACAGAACTTCCTGCAAACGCCTCCGAGGCACCCGAGTACTTTGTGGGTGATGCAGCTCTCCGCATTCCCGAGCAGTCAAAGCCTCGCTACCAACTCAGTTGGCCTCTGCGAAATGGGTGGTTAAACGAGAAGGACTATCAAAGTCGAAATGTCCTGGAACGCGATTACTTCCTCATCATTGAGGAAAGCATCAAAGAGCAGCTTGGGTTGAAGAACAAGAAGGAGTGGAGCCAGTACAGCTGTGTCTTCATCATCCCAGACTTGTACGAGAAAGTCCTTGTCGCACAGATCTTGCGTCAGCTTATTGTCGACTTTGGCTTCCAGCGGGTTTGCTTCATCCAAGAATCGCTTGCAGCTACTTTTGGAGCAGGCTTCGGTATTGCATGCATCATCGACATGGGTGCCGAGAAGACTAGTGTTGCTTGTGTTGAGGATGGCATGGTCATCGAAGACTCGCGAATGAACCTCAAATTTGGTGGCCACGACTTGACAGACACATTCACGAAGATGATGTTGTTTGATCGCTTCAACTACAGCGACTTCAACCTCATGCGACGCCATGACTTCCTGCTCGCTGAGGAGCTGAAGGAGAAGTACACTACAATGAGCGACGAAAGCATCAGTGTACAGCAGTTTGAGTTCCACCTGCGAGCCCATGGTCAGCAAACAAGAAAATACACCTTCAAGATTTATGATGAAGGCATGCTGGCGCCTATGGTAAGTCGGAATACCTCACCAGCCCCGAACTTTGCTAACACTCGTCACAGGGCTACTTCAGACCACAGATCTTCGACCACACTGAGAAACTTTCTGGTCGTCGCAAGCTTGTGCCTCGCAGCGTGGATCTATACGACGGCCGACCTAACGATCCTCTATCGCAAGCACAACTTGCGGTCATCGATTACGCAAGACAAAACATTCCTTCTGCAGTCGTCGCCGCTCCAGTCAGCTCTGCTCCACCACGTGGCACTCCTCTCCCTGCCGCGACACCCGCCAAATCTCGCCCTCTGGGCCTTCCTTCTCACCTCGCCAACGGCGAAAACGGCGATGACACGCCACGCTCCTCAGTCGCCGGCTCGCCACCTCCAGAAGACATTGGCACTCCCCAGCCCAACGACAACGCCGCAAACCCTTCCGGCGCCATGAACGACGACCCAACCCCCTCTCTCATCGACGCCGACGCCCTAGACCGCACCGCCCCAATCATGCCCCTCCACCGCGCCATCATCACATCCATCGAAATCGCCGCTGGCACCGACGACCGCCGCCGCCGCGACTTGCTCGGCAGCATCATGGTCATCGGCGGCGCTTCCAAGACTCCCCACCTAGGCGCATACCTCGAGTCGCAGATCCGCCAGGCGCTGCCCCAGTACCCGAAAGAGATTCTCGTCGCGCCGCCGCCTAAAGATCTCGACCCGGCGATTATCGTCTGGAAGGGCGGCAGCGTGTTTGGCAAGCTGCGCATGACCAATGATAGTTGGATTGGAGGGTTGGAGTATGATCGTTTGGGAGCGAGGATTCTGAACTACAAGTGCATGTGGCACTGGTAGGCGCAATGATGGGGAGTCCATAGTGTCGCTCAACAGGCGGACGGCACTCTTTCGAAATAAAGTCACTGAAACTGGCACTTCAAGAGAACTGAATGGTTGAGGAGGTTCAGTCAGTGATTAGACAGGAAATGCGCGGAGCAGGCCTGCGTATCTAGAATAGTCACCGAGAGGTCACGTATGGCTAATGTACTGTATCCATTTTTTCTTCTCAAACCTCTCAGTCTTAAACCACCTTTGTGCTTTCTCTCCTTGAGCATGGAGAGGTTGAGACTGCCTCGAATGGAAAACAAAGAGCTGACAAGGCGTGGACTGCCGACAACCACAGAATGCGGAAAGGCTGGACTCCGGTAAGAAAGAATTGCATATGAGGGGAAAAAACGTTAAGAACACCTCTTCCGTACATACCAAAAATTGCTTTTTTGTTACAATTGTCCCCCAAGGGAAACTTGCTGACAAAATCCAAAATCAGATCTAGAACAACTATTTGACTCTCCGCTCTCTTGCTCTCCTCTCCAAATGAGAAAAACATCAACATCAACATCGACATGTCAAGATCAAGATCAAAATCAACATCGCAACAAACTAATCAGCCTGCTGCCTCCCCACCTCCTTTCCCTCCCTAATAACCACATTGCCCTCCGTAGCAGGATCTTTCGCGCCAGTGTACTCATTCACACCTCCCAGCTCAGTGGGCTTGGCGTTCAGAGCAGCAACCTCATTAACGTCCGCGGCGTGGACTTTCGCCTGAGTTTCCTCGGCGCTAGTGGGCACAGGTTCCGCGGAATTCAGAGCGGTTTCGAGCGTGCTGTGAATTTGCTGCGATTGCTGTTGCACGGGCGCAGAGATGGATTCGGCAGGCTCGTCGCCTTCGCTGCCGATTTGCGCGAATTTGGTGGTGTCAGATGGGAGCGAAGGGGTGAGTTCTGAGGGTGCAGTGGACTGGGGCTGGAGGTCCTTTTCGCTTGTGGGTTGCTCTTGGGTGGGTGCTGGTGCGGCTTCGGTGGCATTGGCGGTGGAGTTGGCGGCGAGAGCTTTTTCCGCTTCGGCGATCTTGTCATCGTGAGGGTGAGCGGACTCGGTGCCGGGACCGGGGACGTGCAGGACGTCAGAAGCATCGATATGCCAGACTGTGACTGGAGTTGAGAAGGCGAAGGCGACTGGGTTCGCCTTGAGCGGTTCCTGAGCTTCAGAGGGAGAGGCGGCAGGTTTGCTGCGGCGAGCGGGACCCTTGGCGCGAGACTTGCGAGCATCGACCAGAGGTGCTTTCACTTCTTCCGCTTCAGGTTCAGGCTCCTTCGGCTTAGGTGGCGGACCCGTGGGACCGAGCTGGATGCGGCTGGCGAGGTCACTCATGAAGCCAGACTTGAGGTTAGCGAACTTGCTGCCCGCTGGGCGAGCAGGAACAGCAGGTTTGGCCTTGGGAGCAGGTGCCGGTTCTGAGCTGACGGCTTGCGACTCATCGGGCTTGGGAGAGCGAATGGGGCGAGCAGGAATGCTAGGTTTGGGCCTATCGGGAATGCTGGGTGCCCTAGTCTTTGTAGGAGATGTCTCCTTGAGAGCACCAAGGTCAGGCACTTCTCTTTCACGCGAATCTTGCATGTTCGCAGGAGCCAACTCAGGAGTGATATCCTGAGAAAGCTTGCTGCTCCTAATGGGCCTGCTAGGGATGTGAGGCTTCATGAGCTGCGACATTCCTGTAGTGGCCCTAGCATCCCCGTCATCCTGGCTGCTGGCAAGAGCAGTAGTAGTCGGCCTCTCGTCCTCAGGGCTCAGAATCTCAGGCTCCTGCGGGCCGCTGACTGTGGTCTCCAGACGCATGCTGTCTGGTGTGTCTTCCCAGATGTCGTGACTAGGGAATCGCTGCGCACCAGGCCTCTCAGCTTCGGCATGAGCGCCAGACCTGAAGTGCGGCTTGGCGAATGTCTTGCTATCGCTCAGCATACTACCACCAGCCTGTCTACGCGCCTGCTCTTGCTCGGGCGTCTCAAAGACAGGAGCCGGTGGTGGACTCTCCTTTCTTTCCGTGGCATCTTCAACCGGCTCTGGTGTCTCCACGCTGGTAGTAAACTGAAGCGAAGCGGGAGTGTCTTCCCAGATATCCTGGCTGGGGAAGTGGTGTTGAGCTAGACCCGGACGGCTCTTGAAAGTCTTGCTGGGACTAGCCTTGGGTTCTTCGTCTTCGGGGAACAAGGGCTCGTACTCTTCGATCTCCTCGAGTGGCGTGCCCAAACCAGATCCAGGACGTTCCTCGTGGGAGATGAAGCGTGAAAGAGGGTTGCCGTGGACACTGCCTGGTCTGCTACTGGGACGGCTGTCATGAGCTCCGCTTCCACGGCGAGCAAAGGTGTTGTCTCCCATCCAGTCGGAGCGCTCAGCTTCAGGACTGACTGCAGGCTGCAAGAAGGCGCTGCTAGGACGCTTCTCAATTTCGTCTGCAGCAAGGATGGGAGTGCCATCGTCGTGCTCGTGGAGAATGCTGGTGCCAAGGTCCAGCTTGTTATCCTTCTCTCCGCCTCCGGTGACCTTGCTACCCATCTTTTGTCGGCGACCATCAACATGAATGACATTGTCGTCCTCGCTGTCGAGAACATCGTCGCGGAGGTGGGCAGTCTCGCCCTGAGGGAAGCTGGCCTTGCGCAAAGGCGACTCCAAAGGCGCCTGTTGGCCGCTTGATGTACGCTTCTTGATGTCTCCAAGCGCGGGAGGCTTGGGCGAGTTCATGCGCGAGGTGTACTGCTCGCTGGCTTCCCAGCCAATCTCCTGGGAAGGCGTGCTAGCTCCGGCAGCAGAAGTGCCTGTTTGAGATGTCAGTAATGTTCCCACGCTTCTCGTGAATGATCATTCAAAACCTACCCATGCCGAGATCTGAGTTTGAGTGAACAAGCTGGTTGAGCTGCGCAGAGCTCATTGCCGTAGAAGGCCTAGGAGCAAGACCGCCGTAAACGTTGTAGCCCTCCTTAGCAGCCTCCTCGGGGTGCTTCATGACCCATTCCCTTTCGAACTGGTCACCGGGCTCCTGGCCTGGGTGTCCATGCAGTCCATAGCTGCCAGGCGGGCCAAATTCATGCCTCGAGCTTCTCTTGCGGTGGTGATTGCGCGATGAACCGTCGTTGAAGAAGCCAATGCCTCCAGGGAACATGGCTGTAGTTGGGCCGGGAGAGGGAGCCTGCACGTCACCAGCATTCGGGTACATTGGTACCTGGAGACCGATCTCGGGAATGCCGTGTTCATGCTCGTCGTCGTAAACACTGGCGGGCCTGCCGCTCGCAACGTTGGAGCTCGAGCGGTTGAAGCTGGAGTTCTCGCGCAGACGGTACGGTTCGCGCGAGGAAACACGGCTCAGAGTGTTGCCATCCTCGCGACTGGTGATGCGACGGAGATTGTTGGTCGAATCTGAGGGCGTGATGTGCACGTCGTCCTCACGACGGGATCGTCCAATGCCTGCCGCAGCGGCCTGGGAGGAGTCAGTACGTGTGACGGTGCTGATTCTTTCTTTCGCAGTCGTTACAGAAACGGAAGCCGTGGGCTGCTGCATAGGCACATCGGCGTGTCTGGTCTGTGTTTCCACCTTGTTGTCTCCAGCCAGCTTAGCCTCGGCGGGGAGGTTGTCGAAGCTGGCGTACTCCAGACCCTCTTGGCCAATGGTGGGCATTGAGGAGACACTGGGAGGGCGAGCGGGCAGATCTGAGGCGGACAGGTTGCTGTGGCCGTAGACCTTGCCATTGCTCATGGCGGTAGGAGGCTCATTGAAGGGCGAGCGAGTGACATCGCGGCCTGGCGAAGGCTCGAGCTTGCGATTGGGACGAGGAGGGATCTGGGGCAAGTTCTGGTTGAGAGCAGTTGCGCCGCCCTGGCGCTGAGGACGCGGCGGGACGATCGGTTGTGACATTATGGCGATAATATGGTGTATGGGGGAGTGCGGGAGTCGGAGGTTGTAGGCGCAACTGCTGCTTGCGTCAGTGTGTCTGTGAGGGACTTCGCCGCGCCTGGTGTATGTCTAGTGGGCCCCGGGTGCGGGACACTGGTGGGAGTGGTGAGGAGGATTGCGTGGGTGAGAGAGTGTATGAGTGAGAGTGTGAGTGAATGAGAGTGTGAGTGAGTGAGTGGTATGGAGACGGTGAAACAACGGGACGGAAGGAAGTGGCTGCAGCAGCAATGCAATGGCATGGCATTATGGGCGCTCTCTACACGCAGCTCTAAGCTAGGCAGACCGCCCTGCGGGCAGCAGGTCTGCGTGATCTGGCGGCAAATGCAGATCTGCATGCACAATCGCAGCAGCGGTGATGATAAGGTACTCGGCACGCTTGCTGGCAGCGTGTCGTGGCTTACATTTGGTTAGGCGTGGATGCTAGGCCTTGCTGGCATGAGCATGCAATGGCGCGGCTTGTGAGAGACAGCAAAGGAGATGGACGAAGAGAGCCGCCGGGCGAGGAGCGGTATAGCAATAATCAATGCAGCGAGGGGATTGCTGTGGTAGTGATAGCAGTAGCAGTAGCAGTAGGAGGGATGTGTGTGTGGCAGAGCGGGCGGGCGAGCAAGGTCAGGTCAGCGGATAAGTACTGGTTCCTGAGAGACAGCAGCGAAAGCAGCACCGAGAGAGCACGACAGCATGACGCCGCTCCCACTCAGTCCAAGCAAGCCGCAGGCCAAACCGAGCCACTAGCCTTGCAAGGAACATCTTGTCCGTCGTACGCTAAATCGAGCCGCTCCACCGCTTGCTCCAGCGCCGCCCGCAAACCGCTGATAAAACCGCAAGTACCCAGTCTGAGAAGCCCATATTACGCGCATCTCTGATAAATGCCGCATAGATGTAGAGATAAACCATGTTTTCCTCAGAGACTAGAAGGAGGAAAACTCTGCCAAACCCCCTCGTTGCGCAATCAAAAACACAAACAGTCAGTCAGTCAGTCAGTCATGATCAAAAGGCTCACAAGACGAAAACCTGGCCCACCGCAACACTATCATCACCTGCCCGCCTTCGCTCCCCACAAAGTGCAAGTCTAGAACTGTTGCCCTGCTTCTTTGCATGTCTGGGCACCCAGAAACGTGATGTGTCTGCTGCCGATTTGCCCGAGGAACATGCTTCTTGTCTGCAACCAGTGATCACTGGATGTGGAGCCTTCAATCGCGTGAGCATGTTCTTCTTCAGCTCGTCGAGAAGAAAGCCACCCGTGAAGATCACTGGTCTTGGTCTCTCCTCGGAGACCGGCGCCGCGTGCGTCTTGTCTTGTCTTGCATTTTGGTCACCAAACGTCATTCTGGGTGGATCGAAGATGCTTGAAGTTGTTGTAAGATATCGTTTTGACTACTGTGGTTTATTGTAATTTGTTATACACGTGGACACCGACATATATGTTCAGATGCTAGGAGGTAACACTCGCTTGCGCCTTCCCGATCGGTGAACAGGATCGCTGCTCCATCACACATTCGTCCTCGAGGGTTCGGGTTAGGTCAACGCAAAATTCCATTTCAATGCTGAAAAAACGATAGAGATGAGGGAAACATGATCCTTGATGTCTAAAGAACCATAGATCCCACAGAGCCACTGTTTTTCGATCAATGTAGCTACATGTCCTTTACCTTGCACGGTTTACTTGCATGTAAGTTACATGTAGTTGTCCGGCCACACACAAGCCAGCTCGGCTTCTCCGAATGTCAATCCAAAGCCACGCAAAACCACTATCAATAACCAGCCTGATCGTAGGAAGAAAACGCCTACATGCCTCGAAGTACTACGCTGACTATGGTGCGCTGTCCCCAGCTTCCCGTCCTTACGCATGTACGAGAACACTTTCAATTTACCTTGTGTTTGGGAAAGGCGAGGAACAAGAAGAAAACTCCGTGACGGTCTTGGCCTCAGTCGAACACTTGATACAGTAAAATTGTTTCATCTTTCTCTTAGCTTTTAAAAGACTCCCCGAGAATATGGGCATGTCTGAAAGCTACGTGTATTTCTTTCAGATTACAACATCAAGTAAAGAGCTTCGTCGGCTCAATGTTCCTCGAACACAAGTAAAAACTATGGTGAAGATCACATCAATCTCACAATCCATAGGTATCACCACCTTGAAATGCATGTACATCGAATCAGACAGCCACACACACCACCTAAAACTTCCAGTCCCTTCAAACAGTTCCAACACACCCTAATTCCCACCTCTTGATCCAACATCACCCTAAAGCAACCTCTTCCTCTTCCTCTCATCCATCGACCTTTCGCCTTCATCCTCCCCTTCCCTCTCCGCCGTATCCGCCGGATTAAGTAAATTGTGCACGTTGCTAGCCATACTGCTCCTGCGCGTCGGCGGCGCCGTATCAATGCCCTTGAAAGGGAATCTCGCGCCAGGCAACTGCCAGCCAGGCTCGTTGCCATTTGAGTAACTGCTGCCGCCGAAGCCAGCAGCGAAGCTTGGAGCGCCGCCGCCGGAAGAGCTTTCGTGTGACGGTGGCGGAGAGGGCTGGCGGGAGGAGAGAGCGGAGGCGCGCGGGAGCTCGTATTGGGCTAGGGCGTCGCGGATTTGTTGGTTGTCTTGTTGCGGGTGCGGCAGGCGAGGGGAGGAAGGCCAGGCTGTGGAGTTCGCTCCTGAGGCGTAGGGCGAGCTGCCATGGTTGTATGATGGGAGGGGAGGTGGAGGGCCGCCTTGCCAGCCCTGGAGGCGGATGTCGGCTGAGGTGTGGCGGCGAGGTAGACCAGGCGATTGCATGTTTGCCAGAGGGTGTTGAGGCTGGGCTTGTGAAGGAGCAGCAGCAGGTGCTGGTGGAGGAGGTGGCGGTGGTGGAGGCGGGTAGTTTGGTCGCGAGCTCGATGAGGGAGAATAGGCTTGGCCTGCGTTGCCAATGGATCCGTACCGGCGAGGGGACACCTGGAGGTGCGCGGGAACTGGATTGCGGAAAGAGTTCGGGCGTCCCACCGTCGCTAATGAAGGTCGACGAGAATCATCGTACGGTCTTTGGTTCGGCGATACTGGCATGGCAGGCTCCTGGCCAGGGAAGAAGCTTTGCTTGTTGTATGGCGAGTCCTGGGTATCGTCCAATGCTCTCAAGCCTTCCATGTGGCGGGATATGTCCTGTCGCATGGCAAAGACATCCCGATGAACAGGGTTATCCGGGTCCGGTACAAGTGTAAGAATGTGCGTAGAAAGCTCGTTGTTCCACTGGTGGCACTTGGTCAAGCCCTCCAGCAGAGATTGGCATTTCATAGTCATTGCGGTGTATGCCTCCTCGGTTCGGGAAATTCGTGCGTACATGTCCTGCATGTTCCAGTCCATCACGCTCAATCTAGCCTCCAGAGGGTCCGGCATTGGCTCCATCGAAGGACCAGGTTGAGGTGGCGCAGGCATCTTGGGTGCGCTTGAGAAAGAGTCGCGGTGGATAAGAGCGTGTCGGGAGGCACGACGCTTGATCTCTCGAAGACCAACTAGATCGCCCCGTTTGAAATTACCAGCGCCGTGCTTGAACTCCCATAAAGGCGAGTCGGGAGATCCAGTATGAAAGACATCGCTCACTGTGTCTGGTCAGATCTTGCCTCTTCGAGCTCGTACGATTCAGGAATGCGCTACCTTTGTGAAAGCCGTACATGTTAAGTTGTCGTACAAAAGAAGAAATGTTTGTATGCTTGAAGTATTGTCTGAATATGTCAGTAAGGAATGTCCACACAACTCGACACAAAGGATACCTACGCAAGAACTTTTGAGAATTCAGAAGATGGCGACATGACGAAGCTCTCGTTGGTGCTCGACCAAGAGATAAGGTGCTGGATGGTCTGATCCTCCAACATACTGTAGTACGGTCAGCCTTTGCGGGGGCGTTGATAGCGATCGAAGGAGACACTGACTTATAAAGCTTGTGGATGAATGCAGTCTGTACCACCTTAGGCTGCTGTGCCGCAGCAGCAGCACCTACGAGCTGGCCCGAAGCACCGTTTTGTCCATTTTGTCCTTGGTGCTCGGCTTGGTTTTGTTCTGACTGTCTTTCTCCATTGGGACTCGACTGCGGCGGTCCCATTGGCGCGACCTGGGGTTGCGACACGTCCATCTTGTCGGGCGAAGATCTGTTCGCGTTCGCAGAGGAAGAAGAAAGGATGGGAAGGGTTCGAGTAGTCGGTGGTCGAAAGCTTCGCGACTCGGTCACGAACGGACTCCTTCTCAATGGCTCAGAGACTGATGCCATGGGCTAAAGCGTCTCTGGGGTTTGTGGCGTCCGTGAGAGAGGAACGCCGTGGAGCTAGTAGCTGTATTGGTACTTGAAGTCGTTGTTGGTTAATGATGTGCAGAGAAAAATGGCAGACGACAGGCGCAGCATCCAGATGCGGACGAGTCGCGTGAGGAAAGGGCGATTGTGGGTGGGTTCTGAGGATGTTGAGGCTTTGCGCAAAGTCAAGGCGTTCCCGATCTGTACGTCTCCATCGCCCGAGCGAAGGAAGACTGGGATGAGGGTGCTGACACACTGCTTGCAGTATGGGCAGCGTTGAAGTGGCCGCCGTTGCGGTAGGCAGGGAAGGTTTGCGAGTTCAACGAACGCGATCGTCTCGAAGGGTGCGCTTGCGGGGTTGAGAGCGGGCGAGACAGGGTGCGGTCGGACCGAGACGGGGATGGTGAAAGTGAAGGAGGGCGAGGATGGATGACGATGAGGATGAGGCAGTAGCAATGATTGGTACAAGGACAGAGGACACGGTAGTAGAGAGGTGTGAGAGGTGAGGGTAGAGCGAAACGAGAGGCTGCACCCTGCCAGAGGGAGACAATGGGGGAAGTTCTGGTATGGGGGGATGGGAATGGGGATGTCTCGGGAGAGCAGGAAAGCGTGGGCTTTGAGCGTGGGAGGGAAGAGGCAGACTGCAGGGCAGGGCAGGAGAGCAGACGGGCAGGGTTGTAGGGCCCGGCCTGAAGCAGGGTGGAAATATTGGAAGCGGACGACGCAGCAGAAGCACGGGGGTGAAGAGTGAAGACTCGTCTACTGCAGCTTCAGCACACAACGGCGGCGCCATATTAACGTTATTCAGGGAGGGAGCGGAGAGTGTTAGCCAGACTATTTGCTGCTAGAGCCAGGGAGCTTTGATGAAGGAAGGCTGCTGCAAAGACTCCTCCTCACAACAGCCTTCTGCAGCACGCGCATGCCTTCTGCTGCTGCTGCTGCTGATGCTGCTGCTGATGCATCGGAAGCAGCTCCAAAATCACAGGGAGCTACTAGCTAGCTTTCAAGGGGTCCGGCAGCAAGCGAGTGGTGCAACGGGCATCTGTGGGCGGGCGTGGGCCGAGTCTCCCTGATTCCTCTTATTAACCACATTAAGCTCGATTTAGCTGCCTCAGACCGCGCAATTGTCTTCGTCGGGCTTGCTGGCTTCTGTCTCAAGCAGGGCCAAGTGGCAGCCCTGCCTCGAGCCTGCCTGTCGGTCCATCTCCGCCGCTCGCTAGCGCTGGTCAACAACTCTGCCGATCTGCCCGCGATCGGCGTGAAGACAGCGTCGACGCCTCCGAGACAGTGCTTGCAAACTCTCGATAACTTACATCTCAACTCTAATCTCGTTGTTGTTATCATTGATTGCCCTGTACCGCCTGCGCCGTGCCTGGTATTCACCAACAACACCACCGCCGCCTTGCAGCCCTGAAACTCCCCGCGCCGCCGCACCGGCAACACACGCATCTCGCAGATCCCTTTCCATGCTGCCGGATAGGCCCCGAGACGCCCACCACGCCCGTGGACGCCTTTTGTACGCCCACTTCAAACCATCTTTGTACGCTGTGGGACCAGCCTGCGCGGTGGCTGCGGCTTGAGACGGCGTTACATTCCAAAACACTCCTCCTCCGACTCTTGACTCTGTTGACTTTACTCCATCAACGAGCCTCGGCCTGTCCGTCTGTTATTGTTCCCTTGCCCTCCGCGGCGTGCCATGTCAAAGCAAATGAGCTGCACCACCTCGTGAGACACGTCGGCACGAAGCCCTTCACTGTCGAATACGGCTCCACCGTAATAGTATCCACAGTCACACCACGCTCAGCCCAACATTCTGGGCCCCGACACGATGGCTCAGAGCCTGGTGCAGGCCTATCTTGACCTCCCACTGGGCGAGCGGGATGCAGCGTAATATATGAGGTGTGTCCAAGTGTGAAAACAATGCTGACCTCGAACAGTCTCACCAATTTGGTCCGCTCATTCGGGCGACGCGAACAAGGTCTTGTCCAGAGCCTGATATCAGACACACGTGATCCTTTCTACATCTTGCCAACCGAGCTGTTGGTCTATATTTTCGACTTCCTTCACCCGTATGATGTCTGGTCTAAGCGACTCGTATGTCGCCGCTGGAATGCCGCTCTTTCGTCTGACGAGTTCACACGTACTGCTCTCAACCGCTTCGACACCCACGATCCTGCAGACTCTGCGCTCGATCCAGAGACTCATGCTTCTCCCTCTAACATGCTTGCACTACGCCACATACTAGCACTGCGGGAAGGCCGACCGTTCAGCTACGTCAACTACGGTGATCAATTTGCATTCCTCCCAAACTCACGTCAAGTAGCACAAAAGCTTCGACTTAAGGGCAAGTATATTGCATATCTACGTGGCAACCCTGAGACTTGTGAGGGCAATGCCGTCGTGTTACGAGACCTTGTCACTGGTGAATCGACGTCTCTTTGCGGGACTGCGCGTGAGAAAATCGCGGTTATTGAATTGTCCACAGAAATCATCGCCTTCTTCACCTACGTAGGGACTGTGTACGTTGCATCACTGCTCAAGCCTTCCGACTCGCTACGGTCTGTCAGAATTCCTTCGTCTACAATTTATAATACATACGCGGATCAAGGGACACTGGCTTGTCTGCTGGGAGGAGCGTCTGGAGTGACAGTATTTATCCACGATACTGAGACACGAAAATCGACATCCTTCACCCACCCCCGGAGTGCGTATTGCGGCGAGTCAGAAGACGTCTATTCTCACGCAGTGCTGGTCAATTCTCATGATAAGGTAGTCGACATTTTCAGCCTTGTGAACTGCAAGAATGAGCTAAAGCTGGATATCAAAGTCGCGCGCTACTCATTGACAGGCGAACACAAAGCGCACGAGTGCTTGACTATTTGGCACGGAATTGGGCTGTTCCAACATCTGTCACTTGGTCAAGCCTTACCTACTGGAGAGCGAGGACTCTATCAACTCAAGCTCGACAGTGAAATTGTCGGCAGTAGTAAAACGTTGTGCGGAACTATTTTGTTCGACGCAAACTTCGCTCCGAACACTATCACGCTCAAGCTTGTCGACCAATCTCTTAGGAACACCATGCTTTGGAAAGATAGAAGATATCGCACGGAGAAACATCCATTTCTCGTTGAAACGGCGCGGCGACCCGCACGCTTCGACGGACCGCGTTCGCTTCGTGCACTGAGCAATGAAGCATCGCCACATCCGATTACAGAGGACGAGGCGGTCCAGAAAACGGAGGGAGATAGTGAGCAATTCACGCAGGATAGCGATAGCGACAAGCTGGGGATGTTCAGGACATGGCGTCCCAGCCGTCTACGCTCCTGGATAGGAGGGAAACAACGCGACCGCCCCGGCCGCTTTCACACAACGCATGGGAAAGATCAGCCGGCTATCCTTCCCGGACAAGAACCACCAACATCGTCTGCGGAGGCAATGCTTGGTGCGCCGTTCGCCCCAAAGCCATCGTCCCAGCCACGACTCCATACGATAATCGCGATGAACGACACCTTTGCGATGGGAACGTGCATCAGATCTAGCTACATCGGAGTAATGTGCTTCGATGAGCGAGTGAAGCTGTACGGAGCCGGACTGACTGATTTGTGGGCTCATGCGAATAATACACATCGGATATGTTGGTCTCAGAATCCTAATCAAAAACCAATTGGTCCTGGCCTTCTGCCTCTAAGTAGGCCGTGTTGTTGAAGGTGTTCTTATTCTTACAGACTTCACGTCGCTGCAGAGTCCTGAATGTCTCTTGTTCTTGCGCTGGCTTTCACAGAGTCGCTGGTCTCCTGATGTCACGATATACATGTAGTTGCTGTAAAGATATCTGCGGACACGACCACGTCTTCGAGGTCACTGTTTCGTCAGCCGTAGCTCTGTATTCTCAGTAGTATCCATGATACTGTGTAACAAATACTCCCTTAATTTGACTGACAGTCATTTTTTCTTTCATGCCGTGTAACTATGACCATCCACATCCGATCATGCTGAAAACCTTTAAGGATGTTTGAATATTCGCTACAACGGCCGCTCGCCAAAATAAGCAACTCCAACGCTGCTTCCAGAAAAATGACACTTTGAGCACGTCGCGGTCTTTTAACACCATTCCAAGCCCATTTGGTTCTTCATGGTTGTGCGTATTCTCGTCGTTCTCCATTTTGACCATGTTTTATCGCCTCCAGTCCCTCGGACAATCTGAAGCCGAATTCCGCCAAGACCCTCGACCTCACATCGTAGATCTCCCCCAACATAGCTCCCTAAGCAACAACGACACATGAGTGTGCAAGCTACGGAAATGTCTGCCATTAAATTCGTGAGATCCGTACGCATAGATCCTGCTGTCCATTTTTATTTTTGATGAATATACTGATGGTGTAACACGCCAGGTCTGGGAGTCCTTCCGAGCCAACTCGGGCCTTGAACCTCGGTACGTGTATATCTATACCATCAACCCTCTCTTATATGTATCGATGGAAACATCTGACAAGATTACAGGTTACTCGATGGCGTCAGCCCCACCCACTCATCACCCCTCCTACACCACATCCTCACTGACTTGCATACAGCTCCGCGTAACAGCCGCCCGCCCTGGCACCGTCAACTTCGAGCTCGATATCAAGAAAGAGCACACTGTACGCATGACCTTCGCTTCTCTCATAATTGAACTCAAGGTTTGCTGATTCGAGTTTGTCTGGCAGAACCGCCTCAACATCCTCCACGGCGGCACCCTCGCGTGCATGGTCGACCTTGGCGGCTCGCTGGCCGTGGCGTCGCGCGGGTTGTTTGCTACGGGCGTTTCGACTGATTTGAGCGGTAAGAAACCATCCGCTGATAATATGCCTTTGATGGATGAAGAAGGTGTTTTCCGGGCGAAGGTAACATTTAACTGATCGAGCGTGTGTGTGTACAGTTACGTATCTTGCCTCCGGCGGCAAAATCGGCGATATCATTCGCGCGGAGGTCACGTGCGATAAATGTACGTCTTCATGCTTTTCCTCTCTTTTTCCTCGACTTGGCCGAGACGCAGGCATTCTATCGCTGCCCCATTCAGCCAGTGACAACGGGGCTACTGATGTATGTCGATGCTAACGCTCCTATGTGAAACACAGTCGGGAAGACACTCGCCTACACTTCCATCCGCTTCACGAACGAGCAGGAAGAGCTCGTGGCGAGGGGGAGCCACACGAAGTCAGTACACATGGAATATACCACGCTTCCAAGATCCGTGCGGATTGCTGACCAGAAACTTTGAAACTTTTAGGTACATTGCTCTCGCGTGGAAAGACCCGCAGAACATCACTGACGTGCTGTCGCCTAAGCCTGAGAAGCAGCAGTAGACGACGACGAACATGTACAGTTCGCGTGGGCCTTGTACGTGCATAGTGATACAGACTGGGAGGGAGCGGCACCCAACAATTGCAAAGAGAGAAATAATACATGTCTTTTTTACCCTGGGTATCACCTTACAATTTTATTCGACCACGAATCCCGCTCTTCATGTTTACATAACCCCAGCATCATCCATCTCCACCTCCGCCTCCCCATCAACAACGGCGAACACCTCCGCCTCCTCCTCCCCATCACCCTCCTCATCCTCCTCATCATCTTCCACCCGGCCCTGCACTTCCGCCTCAGCAGCAGGCAGGCTCTGCACACCCCTTTTCAGATCCTCGACCTTCGCCTTCGTCATCTCAAAGACATACTGGCCCAGATGCTCAACGCCCTGCATCTCCGTCGTCTCGACATCGTCTTCCACGCCGCGCGTCGCAGGGAACATCTCCCCCGGCACAAGTGCCAGCGCGTTCGAGCGCGCGAACAACCCCTCGAACGCCTGGCGCAGTTCCAGACTGCTCTCGAAGACTTCCCTGCGGCCGAAGACGTACAGTCCCAAACGCGCGCGGGAAAGAGCGACGGTTAACCTGCGGAGATCGCGCAAGTAGCCCGCGCTCTTGGTGCGTGTCAGCGACAGGATGACGTAGTCGTTCTGCTCGCCCTGGTACTTGTCCACGGTGCCGAGCCACCCGGGCATGCCGAAAAGGCGATTGCCCTTGCAGCGGTGCGCGAGGACATCACGGATCAGCGCTTTCTGGCCGGCGTACGCGGCAAGGATGCTGATTTTCGCGGCGGGATAGCCGAGCAGGCGCATGTACTGGTAGAGGGCGACGGCGTACTCGGCTTCGCCGAGGTTCTGGATGAAGTGCGGCGAGGGTTCGGTTTCGCCTTGGTCTTTATAGTCCGGGACGTCGATGAATTGGAAGTCGTGGCGGAGGCCGGCGTTAGCGCGCTGGAAGGCTGAGTCCGTAGAGGTTATGGGGAGGTTGGTGAGATGCGGGTAGCGCCATTTGTAGAGGGCGGCGAGAGAGGGGCGGGCGCGGCCTTGGGCGTCGAGCATTGTGAGGGGGACGCCGAGGCGCACTAGGCGGAGGAAGAGGGATTGCTCGAGGTTGGCGTAGGATTTGAAAGCGGCGTTCTGGACGATGGGGGAGTTTTGCAGGTGGTCGCCGACGAGGACGACGCGCTTGAGGTTCTTCTCGACTAGCTTGCCGTCTTTGCTGATTGTGGGCTCTTGGAGGGCGAGAGGGATGAAGTTCTCGACCTCGGTGAGCTGTGCTGCTTCTTCCATGATGACATTGTCGTAGTGGAAGCCCAGTGCTGCGATCTCTTGTCGTCGCATGGCAGCGTGGGTGGATGTCATGGCGATGATGCGAGCTTCCTTAACCAAGAGGTAATTGGCCTTGTCGCGCTGGTTGCGTAGAATCTCGAAGGGTCGGATGTCTTCCAGCTCTGCGAAGATGCGACGGATGTGTCTCTCACAACCGCGTGCAACCTCAAGCAATTCCTCGCGGCTTACGCCAGCTGGGAAGAGCGGCTGAGGAGCGTTGGCGAAGAAGTAGTGGAAGGGGAACTGGGTAGCAATATCCTCCTCAGCTTCGGAGGACTCTACGGCTGCCCAAAATCGTTTCCAAAGAGGTTGGACGTACACCTGGTCGAAGTAAGCAGCAGTTTCGCAACTGCTGCCATGAGCACCAGGCGCACTGATGGATTCCGCCAGTCTCTGGACTGTAGCTAGACCCACGGCTGCGTTCTCCATAAAGCTCTCGATCCTGCCAGCTTTGGAGAAAGACGCCTCTGTCTCAAGTTCTTCCTCGCCATGTCCCAACCTCAACAGATGACGCTCGTCAATGTTGAGGGCGGTGATCTTCTGGAATAGCTGGTTCAAAGCTTGATTTGAGTGTGCGATGAGAAGCGTGCGCTGCTCAGGGAAGTTGTGGTAGATGTTACTGATGATTTGCGTAGCAACATCAGTCTTGCCTGTTCCAGGCGGGCCGACGACCAGACTCAGACCAGGCTGTGTTCCTGCCGTCACGGCTTCGATTTGTGTTGGTGTGAAGCGGACGGCGTTTGTCTTCGGTGCATCGGTGGGGTAAGGACCATTGTTGATTGGCTCGTAAGTGGACACCTTCAATGCCTCGACAGCAGGTGCGATAGACTCGGGGTCAGGGGCCACCTCACGTTTTCTCCTCTTTGCCGGTCGTGGCTCAGGGGCGGGCTCTGATGATGTGTATTCCAGCACGTAAGGAGGTGGGAACGATCCATTTGAACTGGGATCCGGCTCAATGGTCTTGCCAGAGAGAGATTCTACCAGGTGCTGCCAGTCCACGAATGTGTCGCGGTAATCGATGCTCTTCAGTTTGTTCGGGAGCTTTTGGTAGCTGGCTGTCGAAGGATCACCGTAGCCAAGGAAGACGTCCCGTAGCCAGTCCGGCAGAGGGACATCAGATACTGCAAGGTCTTTGATGCTCTCAAGCACGGCTTTGAAGTTGTTCTCACGGGATCTGCGGCGCACGACGAGATTGAAGCCGTCCATCGCATCACACTTTGCACGCTCCTCATCGTCCATGTACGCGATAGGGTCGAGGCGCAATAGCAGTCGCCTCTGTCGTGCACGACTGTTGTCATCGCCACGCTGGCCCTGGTCAAAGCGCATCATCTTCCCGTTGTCGTCCAATACGCTAATAACTTCGGCGCACCTGACGGCCTTAAGACCAAGCTTAGCGACCTCCGATGCGGCATCGCCATTGGCGTGTCCGTTTGTCGATGGGCGGTCATCTGGCTTGACTGAGAGCAGGAACACAACATCGCCAGTTCGCAGGGTCTCCCATTCTTTCCTGAGACCAGGCTGCAACCTGCTCACATCCAAGATGACCTCAGATTTGACTTCTGCTGGCGCAACCTCGCCAACCCGTGGCGGCAAAGTGTCAATGATCGCAGGTTTACTGATTGGCATTGCCATTCTTGAAAACCCTTCAAATCTGGTGATACCCGATGCCTGTGCCTTCGGCCTGAGACGTTTCACTGTGTCTTCGATGTGTTTGCGGATCTCAAAGAACGCCTCCGCCCTGTAGAGCACGAACGAGCGCCACAGAAAATCACCAGCGGTAAGGTATTGCAGGTTGACTTTGGGAATCGCCAAGGGTCGGCTCCCGTCATAGCTGTCTGTTCTGAGCAAAGCCTTGTCGTAGAGAACCTTTTCCGTGGGCATGGTCGTCATGCTACGAATAACATCGGTGTAGTAAGGCTTGACTTCCATCGCAGAGACCAGTACGTCTAGCAAGAACGATCTATCCTGGACTACCAATGACTTCTCTGGGTATGAGGAACGTAGGCCAAGATCGCGCATCATGTTCAGAACCTCGGCATCGGTCAAGACTTCAATGTGTCCGAGCAGTTCGTCTCTTTGCGCCAGAAGTCCGAAGTTGGCCAGGACTAGGATCTTTAGCTTCTCAGGATGCTGCCGGAGAGCAACTTTCTGCAGACGTGCAATCCGCGCATTGTTGTCCTCATCGTGTTCCTGCCTAGTGAGTTGGCGACCACTGTGGTCATCTATCGGAAAAGATGTGTAGTGCGCCAAAAGCTCCAGCATCTCTCTGAGCAGACCACTGTCCTCGTCCTGGTACAACGGCGACAACCGAGCAGCAGAGATGGTGTTCAGATTATTGATCAATGTATTCACATACCGTCTTGTCGGCAGTTGTGATTGGAGGTCGCAAAGTAGTTCCACAAGCCTCTCGCAGTAGCGCAAGTTCTCATTTCGTTGATCGCCTTTCGCATTGGTGTTGTACAGGTTGTCCAGGAAATCCAAGACCAGCGTGAACAGCCAGCTTCTCTCGAAGCGCAAACGCGCCTGGCCTGCAGCATCCGCCTGTTCGAATCTTCTCCCCATAGCCCTCCATGCCTTTTGCAGCGCAGTGCTCTTTGCCAAAATCTTCTCTCTTTCGATCTCGCTGTGCAGGTTGTGCCATGTAGAGATTGAAACCAGCGGTGCGCATTCTTTGCGCACAAGTCCGGAGTCAAGCGATTGGAAGGCGGCAATGATGAAGTCCAGCAAGTATGTCCGCGTCTTTGTGCTCAATGACGTGTCGATGCTCATGTGGAGGACGCGCTTGAAGAAAGTGGTGAACGCGTCGGGGCGCTCGCTGAAGAGGCTCCAGACGGGAAGGTTCTCTCGTCTCTTGACGTTGGCCAGCAGAGCCAGCAGGAAGACGTGCTGGTTCGAAGCATCCTCGTTATAGCCAGGCCAGAGGTAGCGCTCCAGACACTGCAGCTGTTCGAGCAGCAGCAGCTGGTTGTAAGGGAAGCCCTCGGCCTCGAGCCTGTCGTACAGCTCCTCCTTCACCACGCCGGAGAGGACCTTGGGGGCTTTCGCGGTCAGCCATGTGTTGCGCGCGGTTTGAGCGTAGCCATTCTCGTCGCTCGTCAGGTCGGCGACGGTTGGGCGCTGCATGGTTGGGTGTGTGTGTTCTTGCGCCTCTCCGCCTCGCAACTCGTCTGGCAAGCACAAGCAACAAGCAGCAAGCAACAAGCTGGAAGCAAGCAGCAGTACCTCAAGTTAATTAGCAGCCAAAACGTCAGCGAGCCTTCAGCCTTCACTCTCCAAGGCTCGTGCCCAAACTTTCAATCATCGGGATCTTCCGCGCTGTCAACAACCCTTAAGTTACGCATTGAACGCGAGACGCGATCAAGTATATTGACTACTCAAAACACAGCAAGTACACTCCACTGCGGGACTACTGGACGACACGCACCATGGGATTATGAACTATGAGGGACAGCTCTTTGCGCAGCATCGCCAGTCAATTGCGCCGAAAGCGTCGCGTGTAAACAACGCGGCGACACACTCCGAAGCTCGACGGCTCACGACAACGACAACGATGCAAAAGGTCCAGGCGCATGACGACGACACATTGGGTTCTGGAAGTAGCGCAGCCGCATTGGACAACGAGACCGACACATTGGGGAGGGAAATCATGCAGCACGAACGCGATGCTCGGCGGCTTCAGCATGCGACTCGGGGAGATGCGCCAGTGTTGAAGCCTCGAGCCAGGCCGCGCATATCTGAATTGGTCGCGCGCCGTGAAAGAGAAGATGCTGCAGTCTCTGGCCAACGGCACATTCGGACTGGTAGTTCTGGGAGTAACGATTCCAATCCGCCCTTGAACGTCCCAAGAGAGTGGGGTACAAGAGCAAGATCGCATAGGGGATGGATGCGAAAGATTCGGGAGCCGTCAATGATTGACATGGATGATGCTGGACATGCTACAGGCAAGGGTCTGCTGACCCCAGAGGAGGAAGACAAGCCACGGAGGACTTCGTACGGAAGCGATGATATCTGGAATCGTGAGGATGAGCACGCGATTGCTTCGGAGAACACTCCTCCTTCGATGAAGAGAGCACGCCCGAATGCTCCAACTGCTACAGCCCGCGAATCCAATCCGACGCTTAGACATGTTCTTGACAGCGAGGACCATGAATTTGGCGAGCTTTCCTTGTTAACTTCGACACCTGCTACCACCAAACCTGTACGCAATGGCCTTGCTCGAAATAACACCGAAGGTGCTGGACGATACAATACCAACAGCTATCGCCAAAAGTTGCTATCTGAAAGGTCACCCAATCGAAGGTCTGCACTCGCGCGGAGACGTGAAGATGCTCTGGACTTGGACGACCAGCGAACGATGCCTAGGCGCGAGAACGTGCCACGACCAACGACTTCATCTTATGCGGAGGCTCGATTAGCTCGTAGGAGTGGTTTAATCAGCAACAAAGAGAACCTCCCTGCCGACGATGCACGTGATTTGCCCTCGAAACCTAACGAGACCCTCGCGATCTCAGAAAGAACTGCTCGGGCAGTGACGTTTAAGCAGCATCAACGCCCACCGCATGCACGGAATAGTTCTTTGGGTCTCTTACAACGCCTTGCCACGAGCTTGTCTCCAAATTCTGGCAAGTCTTCGTCAGACGCTGTGATTTCTAGCGGGAACGAGCCTATACCCAAAGAAGAGAATAATGCAATCCGTCGACGAACGACTGAGAATGGTCATGTGGAGCCAACTCAGCCAGTCATACGCAGAGCACACAGAAAGTCTAGCGGCAGCCAGGCAGAGGAAGTGAAGCCAAGAACACGATCGAGCAACAATGTACCGGCGAAGTCGGACCAAGGCGAAGACTCAAAATCGAACGAGAAACCTGCCCCTACAGAAAAGCCACTCGATCAGAAGACGCCTGTCGTTACAGGCGCTTGGGTCGACACACCTGGGCCACCTAGAGATGCTCGACCAGCTCTATCAAGTTCACATACTGTCCCAGATGTCAAATCCAACACCTCCTCGAAAGACATGGCCTCACAGAACAACGGCGCGAGAGATCTCACCTCAAAAAATGCTGACCGACTGCCTTATGGCGATCCAAATCGTCCGAAATCTGTCCTGGAAGAGATAGTGAGAGACGCTCGCAGGGATTCTATCGGCACCTTCGGCGACGCTACAATACAGTCATTGGAGAACATCATCCATCCTACCACCGATCCTACGGACACAACGTTGGCTTCTGACGGAGGTTACAAAGACGCCAATGAGGATCTGGACATCGGACGTCCACTAACCCAAGCAGAGAAAGACCGACGACAAGAAGATCTTGCCATCGAAGCGATGAACAAACATCTTCGTGCCGCCCGTACAAGCATCAAAGATGCTGACCGAGGCTTGCAAAGAGTCGAGAACAAGTGGGAAACGACATCGCATATAGAAGCACCACAACCTCCAACCGTATCTTCCAAACCAAAGCAAACCACAACCCTAGACCGCGACTGGAAAACCGCCTGCCACCACTGCGGCGGCTCCTACAACAGCCTCTGGTGGGGCCTCTGGACAGAACTTCGAAGCGTCTTCTACACCTACGACAAGAACTCTCGCTTCGGCATCCGCACCACATGGCCAGGCCTCTTAGTCCTCTCCTGGCTGCTCTGGTACATCCTCGAAAACATCCTATGCTACAACTACTGCCACCCGCTCTACGCAGAGTACATGACCGGTTACGGCGTCAACATGGACGCACCGGTCTATCCCTTTGTCATCCCGACTCTGCTCTTCCGCCCTTTGCGGCCAATCTGGAGGCCTGCGCTGAAGTGGGTTGGGGCGACTTCGATGGAGGTGTTTTATACGGTTTTCGGGGAGCCGGCGAGGCCTGCTGTGAGGCGCTTGAGGCCTGTGGTGGGAGGCTGGGATAAGATGCCTATTAGGCAGCATGCTGGCGGGGCGGCTTGGAGTTCGACGTGGGCGGGTAGGGCTGCGGGGACGGCGGTTGCTGCTGCGGGCAGGGCGACGAGGAGTTTTGCTGATGCGGTTGATATGATGGGGGGAGAGACTATGGGCGATGATGAGTATTTGTGAGTTGAGAAGGTTGGGGACTTGCTTTCGCTGATATTGTTTGACTGAAGAGGATGGTTGATGAAGAATTGGGGTTCCAGTCTTGGTTGTTGGGGGTTTTTGGTTTCTATTTCTGTTCAATCGCACGATACCTCATATAGCGCGGCGCTTTTTGGGAAGACACGCTCATTTTTATCTGACTTTTGCGATCTTGCCTGCCCTTTCTGAGTCTCGTCCACTTCGTGCACCGCATGGTGCTTGGTAATCATGTCCTGTGCTAAGCAAAGCCTATTGGTTCATTCCACCATCGAGTCTCGACATGCAGCATCACGGCTAAAGATGAGACTATGTGTAGGCTAAGTCGGCGCAAGGCAGGGTCGATATGCACGAGCCGGTTGCGGCTATGGGTACGCTCACACAACGTGTAACTTGTGTGAAGCAAGGAAGACACTCCAATTCACTTTATCCATGATATCCGAGGTGATGCGGAATCGAGGACGCCTCACGAAGCTGAGTGGGACATGCATGCGCCGCCTTGCTTGAAAGAGACAGAAACAATCATAAGCAGCAATGTACATGGTATCATATTGAATCGGGCTGCCAGTAGCAGTGATCATCCCCGGCAAAGCCCCAAGCATACTCGCCTAGCCCGGCTTCGAGATTTTCCATGAATTCCTCCGTGAGGATCGGCCAGCCTAGGCCGTCCTCGCCCATTGAAAATTCGCCGAGGATGGAATTGTCCCAGGTTGAGCCGTCTATTGCTGGGCCGTTCCAGTTTGTGTTGTCGGTTTCGGACTGCGTGCGGTTGTGCAGGGCTGGCCAGTCTGTAGTTTCGCCAATGTGCATGTTGCCTATCGAAACTTGATCTGATGGTACACTCATGTGCGCAATGTGAGTGGATTTGCCGTAGGCTTGTTGCACGTTCCTCATGCTCAGTTCCTTAAGCTCGTCAAAGATCACTGCGAAGCTGCGAACGTCAGGCATCTCTTTCTCAAATGTGTGCAGCACTTGCGAGCACGTCTGTAAAGCTGCCGCTGGAGGCACTTCTGTGTCTAGGGTGAGATCCTGAGCGGTGTCTGATTTCAGACTGAGATAGAACAATATGGACAGGCCAGCGGCGAAGATGCCCTGAAAATAGCTTCGAGTCCAGGTGATGTATTTCTTCTCAAGCATGTCCGAGTACAGTAGAATGACCCTAGTCGCAGATCGAAGTGACAGTACCAGTAGGTCCGTAGGCGGAGCGTTATTGCTGAGTTTCGGCGCCGTGTGCATTGCTCCTCGAATCAATATCGATTTGTCCTTTTCCAAGAGGAAGTCGTACCATTCCGGACGTTCGTATAATGATTTGGGGTCTGGGAACACAGGTGCAGCCTGCCGCCAGGAGTCGAGTTCGGCCAGGAAATTTTGAACTTTCATGTGCACATATCCTGCGGAGGTGAAGGGCATTGGTGTGCTGTTGGCACTGCGAGAGGACTGTCGACGTCCGCTGTTGAATTCGGTGTGTATGCGCGAGCTGATTTGTCGGAGCTTGATGAAGAAGACGAAGACAGACACCTCCGTTGGCTGAGACGGCGCTATATCAGATACTTCTGACAAGGAATTGATGTTGGCTGCTTTGAGTGCTTCGTCGTCGGCTAGGATAGGGAGTTCGCATGAAATGTCTTCGTCAGCAATAGCGAATGGGCGACCCAGTATCCCTGAGCTATAGCGATCGAGGATGTAGCACTCCCAGAAGATACGACGCTGCTTTTGTTCCTCTATTGCTGGGAGGGCTCTTCGAGGCGGAGCATGGTAACCCAATTCGATGCACTGCCTCATGCAGAAGTGAGAAATGTCCCACAAGGACTGACCGATGTGATGGTACATGCCGAAACGTCCAATCAAGAGTGAGTTCTGTATCGAGTCCGGGCATCCTATTAACGGTATCGAGCCAATGTGTGTAAGCGCTGCCCGGTAGTAGCCGAAAGGGTGCTCTTTCGAGAGTCCAGCTCTGTATCGAGTGACACTGCTTATAGCGAAAAGCATGAAAAGACGGAAAAGATCTTGAGAGGTACATTGTACGTCTCCCAATGGCATGTAGACTTTGTTGTAGACTTCCAGCACGTCCGCCCTGACCAAGAATGTATGGTTGATGTGAAATCGAGTAAAGCTTCAAGGCAAGAGTTAGTGTCTGGAATGCGCTATTAATGGCCTAGTCTTCATCTTACTAGTTCTCCAGCAATGCCACAGCTTCTTCTGATGAGGGTAGATCGTTTGCTGATATAGTCACCTCTGGCACTTGGGGCCTCTGGCTAGTCTCGCGGAGTTTGTGTCGAGTCCGAAATTCAGTACTGTTAAAGACAGACTGTAGTAAGCTGAAGATGTGTCAGTCTCAAAGCATGAGCGCGTCTCCTTGGTAGTTTTACTTCATCCCACTGCTCTCTCCTACGTATCCACCGAAGGTTGTTGTTGACTCAGCTGAAGGCGCATCCTTTGGGCTTGTGTTGACATGTTCATTTGGCGTGGCGTTAGTTACACTGCGACCGGATCCCACTCGTGCTTTGCCGAGGAGCTCCTTTTCCTTTTGTTCGAGCTCGTGAATGTAATCCCTTGTATACTGCTTCTGAGTAAACGGATCAATGATGATACACGCTGCAGTAGCTTTCGCGCAGCCTGAGCATTTCGGAGCTGCGTGATCGCACCTTATTTTACGCATCCGACAACGCTGGCATGCCGGGATTTGCGAGCCTTCCTCAGCCATGTCCAACGTGTACGTATTAGTGCCTATCGCACATACTCCGGAGCACGATAGCAGGGGTGATGATGTGGATGTCTTTGCCTCGAGCGGCTGACGTCCAAACTTTGTTCCGAAGGTTTGGCTTGCAGGATATTGGCTCGTTGGCTCTGTTAACTGGGTTTCCGCCAACATACATATTACGACCATATGACTGCGGTGGAACGATCTCGATCCATGACTTTTGATTTCGACAGTATCAGGTATGTCTTCACGCGCTTCCTTAGTCTCTGAGGCATGATTTCATCAATCTCAGACCCCAACCCTAACCCTCTTCAAATCTCCTTCCACCAGAAAATCGACCACAACATCGATACGCTCACTGCCAACTCATAGTATGATGATAGAGTCACAAATAAACGACTTCCATAGACTTGGAGGATGTAGATTGATGTTCCAGCTGTGAATCTAGCAATCTGCGTTCATCTACTTTCAACTTGAACTTGATTGTTCGAAGCGTCAATCCAACGGATACGTTCGATAGATGATTGATGCAGCACGATATTCGACAAGGAATTGCTACAGGAGACGAGACTGCTTGGTCGATCCCAGTACTAGCAGTAGATATGACCACCGCGTCATTCTCATGTGAAGGGTGTTTAATGTTGTTCCAACATCAATAGATGGTAGATCCAGATCTCGTGCTTATGCCGATCGTCCCTGCGTCATTTGGGACGTGCTCAAGCTATCACATGCGATGACATCTACCATTCGTCACCAGCCTCTTTCTTGAACATTGAACTCGAGCTCTCAATCAACTCTGATCCTACTCTAACTTATTTGCACTTTTCTTTGAACCAACCAATAACATACCAATATACCCCAATCGACCAAACGCCAGAAACAATGTCTTTCATCCGCGCAACCTCCCTCCGCCAATTCCAGGCCATTGGCACCCCAGCTCTGCGCACCCAGCGCGCCGCCTTCTCCGCCCTCCCTCGCGTGCAAGCGACCTCAGACTACGGCTCTGGCAAGGGCGACCCCAAGGGTGAGAACCCCCAAGATCAGGGCGCGAACCCTTCCGCAGACTTGGAGCACCCAGGCCCACCACCGCCCAAGCAGGGCGAGGGCAGCGGTGCCGGTCCCACCAAGGGCGGCAAGGAGACGTCCAACTCAGGCAACTCTTCTAAGCAGTCGAAAGGTATGCAAAGCACCACCGACAAACCCCAGCCGAAGATCTCGAACCCAAACCCGCCTTCCGAGGGCGAGTCGGCCGAGGTCCGCGAGCACAACAAACAGATGGATCAGAGGGCTGAGACAGCGAGCAATAAGGTCAGCAGTAAAGACCAAGAGAAGGACAAGGTGGGCAAAGATTTCTGGGCAGGTGAGTCTCATTTCTTCCATATATCGATTGCGTAGATCGAAAATTCCCTTGATACTAGTGACGATGTACTGACATGACATAGGAACTGGCGGTGCCGACAGAGAGCCCTGAGAAGCATGCACCGGCACATTGCAAAGCACAAAGCACGGATATGTATTATTAGTTACGAATGAAAATCATGCACGAATCAGATCGAAATTTAGCCATCAATGCTGTGGTATTTACAGTGAAACGCTTGATTACCCGGGCATTAAAACATACATGTACCCAAGCCCCTTTCATAATTCGTGTGCGAGCAGGGATGCGGCATATGCGTGTGGAATTCGCTACCAACCCATCTCTGCCATTGCTTCTTCGTCGTCCGCGAAATCATCATCTCTTCCGTTGTCCTTCAAAGGTTGAGCACCACCCGGGTTACCAGCTGCGCCGCCGTTGACTTGGTTATTTTGCGGCTCTTCTGCGAGTAGTGCGTCAAACTCATCCTCGTCATCCTCGTCGTTTTCAAACGGACCGTTCTGCTTTGTTGTCTGCTGTTGGGGCTGAACCGCCGGCCGTGAGTTTTCGTTGAGCAATGCATCTAATTCGTCCTCATCCGGTTCGTCGTCGTCTTGGAATGGTCCCTGTGACTTCTTTGGGCCATTTCCAGCGGTACTTGTTGGCACCACCGCAGCTTGCTCTTCTCCCATGAGCGCATCCAGTTCATCGTCGTTTGGCGCATCTGCTCCTCCTCCGCTTTGTTTATGTCCGGGACCCGACTCTCCTGACCTGGAAGGAATGGGGAAGATTTCATCGTTGTCTTCTCCTTGCCCTGCAACGTCTCCCAGGCGCATCTCGGCGTCCTCGTCTTCTCGTCTCCGGAAGCCCTTGGACTCATCAATCCATGCTCTTCTTGATACTTGCATGCGCTTGGTGTGCCCCAGTTTCTCCACCATGGTCAAGCCATCCTTGAATTTGGCTTTTGGGTATAAGTCGTCTAGCCATAATTGGTACAGGTTGAGCATTCGTGAGATATCTGAAAACTCGTGACCTTTGCCTTTGAATTTGAGCTTGTCTTTGGCTATCTGGCGAAGCTTGGGAATACCAGCACTTGACAGCAGGCTGGAGATTGTCAGCTAACAGGATATTGGTGGGTACCACATGGTTTTCCATACCGATCTTGGTCGAGCTTTGGATTCGGCTTCCGCTTCTTCGCTACCTTCACCTCCTCATCTATGTCCTTCTCTGGCGCATTATTCGACTCGTTCGCGTTATCGCCATTGGCTTCCGGCATGTCTTTCCAGAAATCTTGGACAGCTCCATCGTAGTCGAGCAGATTATCGAGGTCATCGGGGCCAGTAGAACTGCCCCTTTCATGGGTTGTTGTAGCCGCGGGCATTTTGTGATATGGTGTAGTTACTCAATATTGCCTGACCTTGTCGCTTCTTCAATCAGAATGGGAAGACGCGTCGACCACGCGATTTCTGGGGTTCTTCGCACCGCACCGTCCCGCACTTTCCAGAACGCGCGAGCCACGATTCTACCACTTCACTCCCGATCCCGTGATGGAGACTTTCAGGCTTTCGATGAACGCGCCACTATTATTGTTGCTTGTCGGCTTTGCTTGCCACTACCCATCAAAAGGCTGCTGACCGCATACCCTCGACTGCTTCGACAATCTCCACGACCTCGGCACTGAACGCCGACAATCTGGTTACAGGACCGCCGGAACCGGCCCTCCGCTTCAGTCCGCGCAACAATCTCCTGCCCACAATTGGCAAACGCTGATTCAAACTGTGAACATTTCAGCAACAAATTCACAGCCATTGTTTTCGCGTGATGGCTGTCACTTCGGTGGCGGAGCTGCCGTCAGTCGCGAGCATTACCGCCAAGCTGCAGGCGTTGCTTGAACAGGCAAAGACTATCAAGCCGACCGCCAGTGTAGAACCGGCCCTGCCCACTACTGAGCTGATCCCAGCTGTGGATTCTCTGGATGCGGACCTCGATGCCAAATATGCTTCTGACCTCGCGTACAAGTTCGCAGCAGTCGAGACGGCAGCTCGAGAGCAATTCTATTCAATCCTCAGCCAGACAAGCATCGAGGAGCCGGAATTCGTAGCAGTGTGGAATTTATTGGACGTCTTGTTGCTATGTGGCGACAGAGCGAAATGCACGCCGGAGCTGGTCTGCTGGCTTATCGAAGAGCTGCTTGACAGCCAAACTACCCATGGATGCCGAATTGTCTTTGACTATCTTGAGTCACGGAGAGAACGACTTGCGCGCAAAGATTTCCACAAGAAGAACCTGGTATTCTTGCGATCATGTAACGAGCTTCTGAGACGTCTCAGCAGAGCTGAAGATGCAATCTTCTGCGGTCGGGTGTTCTTCTTTCTCTTCCAGACATTCCCACTGGGTGATAAATCTTCGGTCAACTTGCGCGGTGAATTTCATGTCGAAAACTCTACCAAGTTTGACCTGGGAGAACAACCAGACAACGATGGCGAGAGTATGGACGTGGACCAGGATGGTACGAAGACCGAAGCCAGCACACCAAAACCCGCCACGGAAACGCCACCTCAGCCTACAGGAAGGGCAGGTAGTCGAGCCATCCCAAGTAAAGCTCCTAAGAAGACGGTCGAGGAAGAATTTCTCGACAACAGCACACTATACCCGATCTTCTGGCGTCTGCAACAAGATTTTTCCGATCCGACACGTCTTTTTACTGCAGATAAGTTCCAATCATTCAAAAAAGGGCTTGCAGCTACTCTGCTCAAGTTCAAGAAGACTTTGACCGTTCAAACAAGATCATCGGAAAGTCAACGAGGCACCAAAAGAAAGACGTCAGGCGACGCACTCCTAGAGACCAAGGATCAGTTCGCAGACAATTACAACCCAAAGTACTTGACCAGTCGCGAGCTATTCGATCTTGAGCTTAGCGATCTGGCTTTCCAACGTCATATCCTGGTTCAGGCCCTTATACTGATCCACTTCTTGCTATCACTCACCGAGCAATCAAAGAAGAAGCTCGCCACACTGGACGCAGTCAACAAATCGATGCTATACTCATTCACACTGAACGAAGATGACACAAAATGGGCACTTTCGACGCGCAATACAATAAAATCAAGTTTACAGTCAACCACAGATGGCAGGTTCTACGACCGAATGGTCGAGACTGTACTGGCTCGCGACAAGAATTGGGTCAGATGGAAGGTGGAGAGCTGCCCCTCGATTGTTCGCGATGCAGTGTCTACTGAACAGGAGCTGGAAGCCCGCCGCGGTGCCAAGCAGCATACAAGACCCCGCAGGATACCGGAGAAGCCCATGGGTGCGATGGACTGGTCATTCCTGGTCGAGACAGACGGTGGAGGTCTTGAGGCACTTAAAGATCAGAGCAGATTTGGCGCACCGTCGATGGACGATCTCTTGAAAGGCATCGAAGTAGACAAGCTTGATATGGACTTCGCTATGAGTGACGCTGAGACTGCACGATTCACCAACATGATCGAGAATAAGTCATGGCGTGTGGTACGAGAAGCCAGGGTGCACAGACTGGCCATGCTGGATGGCTTTGAGCCGACGAAAGACCTGAAAGATGTCTTCAAGAAGCCAGAGTCTGCCGAAAACCCTGCGGAAGAAGGCCAAGAAAGCGCTTCAAAAACTGAAGAACAATTGGAAGCTAAGGACGAGGCAATGGCCGATAACGAGAACAAGGGCGAAGCGCTGGCGGAGCACAACGACGAGGCTGATGAAAAGCCCATCACCACGGACAATGTCAACTCTACAGATGCGGCCAAGTCGCCTATTACCGTAGAAAACCCATCCATAGCGGAAGATGGCGAGAAGATGCAGATGGACGAGTCAACAGCAGCGTAGGGTTACCATGAATGTATTAGTACCTGCGCAACCGGCGCGCTATGAATTGCAAGGCTCCTCGTGGCTTCACGACTGGAAAGCAAGATGTCCATTAGGAACATGGCTATTTCCGGATGTCCCGATGTTATCCGATCATTGACATTGCGCGTCAAGGGCGCAGCAAGGCGTTCAGTTCCTCATTCCAAACTCTTTATAGCCCCTCTTCCTTATAAACACTCATATTGGTGTTGGGTGAACTGTCCGCTCGGGGCGCAGTCCAAGTGGCTGTGGTAGGGCGGTGGCTAACATGGGGCGCACGTACAGTAACATGTCAAAGCAATAGGGCAAGCAGGGGATCTCAACTACTGTATTTCCGACTGTACCTGCAGTATGTCATCTTTGCAAGCCAATGCTTGTAGGCTATTCTGAGCATGGTGCAAAGCGTGACTCAGCGTCCCTTCGCTATGCTTCTAGTGGCAGCTAAAACACTCAAGGCGAACGGCTCTCGTGCTAGTGTGAAGATGCTGAGGATAACCAGGTTTATGTCAAAGCAGCGTAGGCGCAGCCTCGCAGGGCTGGTCGCGACATCAACTGATTCAAAGCTCGCCCGTTGCTGCGTTTTCCGCCTTCGGATAAGATCTAGCCTAGATCTAGAGCCTGCGGCTGCGGGCATTCGGTTCGTGCCTGAGTGCCATGTGACCTTTGCGTGCGCGTGAAGACGCGAAACGTCTTCCAACAGGCGCCGTCGGTGTCTCAAGGTGCCATGAGCGCATCTGAACACGCATCCTCCGAACTGTTGCCATCGAAAACCCGCGTTGGTTCTTCCTTGTAACGCCAGTCTGTTATATGTCCAGCCCTTGCGTGTGGGAGTTGTGTACGAATAATACCTGACACCAATGCCTCCTTCTAAATGGCGGGCGCGAGACCAATATGGCAAAATTCGTGATGGTGTCTGTGGCGCCCGACGAGCCGTGCGAATGACGGCCGGCCTGCATCCCTGCAGGCTAACCTCGTGGTCTGTTCAGCCGAGAAGATCCACTCGTGCTGGCTACAGGGAGGCATGTCCGCGGGTACAACGAGCGCTCCCAGGAGCAGGGAACAGCAGTGCCTCCTAACGGCTTCTAGGCCATGCTGTGCGTACCAGGCGGTCCCTCGCACAGTGGCTCTGCGATTATGCGATTATACGATCACCACACTCAACCTGAGGCAGTTGACGCCATGGGGCTGGCATCCGGCGGCAAGGTTCGGAGGATTTTTGTGGGATTAGAGTATTAGGGACCGCTGCGCGCACGGGCGCGGTTTCAATTCTTGTAAGCGAAGGTCGATGCCCAGCAACCTTCTTGACCGACGTCCTCGAAACCACCGATTTCCACCATCACTGACAGGCTGGACGCCTCAATCTCCGATGATGCGCGCGCAGTCTAACTCTTGCCACGGCACGCGCTGAAGTTTGCTTGTCATGCTCGACGTCCTTGCGAAGCCTGCTTGCGCACCCCCTCCACCGCCAGCGACGTCCACATCCCTACCGCAAGAGTGTTGGAGCGCAGGCCAGGCGTGCGAACATGGCAATAATCTGCGTCGTTGTGCCACTCTTGCCCGTTTTGCGACGGTCGGCGTATCCATGGCACGTGGCGGCCACTTGCCGCGTTGGACGACCGATGTAGATCGCAAACGTGACGAACGTTTCTTCAACTGATGCTGCATGTGTGTATGCACCCTGGTTGATCACAGGCCCGTTCATTGGCAAGAGTGTGTCTATGCTGGGAGCACAAAGCCTTGTAGCCACGTGACAGCCGACACGTTCACTTCGTCGAGACAAACATCCGAACGCCGAGTCGTGCGACGCTGCGTGTGGGCTTCGAGCTGACTTTTATTGCGTGATGCACGAAAGCGACATCCGTCCACGTTGCAGACGACAGTAGCCGTAAACGGCACGGTCCGTATGGTTCCTAGGGATCTCAAACGCTATAGATCTAGCCACATGCTCCAAAAGCTCCGACTTGCGCTTGGACGTTGTTTTGGGATGCCTCACGGCATTTACCCTGACGTCTGTGACCGTGTCCGGGGCTTGGATCCGCCTCTCGGTGATGAGCTCACGACACACAGCCAGGGTACTACACGTTTCCGCCGCCGTTGCTTGAGAATGCCACGCGAGATTGAGTCGATGCCATCAAGGCAGGCATGGTAGGACCTGCACTTTTACTTCGCATGGGCGGTGTAGCTGACCCCAGCAGTACCTTTTCACGCACCATTCCCGCGCGCGCTCATGTCCGGGCGATGTCCTTATTTGCTGACTAGCAGCGTCTGTTACTGCTACGAGGCACTCGAGCCGCCGTTATCTGCAGGAGGCTGCGGGCCACAGGTACACAGGCACCCACATGCCACAGCCCACACTACTAGTCCCCGCAGATGTCCCCTGGCGAGGACGGTAGCATCCTGAGTGGTGACCGGGCATCAACGGCTATCTCTGCAGCCAACCACACGAAGCGAACGTGCGTGCTGGCAGGGTAGTTTCTACCGGCCCCATCGGCGTCTAATGCATGTCTAGCCTTGTGTGAAGGACCTAACCCGCTCGGTGTGTGCCTCCATGTCTCCACGGTCCACCACCGTCGACTTCGATGTCAAAGATCGTCTCGGCACAAAGACGGTCTGGTGCAGTTGCCTCCGCCTGCGGTTGAAGTATCTGTCCCGATGAACCTGTACCCTGTGCTCGCCCCCCTCCAAGGTTACAACATAGAAAGGTTATTCGTTACTTTGGGTTGCCGGTTATTTTGCACAGTCGATCGATTGACCTCCCTTCCGTTCGCTCCCTCCCGACCAAGATCGATCAAAGGGTTTCCTCGGAGTCACGGGACGTACCACCAGACCGCGTCTGCCACTCAGAAGCGCCATTCAATCTCTCCGCAATCAAACATACCATATATCTCTTTCACTGAATAGAGAACCCGGCGCGAATCATTTTTCGCTTGATCAAGGCTTCCCACACCTACCCTCACACGGCAGAGTGCTCGATACGCTTGGTTTTCCCCACCAATCTCAGTCTAGGCGCCCGGCCACACATATTGCAGGCCCTCAAACAAGGAACAGTCGGTCAGGGATTGTCTTTGCGCAATCGTAAAGCTTTGACTACTGTCAAATTGATATTACTTGCAATCTCGAGGCTTTCAGGTCTTCAGAGGTACGGCTGAAGGTCACTCACCCTTCTTCTCGCCAACAGGATCTTCGACTATCTCGTCTGGCTGGCTTCATTCCCTGGTTCGGATCTTGTCTAAACGAAGCAGCCGTGATCCGACACTGCGTACACGCCTTTATTAACATTTCCAGGATCGACGGGCAGGCTCGGCTCGCACCTGGGTTGATATTGGATTGACAGAGGCCGAAACTACTATCAACGCCTCACCGCTGCCTCCGACGAGCTTGACGCTTGTCTGTCTTCGACACCTTCCTCAAGGAGGCGATTTACGCTGCACAACTGCCCTCGCGGCTGCAGGACTCCGCAGGCGTTTTTGCACGAGCTTCAAAGCAGTGTCAACTTTCTCTTGTCAGGATCTGGATCGGACTGTGAGGAGTTTGGGTACTGTGTTGTTACTTGCGAGAACGGTTTTAACCGTACGTCGGCGAGCGCGAGATCGAAGGTCAGTCAAATTTTTCCAGCCCTCAAACTCAGCCCTAGCTAACTCCCGTATAGTACAAGACACTCGTTTTATTCCTTTTGAACCCGCCAATGCTTACCGAGAGACCCACCGCGCCTTTGTCGCCTCCCACCTCACCACGAATGTCGGACACGCCTGGAAAGGCGACCGACTACGACTGGCAAGCTTCCTCTTATCTCACTTCCACTTCCCAGACGTCTCGAGAAGAGGGCGCTCATGGGTATGAGCGCCTGACGTCCACACAGGGCCATGTCGACGATGAATCGCGACTACGTTCGCACAAAGACTTCTCGTACTCACATAACCCGACGTCAAATCCGAAAGAGTCGAGCGAGCTGAGCCATGGCCAGCACCTAGTTGGTTCTGGCTCGCAGACAGCTGGTCCGGAAGAGCTCCAGCCAGCGACTTTTGGCGGTTCTGCGCCCAACAGTCCCAGTGGACGATTGACGCCGCAATCTGGCGAGAACACGCATCATGACGAGCAAATGCTGGACGATATCGATGAGGACGATCTTGGCCCTGCTGAGGGTGATGACGGAGTCGACAAGTCAAAGATGACTCCTGCAGAGCTACGAGCACACAAGCGCAAGATGAAGCGCTTCAGGTACTTACTCTACCATTAGTCCTTTGATGCCGCAGGTTGACTGATGATCAATAGATTAACGCACAACCAAACACGATTCTTGATGAGCGAATTCGCGCGACAAGCACACCCAGACGCTGCCCATCGTGAACGACTGTCGCGGGAGATTCCTGGCCTCAGTCCTCGCCAGGTGCAAGTGTGGTTCCAGAACAGACGAGCCAAGCTGAAGCGACTGTCGACCGATGATCGTCATCGCATGATGAGCTCTAGAGCTCTTCCCGATAACTTCGACATGACCCAGGCATTGCATTCGCCCTTTGGCGCACCGACTTCGAACCTGGGCACTCCCATGCCTTCTCCGTCAGCGTTCTCACACTTTGGAAGCGATGGAAACGCAATAAGACCATTGACTTTGGACACTCTGCGACGCGTACCAGACTACGAGCATTTCAATGCACAATACTCGAGTTCGACGGGCATGAACACGGGCGTGGGTGCCTACGGATTCACTCCACCGCAGTCCGCGACCGAGACAATCTCTCCTGGATCAGCAGTGAGCGAAATCTCGCCGTTCGGTATGCATTCACGACACCCACAAGAGAGCCCCCGCCGACCACCGTATGGATTCAATGCAGCACACGCAAGCTCTTACTACGGCTCACACGCTCAGCTTTCAAGACTAAATGTCCACGATCGATTCTCGAGGCCAATCAGCGAGGCTGTCTCCTCTCCTCTACGGACCAGCATGTCTTACTCATCGTTAGGATCTGGGTCTTCTTCACACCAGCCAAGTGGAAGAGCGTCTTCGTTCTCTGAGAACACTTCAGCTCCGACTGAAAGGCCACAATTGAGGAGCCTGACGAACCCAGTCACATCTGGAAGCGGGCCATATGGACTAGGCTTTACTTGTAAGTCGGGCCCGATATTTCATTCTGTGAAGACTCAAGCGCTAACAAGGAACAGACGGCGGGCAGATGCCTACCTACCAGAACATGGACCAGTCCCAGCAGCAGTCTTCCATGTCACCAGCCACGTCTAGCCCGCAAGTCGATACTTTCCAGTCTTATCGACGAGACAGCGGACAAATTGGCGGAATGCCTCCAACATCATACCCACAATATCAGCCCTCAGCATTCGCGACGTCGCAGATACCGCAATACGCTGGTTACGCTCAGTCCTATGCTCAGCCGCCCGCCTTCACGAGCCCTTACCAACCACAACAGCCACAAAACACTCAGCAGACGCGACAACCGCAAGGCCAACATCACACCCACGCAGCATATGCCCCGATGCACGCGCAGCCGCAATCGTACGTCTCCAACGATGCCCAGGCGCACGATGATGGCGACAACAGCGACGGCGGCGTGTCCGTGCCCCCGTCATACTAGACCTAGTGCCGGGATCTCAAAATTCTGAAACGACGAACAGCCCGCTCGCTGGAACCGAACACGCACCCGACGCAGGGGATCCTGAACGACAAAACAACGCATTGTTTCGACATGCAAGCATGCCTGGCCTGGCGTGCGCATATCTCCACGACGGAGATTGCGCATTATTCGCACTTACCTGCACGCCCGCGTTCGTGCTATGCGAGTGTTCAGTGCGCGCAGGATTCCCGTCTGATACGCATTGTCTCGATCCAGCGGTGACCTGAGTCGCGACCTGCATGGTCTGGCGCTTGGCTACGATTCCTTGAAAGAGGCATGTTCCGTCTCCGAACTCTGATACAACGACACCAAAGATGACCTCTCGATTAACCAACGACTCTGAACCCGACCCACGATGTACCCATCACCACCAAAAAAGGCCATGCACTACCACTTCTCTTCTCTTTAATTTTCTGGCCGACTGCCAACATTTCGCTCAACTAGCAGCGGTGTTTGGATTATTGTTTCTGTTTCGTTTTCCAATCTCTCGCACATTAGCGTCTGCTTGTTTTGTTTTTCTGTTTTGTTTTTCTGTTTCCTTATTTTACTTCACTTCTACTGCTGCGCAGGAACATACATGCGCGCCTAGACAAGGCTCGCAGCGAAATCATCAAAATGCAAGGCATGCACAAATACCCCGTTCTTCCCTTGTCTGGTATATCTTGACTTCTTTCGACTTTAACCGTCTCATTCCTCTTTTTGGGACCTCGAGGGTGTCGAGATTCTTTCTGTTTGTCTCTTAACTCGTGATGCGCAAGATACTCAGGCTGGATACCCAAGACTTGTAATTATGCACAGTTCCATCCTTCCAATCTGAGGCGGATTGCCCGCTTCTTCTTGATAACTATTTGTGCTGAACCATTTTCTACGTATATCCTCGTCCTAGTGCGAAGGTGTAAATGTCGAAGCCACAATCAGGTGTGCATATTCAGGCATATCGGTTTAAATAGAGCACGCAAGAGTTGCTTCACCCGTAGAAGTACATAGACGCATCACCTTGTTCAAGTACCTCCGCTTCCATTTTTCCAGCTAGGTAGAGATATATTACTGTGCCCTCCAAAAACATCGCATCTGCCGTTTGACATATACACACGCGGCACGCGTCCATCTCAAGGTTCGGAGCGAAGGAATAGACCGTTTGCTTTCCGTATTGTTCCCCATACTTGTGGCGCTCATGTACCGGTGGTGTACATGTAGGGCAGAAAAAGGTACTGATTAGTTTATATTGGTTGCGAGACTGTCCTCAATTGTTCTAATTCATGGTATGTGCCTCCCACACCCCAGAGTATGGAAATGCCTATAGCTCCAGACACTCTACTGGTCGCATGTTTCTCAATTGCAAAGCTAACCATCTCTAGTTCTGAACCCAACAGTATCAGCCTGAAAGACGGTGAGATCACTTCAAACTCTAGGGGATGCTCATGTGGTTGTGCCAGCTGAAATAGCATGTACATCCATCCACGCTACCATGATTGCAATTGAGATTCATGCCCATAAACTCATGCATAGCCTATGACTGCAGGAAGGAGGTATTGAACGCGCGTACGTTGCAACCTCAAAACGAACCTTGGTCGCATCCTCGCCAACAACCTTTACTTCTCAGGCCATAGCCTCACCCAAACGCTTCAAACACATGGCCTCCATGTGCGACATACCAGAAGAAAAGCTTCACGTTACAAAAAGAGAAATAATAGAAACGGTGCAACACGGAGAAACTCAATTGAGAGTTTCTCCTCCTACTGTGCAAGATTCATGCAAGTCATGTTGCGTTGCGTTGCGTGGGCAGCGGGCCTGATGAATCGCGCACTTGCGACGCGCGATGTGGAAACCGACTGACTGACGCGTTCGAGAAAAACCAAAAAATCCAACGGTTCTGGTCGTTCGAGAAAAGAACCAGAAAAGCACAACGGTCAGAACTGACTTGGGGACTTTGAACCTGACTTGCGCGACCTTCTAGCCTCCGAGCCCCAGGCACAGATTCAGGGTGTTGTGTTGTGAAACGAAAGACCGTTTGCGAACGTTAGGGGAAGTCGGCTTCTTGGAGCCTTACCGAGATTGATTTGGTGCGGGTTGGATCTGAGACACGGGCGCGTTTGGGCCTGAGGGTGAGCTCAAGTCGGGAAGGTGGTTGGGCTGTGAGGGAGGGGGTTTGCAGGGTGATGCTTTTTCCCTTGTTGTCTTGGGGCTCGGGAGTGGTAAGGAGATGGAAGGGGATGGCCTTGCGCATTGGCGGGACCCTTTATCTCTGGGTTTTCGGTGTTGTAGTCTATGCGACTTGTGCGGGACATTCGTGGCAAATGGGTTTTGCTACTTTCTGGTACACTCGCGCTCTGTACTGTATTATCGAGTCCAGGTCGTTCTTGCCAGCAAACATCTTGTAAAAACGTGAGAATGGACAAGCAGTAATATTTTTTATACATTGTTCATGCCCTTGGTTCAATCATAACATGCGAGGGGTCTGGCGTTTGCTTGGGCTGGGCGGCGGGCTGGCATTCAGTTCACTCCGTGTGCAGCAGCTGAACAACAATACACTTCATCTTATCGACGGCTTTACCAGAGCTATCGGGCTCAACATCAAACTCACTATACAGTCTGATAAGAGGCCTGCAAAGGATTCCCAGTGGCTAGGTCGTATGCACTGTATTGTTCGTTCATGCGATGTATCGCGAACGCTGACGATAGGCAAACATTCAACGAGTCCAAAGTTCAAACCATACAGGCATGTTCTCTACTTCTTCCAACGCAACCTGACAATTCGTACGTGCGATACGCCTGGTGCCTGCCTCGTCGCTCATACCTCAAGCGATCGCAGCCATGTCCCTTGGTCTATCCCAAAAAACGTCAACGATGACATACATGAAGCACTTTTTAGCCTTCAACACCATCGATTCTCTCTAACCCTTCTCCGCACACCAATTAGACGATTAACACTCCGGTTTACCGTGGGAACCAATCGGCATGCCAGATCCCGCTGATGGTCAGATGCACGCGAACGCTGCACTCTGCCGCGTGCGGAGTTTGGCAGGTCAGGGTGGCGAAGTGCAGAGCAGACAAGGACTTTTTACTCTACATGTGCATACGCGCATGATGGAGGAGTCATATATCGTGAGGAGTCATCGCGACGAATCGAGTTCTGGACAAGAGCTGAGATTCTTTATTCAGAATCATCGACTCCTTCCGGCCATGATCAAGTTCCAAGTCGCGGTCCTCGTATTCGGGGATGTACGTAGGTCGATTGGACGAGTCCCTTATAGAAAAGTCGAGACGATCAACAAGCTTCGACAGCTGCCCAATGATGTAAGAGGCTAAGATGGGAAAAGGAGAGGGTCGGGCAGCTGCGAACTGCGAACGGCTCTACCGGACTACTGCGCGTGATGGCATGTGATAGCTCGGTTTGCGGGTTTTCTGCCTACTGTCTGTGTGCCGTGCTGCGCTGGTAGTACTGCCTGCGGGAGGCGGTAGCGGCCATCGCAGCAGTAATGCCAGCTCACCGAGGACAAAGAAAAGCGTAATCGATGTGTGCGCTCAACAATACTACAAGAACAACCACAGCAACAACAACATGACGATACAAGCACATGTATATCAAAGTGCTTGCAGGTGAAACAGGGCAGAGAGATGGATGGCCAGATAGATTTCAACGGGGCCGTTTTATCTCGGACGACCTATCGGGTTTGCTCAGTTTGTCTCTGATGATCCGCGCGCGCGCGCAAACAGAGAGAGAGAGTCGGAGGCGCGCGCGGCCAAGAGAATTGGAGTGAGCGCGGCGACGGTCGTGTTCAGATGGCTCTGAGACGGGGGTGATGGGTGACTGTGAGGGATCACGTGCTGTCATACATATGCTGTGTGCAGATTCATACTCATACGTACACCATGGCATGCACAGCGATGACATGGTGAGTAATAACTCAATTGCTGGCAGAGAGGACAGCAGACAGCAGGCTCCGGCAACAAATCCTCGTTGTCACGTCAAGTGTACAGCCAGCGAGGCAGAGGCAACGAGGCAGAGGCAAAAGCGGACGCGCGTGGCCCGAGCGTCCAATTTCGCAGAATTATCTGGCGAACCTCCTCTCCCCAAGACTTCGCCCATCCACCCCCAAACCACACACCCGTGGAAGACGCCCTTTCGTCTTTTCTCACACGCGTTCTGTTCTTATCCAAGACAGACGCCTCATCTGGATTGTTTCCGCCGCCCATCCGCCGGACATCCATCTCCCGCAACGGACACTCGCCATTCACTGGACGACTCCGTTCACCACCCCAGCACCGCGCTCCTCGAGGACCGCCATCAACGCATTCACTTGCGCCTCTCCGCTCCATCGACCGCGACCAGATAATCTTGCGCGCCCCGTAGGACTTCTCCCACCGTCACTACCGTCGGCGCCCTCTAGTAATACCGCACACGACACACCCCACACATTCCGCCCATGACCAGCGCCGCCTCCCCCTCGGCCAACCAGACTCCCGCCTCCGCCGCTTCCACCATCTCCGGTTCGAACACGCCGCAGACAGGAGCTGTGCCGGCACAGCCCCTGCGATCGTACGCGAGCGCAGCCACCAAGACGGCGTCCTCTACTCCCCCTGCCGCGGCAGGAGCCTCCGCCCAGAATGCAAAGCCCACCGAGTCTGTGAATGGATCCGGCGCTGCGCAGGGAGGCTCCCAGCCAGCGACCAACGGCGTCTCTGATCACGGAAGGAAACCTTCGATGGTCATCAGCGCCACTGGCTCCAGCGGATACACACAAAACGGCGGCCCCGTCAGCCAGACCAGCAGGCCGCCCATCAACTTCGGCTCCATGAACGCTCCCGAGGGTGCCCAGTCGAACGCCACACAGCAAACCGAGACTGCCGCAGCTCCTGCTGCCCAGGAAGGCAACCGTGTGATCGAGGCCGACCACTCTCCTTCGCCCATTCCCCAGCCGACTGCCAGCGGTGGACGTCCTCCATCAATCGCTCAAGGCAACGGCCTTAACTTTGGCAGCATGGGTGGCGATGCATCTAACCAGGGCCAGGCTTCTTTGAACGCAACTGGCCAGCAGAGCCACGAGCGCAGGGCTTCAAACCACTCATACAACAGCGATATGAGCGGCCGCCCCAACTTTGTTCCCCAAGCAGGCCGTGGAAGTGGTGGCTACCAACAGGGTCCTTACAACAACAACATGCCTTCTCCCGGACCCGGCTACAGGCAGATGTCTAATCAGGGACAGCGCGCACCTGGTATGGCCCATCAGTTCTCACAGGGTCCTCAGGGCTCGCCTTACAACCGTGGCCGCAACAGCCCGGCTCAGCCGCCAGCTCAGCCTCACATGCCCCAGATGCAGTACCAAGGATACCCTCAACACCTCGGTGCCGCACCTCCCATGTACCCTGGCATGCCTGCCCAGTTCGACCCTTACGCCGGTCACTACAACCCATACCCTCCTTACAACTACCAGTACCCCGGCCAGGGTCCTCCACAGAGCCCTCGCCCTCAGTACCCTAATGCATACACTGGTACTCCCGGCGGCAACCAGCCTCCCTTCATGCCACCCACCAACATGGCACGCACATCTTCTCAGACTTCTGAGCGTCCCTCGTCCAGCGTCGGCCACTCATCCACTCCGAGCCAGTCAACCGCACAGACTGCCTCCACTCCTTCACAGACTCCTCAGCAGGCCTCGAACTTTGTTCGTCCCGTTAAGAAGAGCAGCGCGATCAAGATCACCAACGACCGTGGTGAAGCCGTGTCTTTCCAGAAGCCTTCGCCTTCTCCCAGCACACAGCAATCTCAAGGTCCCGTGATTGTTTCTAGCCCTAATGTTCCCAGCGCCAGCGCTCCTACTCCTCCTCCCAGAGCTCCTAGCGCCCAACACGCTCGCACAGAGAGCACCTCCACCATGTCTGTCCAGGAGAGGCAGAACGCTTTCCAGGAGCAGATCAGGAAGAAGATGGAGGAGGAGAAGCGCAAGGAGGCCGAGTCACAGCAGGCCAAGGACGCACCCGCGGCCGCTCCCGCTGTCGAGTCTACTCCCGCCGCCGAGGCCGCTCCCAGCAAGCCTGCAGCCGAGACTGAGGTCAAGGCTGCTGTTGCTGAGACCGAGAAGGCCGCTGCCACTGCCGCATCAGAAAAGGAAGGCGAGAAAGACGCCGCCGCCGCTGTTGCCGCCAACAAGGCTGACGAGGCAGAGAAGAAGGTCGAGGAGAAGCCCGCAGAGAAGGAAGAGACCGAGGATGAACGTCTTGAGCGCGAAATCGCCGAGATGGAGGCTCTCGAGAAGGAGGAAGAAGAGCGTGAGAAGGCTTACCAGGCCAAGAAGAAGGCCGAGAAGGAGGCTGCCGACAAAGTCAAGGCCGCCAAGCTGGACGAAGAGCTCAAGAGGCAAGAGAGGGAGGCCGAAGAGCTTGAGCTCAAGCGTGAGCGCGAGCGCAACGGCGAGTCTGAGAGCAAGGAGAGCGACGCAGAGGCCAAGGCCCTGTTTGCCTCCCTCAAGAAGCCCACCCTCGGTCCTGGTGCTGAGGCCGAGACTGCTGCTCCTGCCGCCCCTGCTGAGCCTACACCCGTGGCGAACGCCGCACAGGCTGCCCAGAAGCCCAAGCCTGCTCACCTCAAGCTTGAGACCAACAAGCGTGTTGAGCCCGCTGAGCCCACTCCTGGTATGCAGGCCCTGAAGTCTTCTCGCTTCCTCGAGATCAGGGAGGACTTGAAGTATCCCGAAGGCGTCAAGTCGCCCAACCCAGCCCTCAACCAGAACGGCACACAGAAGGGTCGTGCTTACGACAAGGACTTCTTGCTCCAGTTCCAGAGCGTCTTCAAGGAGAAGCCTACCGTCGACTGGGACCAGAAGGTCAAGGACACACTCGGTGGTGGCGATGAGCCCGGCTCAGCCCGTACTGGCACTCCCCGTGGTGGCGGCGCTTCTATGGGCTCTAGATCAGCTTCTGGACGCGGCGGTCCCAGCACCGGATTTGGTGGTGGTGCGATGGGCAGCTTCGGTGGCGGTGCCCGCACTCTTCCCTCAGGTACCACTTCCGAGCAGCGCTTCGCTGCAGCCAACTCAGGTGCCCGTCCCGCCGGTGCTATGGGTGGCCGTATGCCTAGCAACCTTGGCATGGGTGGCCCTGGTAGCATGGGTGCTCGTGCTAACTCTTCCATGGGTCCTAACTCCCCCCGCCAGCCCAGCGGCCGTGGTGGCCGTGGCAGCAAGCGTGATCCCCGCGCACCCAGCAAGAGGGAGATGGACGATGCCGCCAGCAAGATGCCCCTCACCGCTGGTATGGAGCTCAAGCCCATTGAGAAGACAGCCAACGGTTGGACCGCTCGCAGCTTGGCCCCTGGTGCTGCTAACGCCGCCGTCACCGACCCCAGTGGCAACATGGCTCCCGACATGGTGCAGCGTAAGGTGAAGGCCGCGCTCAACAAGATGACGCCCGAGAAGTTCGACAAGATCTCTGAGCAGATTCTCGAGATCGCCGCTCAGTCCAAGAACGAGGCTGACGGCCGCACCCTGCGTCAAGTCATCCAGCTTACCTTCGAGAAGGCTTGTGACGAGGCCCACTGGGCTGGCATGTACGCCAAGTTCTGCCACAAGATGTTGACCACCATGAGTCTCGAGATTCGCGACGAGACGATCAAGGACAAGGCTGGCCAGCCTGTTGTTGGTGGCGCCCTCTTCCGCAAGTACTTGCTCAACCGTTGTCAGGAGGAGTTCGAGCGTGGTTGGGAAGCCAACTTGCCCGATAAGCCCGAGGGTGAGGAGTCTGAGATCAAGCTTATGTCCGACGAGTACTACGTTGCTGCCGCCGCCAAGAGAAAGGGTCTTGGTCTTATCCAGTTCATCGGTCAACTTTACAAGCTTGGTATGCTTACCATTCGAATCATGCACGAGTGTGTGCAGCGTCTCCTCAACTTCGAGGGTGACCCTGATGAGTCTGCCATTGAGAACTTGACCACTCTGCTCCGTTCCGTCGGTCCTACCATGTACGAGAGCGGTGACCAAGGCCAGGCTCTGCTCCACGCCTACTTTGAGCGCATCAACGAGAAGATCATGAGCAACGCTGCTCTTCCCAGCAGACCTAGATTCATGGTCATGGATCTCATTGATCTCAAGAACGCTGGCTGGAAGGGCAAGGACGACACCAAGGGTCCCAAGACCATCCAGCAGATTCACGCCGAGGCCGAAGCCGCACAAGCTAAGGCAGAGGCAGAGAGGCAACGCACAAGAACCGCTGGCGGCAGGCCAATGGGTGGCCGTGGTGATTCACGCAACTTCTCTGGCAACATGGCACCTCCGGTTGATTACTCCAGGACACACGTTGGCGCCGATGAGCTGCGCAGACTCCAGAGCCGTACCCAGTCACGTAACACTGGTGGCGGTCTTGGTCCGGGTGGCAACCTCGGCCCTGGTGGTGGACTTGGTGGCCGCGCTGGCAGCAGACGTGGCAACCTTGGCCCTGGAGGCTCCGGTGCGACTACTCGCACCAACACCCCTCCCGTCGACAACAAGAAGGACGAGCCCAGCGCACAGCAGAACGCTTTCAGGTAAGCTACTTCCACATCCTTGAAAAGTCTAAACAACAAATACTAACAACCTTCACAGTGCGCTAGCAGCCCTCAACGCCGACGAGGAAGACAACAAGGATTCCGCCGCGAACGAGACCGCCTCGCCGCCGGCTGCCCAGTCCTCTGGCGAGGCCCAGTCATGAACGTGTGCAATTTAGCGAATCTTTATTCCCGAACGAGACAAAAGCTTTTCTTTTTACCCCGGTTGTTTCTCGCAATGGAGATACCCATTTAGACAAAACGGTCCCCCACACGGCTTTTTCTCTGTGTTGAAAGGGATACTGTACAACAACTTACTTATTTTTACTGATGCGACCCTTTCTTCTCTGTTCCTTTCTTCGGGCTCTTGCCCTGTTTGTCTTTTTGTATCCTCTCATCAACTGCACAGCGCGCGTGCATCATCGCTTGTTGTCAACCTTGCTTCTTCTTTTGCGCACTTTTGTTACTTTTTGCACGCTGGTCTTGCGCTTCATCTTCCTCCTTTCCATCTCATCCCATTATGCGTTCGCGCTTTGGACCGGAAAAAATGAAGCAAAGGAGATCTGGACGGAATCTAGAGCGGATGAGAGCGAACCGAATTGATGCTTGATTCGTATGGTCCTCTGGTCTAGTCCTGTTTTTTGGTCCTCTAATGTGGCTAGAAGGGAGATTCTTTCTAGGACGCCTTTTGTAATTTTTGTTGGTCTTTTGAAGGGAAGGCATTTGCTTTTTTGCTCGCTGTTCTATAGAAGAGGAATGAAAGAGCATTAGAAGTCTACTTTGTTTCGTTTTTCATTTCTTGAAAGTGTCTTCAGTGTGTGCTGAAATCTTGTGTGTCTTCTTTGATGGTCTGTTGGGTGCGCTTCTTGGTTTGCATGTACGATTTCTTGAGTGTTGGTTGTTGGGTTGTTGGTTGAGGGTTTGGGTTGCATGCATAGCGTGGGGAGTGTTCTTCGAGTATTGTCGTGGTTAGGATACTCAAGCCAGGAACAAGTTTTTGTCTTTCAACTACCTATATACGTGTTTGCAGGAACATTGCTTCCCATTGCCTAGGCACCACTCTGGATGAATGAGATGAGGTGCTCCATAACGATGTGTTGTGGAAGACATGATGATAACATCAACGACCAATCGTTTTGCTCGCATTATCACTTTGACTCGTCTCTGTTCTTTTTGACATAGAGAACCACATGTTATCAAACTAGACTATCGATGTCGACACGTTGTGAAACTCGATCGTTCATGATGTTTGTTGGCATTGGCTATTCTCACCTACCACAGCACCATCGATGTAGCAAACCTGTCTGCATTCTCCCGCATTTTTGCTTGGCCTTCCGAGCCTCTCCGCCAGTATACATCTTGGCCGCTTGCAACGCGAGCTTCAGGTTTCCAGGCATTTTCGTATTCGACAGGTGAAATCAAAGTATAATCACGGCGCCAGACTCTGACTCGGACACTCGGATGCTGTGCACATGCATTCTTCCTAAGGAGTCCGCGCGCATACTTCCATGCCGCAATACATCGACGGCAATCGAGCATTCCTCACATAGCCATCCTTGCTCGAGCCCGGCTCGAAGCAACCTTGCGGTTTGGTAGACGATGGTTGAACATCGTCTCGTCCAGCTCGGTAGTTTCGTCTTCCAGTAGCAGGGGATTCAAGACCCCATGCAGAACAAACTCAACCTTGGAAATAACAGTCTTCGAACCATCTGTACAGCCCTTTTCCTGCTCGTGAGACTTCATGGCCGACCTCATGGTTCCAAGGGGGATCTCCTTATCGAGGGAGAAAGAGTCAGTGATGGGTCCTGCCTAGACCAGCGCCTTCTCCAGCACTTCTCGGGCTGTCATGGGCCTGTTGATCTGCACATCTGGGTTTTCTCGAAATAGTCTCCATGGATATTGTATTTTTGCTGCACAGTGATTGTTCGGTAGTGCTCAACTACTAGCCGAGGCTCAAAGATTCCTTCAGACTCACGTTGTCTGAAATCCGCAGGCTTAAGATCAGTCTTGTAACGATCCATGCCTACATACGCCCGGCCGTCGCCCTCCATCGTTTGGCGAATCAGATCTCGAAGACTCCCATCGCCTTGTTCTTCGCCGATCATGTATCGGCACAATTTGACAGAACGCCTTCCGAATTCGTAGGTGAACAAGACTTCCAGATCGTCGCAGGAAGGATCAGAGATGTAAGTATCCAGGAGGCTCGAGTCCTTGCCCTCCAGCGAGTCGAGAGTCAAAGGAGTATCAAACGTGAGCCTCGACTCCTCGCCGAAACCCTGGCGTTCATATCTTTCGGCGTTTGCCTCCCTTTTGGTGTTCTGTTTCCTGTACTCAAGCTTCAAGAACGGGTTGAGATACGCTGCCCTGTACTCGGAACAGTTCGTCGGCTTCTTAGTCTCGATTAAAGAACGCTCATAATTTGAGCCACGGCACAAGGACCGGGTTGCTTGTGGCTTTTTGCGGACGCGTTGAAACAGTTTCTCCTGGATCGGAATTGACGTTACAATGGTTGCTTGAAACTGCTTCGACACTCTTTGTACGCCGAACAATGTATTTGGAGGCAGGAACACGAGGATAGATTCTAGGAGCTCATTTGTGTTGAAAACGGCCTTGCGCCCTGCATCTGTAGTCATGCCGCGTGTGTAGCGGCGAGAGGTTGTAGGGGATCCTTTAGGCGCAGACTTGCGTTTCTGCTTGGTGTCAGCCATGCTCTTTAACGTATCCATGGTGCGTCACTGATGTTTACCTTGGATGTCTGCGTGGCGTTGTTCTTGTCCAGAGGCGTTTCCGGTGCGGCCTTGCTCTGGTCCTACGCTGATGTTAGCATTGGCCGGAAATTCTGGCGGAATGCTTAGGCGAGTTTGCCTCAGAGAACGGGGACGCAATTGCGTCCGTCTTACGCTTCTTGCGTGGCGCCATGTTTGTGGCAGTGAGATTGTTTGGTGTTCTGGTGGTGCTGGCTGTCGCGCTGAAGTTGGGTTGTGAGCGACGTTGGTCTCCGCCTTTCTGAGCGGCATGATCCCTGTAAGTTCGATCTCGTTGCTCATATTCCCAAGTGAATCTCTCGAGCATCTCCAGATCTCCATGCCTATCATCTTCTCGCCATCGAAGTGACAGAAATGTGAACGGTTGGAGCCGTGCACAATACTATGTAGACAACCGCTCACGTTTAGGCTTTACTGAAGCTGGCAACAGCAGCTCTCTCCTCGTCCGTAGGCGTCACGACACCGTAAAGGTCGAAGGAAAAGTCCGAGAATCTGAATATCAACTCATGACCATTTAGGCGCTCCAGGTTGCTGTGTATTTGCCTCGGCAATCCTGGGTTGGGGGCACTAGGCAGGGACGTCACTGACGTGTGGCGGTCGCCGTTCCAGTGGATACCAATCAATCCGTCCTGGTCCAGCGCCTTTGCGATGAGAGCTCCAATTGTAAGAGGAGTGGGACTCTTGACCGTCGAGATCACGATGATGCGTGTCGGACTCCCTGCGCCAAGCGCGAAGCAGAGCTTGACCTTAATGTGGTTGCAGTGCGGGTCAGAGATGAACCCTTTGCCAATGCTGAGCTGTTCAAGCTCGTGGAGAGGATTGAGTTCCAAAGCCAAGACACCCTCTGTACGCCGAAAATCTGCTTTGGCGGAAGGTGGCTCAACACGCCCTCAAGGAGCTCTGTAGTGTCCAAAACGGCGCGATGCAGCGCGTCATGTTGAGCGATTGAGTTGCCAGATCAGTGGATACCTCGTCCGCGGCGGGTGAGGTAGGCTTCTTTTTCTTGCACGGGAGTCAGCACAACGGAACACGCTGCCAGGTATGCGCTAGCGTCTCACCTTCTTCGCGTGGCCCGACTTGGGCGCAGCACGCTTTTTGTCGACCATGATGCGCAGGGAGGTGTCGGATGTGAGGTCGCTGTATGCTTGGTAGGTGGTTGGAGAAGCACGGAAGCAAAGTGAGAGAGAGGTTGAAGTTGAGCTTGTCCGAGGCAGCAGCACCTGCAGTATGCGAAGTTGGAAGGAGCGAACCAGAACCGCAATCAAATCCGCCGAGCTTGAGAAGCTGTCAATAGAATAAGAAGTACCAATCTCAGGGCGCTGATGGCTGTCAGTACTCTCTGGCATTACAAATACACATATCGTACCACTACTTATTCTCTGTATAACGCCCATCTCTCAAGAACTGCGCCCTCTTTTCTTCCTCACTCTACGACCTCAAAGCGCCACCTCATGAATCCCCCCCGGCCCCTGATCATTATACGCCGTCCGGCTCATATACCCATTATTCGCACTATCCGTAACATAAAGCACCTTCGCCGCAACCTGCGCGCCCAAAAACGCCGCCTCGTCATACCCGACCTCCTTCCACTCAGGGAAGTACTCCGGGAACTTCACGAACTTGATACTTGTAGGCGTCTGGCCGTGGCCGGAGTGTGAGTGGCTGCTTTGGTGTCCACCAAAAGCAGACTGTACGGGGTTGAAGTGAGGATTTTGCGCCGTTGTAGCGGCGACGAGGAGAGGGTTGACACCACTGCCTGATGCGGAGGGGTGGGGCTGGCCGGGCATTTGCGGCATGGGGGTGTTTGCGCCTGTGGCGATGGGCGTGGAGAGGTTGGAGGGAAGTTCGGAGGTGAAGATTGTGGCGGAGGAGGGCGAGATGATGTATTTCTCGCTGAGGCGGGCGAGGAGGGCGTCTTTGAAGCCGCGGACTTTGGAGCCATTGCCGAGGATGATCATGTTGTCCCAAAGGTCGCTGCGGCGGTTAATGTCGTTGCAGGACTGGACGGTGCGGTAGACGGCGTCGGCGAGGCGGTCGAGGATGCCGCCTGAGGCTGCTTGGAAGCGTTCAGGGCCGACTTCGATCTCACGACGGAAGATTGATGAGCCGGATGGGGTTTCTTGTGCCGTTTCGAGAGCAGCGTCTGCAGGGGCTTCTGATACCGCTGATCCAGGTTCGGGGGTTTTCTGGCGTTTGTTGGGTCCTTCTCCGAGCGCAGAGTGCATGTCTGACATGTTCTGGCCAGACATGCCTGCCTTCTTCATGGCGTTGTGCAAGTTGATGTCCTCGTACATGAAAGTGTTACGCAGTCGTTTTGAGTTGGGCTGTTGTCGTACGGGCTTGGGTGCTGTTGTTGATTGGGCTTCGGTGCCCTTCTTCTGTTTCGCGGCGGCCTTTTCTGCCTTCTCGCGTTCTTTCTGTGCGAGGTATTCTTGCATGTTGCCGCCTGTGACAATACTGGCGATGTCTAGCACGCCGTCCTCATCTTCGAGCTTCTGTTCGCCAACCTCTGTTCCAGGTCCAGGGCCTCTCGGTACATCGCCTGCTGCACCAGATCCAGCAGTCTTGCTGGCGCCGTCAATTCCGGTCGAAGCCGCAGCCGCAGGGTTCGCAGAACCATCTTCTGTGCCAGCACCAGGTTTCAGAATCTCCGCATCGCTAGGCAAAATCTCACAAATGCCACTCCTCTTGAGCTGATCGCAAACCTCCCTCCCAAAGCCCTTCCTCCCCTTCATCACCTCCACCAGCCGATCAGTCAAAGCCTCACCACCACAATCGGGCACCGCCAGACTCCGGCCGATATGCTGCAGCACAAAGTCGGACACGCAAGTGATATTCGCCTTTTCCAGTCCCACATCCACCACCGTCGCAGTGGGCACTCCGTACGCGTAGGCCGCCGCCATAGCCGCGTCCATGACCGCAAAGGCAGGCACCTTAAACCTCTCGAAGAAGAACTGCGTGACCTTCTCCAAATCCTTCGGGGTCCAGACGGGCTCGCTGATGAGCAGCACAGGCGTGTGGAAAGGCGGGTTGACAGTGTTAAAGACGTGCGTCATGAGCGCGTAGAAAGCCGGCCAGTCGACAATACGGCCTTGCTTCATGGGCCAGACGGCGCCTTCCTCGCTAATGTGATCCTCCTCCCAGCCGTCGTTCTCGTCTGCTGCTTCGCCATTTGCGCCGTTGGCGTTGCCGTTTTGTTGTTGCGCCGCAGCATTCTCGTCCCGTCGTCGGATTTTCACAGGTTCGAATTCGCCCTCCTTTTCAGCGTTGAACATGCGCGAGCGCAGTCGGAAGCGCGCCGGTGTGTATGATTCGGGCAGGCCGAGTTGGGCGAGGGTGGTTTGCGACCCGGGCGCAATAATCTAGAGCGCGAGTTGTTAGCATTGGGTGCGTCGCACGGGCGAGTAGAAGCGAGCTTACAAGAATCTGGTCGTCGCGGAAGGGCGGCATGGCTGCGGTGGATTGTCAAGCTTGTGACAGTCGCAATGCGCCTCGCGTCGACTTTGAGAGGTGAAGTGAGGGCGCGTGTTGGCTTCGCGATCGGGTGTGGCGGTGCGATCCAGCCACAGGGGGAAGTCGAAGCCGGGGAGAGCTTGGACGGAGAGAGACCACGGTCACTTTTGTACTCGATCAACATTTTCGATGATCATTATATCCCTAGCTCGCATGCAAGGTATGCTTGATATGTACTGTGAGATAATAGATGACAATTCGCAAGTAGGCGAAGGTACCAGGCGAAAAGAAAGGAGATTTTATGTCGAGTACTCATCGTGTCCATTGTCTAACACGAATGCATGTTCTGGAGACATCCTCGAAACAGCAGTAAACGTACGTTTCAAGCCATCTACATCCATGCTATAAGCAGCATCTACTCGCCCTGCTGAACAAGTGCGAACTCCTCATCCAAGTAATACCACTCATCATACTCCTTCGGCTTCGCAGCAGCAGGCCTCACATCATCCTCAACCGGAATCTCAAACTCCTTCTCCGTCTCGCTCGGCGTAACATAGCTCTCAAACTCCTCAAAACTCGTCTGGTTGATCGCAAGGCCATCCGGGTCAATCCTGCCAGCAATAAGATCGACCCACCACTCGTACCCCTGCGGCAACACATGCTCCGTAATATAGCTGGCATTCTGATAAGCATCGCCAACGATAGGGATCACGTCGTCGCCACGTGCGACCTTGTAGTACTGGAACCAGTCGTAAAATGCCTGCGTAACGCCAGGACGGTACTTCTCAACGTCTGCGACTGTGTTGACGAACGGCGCAATAGGGTCGTTGATGTCGATGACTAGGATTTACCAATCGGTTTCTCCGCCGTCGTTCGGAGCAACACCGCCCAGGACTTTCGATTGGCGGATTTGACCAAAGTAGCCAGGATCCTGACCAATATCGAAGAAGTCGATGGGGTCGTTGTCGCCGGGCTCGTTGACGAAGGAGTGGTTGACGTTGGGATTTTCCCATGTTTGGGGGATCTGTGGGATGTCAGTTGTGAGCTTGTTCGGTTTTGCAGAGGGATCGTTGCAAGCGATCATACCGAACCATAGACAAAAGGATAACTCCTATGCGGCCACACCGACTCGACGAACCTCGGCGCGCCTTTGCGATCGTCGTGAAAGATCGGAGTCAGAGGCTCTTCGCTCTCTATCTCGATTTTACCATCTGTCCAGCGGGGGATTTCGACGACGGCGTTGATGATGGTGGTGTCGTTCTCAAATGGATACAAAGGGACCTGTGAATATGGTGAGTATTTGAACGAACGTCGCGAGCAAAACTCCCATCTTAGCCGGTGAGATCCAAAACACAACAAACGTACATCATGCCAAAAACTTATCGGCTTGCACTTATGCAACAACCAGATCCTCCAATCAAGCGTATTGCGAGCGCCGACTTCTCTCAGGCTAACGGCGCTGTAGTCGAATTTGCCGTCGTCTGTTCCGTTGTACGTGCAAGCGGCGGCCTTGTCTTCATCGCTGTCAGGAGTCTTGGGAGGCGTTGGTGCAACCGGAGGCTTAGGAAGAACAGGCCCAGGCGTCTTTGGTAAACCTGGGAGTTTAGGTAAGCCAGAACCAGAGGTCGGTGGCGCTGCGTTCGCCACGGCAGCGAGAACGGCGACGAGGAGAGTTCGGGAGGCGTGCATCGTGGTGTGGAGATATGCCAAATTGAATACCTGAAATATCCAAAAGCTGGAAGTATCATTCGAAGTAGACTCGTGACTTCCATCTTATTAATACCCCCGTCCCGTCCCAATTCCAAAAAGCAAGTCCAAGCCATGTACACATTCAGTCGGACCTACCAGTACTAGCCTCAATCCCAAGCCCGCGGATCTCTCACCTGCAGAATGCCATCAAGCGACCTACAGCAATAGACCGAACTCCAGCACGTGCGAAGCAGTCTGAGCAATTACCGACGACGTCTACGACCAAACAGTCCGCCAAGTCGCAGCTGTATACCCGGATAGCAGAAGACGATCATCGTCAGGAACGGGGTCTGCTCAGCATGTGAAGTGCAGCGGCGAGTCTGGAGTCGAAGCGCAAGCACGTGTTGCGGCGAATGTGGAGAACGCATCAAAGCCAAGAATGAATGCCAAGACAGGGCGGGATATTGGGCGAAAGAGGATCGAGTAGCTCGTGTAGAAGGAGGAACGAGGGTTTGCTTGTTGATGTCGTCGTCGTTGCAAGAGTGATAGGACAATTTGCCATCGAATGAATGGAAGTAAAAAAGATCTCGGACTCTCCTTGACTTCGAAAAAGACTCTCCAACAATCGTTGCGGCATGGTTTACTCGGGACTCGGGATAACGATGGACTGGAATAATTGGTATCGTATCAATCTCATTCATCGATATACAAATATCATGACCTAATCCATGCACTGTCCGCCATTAATCCTCGTGGCCATTCCAAAAGAGAACCCTATTGCTGCACTAGCAGGGCCGGCCATCGACAACGAAACAATCCAAACCAATCCAACCACCCAGATAACGCATTCGCTATGCAAAGAATTTTGAACCCCAATCGACAACTCCAGAACAGAACTATACACCGTCGCTTCGTACAAAAAGACTCATTGATGCATGCATGCCTCGCCAAATCAAAAGTAAATCGTTTCTTGCGTCATTCTGCCAATTTTTTTCTCGTGTTTTTTTATACTTCCATCAGCCTTCGGTGGTTTCGTTCCAGCTGACAACATTGTAGATTGCTTCGCGCTTAGCAGCCTTGACATCGTTGGCCAGCAGGACATCCGGAGAAGTAGCGGCATCGGGAGTCGATGCATCAGAAGGAGCGGCTATGCCGGGAACGTCCTGGCGCAGCGGCTGGACGAGCATCGAAGGAGCACCAGATACGTCGGGTACGCTACCAGCAGCCACGGCAGGGACTGTCGAAGTCGGGGCAACAGGGGCGAGCTCACGGCGAGCGTGATGAGTGGCATCTCCGGCCTGCGACGTAGAGTTGGTGGCGACGTTCGGGTTGGCATGGGCCGGCTCGTCGTCAACGGGTTTGGAAGGCTTGTCAAACTTTGGTGCAGCCTCATCGTCCTTCGTGGCAGGGACGACAGGCTCGGGCGAAGCAGCAGGCTTGATGGCGTAACGAGTGTGCCACATGCCATCGTCGTAGTAAGAGGTAGGTGCAGCGGCGGGAGTAACAGTGGTGGTGGAGAACAGGACAACGGTGGAGCGTTCCGAGGACACCTGGGTGGCAGTGACGGTCTGAGCATCTGTTACCTCGTCCGTGACGGTAACGCTGGAAGCCTCGCATTCTGAGGTGCTGGAGGGAGGAGCTTGGGAAGTAGAGACAGCTGGAGCCTGAGTGATGGTCGGCTTTTCAGATGGTGTTGACACGGCGCTAGTGTGACGTGTCAGGAAAGTGGAGGTGGCCGACTCAAGGATCGATGAGGCAGTCTGAGTGTCGGCAGCCGTTGCAGCTGGGCTTGAGGCGGAAGATGAGGCCTGAGCAGATGCTGTCGAAGAGGACGTACTGCTGGAAAGCGAGGACGAGGATGAAGATGCACTAGTCGACGTTGCGCTTGCATGTTGAGTCTCAACGATGGTGATGGAAACGGAGACAGTGGTAGGTTCTGGCTCTTCCACATCCTGAGACTTGGTTACTGTCTGGTAAATTGTCGCAGGCTGTTCAGGTGATCCGGTTGCGCCGTTTGCAGCAGAACCGCCATCGACATCAACGACAGAGTAGGTCACCGGCAGTGCTTGCACGGTGATGGCAAGGCATGAAGCCAGCAGGGCAGATCGAGCGGAGAAGTGCATGTTTGCTGCCGTGACGCTTGCGGATCAGACTGCGAAACGAGGCTGTTCTTCCGTCTCGTATCCGTGTTTGAGGACGGGTGTGAATGTGTGCGTTTGTGTTTGTGTTTGTGTTGATCAATGTGGATCGGGTCCTGGAGGGATGTTGGAAGAGATGCAAGCGTCAGTCGGGACAAGTGTTTGTCTGTGTATGAGAATCCGATGCAGAGCTCCGAAGGAACAGTGGGAAGATAGATTAATCTGGCCAAGTAGCGGCATCTTTTCAAATATCGGTGGCTGGCAGACTGGCAGGCCTCGTTGATACAGCGTGTGGCGTATGTTGAATTGTGGATAGGAAACAGCGAGAAAGCGCGGCCGTAATTGGCTGGCCGGGGAAATACAAGAGGCTGGCGCTGTGGCTGGTGCACGCTTGCGGCGGAAATCATCAAACTCCCAGCCTCCGCGTTCCACCTCCCACACGAACATACAAACATCCAGCCCACGCCACATCGCTTCCCGCCGTCAGGCGCACACTGAAACCACGCGTCTGATGATTTGTCTAGCTTATTGCGCAATGCATGAACTAGCCGTCAGGAGCTCGATAGGCTCTCGACTGTGGCTCGACCAAGCCACATGTCCTTGGTCTTCTTCATCGCCATGCTGTGCCACCCATGGCTCGTTGCCAAAGCCACAGTGTGCTGGAATGTAGACTGGGTATACTGCTTGGCTGCATCGAATGTATTTTGCTCTTTGGATCGTTCGTCTCCCACACACTTTAGGTTCCGTCCTCTATCTGGGTCGATAATCGCTCTTCCACAACATACATTTTACGCAGCTCTTCCCGCGACCAAGCACTCACATTCCCATCCCGATTTGTGTGCAGCCAGGAATCCGACGTGGAAAATAGCTAGGAAGGCAATGGTTACTCCTGCAGCACTCCCAGATACACGGCAGAGTTGAGCTGCAGTCTAGAAAAAGCTTGATTAATGACGAGATCTGGCTAAAAGGCGGCTTACAGCAGGACCTTTGCCGAGTACGATGATATATGCGACGTAGAGATCAAGGTATCGAAGCTGCGGTCCGCGCAATTTGAATAGCGCGAAGCGATCGGGAGAGCTTGTTTAAGGAAATCTCAAGTGGCAGCATATTCGAGGATGGTCGCAAGCCGTGCTTCTCTGAATTGCTTTGGCAAGCGGTGGAAGACTTGTCGTTATTGTGGGCCTGGCGCTGGATAGTCCGCCTTCCAGTCTGAGCAACATACCGCTGACGCTTATCAATCCAATCCAGAAATATTATTGTCATTAATCCAATTGCTGCTGATCAAACTTGCTCGCTAATACGCTATGATGAAAGTCTGCTGTGTTTCGCTCATTACCATTACCATTACCGTTACCATTATCCACTACCTTAAACTCGCAAGGCTTGCTCGTTCCTATCGTTCTGTTGTCCATCGCTCATCGTTCACATTACATCTCTCACCCACCATTATCGCCATGCCCGTCAGTTCCAATCCTTCAACTCAGTCTGCGTCCACTCCCACAGCTGCCCCGCCAACTTCTTGTCGTTCGCCAGACTCGTAGCCCGCTTGCCAGCAACACCAATAGGCTCGTAGTAACCTCCATTGACGACTTTAACTTTTGGCGCAGTCGCAGCCCAACACTGCGCAAAATGGCCCTTCTCAACCGGCGTGCGATTGCCGATACTCATAATCAACACCGGCAGCTTCGTCAAGAAACTCGTCCCATCGAACAAGCCCGTGAAAATGTACCCCGGGTGTACAGACAGCCAAGTGATCTCGGGATAGTGCCTCGCCAGCTCGTCGGTGTAAAGCAGCTGCGCCAACTTCGACTGCCCGTAGCGAGCCCACTTCGGCAGCATGCCGAGACTCGCTTGGTCGGTTTTGAGAGTGGCGAAATCGATGCCCTGGCGTGGGGCTTGCTTGTAGGCGACTGAGGTCATGTTTATGACGCGAACGTCTGCGTCGGGCAATCTCGCCGTGCTCTGCAACAGCGGAAGTAGCAGTTTGACGAGCAAGGCGTGACCCATCTGGTTCGTGGCGAATTGGATCTCATAGCCGTCCACGCTCTTTGAGGGCGGCGTGGCCATGATGCCGGCGTTGAGCATTAGGATGTCCAGCCTGTCCGTGGTGGCGATTATTTCGTGCGCGCATTCTTGTACGGAAGCCAAGGAGGAGATGTCGCAGCGGAGGAACGTGAGTTTGACGCCGGGGTTGGCGATTTGCACAGCAGAAGCGAGGGATTCACCGTTCTTGGTGTTGCGGCCGCTGAAGATGATGTGGGAGGGGTTGTGTTTCGCGAGGGCGCCGGCTGATCCCGCTCCGAGACCTGCGGTGCCTTTGAGGCGGTGTTAGTTTGGTGTATTGGAAGGGCTCGAGGAGCATTCATTATCTACCTCCTGTAATGAAGATGACCTTTCCAGCAAGGCTGGGGATGTCGGTATCTGGGTTGAAGGTGGTGGAAGACATTGCTTCGGCTGGGTGTGTGAGTATGAGGTCGAGGAATGGAAGTGAGGTATGTTGTTGCTATTGCGGTACTGTTCGGTTGGGACGTCGCGCAGCTCAATTGTCCAATCAGACGTTGTGACACCGCTGTAGCTGTAGCTGTAGCTGACGTGTCGCTGGGTGAGGTAGCTGGATGGTTTGCAAGGAGGTCTCATGGGCATACTCCCTCTCATCTTATATGGCTACGTTGTAGGATATTCATGGTCATTATGCACACCCGATTTAGTCTACACCTTGACAATGCGGCTCGATGGTTTCACGAATATCGTGAGATGAACTTACGGCCGATATCAGATACACGGAGGTGAGGTCTGCGGACTCGGATTCGGACACAAGAGTGAAGTTGCAGAGCGGGGGCTTTTTGCTCTCGTCGCACGGCTAATCTTTCGCCTACGGCCGGAAGGAGGAAGCCTTCGACGACCACCACCATCTAATGATTACATCACATCGGCATCTTTTTACATTCGCCTTTCATTACAAGTAGGTGAACGGCTTGTATCTGGTCTCGGTACTTTGTTGTCTCACTTCTTTGGTCCTATCTCCATAGATGGATAAGCTGATATTGACGCCTGCGCGAGACACCGCTCGGAAAGAAAAGACATTGACACTCCATCTCTTCGCGAAGGTGGGTTCAAAGCAGACAAGAGCCACTACTGTGCCTTCTCGTTAACTTCTCTAAAGTCCTTTGAGCACAGGTATGGCTCTTGACTTAGCTCTGTACTGCGCTTTCTCAGGATTTCTGGACAATCACAACAGATCGCCAAGTTGATATTGACATTATTGCTGGAAGAGAAATTCAGTTGATGCTCTCGTTTCTTCTGATATGCAATCGCTACTCTGGCAAATTTCAGGCATAGTGTGATCTCGGCAATAAGGCTTTGATATCTTCATCGCCTTCTTTGTCAGCTTGGAAAGAACTTCGACGCAGGCACAAAGAAGAGCCTTATCCGCGTGATTGGCACAGCTAAGATCAACTATAGTAAATATGGAGGTCTTTGTTCTTCGAGAGAACCCTCATGAAGCCCTTGCCTCCTCGATTTGCCAGCCCAAACACTCCTTCTCCTTTCTCCGGAGCCATCCAAACGTTCTGAAACCATCACAAAACACCCACAACCATGAGAACCCCCATCACATTCCCCCTACTCGCGCTCCTCGCGCTCATAACCCTCGCGACCGCCGCCTCCAACTGGGAAAACGCCATTAAATGCGGCAAACGCTTCCCCGAAATCAACAGCGCCTTCGAGGCCTTCTGCCGGTACCCCCGCAACGGCGACGTAAAATCCAGCCAAGGCGGCATGATGATCCCCTCGCCCTGGGCGCAAGAAGGCGTCGGTCACACCGGCCTGAGAGGAAACAAGTTCAGTGTTCGTATCGAGAGCTCTTGCTCACCCGCACAGTGGCTGCCCTACAAGTACTGCATATCCCAACTCCTGGCAATGTGCATTTACACCCCCAACAAATGGGGATATCAGACGAAGCACTTCGGCGCTAGCGGCTGCCAGAAATTCATTATTGGGCCGCGGTCGACTTCGGGGAAGACCAGACTGCCGAGTTCGTATTGCCCTTGGGATGACGCGAAGAAGTGCGCGGATTTCAAGAAAAGGAAGGGCTATATCCTTGCGCAGTAGTCTTTTCTAGCGCTAGCTGCTCATTTCTTGTGGCATTCTCTTTCTTCTTTTCTTTTTGGACGGTGGTTAGATACCCGAGACGGATGATCGCTTGATGCGATCTTCCCAAAAATCACATTTTCCTTGCCATGTTTGGCCGCAACTTCAACTTGAGCATACCTGCGAGACGGGGATTCTTATACACTTCATAACGACCAGTTTCAAGTCATTGGCACCTGTCCTAGATCTTCATCTAATGAGGATCCATGCCACATATTCCCGATGTAAACTCAACAGCTGATCGCAAGGAGAATGCAAACGGAATGCGCTGTATGTGTCCGTTTAAAGATAGGAAGTTCCGGGTTTCCAGAATACCGCAAAAGCACCCCATGCCGACTATTGAGCAATGGCTTGAGGTCGAAGGGAGTGGAGACAGGTCATAATGGCAATTCTCAGTGGGAGGCAATATCGGCGGTCGCCTTGTTATTTACCAGGGCTATTGCTGCTGCCCGGGAGTCCGCCTTCTTATTTGGCAGAATCAATTTTTCTGCCCAGCACGCGAGCCCAGACGATAGAGATGATGTATTTGGGTTTCTGCGTGTACCACAGGTAGTCTGTCGCTAAGAACCCTGTCACGAATATAGCGACATCGCCTGGCTGGATCTTAATGTTTGTTTTGCTCATTGCAATAATGGGTCGATGTAGGGTCTTTGAGGGAAACATGGTAATGAGGCGCGAACGGTGAAGTGCTTGAGAGAGGTAATAGTGATGGAAGTACTGCAAGTCCAAGGGTCACAACATTGAGCCATTTCGGCAATGCCGCTGATGTGGAACACGTGCATCTGATAAGGCGTTCAGAGTGATAGGGTAAGGGTATAAGGCCATAGCTACATGTACGATTAAGGTACTCTTTCTATACAGCTTGAGAGACGTTTATCATACCAGTCAGTCAGTAGGAAGAACTGCATCAGGGCTCTACGAATAGACGTCCGAGAATGAAGTATACTTAGCTATCTTGGCATGCAGGCACCTACAGTCTTTTAAAAACTTTGACTTATCTCACTAAATCATGCTACACTCTCGTCTCTCGTCTCTTCATCTGTTGAAAGACCTCATGCTGGTGCGGCAGACTCTTTTCATTGAACCTTGTTTGACGCATTGGCCCCGTAAGCGCCCAATCCCCCTGTCAGTCAGACACTGGGTCTATGGAGCCAGGAGGCGGAGTGCTGTGTGAGTAATCGTAAAGATCCACCATCCGCAAAGGTGTCAGCGCAAGGTGGAGTCAAGGAGTCGCATTGATGCACAATCTGGCCCTTCTTTTCCTCGTCCTTGGTCGGGAACATGACGTATGAAGCGGTCCACGAAAAGGCGTGGCCTGCCTCGCACACGTAGTCATCCTCGTCGTGCTTCATGGCACGTATCAGATCACTCACCCTGATGCCTTCCGTGATGACAAGGATGGTGTTACAGCCCACGTAAGCGAAAGTGATTGGGGGTTGCGTAACCAGCATCCGTGAGAGTAAACCGCCGGCATCGACATCTTCCAAAGAGCGACGAAGGTACAGGCGACTCGACCTCAAAGGACTGTATGTCTTATCCGTGCCATTATCGAGTCTTAGTTCGAAAAGCAGTGGATTGAATCGAGATGGTTGGAAGCCCTGCTCGTCGGAATCAAGCTCTGACACGGTGCCAGATGGTGCTTTGGTATAAATGTAGAGGTCCTCATGAGGGTCGTACTTCAATTTCCATTCGAAAGGCAGCTCAGGCTCGGGGGCGAGGAACATGACGCGCTGAAGCACCGGGCTCTCGGCCATGACGTCGCTCCAGTGACGTGAGACTCGGCGCAGCAAGACAAGTCCCTTGATGTCGAAGTGTGAAAGAATCTGCTCAAGGAGTTCCGTGGTAGACAGGGCAGCATCTGCAGCAGGAGTGGTGCTCGGTGTCGCGACTGGTGACTTGACTCTTGTGTTAGTCTGATCGTGGAGCTGGGTTTGCTCGAGGCGCTTCGTGATAGATAGAACAGCTGCAACAGTATTTGTAGCAGGAGATGTGTTGGTCGTCGTGGCGGGAAATTCGGGTTGTCTGTAGTTCTGACCGGTCTGACCGGTCTGACCGTGGAGCTGAGTTTCTGTTAACTTAGCACATTCCACCTAAACAGGATTGTTCAAAGTAAACCGTACCGAGAGGACCTCGACCTTCCTCATCGTCGGATGATACGATACGCCATTGCGGTGGCAGTAGCTGATCTGGTTGCCCATAGTCGAGCTGGTAGGCTTGTGTTGGTTGAGATGGGAGGATGTAGATGGATGATTGTGGATGGGTGGATGGGTGGATGACAAAGTTGACCTGGTGGGAAAGGGTAGCGAGAGGTAGCGAGAAAAAGCTCTGGCCGCGTGACTGGCGAAACCGTGCTCCACTACGCGTTGCAGTGAATTCGAGTGTCGGTACCCTTCACTAACAGCGAGATAGACGTCATGTGACCATCGACGCTCGGCATTGGCTAACACAAGACTCCAGAACACTCCCCAGAACACTCACCAGCACCCTCACGAGAACGCCCAGCGTACCTCCACGCGTATCGAGCGTGCAGCTGCCATCGAATCTCAACAAGCCGCCAGCCAAGTCTTCGGAACCAGCGAGCTCCTCGAGCAGATTCTCCTAAATGTCGGCAACCTCGACGACCTCATCCGCATGCGTCGTGTCTGCCACAAGTGGCAAGACGTGATTCAAGACACCAAATCGCTTCAGCAAATTATCTTCCTCTCTCCCCAGGAATTCGATCACAAATGGCGCAGCATGGTAAGAGTCGGTCCCGGTTCCGCTCGCTACGCGTAATGATTTCGACGCCTGAGATGACTGGTACCTCCTATGTTCTACCAGAATACAACAGAAACCGTGGGTCGAGATACAAGGCTCGGCCGGGGGAACCAGTTATGTTGCACTTTCTGACCTGGCTATTACCATACGAACAATACATCAGCGCAGGTCTTGAATCGGTGGTCCACTAATACGGATATAAGAGAGTTTGAGAGCTTAGGAGCTGCGCTTGCATTGGACTTACTGGAGTTTGGGTTTTTTCTTCCCTTTGGCTGAAAGCTTGTGCGGACTCGCGACACCAAGTCTTCGGTGTCGGCTACAATCATGAATGCACCCAGACAGAGCAAAGCGTGCCTATCGGACCATTAGTATGCTTTTATACGAAACAGAAAAACCGTTTGCCATATACCCCCATATTTGTGGATGAGATAGGGCTGAGCTGTGTGACTGGCGTGAATTCGTCTCGTTCAGCGCTACTAGTGAAGTCGCCCCTCCAGCGTCCTTCACTGAAGCAAGTTTGCCATTGGCTCGGCAAAGCCCGTGGAAGGGGTTCCCGTACAGCGAGTAGGCTTTGGGCTGACTATTGTGCAGCAGAGTTTCGTTTTGGATTGGGTTCTGACTTCAATTCTGGCGTTCCTGTCGCTTGCAACGCGCTTGAAGGTAGATGCAGTTGTCAATAAACTTGTATACAGAAAAAAAAAACTTTCTTCGCACCTGCCTGCCTTACACCCCTCCTCTCGCCCCCACCTAACCCTTCGGCCTAACCTCAACCCCCTCATACTCCCTCGCCTCAATATACTGCAACGTTCTCTCAAAGTGCTTCCTCGGACTCTCCAGCCCACTGACATTCTCCGTCGTATTCAAATTACTCTGGATCAATTCGATCAAGCCATTGATGTACTTTGTGGTGACGGCGTCGTTTTCTTGGTCAAAGTAGTAGACGTAGCGGTTGAGGATCTCGACGAAGAGTTCCACGCTGACGGCCGTGTCCATGCAGGCGTCGGCGACGCGGAGCGCGCGTTGGAGGCACTCGAGGACGCGCTTGCCATCGCGGTAAGACTGCTTTCGTGTTAGTCTCTTGTCCACTGTTTCTTGAGAAGGGAAGGGGCAAAGATGTACCTCTTTCTTGTCGTCGTCCTCTTGGCGCTCGGTCTTCTCGACGGCCCACCACAGGTGACTGGCGAGGTATACGGCACGACACTGGTCTGGCTTCTTGAGCAGCTTGCTGCCATGCAGGGCGGCCTTGGTGATGAGAGTATCGTAGTTCTCCCGGCTGAACTTCTCACTGCAGCAGGACAGCGCGCCGCCGATGATGCAAATGGCCTGGAATTGGCTTCTTGAGTCGCTGATGGCCTCTTCGTAAGTCGTGAAGGCTGATGCAAAGAACTCATAGGCAATGTCTTCATTGTCGCATTGAGCAGCGACTTGTCCGGCGGCAACGAAGAGTCGAAGCACCAAGTCTGGCACGCCAGAAGTCGAGACTCGGGTGTAGAGGGAGTTTAGTGATGTGTGGATAAACTTATACAGAGCGGAGGATTGCGCGGCATAATCGTCGTTGGAGAGATGTTCGCGTCGCTTGAAGTTACGCGCAAGCTTGAGTGATTGTGTCACAAGAGCTGGAGTGGTGTACTTCGTGCGCTCGTTACCTTCGGCGAACGCCGTGCGTGTCTTCTGGAGGAGCTGGAACTGAGTGGTGTTGTCGGGAGCGCGAATCAAGTGCACGATCCTTGCAAGCCAGCCTTGTTCTTCGACGGTCTCTTCTGTCTCTACAGCACCCCTACGCATAGGACCGCCAGGGTAGCTGGCTGGTGTCTGCATACCCTCCTTGATCAGTACCGACAAGATTGAAAGCACGCCGTCCAGGTTTTCCGGCGTGACAATCTTGGTCTCGTTTCGTAAAAGGCTTCGTGCAAGCTCTCCAGCAACTGCGCGGCGTGTAGGATATGCCTGCTGGTGGAATAGCGGTACAAAGTTCGGCAACGCCAACGCGGTGAACAGGGAGAAGTAGGCTCGCACTGGAGCCATGAGCAGACTGAGGAGATTTGATTGGGATGCTTGAGAGTGCAGGTCTGCAGAATTGGTGAAGCGCGCGACTTCCTTAGTAGCGTATTGCAAGACCTGGTCGACGTAGTCCAAGCGTTCGGGATATATGCTCAGGGCAAGGTTGGCTAGCGAAACAAGCAGTGCTGTGACATCCTGTATAGGCAGACGTTGCATGCTGACCAGATTGATGACCTGTTCATGGAAGATCTCGAACAGCTTGATGTTGTCGGGAATGCCTCTGGACTTCTTCGTCTCGCCATTCGTTTGGCCATCGGTGAATTCTGTTGAGGGTGTTTCCGCAGGTGTTTCGGTGGAGGTCGATTCTTCTGTGGTTTCGCCGTTCTCGCCGTTCTCGCCTTTTCCGTTCTCCGCTGGTTTCGGGCTTGAAGCCTGTGCGTTCTCCTTTGTGACCTTGAGCTTCTCGAGCAAAGCAGTCACAGCCTCTTGCTCGTTGGCCTGCTTGTTGTCCGTGCCCTCTGTCTCGGCCTCGCGGGCAGCGTATGCAGAAAGTCTATCCATCAAGCCAATGACGATGCTCTTCACATTGACGTGAGGGTTGAGGCGAGCGGTGGCAGATAAGAATTGGTCCAGAGTGTGCAGGTGGAACTCATCCGGGAATACCTGAGTGACCACCTCGAGAAGGTACTCTTGCGCCAGAACATCGCGACACTGCACCACCTGCTCGAGCAGTGGGTGAAGAATGACGTTCTTGTAGCTGTCCAGATCCACCAATTGGCTCAATCTTACGAGGTTGCTGCCAACCAGTAATTGCAGCTCTTGTCTTTCCTTGGTCCGTTGTTCTCTCTCCCGCGAGTGTCCCTGATGTTGTAGGCGCACCCACAGCTTGTTCATTTCCACAAAGTTGGTGAGGACGAACGATATGCTGTCTTGCATGTTGCCTTCTGGGCCGTCGCCGGTGCCTTGAGGGAGGTAATCCCGCGCTTGGCCGCTCAAGTAGTACCTCAAAAACAGGCCGCGCACAGGATGCTGCACACCCCTGCTCATCTCCATCATGTCCTTCATGATCTCTTTTACGGGTGCGCCCTCAATGCCCATGTAGACGGTTCCAACGGTGATCATGAGGTAGAGGCGGGGAACGATGTTGCCAGCATATTGTACGAGTTCGTAGAGATCGGCGAGGTGGTTGTCGGGATGCGAGTCGCGTAGGTATACAGAGAGGTGTCGTAAAGCATCGAAGACGGACATGTATAGCTCGTAGTACTGCTTCGGCCCAAGATTGCTCGTTCGCAGCTCGGAAACGAGGGTTGAGCTTGGGATATTGGTCAGCTGTCATTGTCGCATAACACCGGCAGGCCTTGTTGTCCATCCTACCTGCACTTGAGCGCGTCCATGAGCTTTCCGGGCGTCTCCAGGCAGCGGCGCATCATGACGGTCTGCTGTCTGACAACGGCCAAGGCATCCTCCAGCAGCCGCGCCTGGTCCTCGACCGGCGGAGGCGTGGTCGTCATCTTGATATGTTAATGGTATGTTTGTTTGAATCAAAGTGCCAGGTCGAGGGTGTTTCTGCTACCGTTGCGCGCCAGTCCAGAGAGGCTGCATTGGTACCTTAGGGTGTAAGTGAGTATGCAGCAAGCAGCGTAGTGCTGGCCAGCACTGTAGTTGGCTGTTGCCGACGCCCAGCAAGCCCACAGCACGGACTCTCCACCCGCCGCTTTCCATCTCGTGAAGAAGGCCGGCTTCGCACTGCCACAATCAATCTTCTACTGTACCTATAGTTACATCATGCCAAAATGGCCATATCATCACCGCGAGCACTCATGAGTATCGTTCGGCCACGGAGAATCAAACATTTCATAGGTAGGACGAGTTTACGAGTAGTATCTCAATGGTCGGCATACCACAAGATTTGCATATTGCCTTTAGTACCGACGTATTGAGATAGCTTTCGACCCATAGCTAATATCTGCTCTCTGTTCGCAGTCAGGTGATTAGCGGGTGTCTATTTTGTTCAAGTTACCTTACTAAGGTGGAACTACATCTGTATATTCATACTGTATTTGTCGTAGGTGCGTGTGGAGATGAAGGCGTCGCGGAATCGTATGAGTGTTCTGGAGTGGATAAAGTTCTCTCAAATAAAATATCAAATTGGTATCTCGCTATGTTAATAAAATCCAAAGCATGTGAATTCTTCGCCATTAAATCCCATCGTATCCAACACCGAATAAGCCCTCTACACCCCACAATCAAGCGTACCTACCGCCGGGGTCTACTAGGCCCCATACCAAGAATACTCTCACTTCCCAGGAAATCACCTACCAAACCCGCATCCATCGCAGGCGGCGGCCGACTCGCTCTCGGACCCCGTCTTTTCCTCCCGCTCGCTCTCTCTCCCCTCATGCCCATCGCTGCATCGCCGAAATTGATCATAGTTCCCTCTCCAGGCCCTCTGCCGGTGCGTCTGAAATCGTCGTTCATGAAGTGCTCAGCCGCGTTGCCTAGGGCGATGACGTTCTCTTCTTCCGGGTGCACGCGGCGGTGTCGTTGTCGGCGGGCATCGATCGAGGGGTCGCCGACGAGGCTATATGCTTGCATCCTACGTGCCAACTCAGCGTCGTCGCGCTCTTGTCGGCGTCGCTGCTCCATTTCTTCGGTGTAGGTGCGGATCTGCAAGCCTTCTCCGCGGCCACCTGCGTACACTGGCCCGACCGGCTCGCCGTCGGCAGCTCTGGGCATGCCGCTGTCGAACACTCTCCGATACATCGTCCTCATCGGCTCCGCGACTCTCATCCCGTTCAATCGATCCGTGTCCGGCACTTCACGATAGTTGAACCACGGGCAGTCGCACGTCTTCCACTTGTCGCCACACACCATGCAGAATTCCGCCGTGCAGCGACACTTCATGTGGTTGCAGCCTTCACGCAGCTCAACCATGGCGTTGCACTGGTAGCAGCGCTTCCAGCCCTCCTTCTCTGCCTGTTGCACAAGCCGGGCAATTTCCGGGTCTTTGGGACAGTCGGCGGATCTGTGAAATATGCCCGCGCACATGGTGCAGGCTTTGGTCTTGCATTTTGGACATGTGGCGCACTTGCGGCCTTTTTCGGTGTGGAAATTCGACGGACGGATCCAGATTCCGCAGCGGGCGTTTGGGCAGTAGATGCGGTTGTGGGAGTGGTATTCGTCGTACTTCTTGTTGAAGGTGACTTTGAATTTGAGGTCGAAGAGGTCTTCCACGTGGGACAGGGGGATGTGATCGGCGGTGCAGCAGCGTGGTGGCATGTGGGCGGGATCGTTGACGGCCATGCGGAAGAGGCGTTTCAAGCATGAGTGGCACATGCGGTGGCCGCAAGAGAGTTTTGCGGTCTTGCTAGAGGGGAAGTCATCTGAGCAAGTGAGGCATTCGACTCGCTTGGTGGAGGTGTCGGAAGAGGGCCTTTTGCGGAAGATGGAATCGATGAAAGACTCCCGTCTTTTCTTTGGAGGTTTGGCTGATTGGATGGTCTCTGGTGACGGCTTGCGGACTTCTTCTTCGATAACTGCTGGGAGTGCGTGGGCCTTGGGCGGCGATCTTTCGCGTACTACAGGACGAGGTCGTGGCTGATAAGCACGTGTCGCCACCTGTGAGATGCTGTCGTCTGGTGTAACCTCTTTCTCGGACAATCCCGGCAGACTGTCGGCAAGAGATGGTGGCGGCCCCAGAGATGGAGCAGCTGACCGCCTGGAGCGTCCACTTCGACTGCTGCGTACGGACGGCTCGCGTTCGTCGTCCAGATTCCTCGCTGCAACATGCACTGGAATCGATGGATTTGTTGGTGGAAACTGGGTGCCATAGACATACTCCTTCTTATCTTCCTCTCGCTTGGAGCGTGATTTCTGTGATCTGTGAGATGAGGCTGCCGAGCTGGTGCTTTGCCGCCTCTTCGGATACTCTGTCACCGTGACCGTCCTGGAAGTAGGGTCGTCCATCCTTTTCGATCTCCTGGGCTTGGCCTCCGAGGTCGATTCTCTCCTTCTTTCGTAGTAGGGCTCGCCAGAATAGGTCTCTCTCCGGTGGTGCCTGAGATCCTCGATATCGCCTCGCTCGTCAGTACTTTTCTTAGCAGAGCTCACAGACCGCCGGGGCCGTTCTCTTTCTCTCTCTGCTCTGGCACCGTGGCTGCTGCGGCCGCCGAAGAAGCTGGCCGACAACATGGTGGGCAGGATAGTGCGGCCTTATGAAGGAGTGATCCCGTGGGGTTGGACACGCTGGACACGCTGGACACGCAGGCTGGCGACGCCTGCCATCATCTCACATACTTGTCTCACGTCTACCACCTCAGCCCAGCCCCTAAGTAGAAAGGCCCTGAACCCGCCTGAACCCGCGCCAGCGCACGGCTGCATAGCCGCGTCTACCGAGAAGTTTTCATTGGCTACTCGATCCGCTAGCAGAAGCTTAACTTTGCCCTGGCGACATCAGCGTTTGTGGGGAGATCGAACGGCTTCGGTTGGCAATTAAGAATTTCGCCTGTGACGCATGACGCCGGCAGGAGAAACATCTTAATTGAAGACTCACAATCCATTCATCCATTCATTCACTCACATCCACTGTACCAAATAGCAATACACGTGGTCTTATCACCTCACTTCACTTGATCATACCTCTAAACCCACCGCAATACCTTATTCAAATCGCTTTCTACTGCTCGATCACGCCCATTGAGGCAATCCGATATCGGCACTAGCACCAGCAGAACTGGTATCTCGTCACAAGACATAAGATCGACTGGTCTCTGCTTGCTGCATCCCTACCCAACATGGCTCTATCGGCTGATGACGTCCGCCCGGACCCGACCTCAGACCTGAACTGGTCTAACTACTATGGCGCTATCCACGAGATCTTCTCCAGCAACGCCAAAGCACACCCTTCGAGAGCATGTGTCGTAGAAACGGCATGCTCGAGCGCTCCCGAACGCGTCTTCACTTACCAGCAGATCAATGAGGCCAGCAATGTCCTCGCACACCACCTTGTCTCCAATGGCGTCCAACGAGGAGAGGTCGTCATGCTCTATTCGCACCGTGGCGTCGACCTCGTGGTAGCTGTCATGGGTACCTTGAAGGCCGGTGCCACTTTCTCAGTCATCGACCCTGCTTACCCTGCCGACAGGCAAATCATCTATCTGGATGTTGCAAAGCCTAGGGCACTCGTGGTCATTGACAAGGCAACACAAGAGGCCGGTCCTCTAAGCCAGACCGTCCGCGAGTACATCAGCTCCAGCCTTGAGATCAGGACCGAAGTTCCTGCCTTGAAGCTTCAGGACGATGGCTCAGTCGTTGGTGGCGATGCCAATGGCAAGGACATCTTCGACTCACAATTCTCAAAGAAAGCAGATCTTCCCAGTGTGACCGTCGGACCTGACAGCATTCCCACATTGTCTTTCACCTCTGGCTCTGAAGGCAGGCCGAAGGGTGTGAGAGGCCGCCACTTCTCCCTGGCCTACTACTTCCCATTCATGTCTAAGCGCTTCGGCATGAACGAGACTGAGCGCTTCAGCATGCTCTCGGGTATTGCTCACGACCCAATTCAGCGTGACATCTTCACGCCACTGTTCCTTGGTGCTACGCTGGTCGTGCCTCCTGCTGAGGACATCACCTTCGACCGTCTTGCCAGCTGGGTTTCCAGCAACAAAATCACAGTCACACATCTTACTCCTGCCATGGGTCAGATTCTACTCGGTTCTACTGAACCGAAGATCCCAAGCCTGAAGAACGCGTTCTTCGTTGGAGACATTCTTCTCAAGCGTGACTGCCGCAGACTTCAACAACTCGCACCAAACTGCAGGATCAAGAACATGTACGGCACGACCGAGACTCAGCGCTCTGTATCATATTACGAGATCCCAAGTCTGAACGAAGACGCTACCTACCTCGAGGAGATGGGAGATGTTATCCCTGCTGGTAAGGGTATGCAGGATGTGCAGCTACTTGTTGTCGACCGCGAGAAGAAGGAGCGACAGTGTGAAATTGGCGAGATTGGCGAGATCTACGTCAGAGCTGGTGGTCTAGCAGAGGGTTATCTCGGCGACGAGCAGAAGAACACTGAGAAGTTTGTGCGCAACTGGTTCGTCGATGAGCAACGCTGGATCGAGGAAGACAAGAAGCGTGTTGCCGCCGCAGGCCAGGCAGAGCCCTGGAGAGAGTTCTACGCTGGTCCTCGCGATCGCATGTATAGATCTGGCGATCTTGGTCGCTACATGCCTGACGGCAACGTTGAGTGCTGTGGTCGTGCTGACGACCAAGTCAAGATCAGAGGCTTCCGTATCGAACTCGGCGAGATCGATACCCACCTCAGCAGGCACCCTCTGATCCGCGAGAATGTCACTCTTGTCAGGCGTGATCACAATGAGGAGCAGATCCTCGTATCATACTACGTTCCCGATCTGAACATGTGGCGCGACTGGCACACAGCAAAGACCAAGCAGACCTCAACGCCGAGCACAGAGGGCGATATCACGATCAAGCAACGCTTTGAGATCTTCGAGAAGCTCACGAATGATGTTCGCGAGACACTGAAGGCCAAGCTTCCGACTTATGCTGTTCCCACTCTCTTCATTCCCATGCTGAGATTGCCCCTTAACCCCAACGGCAAGGTCGACAAGCGAGTGCTGCCTTTCCCTGAGGAGGCCGATCTGCTTGGATCGATCACCACCGCAACCGACCTTGACTCGAGAACCGACACGGAGAACGCCTTGGCTGAGATCTGGGCTGCTCTCTTGCGCAAGCCTGCCGACTCTCTGTCTCGCGATACCAGCTTTTTCGACATGGGTGGTAACAGTATCATGACTGTGCAGATCGTGCCCAGGATCAACAAGAAGTGGACTGGAGCTAACATCCCCATGCACATCATGACCAGAGACCCCACGCTCCAAAGTGTCGCCAAATTCATCGACCGTTCCCTTGACCCTGTCGGTCTGAGATTGGACGCTACCGCTGGTGAGGAAGATCAACCTGAGCACTACGCCAACAACGCCCTTCTGCAGATTGAACAGCTGGACAAGTCCTACCCCACTGCCAAACTGAGAGACCCCAAGATCGGACTGAACATCCTTTTGACCGGCGCCACCGGTTTCCTCGGAGCATACCTCTTACACGAAGCAATGATGCGCAAGTCCCCCAACCACGTCTACGCCCACGTCCGCGCCAAGTCGCAAGAAGACGGCCTCGCACGTATCAGGCAAACCTGCACAGCATACGGTCTCTGGCAAGAATGGTGGGTCAGCGAAGGCGTCCTCGAAATCGTCGTCGGCGACCTCGAGAAGCCGAAGCTCGGCATGTCCGACACAGACTACAACCGCGTGGCCGAGGACGCCGACCTCATCATCCACAACGGCGCTCGCGTCCACTGGCTCATGCCCTACGAAAACCTCAAGGCCGCCAACGTCGAGAGCACCGTCGAAGCCATCAAGCTCTGCGCCCTCGGCCGCCCCAAGCGCCTCGCCTTCATCAGCTCCACCAGCGCCCTCGACTCAGACGCTTTCATCGAGCAGTCAGAAGCCGGTACTCCCATCTCCGAATCCGACAACCTCGAGTCCTCCCGCCAGGGCCTCGGCACCGGCTACGGCCAGAGCAAGTGGGTATCTGAGCACATCATCCGCGCCGCTTGTGCCCGCGGCCTCGACGCCGTGATCCTGCGCTCCGGATACGTGATGGGCGACGCCAAGACGGGTGTCAGCAACCTCGACGACTTCCTCGTGCGCATGCTCAAGGGCTGCGTGCAAGTCGGCGCCCGCCCTCAGATTTCCAACACGATCAACATGGTCCCCGTGCCTCACGTCGCGCGCCTCGTCCTGGCGATGTCGCTCCGCGGCAAGAGCGGTACCACCGCACACGTCGAAGCCCACCCGCGTTTGACTATGGACCAATACCTCGCCACCCTCGAGCAGTACGGCTACAACGTCCCCTCAGAGCCCTATGAGTCCTGGGCCAAGAAAGTCGAAGCTTACGTTGAAGACGGAAGCAACGACAAGGAAGAGCTCGCACTGCTCGGCCTGTACCACATGGTGACTTCGAACCTGCCCGAGGCATCTAAGGCGCCTATGCTGGAGGACCAGAACGCGCAGGCCGCCCTTGAAGCCGACAAGGAGTTTGCTGTTAGTACTGAGGGTCCTGCGGGCGTTACGGCGGAGGCGGTGGGTTCTTATCTGGCGTTCCTGGTGGCGAGGGGTTTCATGCAGAAGCCTGAGAAGGGCGAGTTGCCGAAGATCGAGCTGAGGAAGGAGCAGGTCGAGGCTCTCAACAAGGTTGGTGGTCGGGGTGGTGCTTCTTCTTAGGTCGTGAACATCAAAATGAAATGATAGATTAGGTACACGAAAGAAAACAAAAGTTCCGTATTGTATTGTAATCACCTTTTGGCGGTAGTGAGAGGTACAGCACGCTGTCACATTCACCTACCGTCTCTCGCAGTCCTACAAAAGCTCATTGACATACTTGCGGGATGACGCGAGTCCCTCGTTATTTAAAGCGCTGCTACCTCGAGACACGGATGTAAGATTGTAGGATGCTTGCCTTTGAGATGTCGTTGGTATCTCCTTTACGTGAGTGCTATTGTCACCGGAAAGTAATTCCAAAACGATATCGAGGGCATTGAGAGCATTAACACATCTCATCATACACAGGCTTGCGATCATAGTGTGCCTTCATTCTCGCCAGAGTGAAGTTTAGAGAATGAGTCCGTTGAAAAGCATGAAAGTGGCACGCATCGGAAATTGATGTTATCGATTGAATCAAATCCAGAATTCTTCAAATGGTGCTCAATGGCCTGTGTGCCTGGGTTATATTTTCTCCTCCTCCCTAGGGGTATCTCAATGGACATGTAATTCTCAATCTTTGACGCCGTTGAACGCCGCTCCTCATCCTTCTATCCTACTACCACGGAAAAACGCTCTTTTACTATGATATCCCATTCCGTGCGCCTACGCTGTAGGGGCGTTGAATTTGTCTCCTGCGGAACGGAAGAGTTCTTCTTGCATGCGTGCAAGCTCTTCGGGTGACATGCCGCTTTGCTCCATCTTGTTGCCCTTTTTCTCTCGTGACTATGTGGGGTTGTGGTCAGCTCTGAACCACTCCAAAAGTGCTTCACCCACTAAGAGCTGGAACGCAATACAACTCACCACTTGATTGTTCTTGAACCCCTCCGCCACCGCCACAATCTCGCCCACATACTCCCCAAATCCCAGCTCTTCAAGCGCTTTCGTGATGTGCTCGCACGCGATGGTTTTCTTCGCGTCTTTCTCCGCGATCTCGTTGGCTTCGGTGGAGATCATGGTGATGAACTCGACGCAGCACTCGATGAGGAGGTCGCGGGTTTCTTTGGCGAAGGACATGGATTGGGAGTCTTCGGAGGCGGCTTTGGAGGCGAGGACTTCGTTGATGATTTTTTGGACGGTTGCTGTGGGAAGGGATGTTAGTCTGGTGGGCGGGAGGAAGGACTCGTACATGGTGGGTGAGGTGGTTTGAGGGCTGTGGATGTGCATGCGATTGCCGGAAGCGTACCTTTGGGTAGAGAGAGGTCATCGTTGCCTATGCGCCGAGTGTAAGTGTTCCGTTCACTGTAGAGGGATATTCTCTTGTTTGTCAAGCACGCGACGTGGCTCACCTCCGATATCTTTGTCCGACATGATGAGCGAGGGGTGTGTGTTAAGCGACAAGGCGTGCTATCAAGTGTGTATTGCACAGTAGCAAAAGTCGCATATCAGTGAAGTCACTCAAGGCTCTCACCATGCAAAGTGGCAGGGCTGCCCTTCACGCGTCAGTAACGAACGTTAGTCCTGCTGAAGTCGCGCGGAGCCCACTCGGCTTTCCCCAAAGCAGGCTAGCGCATCAGCAAACAAACTTCTACAAAAGTCTACCACGCTTGCGCTCCTCCTCCCTTCTCCTCTCCTCTTCATACACACAACACTCGCAAGGTACGTCACGAACAGCTTTCCTTCCATTCCCCCCGCGCACACCAGCAGCAGAATTCTACGAGATGAACTTTGTTGTCGCCCCTATCATTACACCTGCTCAACCCAGGATATGGTGATCGACTTGACTAGCCAAACGTCGGACTGATACACACGAATTACCACTTTACGCTCCACACACGATTTTGTCCATGGTCTGAACACGACTAACAGAGACTTTACAGGAGACAAAAGCGCTTTGCGAGGTTGTGCAGTACATGGCATGTATCCTGTAATTGCTGCTAGCGAGTGATCGTCACCAAAGGTATGTTGGAATGCTTTTCTCTCTTGCGCTTGCTTGCGCAATCTTGGAAGGACGAAGAAAACAATAGTCTTTTAAATTACTTCCTAAATACTTTGAGGATGAATCTGGTTCGATTATCGAGACCATACACATGCTTTGCATACTTTGCACGACTTCTACCGACGCTTGACGCTGACGCAGAAATTCAGGTAAGCTCGAACACTGACATTGGTATACACATACACAGACACGCCCTGCTGTCTCAATCAAATGGTAAGCTACCATCTACACTCCCTTCCTTTCCTCTGACAAGAAGACCATCACATTCCATGCTAAAACGGAGGCATTTATGCCAATGTTGAAACAAATGTATAGACTTTTCATCTTTCGACTGATCTATTACACCCATTCACACTGCTCAATCACGCATTACTGCTATAGAGCCCTAGCTGACTGAATCCAGACCATACCATGCAACGCTCAAATCTTCATAGATGTTCAATACAAATGCAAACTCCACTAAAAAACAATTCTTGATCATTTCTATGTTTCCCATGATGTCCGCTCGCTGTATCTCGAAACTGTATTTTAATGACAGTTCCACTCTCTATAATGCCTGTGCCCAGTGGTACAACAGGCTGAAAAAAGATATCCAGGCGAGATTGCCTCCAATACTTCCACGACAAGCACAGGATTTGGGGTACTTGTGCCTGATGGCAACAGTGGTATGAACGAGTGTCTCGTTGCGGACCTGTCGGCCTTCCTCAATGGCAGGCATAGACCAAGCTCCGCATTATCTAACGCCGACGATACCAAGGTACGACAAGCAAATTCGAGCGAGGGTATCTTCGTTTTCCTTGAGAGCAAGCAAATGATTTGAAATGATGGTCCGAGGTTGCATTGGTAAATTGAACGCTACATGAAGTTTGTATATCGGATTGTCGTTGTACCTTGGCAAGCATGGCTTTTGGGGTGCTGATGTCTCACTGGTGTTGTTTGCAGAATGAACAAAATAACTGAAGACGAAACTGACGTTTCTTCTGAATGGCAGACAGAGGCTGTAGCATGCCTGTGACTGTGGTAGTAGCGTACTGAAAGCAGGCGTTTGGGGGAGGCTGTCGTCGTGTTTTGATGACAAGCATATATTAGGGTTTGGGGTAATCATGCATGATGCTGCCAGCGAAGTGAATAGATGTCTCGGGGCGCGACTGCACTTATATTTCAATGGCAAGCGGTAATTCTAGTGCCTTCATGCATAATAGTATTCGGTGACTGAAACGGGTTTCCAACCGAGATTGCCACTGTATCTCAGCGGATACTCGTGTTTTAGAGCGTCCATGCCTGCTGGTGGGCGCGGAATGGGCAAAGATCTTGAGACGGGACTCTTTTGGTGTCTCGATGGCAAGCATATCCATGGTTATTGAGGCGTCTCTGCATGGTGGCATTAGCAGATCGAACAGTGGTCCAGACTCGAGAATGCCTTGGATTCTCGATGACTGATTTGGATTTATGATGTTCATGCTTGATGGTACAGCTGACTGAAAAAGGTTCTCGAGACCGGAGCATAGGTCTTTCGATGTCGGTGCTTCAATAGCAGCCGAAGGAACATTCGTAGTTCAATGCAACAATTTATGTCCAGTCTATCATCTATCCTCTCGAGGTCCTTTACGAACCGTTCTATCGTTCAATCGTATCATCGTATCCTTCTCCTCGCACACTGCCCCACACACCAACACGAACCCCACCCCACTCATTCACTCACTCACTCCTGAAAAGCACCCAACTCCTCCGCATTCCAGCTCAAAAACTTCCCGCTCAGCTCCCTCGGCGCCTCCAGCACCATCTTCGCCATAACATGCCCAGGCTGCTCAGGTCTCAGCAACCCTCCCGAAGCTTTTAGCTCCGCGAACCGCGCCGCGTCTGTCTCATCCATCTCCTTATTGTGCTTCTCGCGAATATCCCGCTGCATCTCGGTGTCTACAACGCCGGGTCGCACGCTTATCGTCGTGATATCATTTTCTTCGTTGCCGAGTGTTGAGGCGAGGTGGTTTATCGCCGCTTTCGAGGCGCCGTAAGCGCCCCAGGTGGGGTAGGCGTTTGAGGCTGCGCCGGAGGACGTGAACAGGATTGTACCTTTGCTCTTTCTCAATGCTGGTAGGGCGGCTTGGGTCATTGCAACGGCGGAGAAGAAGTTGACATCGAACGCTGAGCGCCATGCGTCCGCCGTCGAGTTTGCTACGCGCTTCACGGGGTCGAGCACGCCGTGGTTGACGATGAGGCCATCGAGGCTGGAGAATTTCTCTTGAGCGAGAGCCACGGCTTTTTCGCCGAGAGAGAAGTCGGCGAGGTCACCGGCGAGGACGGCGACTTGGTTTTTGTATTGCTGCTCGAGGTCGCGGAGGGGTTGTTCGGTGCGGGCGACGAGGACGAGGTTGTTGGAGCGCTTGAGCAGGTAGTGGGCGATTGCGAGGCCGATGCCACGCGAGGCGCCGGTTAGGATGATTGTTTTGGGTGTGGGAGACATTGTTGTCGGCCAAAGAAAGTGGTTTGTTCTTCGGTTTTTATGGTCTAAGTTACATGTAGGATGTAGCTCTGATCTCAATGCTTGAATGCCTCTCAAGCAAAAAGTGCTCTCCCCACGCATCACGTCATTAGCAATATGCCGAGGTCAGTGCTTTCGATTCTACATGTTCTGTTCGACATCAATCAATTTTCACTTCCACGAGCTGCTTTGTGGCATATCTCCATCTCGTAAGCCTGGGCCGTGGAAACTGCACGGTCAACCTGGCACGCTCTAGGAATTCGACCTTGACACTGATCTATCTGTGGCTAGTTGAGCGGATCGACACGCTCGGTTATTCGTGCGCTGAGAGGTTTGCCAAAGCGGATATAAACGCATTGCGCAGTTATGTTTTCATCAAAGCCGCTTTAGCTCACCTGGGAGAGCGCCAGACTGAAGTTCACTTGAGTCCCGCATTCACATGCGATTTCTGGAGGTACTGTGTTCGATCCACAGAAGCGGCATTGCTTTTGCTTTTTTGGTTCAGTCTAGCTACCTGCTAAACGCAATTCTCACGATGAAACAATGACGCGATCCTTTTTTGGAGCGACTTTGCCGCTGTTATGGTTGTCTGCACCACTCGTCGTATTGGAATGGGCACGAGCTGAGGTTACCCTACGATCGAGAACAGGAGATTCAAAGTCTATTGATTGCATATTTCGTCGGGTGATGGTGACGATGTATGTGCGTTGGCGGTGTTGGAACATTCATAGGCACGGCATGGGTAATCGCACACATAATCACATGCAGTAGGAAGTGAACCGTTTGTCGTAAGTAGAAATTCTATCATATATGTGCTTCAAATCATCATCGCCCATTACTTCGCCACATTCCCGTTCGCAATGAACGCCGCAAGGAAATCCATCGCCGCCTTCGCCGTCTCCATCTGCGTCTGCGCCGTCGCCGCGCCAATATGAGGCGTGCTGACCACGCGCTGCGCCCACAGAGAAGAGTACTTCTCCTTAGTCGGCGGCTCCTGCTCGTGGCAGTCCAGCCCTGCTCCCCAGATCAAGCCCTCGGCTAGAGCCTTCTCGAGATCGACTTCGTTGACGATGCCGCCGCGCGATGCGTTGATCAGGATGGCGTTGCGCTTCATTTGGGAGAGTTCGCGATAGGCGATTAGGTCTTTGGTGTCTTCTGTGAGGGGCACGTGGATGGTGATTATGTCCGAGGCCGCAAGGACTTCTTCTAGACTGCTGGCGCGGGTGTGAGGGAGGTCTGACCAAGCGTCGGCGGGTGCAAAGGGGTCGTAGGCGACTAACGGTGCTTCGAAGGCGCCGAGGAAGATTTTGGCGGCGGTCTTGCCGATGTTGCCCATGCCGATTACGCCGAGGGTCTTTTGGTAGAGCATCAGGCCTGAGCAGGCTTCTTTGGGGACGCGGAGACCGAATTGCTGCTTGGTGTTGATTGACGGGACGTCGCGAGCTATGGAGGTTGTGAGGGAGAGGACGAGCTCGGCTACGGCGCGGGCGTTGACGCCGGGGGTGTTGAAGATCTTGATGCCGCGCTCAGCGCAGGCTGCGCCGTCGATCTTGTCGATGCCGACGCCTTGCTTGCCGATGGCTTTGAGGTTCGGACATGAGGCGACGTCTTCTGCGGTCAGGTATGACCCTCTGATCAAGAGGTATTGTGCCTCCTCTCGCCAGTTTGCGTGCTTGGGGGTTCCTGGCAGGATCGCATTGAAGATGTTTTGTGCGTGCTTTATGGCGTCTGGGTGGAAAGTGTCGAGCAAGTAGACTGTGGGCTTGTCGTCTGCGACCTCTGTGGGTGGCGACGGAGGGTGATCCATGATCCTGGCGGGGGCCATGTTTGCTCTGCCTGATGTCGTGGATAGGTGTATGTGGGAGTTGTCGGTCGGTTAAGAAAGGTTGGCGAAGAAAGTCAGTGAACTTGATGGCACGTTATTTTCGATATCGAAAGAACCTCCATGACTGTCAATCAGGCAGGTGGCTGTATATAGCAGTCGTGAGATGAACCGCATCGGTCATGATCCGTCTGCGTAGCTTCGCGGGCCTGGGGAATTCGAGCGCTGATCGCCATCGGACCTCCGCCGATGGGCACTCCAGACGACTTTGAAGGGTCCACTCACCATCGGAACTGCTTCAAATGCTCGGCATTGTCTCGCGGCGACCGTGGCCTCGTGCGATGGATTGTTGGTTTTCTGCTAGTTGTATGAGAATTGACCTCATGTGGTCGTGATGCCTTGCTGGTATAGTGCCGTCCAGCTGCTGGAGCTCGTGATCTAATTGCAACACTTTCATTTCGGCGTTCATCCGGTCGTCCTTCACAAGATCAAGGAAGCGATAAAGCGCATTGCGCAGAGTCTTGATGCCTGAAAAGCGCTGTGATATCACAGTCAAGATGTCTATGCACTGACGCAGAAGACGGTCCGGACGTCGATGGGAGATGTTGTAGACTGCGATGGAGAAAACATGGTATCCCTCCAATGCGTTTATTATGCCGTTGTCTGCTTCAGCTCGCTGTTGATAGTTGTCGATCAGCGCATCGAATTCGAGCTTAGCTGTGATGTGCAGGTGGTTGAAGCTCCCAGTCAGATCAGTGGCTCCAGCTTGCAGCATCTGTAGCACCAATTTACTGGACATTACGGCAACACCGCGGACCAGAGTTTCTTTAGCATTCGCGGCTTTGATCGTGTTGAGGCGATCCATGCTCATGTCTTTCCAATGCCTGTGGTTGGCTAGATGGAACACACTGCCCATGTTGGGAGAGCGACGCATCTCGCGGAGCAGATGCGCGTATTGGACAGAGTTGATCAGCAGACCCATCGGGTCTTCGGCCGTTCCCTGAAAAGATGTTGAAGGCATCTAGAACGGTCAGCTTTGCTTACAGACAATTTCAAATCATAACAATTCTTACAGGAGCTGTGATCTCGCGGTCCTGGAGACAGAACGGCCTGTCGAGCGCGAAGCCGACATTGCTAACAAAGACGTCAGCGCACGATATATTCTGATCACACGTGATCGGTACTCACGCGTCAAGTATGTAGAGCGACCAGAAGAGTCTACCACTCTCCTGCTTCTCCTTCTCTGACGCGATGCAATCAGAGACACCTGCAGTATGCATTCCAGCAGACATGGTTCTAGCAAGAGCAAGTCCCATCAAATGCCACGTGGAGCCGCCGAGCGGACTGAATGTTGAGAAAATTGTCAATGCAATCAGACAGCGTACAATGGTAGTGTTGTCTGATTCGCCTAAAATTCGAGGCACTAATCGAAACGCCCTCTGTGCAAGTGCTGTAGACACGCTCTCCTTGAGTCGGTAGCCTGGCGACACAAGCATGCCTGAAGCTATTGCGATATCTACCATTAGAAGATCAGAAGCGGCTTGCGAAGAAATCACTTCGTCTGGAGTCTTCTCTAGGCTCTCCATGATGTGAGTATACCTTGTCATGAACGCTTTACGATCAAGGAAAGGGCATGATGCGTCGCACACGTCGAGGTATCGCTGTACTGGTTCGTCAGTGATCGATCGAGAGAACTTCATCCCGGCAGGAATAAGAGTCTTGTAGAACGACTCGATGGACTCCGAAAGTGCGTTGTCCGTGTTTCGCGAGTACGCTGGATCCGAGCCCGACACGCTGATGGCCGCGTTCAAGAACGTCTCGAACGAATACTGTTCGTGTTGCGATGTCTGCTGTCTGTCGCGCGGCTCGGCCATCGCGCTCAGCGGGAGATACTGCATGGTCGTGACCAGGTCTTCGCCACGCGCTCGAGCGGCGACTGATCCCTCATCTGCAGCTCCTTCGACCGTGGAAGCCTGGCCTGGATCTACTGGCGATGGCCCTTGCCCTGAAGGCAATGAAGTTGGGGCCTGCGCCGCTGCAAGCTCGAGTCGCTGCACGCGCTTCTGCAGCCCTTCGATATAGCTGCTGGCATCTGGCTGCGCCGGGTCAAGGACCAGGCCCATGCGACGCTGGATACACGTAGCACCCGCTTCTCTGCATTTGAGGCACTCTGGTGACTGGCGATCGCACTATGTTACACGATAATTAGCCATGATCGACAGTGGTATTTTTCCAAGCAATGCCTACTCTTTGTTTCCTTCTCCAGCACCTTGCACATGCCTGAGGCATTAAAGTCGCCATGGGCTCCGATATTGACGGAGGACTCGCGCAGACATGAATCTCATCGGACATGTGCGGCTAGCGGAGGTTGTTCGAGGACTGGACACAGCGGGCGGCGGAGTGGCTGGACACCAAGCTCTGATGCCAAGGCGGACGTTAAGCGGGCATGGTCCGATGCTGACTCTGACTCTCCGCTTCCACTCTTACCCGACATGGGCACAGGTTCACCCTCGACGCGAAGGAGTCATCTCAACCGGCCCGGATGCACCGCAAACTCCATAATCCGTGGTCAATACCTCGAACACTGGAAATCGTATCTAGTCTGTCTCTCAACTCTGTGCGCAGCAGCAATCCTCGCAGCAGCAACACAACACAAGCGGCGTTTGTCAAAAGATTCCACACCGACGCCACGCATCGCACCCCCTGCGATGCATACGCTTGAGCTAGATCACCTGATAACGACCATAATCGACCATAACGAGTATTGCGGTCAAGCGCAACCTATCACTGCGGTTTAACGCTCGAAGCAACGTTGGACTTGTTGAGATGCAAAACGCTGCATTCTCGACGACCCCATCAGGGATCTTTGGCATGTTCGACCTCAATACCACGTTGAACACATCGGACATCATGTGCTGCAACAGGCTCAAAAGATTTCTTGTTGGTAAGTAGTGGTACATTGCAGTACTCTTGCTTGTGAGTATGATGCACTAGTAGCGATCAGTGTCAAATTTGATCGTTCTGCGAAGTGCGAGCCATAGCTCATCCACAACATGAAGGCGAGTACGAATGCTTTGGAAAGTCCGGAGCTTTGGGCAGAGCTTGTCTCTACGGGCATGGAGCAGCAACTGATGTGGTCGACTTCTCAATGTTCAGCAGGGAAGTTGTGAATGCCAAGGGGCCCCTCTCATGGTGGCCACGAGCATCCCCTAGCGTCTAAAGCTTCGCGCCAGCGAGCCCCAATCGCTTGGTGAAATGTCGGAAAACATGCGAAGGCTTGTCGCTTGCATTGAAAGTCCGAACGCTGCACGCCGCAGATGCAATTGAGGCCATCACTGACTGCATTGACGGGCTAAATGTGCTTGGTCAAGCGGCTATGATACTAATTGGAGAAGCTGCGTAGAGCAACACTGCCATAGTCCCAGGACCTTCCAACGAAGTTTGCACGTCGGCTACTCCATAAATCATAGAGATGTTGAAGCCCTCAAAGGTTGATCATGGAACATGTTTCGATGCAGCGCGATCATAGACTTACCGAGAGCATCAAGGCGGCCAGAGAGAGTCAAATTGGACTTGACTCAAGAAGAGCCTCAGACCAGAACTATGGGCAGTGCTGTCGTATTACCATGTGTGAGCAAGGTTGGAGGTCCCCATATAACCCACACGACATACCATGTTTCTTTCTCGACGGTGAGCGACGGCTGGGGTCCGATGGACGCTAAACATGTCGGCCATCGTCCTTCCCCACGATCCCACTCTGGGGCTCTGGGGTTCGCACTCGGGGAAGTCCTCGCTCACGAAAAGTTTATTGTGTCCCCACTTCTGCGCAGATGGCTGCTTGTGCGGAGAAAACCTGTAGTCGTGGCACTGCTACTTTGATAAGAGCATGTTGTTTGCACTCAACATCCCCTTGGCAAGTATTGGAATGGCTTTTCAAGCCTCTTGGCCGTGGCAGAAAGTCGAAGTCTTGCGCGAACTAGGACTCTGCTTTGTCGGACTTGGGCCGTTCGGCGACAGATGGAAAGGCCAGGATCTGGCATCTGGCCGTCTCTGCTACGGCAGTTGTGCTGATGTCGCTTTGTATAAGATATAGCTGTTTTGCTGCCAGAAACTAGAATTCGATTAGACAGTTTCATGATTCATCGACTCTCTGAGACTTCATTAGAAAACTACTTTACTCTGGATTCGAAATCGCTATGTCAGACAATCGATCGAAAAGCAGAGAGGAGCAGGAGCGCTCTTCCATTGAGAAAGATCTCAACACTGTCGAACATGTCGAAAAGTCTGCGGGTAGCGCGCTGGCCGACGAGATTCTCAATCGATACCCGCTGCTCGTTGGGAAAAGCGAAGTCGACATGGCACTGCTCAACAAGAAGGTTCTCAAGAAGCTTGACTGGTATTTTTTGCCATGCATCACGTTCATGTTGCTCATGAACTACCTTGTAGGTCTACGTCAATGACAAAGGATATAACCTAACATGGTGTTTGAGACAATCAGCTGACTCGTGGCTGTTGCTTGACAGGATAGAATCAACGTGTCGAACGCCCGTTTAGCTGGTATGCAAGAGGACTTGGGTATGAGTGACGTTGAGTGGTCTGCTGGTATTTCGCTCTTCTACGTTGGATACATCATTTCCCAGGTACAAGATCCAGAAACACATGTTTTGGAAGATGCGTGAAACACTATACTGACTATCATACTTCGCTCTGCAGGTCCCAGCGAACGTCATTATTGCCAAAGGCAAGCCTCGCTTCCTGATGCCTGCGTGTATGCTCGCTTGGTCCGCGGTCACAATCTCGATGCCCGCTATGAAGAGTGGCTGGTCATTTATGCTTTGTCGCTTCCTCGTGGGCGTCACCGAGGGTCCTTTCCTCCCAGCGGTGTCTCTTATGACCAGTTCATGGTACACCAAACAAGAGTCTCCGCTCCGTATGGGAATTTGGCACGCCGGCAATATCATCTCGAACGTCATCTCAGGTCTCCTAGCTGCTGCCATTCTGACCAACATGGACAACATCGCTGGAATGCATGCTTGGCAATGGTTTTTCATCCTTGAGGGCATCGTCAGCATCGCCGTAGCTTTCCTTGGATTCTGGTTCCTTCCCAACTGGCCTAGCGACACTGGCACATATTACTTCACCGCCGAAGAGAGTGCTATGGCCCAGTATCGTGCTGACGTGTCGGCCGGTGGCATCAGCGAAGACGATGAAGGCAGCTACTGGGGCGGTATTGCTCAAGCAGTCAGAGATCCATTCACCTGGATGTTCGCAGCCATCCACTTCTTCCTGATCATTGCACAGTCTTTTAAGGACTTCTTGCCCTCCATCATGGACACCTTTGGCTACAACAAGACCATCACTTACTTGATCCAAGCGCCGCCATACATCTTTGCCTACTTCTTCACTTTGGCACTGTCATGGTCCAGCGGAAGACGCCTTGAACACTGTTGGCACATCATCGGCGCCATTCTTATCTCTCTGGTAGGTGCTGTAATCATGATCTCCACGCTCAACGTCGGAGCCCGGTACTTCTCGGTCTTCCTGCTTTGCTCTGGCCCCTTTGTCGGCTTGAACATCCAGATTTCCTGGGAAACTACAGTTGTACCAAGACCCAGAACTAAGAGAGCGGCGCTTATCGCGATCGCCAACTGTGTCAGCAGTGTGAGTTCTATCCCCAAGCCTCTCTTAGTGGCACAGTCTAACAACTTTCGCAGGTCTCGCACTGGTTTACTCCGTACTTCTTCTTGAGATCGCAGGAGCCAAGATACCAAACTGGCGGCGGTGTCATCATCGCTGGATGCGGACTGACAGTCATCTCCTGTCTGGTAGCCAAGTGGTGGGCAGAGCGCAAGAACAAGAAGCTTGATGCGCAGCAGGAGCTCACAGGCGATGTTAACCCTTGGCGCTATGCTACCTAGATGCTCGCACCAGAGCGTCGCTTTGGTAAGGTTCATTGAGAGTCTTTGGAAGGTACCTCCAGAGGCTGTTGGGAGGATGATCTACTAAGACAAAGCGAATAGATTACGAATACATGTTATGGCAATTTATGTTTCGAGCCAGTTCCTCTCTTCATGCATGAATCTTGTACGCATCGTGTACAATCGCGACTTTCTCGATCCACGGGTCTCGGCAGTCACCGCGATCCCACCGTCTCATCACTCACAAAAGGGAAATACGAGTTCCATGATCATTGATGGCAGGTGTCGGGCTTGCAATGGCCGATCTAAAGATGCCTCCTCAAGCTGCGCCGCCAGCAGCTGACTTCAACTTTCCTTCATCGAGCCGCTCCCAGCTGCCGAAGACAGACACCAAAGTGGAGACGCCATAGGCAGCAACCATTACCGCAAAAACTGCTTTCAGGCCAATCACATACGCGTCGAGTATGATGGGTACCTGTGGAGCTGGGAAAGCCTGACGAATCTGCGTCGCGCCGGTTGCGAGAACCATTCCCGGATCGATCTCCGGAAGACGTCTGGCGAGCTCTTTGATCATCTGGTTGTTGAATGCGCTCTGCGCGGCTGAGACGAAGAAGGCTCCGCCGACTGTGACAAAGACTGTTTGCGAGATCAGTACACGATTTCCTGTGCAAATAGGGGAGAGCTGACTCACAATTGACTATCGCAGTAACCTGAGACAGATCCTCAGGCTGGGCGTGGATTTGCGCATTGGCGATTGCGACCTGGAAAGTCCAACCGGTCATAAAGCCCACGAGTATCTGATAGCCAATCCACTTGCCTGCGGAAGTATTGGCGTCCATGGTGTAGAACAGACCTGCGCCGACAGTCGCCAAGGCACCGCCGACGAGCCAGAACAGAGGGACGATGCCGATTTTGGTCAGCGCAAAGCCTTGTACAATGGCGGCAATGGTAAGAGGGATAATGAGCGCGAGCATCCGAACGCCAGATCCGATCGGACTGGTATTGTGGATGCTTTGGAAGTAGATCGGAAGGTAGTAGAGTAGTGTGAAGTATGCCCCTCCGAAGAAGAACATGAACACAGAGCCAACCCAGACATAGCTCTTCAGGATCTGCGAGAAGAATGCAAGTTAGCGCATTGTCGAGTTGTTTTGGCTGTGAGCTTGACGTACCAGCCGTTTGACTATCATCGCACGTTCTTTCTGGTAGATCTCCCAGGCAATGAACACCGCCACAATGGCGACGAAACCGACCAACAATCCGATTACCTGGCTGCTTTTCCAAGGATGGGTCTGTCCGCCGTACTGTAAAGCTAACATGTACGACACGATCAAGCTCATCATGAGAGCAGCTCCGAGGAGATCCATTTGTAACATTTTCTCTTGCAATGATGCTTGTGTTGGTTTGACGTTCGCAGGTGTCTTGAAGAAAACGAAGACGACGATGGCTGCAACTCCGCCGATAGGGAGGTTGATCCAGAAGCACTGAGAGTCGTCAGCATTTATTCGATCAGAAGGGGAGACTGCTGTCTTACCCATCGCCACGATACTTTATCCGTAAAGGCACCACCGATGAGCGGACCTAGCACTGCAGCGATGCCGTAGGTAGCCCCGGTAAATCCGAGGAGCTTTGGTCGCATCTCAGGGGACGCAGCGAAGCCAAGCATTGTGAACACTCCAACGGCGACACCAGATGCACCTAAGCCGGCAAGGGCTCGTCCAACTATCAAAGCGGTTGGGCCAGGTGCCAATGCACAGATGAGGCTACCCACCTCAAAGATGAACATGGCGATTAGGAACCACAGCTTCAACGGGAAGTACTTGTACACCTTTCCCCATGTCGATTGGAAACCTTGAGCTGTTAGTACGGGCCATCAGGTTCACAAAGAAACGCTGGAGCCGCTGAGCACTGCTTGGAGATCTGTCACTCTTTCCAAAATGTAAGCAAACAACTCATGTCTTTGTGGAACCAGAAAGACTCACTACCACCGAATGTCATGAAGTAGGCCGCACCATACCACGACACCTTGGTCAGGTCGTGAAACTCGTCACTAATTCTGGGGATTGCAGTGCCGATGATGGTCTAGAAGTATCGTCAATCTAAGAAGAGGTACCACAAGCGCCATAGAGATGTACATTGTCGAGGGCGGTCAAGAACATCCCCAACATGAGCGATGCAGTCAAAGCGACCAAGCGGGTACCATGAGCGTAGTCTGCTTTGTCGCCATCGGAGGTAACGCTGGAGCTCTTGTTCACGGCTTCCTTGGATTCGGGATTCTGCTCCATCGTTGATAAAGGCAAGTGGTACTTGGGTCGGGAGAGGATGGTTGTTGTTCTATCGTGTAATGCTTTTGCGGGACCTTTGGCAGTCTTTAGGGGGAACAGGCCTGGATTTTGTTTCACAGGATCCAGTCAGGCCGATCAATGATCTCGGCTTCGGATCAACAACAAGCCCATGGCTTATCAAGCGTCAATATGTAAATGCAAACAATGTTCCTCGCTTGTCTTTCTCATCGGCCGAAGCCAAAATCCGCAAAAACCGACATTGGTTTTCGCGATCGATTGAGCGACATTGCCTCGTGCTTCGATGATGGCATGGCTGCAGGCCTTGCACCTGAAATTGCACACAGGTCAAACCATTCAATCGTTGATTCTCAATGGCAAGCATGGTTGTTTTGGAGCTGTGCCCGATATTATTGTCGTTTCCGGTCGATTTTGTTTAATGGAGGCTCGACCGAAGTGGGACGCGGGGCGGAGAAAGAAAGAGAGACAGTACGTTGTGGCGCATAAGTCTACATCTCATCAGTGATTGATGTATTTCGGACCAGTGGTTAGTCTTGCCTTGAGATATTACCAGTACCTCACATCTTGTCTCAGCATCCCGTATGGTATTACTGTTTGAGTCCAGACCCAAATTGACTTGCTCATTGAAGTGGATGCAGCCGTATGCAAACACATGCACGTTCCTCTCCTACCCCCGAACATTTCGGCCGATAATTCGATGCTTCGTCAGCAACACTGCGGTCCCCTGTTCCTTTTGTCACAACATGGAGAGTCTGACAGGACAAGACACGTGAGCACGGTATGACATGAAGAGTGCGACAAACTTCGCCATAGTGTACCTGCCAGTACTACTGAGCATGTCTCCGCGGTGCAAGCTCCTGGACTAAATGCCTGTGCCAGAATGGAGGCCCACAATTCCGCGAAGCAAAGGAAGGTGAGGAAGGGCACGCACAGTTGCCGCGAATGCAAACGAAGAAAGGTCAGATGTATCTTCGCATCTCCATCAGATGTTCTCTGTAATATGTGCAAGCAGCGAGGCTCTCGATGCATCAGCCAATGGACAACCTCCGACACAGATACGACTTCGCAAAACACGACATATCCCACTGGCACGCTCACTGCTGATAGCACCCCGTCCGAGCTGGTTACCAATACCGCAAATGCTGGTCCATTCACCTCACCAGCAGAATACGTGACACGGTTTCGGGTTGCACCGACCCCACCCTCAAGCAAGGCTTCTCCCGGATACACAGAAACCCAGAACTATTCTACACTCACGAAGGAGCTTCTGCGTGCTGTCCCATCCCATGCAGATATTGAGCTTCTCCTAGCGAGAGTCAACGGCTCGCTTTCCATGTACTGTCAATTCGACTACAAATCTTGCTGTCCCTCCTCCGAAGAGATGTCGGAGCCACCGGTGATAATACCTGACCTCAGGCAGCCGGAGAGTCACCCCATCTTACTGGCAAGGCAGATGTTCCTCTTCGCTGCAGCATTGAGGCGGATTCCTCGGAACGCAGCAATTCCTGGTCTCAAGAAGCATCACCATGAAATCATGGACGAGCTTGCAAAGTCAGCCATCGGCAAAGTCACCACAAACGATGCGCTCCTAGGAACGCTAGAAGGCCTCGAGCTTATAATTCTGGAAGGCTTCTATCACATGGACTGTGGTGACGCTCGGAGGGCTTGGATTACCAATCGCCGCGCAGTTGTTACTGCACAGCTGCTGGGCTTGCACCGGCCTGGTCACCATCGGTTCAAAGTCATTGACGATCGCGCAAAACTCAATCCTGAAGCTATGTGGATTGGTGTTGTTTGTATGGAACGTGTGTCGTCCTTGCTACTTGGTCTGCCTACGAGTGTTACAGATGTGGTCTTGACGCCACTTACAATGGGAAATGATTTCATCGTTCGTCTTGGGAACGTTGCGGGAAGAATTCTCGAACGAAATCGCATCGAGGCTCCACAGCAAGCACTGGATTTGACGAAAGACATTGACCAAGAACTCATCAACATTGCGGATCAGATGCCATCGGGATTTTGGCGACCATTAAACTTTGCGCGTCTCGCCAGAGACTCTCCGGAGGCTGCTAATGAGATGAGAAGAGCTCTGGACCATGGTCGCTACTACAATCTGATTATTCAACTACATTTGCCTCACATGCTGTGCCCAACCCATGCTTCCCAGAGAGCGTACTCAAAGATCGCTTGCGTCAACTCCAGCCGCGAGATTCTTAGCCGCCATATCGATCTACAATCGTTCGGGCCTGTAGTGTCTCGTTGCCGGATGATCGACTTCCCTGCGTTAATCGCGGGCATGGCGCTGATGCTGGCGCATGCGATCAGCCACTGTGGAAACAAATCAGAGAATATGTTTGCACATCAACGCTCAAGCGACCGAGCCATGGTAGAGCGTACTCTCGAAGATATGGAATTTGTTTCCGAACTCCACCAAGATACGCTTCTGGTGAAATGCGCCAAACTCCTCATAGAACTGCTCGCGATTGAGGAAGATGCTGCGCAGGAACATCGACGCTCTGTTGAGCAACACCAGCATGGAATCGAAGCACGCTGCCATGGTCGCAACATGCTCATCGCGAGAGCACCATTTTTAGGAGGAATTCGATTGTCCAAAGACGGCATCGCCGCAACTGGAACTTTACAGGCAGATCAGGACAGCAATCTCACAGAGAGTACGAACATTGGTGGCATCGGAGCCATACATGTCAATAACCTACGCCCGTCGGAGACCGACCGGACGCAGATCGCTTTGGGTTACCCGGGCCAGCAGTCCAACGTGTCACACGTTGTGCAAACGGTATCAGATGAGTTCATGCAGGACGACTACACCATCTTGGATGGCTCTATGAACCTTGATGATTGGGCGTTCTTGGGAACAGACACGGCATTTTTCGAAAGCTTGATGCGTGGAGCTGGAGATGGGTCGGCTGGTGGCATCGAGATTAATGGATGAAACATCCGTCGCGGTACACGCTCCACAAGGAATGTCGAAGATTGACGAACATCCTTGTATTGTCGTTCAAGTTCGTTCGTTTGGTGTGGACTATATCGCCGAATCCGAAATGATCACTACTTCAAAGAATGATATTGTCTACAACAGCTTCAAATTCCGTACTAGGATCTCAGTGGCTAGAGTGACAATTGTTCTTTTGTGCCTAGAGATAGCAGTAGACTACACATGGAATGTGCGTACAGTATGGGTAGTATCTCAGCGGCAAGACCGAGTGTACCACAATTTGCGAGTCGATGTTAGAAGCATAGAAAGTGTGAGCTTAGGCAGCATCTCAGCGCATCATATGCGTGCGGCTCAGATGACACCAGAGATGATGCTATATGGTTGCAAAACATACAATTTACGTCAGCAATCAAGGTTCTATAGTGTAGAGGTATCACAAGCGCTTGTGGCGCGCTTAACCCGTGTTCGATTCACGGTGGGACCACTTCTCTTTTACCACTTTATATCTTTTTCTTGGCTGGTTGCGAACGCCCGACTTCATACTAATCGCACGGAAGAACAAACGATCTTTCGATTGCAGCTACTGGAGTTCAAATTGCGGATAACACTCGCTACTATTGGAGCTGGTGCAGCGGCAAAAGGTGAGAAACGTTGGCTTGCTGCACACCAAGCGATCAATGAACATCAGGCAGAGACTGTGGCATTGCCTCTTCTATTACCAAACCTTCGTTATCAAAGCATCATAAGTATTGTAACTTGACAGTTGTCATGCTCACCGGAGTTGTACGAGTAGTCTCCTAGTCCATCTGACTACTCGCTCCTCATCAAGCATAAATATTTCCTAATCCTAACGCATGCTACTCTTCCTAAGCACAAATACTTTGGCAAAATTTTGGTTGAGAAAGGGAACGATATGTCGGGAGATTCACGACTTGTGATGGGACTCGGTTCGTCACTTCTTCTCTTTTTTCACTTCCACCCTTTCTTATCTATTGCGGACTGGTAATTTTGGTTTATCAAAGATTATATCTTTCTGCCGGAGTGCTTACAAAAGTACGGATTAGATCCTGGAATTGCGGAAGACTCTCAATTGCGCTACGGGGAGAGAAGGAAGCTCAAGTCAAGACAGCAGTTTCGGGTCCAGATGAACTGCGCAATCATTGATCAGCGATTGTAGCGTTAGCATTGAAAGATGAATACAACGTCGCTGTACTCTCACCGCTGTCCCGTGACCAGCGTGAAGCAGGCATCCGTTCACTTGCCGCTTGCAACGTGCGCGTGTGACCACATAACTTATACAAGCTTCGCCCCCACTCCTCGCAAATCTTCCGTGCGACTCTCAATAAATCATTCCACCTACCACTGCCACTGTCCCGACTGCCTTTACACAAGCAGGATCGTGGATATTACTAGACTTCATTCATACAGGTATTGCGTGCATTCCTAGAGGTTCTTTGGTATAGCATTAGCACCTGCAAGGTTCGTCAGAGACCGAGTCGACTATCACTCAACATTCAATGAGATGAGCGTTACTACCAAGCCCATAGAATCCGCGGACAGGCACGCTCCGATAGATTATCAGCAGAGCGAGGGCGACGTGTATAGCCTCGGGAGCGCCGGAAACGTATAATGAGAGCGTGCTCACGGTCAAGAAATACAGCCTTCGTCTTAAACAATGGCAACCGAAAAAGAAGCTGCTATCGACACTGTAAGCCAACGTGACTTCCAAATCAGCAAGCTCCCGACCAACATCCTTGTTCGCTGAGCCCCGAGAGACATCTTCGCGGTGAAAAGGGGTGTAGGAGCTTTGCCGCCGCCGTGGACGAGTCGCCACAAATTCGGGAAAAGTTGTTCCATCGCCAGCGCGTCCGCAGCAAAGAAGCGCCAGCGAACGATGTGCAGTACGACGTGGCAGCTTTGAACCCATTTCCCCGCGGAGGCAAAAGTACAAACCCCTACATAAATGACTACGAGTCCAACTTAGCCGACTATATTGGAATGAAAGGTCGACCCCACCTCATGTTGGAGTCTAGTATACTTGGCACTCATGTCTTCGACGTAACACGCGGCAAGATCAGACTACCGCTCAGAGTCGACTGTGTCGCAGGAACTTACTTCGCTTTCACGAGGGCGGTCGACGACGAGGATGAAACCATCAGAGATCTGTTCCAGAAGGCACTGTGTGAGCCCGGTCGAATCGTATGGATTCGTGGACACGATCGTGAAGAGGTTGTGCTTGATGATACTCCGCCCTGCAGGATTTGTGAGGAGTGGGGTTTCCTGATCGGCTGGAGGAACGCTGCACAAACGCGCGTTCAGGTTTGTGTTTTCATGACGGAGAGACAGTACCTCCCTGTGGCATGACTGCATCCTGCTTGATGGTTGCCATCGGGAGGTACGGGATTTCTAGATGAGGTTGACCCACGGACCAGGAGGCAGTATGATCAAAGTGTCCAGTAACGTAGTAATTGCTTTGATGATGGATATCGTTTGGGGTGTGAACTGAACTTAGCCGCAGGGTTCAGAGGCAGCCTCCCTAGTCAGTGCTTGCGCCACGGCCTGCAGCGCAAACATACTGTACCGCTAAGTTCCCGGTACCCGCCAAAAGCAGCACTGCTGCAGGTGCGGTAATGACTGTATTGAGGGCTGTAGCAACGTCTACGGCTACTTCGACGGTTGGAGCTATCACAACGTGAGGCAAATCAAGAACTCTACTCGTTTATCAGACGCTGACTATGTGCTTGGGGTCACGGCTCAGGCAGTGACATTTTCTAGGGCAGTTGCAACACAGACCGTGACATCGACAATGTTCATAACTACAGAAACTGTCAACAGCGTGACACACCTACGACGTTGGTTGAACCCTCTACGTCCACAGGTGAGTGTAAAGATTTTGGCTGTCCGCAAGCTTTACGCAGAGTCGTGTTGATTGATTTGCAGCCTATTTTTCGTGGCCCTCAGGCATTTCCCATTTCTTTCTAAGAATTTATTGCAACTTCCATCAAACCATATTCCCGTTCGCTCATATTAGCGAGATGCTGTGTGTTAACTCCCATTTCTAGTGACCGCCACAACCATTGCGTCTTCCACAGAAACGACAACTCCATTTCAATGGACACGAGCACAGTTACCAGGACATTCACATCGACCCCTTACACATACGTGTCAGCACTAGCACGAAGCAAACGAGCAGTCACGATGACTGGCAAAACATCTTTCGTCACGCCGAAGCCGACTGCTCCGGTTGTCCTAAGCTCTTTGATCTTGCAGGCTAAGAGCTTCGTTGGCTCAGTGTGCACCTGCATTGAGACACCGCGGACTGTCGTCACGACGGGTCCACTTAGCATAAGCACTGCTTCTCAGACTGCGATAAGTATGATCACAATCATTTCTCAATCCACAGCGTAATCGCTCCGTATACCCCTCGAAACTCCAGCGATTGACACATTACAGCACCATCACTCCAACTTCGACTCAGTCCATCACCGCGACATCAATAACCAACGTCATTGGCACACAGACAGTGACGTCGTACAGCTCAGAAAGCACCACTTCGACCGCTGCCAGCTTCACCACGATCACAGTAACACACACTAACGTTGCTACAATAATCCAGACACAGAGCACGCGAGTGATTTCAACCACAACAAGCACTTTTATCGCGCCAACAGAAACCGTCCTGTAAGCCCACTTACCCTCTCAATCGACAACAAACAAGTCCACATAAAGTAACAATCCTCTCCATAAACAGCATCAAAGGACCAACATGCAACCAGCCCGACAGCAATACAGGTGTTGGCGGTTACAGTGTGGACTGCTTCTGCGATTTCAGACCCGGAGGCCCATCCGGCGTCTGCGATCAGCGTCTCGGACCGAACACGTGCGGTGGCCAATGCAACGCTTTGCTTAAATTCTGGCTACACGATCGCTACGTGTGGAGGCGTTGCTTGCATTCCTTTCTCACTGTGCTCGTCGACGTATACGTGGACTGGCTGAGAGGGAGGTTGAGTGCCGCGCACGGTATGGGAGAAAGAGAAAAAGTAGTCGTGTGTTGGAACTTGGGGAGAAGAGAAGAAGCTCAGGATTGAGATTGAGTAGCTACTCCTACCATCAAAACGTTTCTGGCAAACAAGTAGTCGCAGTGCAATTGAAACAAATCGTGCTGCGGCTTCAATCGACAACCCGAAAATCAAGCAGAATGGCTTTGCTCGTGGGTTATCGACCCGAGTTATCACTGCTTGCGAGGCTCCAGTCACGCTCAGTGTGGGCGTAATTAAGACTTGTGCGCTTGGTGGCTTCCGAAAAAGCTGTGACGATGAACTTCCGAGCGACTGCGCGGGTGGCAGGATTATGAATACCAAAACTTTCCCGTGAGCTCTTGATCTATCTGTATAATCGCCTTGGCAAGATGACCTGAGACTATAGTCTATCGGTTCACAAGCATAACCGGCCCACAATAAACCTTCCTCACCCTCCCAAAATACAGCCCCGAAGCAATAATCATAACCCCGCCCAAAATCACAGGCGCCCAGTTCATATTATCCACCCGCACCTTCGCATGATCCGGCCAGAAAGTCCAGAAACAAGCAAAAGTCGCGTACAACGTCGCGAGGATATTGATCGGAAGCCCATAGCGGCCGAGCGACCACCGTGCTTGCGGGACAGTGCTGGGACGGAAGCATTTTGCTGTCGATACACATGCCAAGCATACGGCATAGGTGGCGAGCATGGCAGATAGTTGAAGGCTTAGAATGGCGTTGAGGGCAGTGGTAGATACGAGGTTAATCAAGGACAGCAAAATCGTACAGCCCAGTGTGACCAATGTCGCATTGATGGGCACCGCGTGGTCTGCACCAGTTTTGCAGAGCCAAGTGGAACAAGGAAGGCCTTCGTCGCGCGCAAAACTCCAGATTTGGCGCGCGCTGACGGCTGTGTAGGCCAGATTGCCGGACATTAGCACGAAGACCACTGCGGTGGTCAGGATGTTCGCGGCGGCGCTGTCGGCTGTTAAGGCGGTGCGGAAGACCCACATGAAGGCGTAGCCTGATGGGTCGTGGAGGGCTTCGTTGACGGAGGGGACAGAGAATGCGAAGGTGAAGACGAAGATCAAGCCCATGGTGCCGTTGATGGCCAAGGACCACATCATCGCGCGTGGGACCGAGACTCCGGCATCCAGTACCTCTTCAGACATGTGCGATGCGGAGTCGGAGCCTTGAATTTCTGTCAGCATTGTCCGGAAAAAGGAAGCACCATCGGTCACATATCCGCTCGTACTTACAGCCAAGCGACGCGATAGCGCAGACCTGTCCGACCAGCAGGCTGACAGTTAAGTTGGGCCACCCTCCGCTGTTGATGATATCGAGCATGACAGCTTGGGCTGGTGGATGCGGAGCAAAAGTCCATACAACGACGGTTGTTGCGAAGAACGCCATGATGTGGACGACCATGGAGATGTTCGTGATGATAGGTAGAAGCTCCGACAGGAAGATGTTACAAACCCCAGAGATGAGCACGGCTGCAAGAACACACAGCGTGCTCTGCCATGATGTTGAATGGTATTCTGGGTGGTTTGCCGTCGCCAGCGACTGGATGATCGTGCCGACGAGAAAGAAGCCTGATGCATTTCCGGCTTGGTAGGAAACTATCGAGAGCCAACCTGTGGCATAGCTGAGTGGCTTTTGGAGGTTTGCTGGAGCGAACTGCAAGAGAGAGTCAATACATGATGGAATTGAGACATGTTACTGGATGTTGTCGTTGGCTCATGTCCACGAAGACTGCGGAGACTCACCTCCGAAACCCAATGGTATTGCCCTCCCGAGGTGCTAAATCAATCGTGTCAATATTGGGAATATACGGCGATGGAGACCGAAACATACGGTGCCTTGACTCGCTGTTAGCTGGATGCCTCACGCAGATCATGGTCCACTGACCATGCTACTCAATTCTGCCAGGCTGGCGACCATCAAAGCGAATCCAGTAAGGGTCCAAATGTAGCTCCAGATCATTCCTCCTGGTCCGCCATTCAGTAGACCACGTGAGTTTGCCGTGAACAAGTACTCCCACGTGGCCATGATGACACAAGTCAAAGACATGATGGACACCTGCCGGAAGACGCGCCGCAGTTCAGGTGTCTTGCCCATACGCCGCATGTCGTGGTCGTCATGTTTTGCAGCGCTGGCATCTTTGTGGTCGCGCAGATGGCCATGGCCGTCTTCCATGTTGTTGTCCTTTATATGTTCACGTGAGTGCTGAATGGGTGCGCCGCTGGAGGTGCGACATAGAGACCCTGCATTCAACTACCGCAGCGTACGGAATCATCTTGTAGGAAACTCTATACACTTCCCGGGCTCTCAGGTGGCGTCTTCCAGACCTCGCTTGGGACACGAAAGGCAGGGTGCTGTTAATTTGCGGTTGGAGGCGTCTTCCTCGCAGTGGCGTAAGCCGTCAGGAACAGATAGCCAGGTCCAAGGACCAATGGAAGGCAGATCATGCCAGGGGTATCTCTTGGTACCTTATCTACCGCGTGCTTTGCCCTGATGACAGGGCTGTCTGACGCGACCCCGGCCAAGCCCAGCTCGTGATCCTCCTTACCAATGTGAGCTTGCGGAAGGCGCCGGGTGCTCTGATTCGCCAGACTTATCTTCAGCGATCACGAATTTCTCCTAGAATGGTAAGTCCGCCGGACTGCGGCGTCGTTAGATATGGGGGACTGCGGTCTCGGAGATCCTGAAGACACTAGCCTTACTAACAATGGCGATGTTGCCTCCTTCGCATGTCTAGACAATCTTCAAGCGAGGCAAGGTTGAATTCGCAATCTGCGGCTCACATGCCATGTGGCCTGCAGATCATAAGTAACGTTCCTTGCTGCTCGCGTCCTTTGGAGCCATGATCTGCTAAAGCATTGCCTCACTCAAGCACGGAGGACACCAGGCCTCAGCCCTATTGCTTTTACCGCATGCCTCGACATGGAGGACCTTAGCACGATCGGCGCGGACTGGATCCCCGGAACAGTCTTTCTTACCCGGACCACCGACACCAACCACTCCGGCTGGCTCTTCGCGGTGACGATCTTGTGCCTGCTCTACACCGTGACTTTACTTCTCGTCACAAGCATCACTCGCCGGACATGGACGCCATCCGACTGGGCCTTCATGGCTGCAAGTCTTTGCGCGCTTGTCTCTCATTCCGTTGTGCTGGCTGGACTTCCTCAAGGTCTGGGAAAGGCGTCAAGCGCGATCCTCGTTGGCAGTAGCCCATCCTCAGTGCAAGACGCATGTCTCCACGCCCTTTTTACTGAGCGCCAACACTGACCGAATGCAGTTTGGACGCGCTTATATGTGCCTTTACTTCCTTTGTGACGGCGGAGCAAAGCTGTCGACGGCTTTGGCTCTCCGTCGTCTCTTCGAGCCTAGGGCAGTGGGACCTAGGATCTTGGCCTGGTGCTCAGTTGTCGTCGCGACACTGCCAATCGCTGTGTCTTTGCTGGTGTTCAACATCAATTGCGCTCAACCATTCGCTGCTATTGCCGACAATGCTCTCTGTCCCATGCAAGTAAGTCTATCGTACACCAGGAATGTCCACGTCCATGGTTCATCCATGCTCATTTGTTCCGTTTCACAGACCGCTCGATGGACAGGAATCATCGCCATGGACATCGCCGCAGAGTTCATGATCGTCCTATGTGCCCTATGCCTAGTCTATCCCGTGCAAATCAAGCAGCGCCGGAAGATCGTCGTCGTGATCGTGTTTGCTGCTCGAGTCGTGTGCATTCCGTTCTCGATATTGATCCTGCACATGATTCGCAGGATGCACGCTCCCTTCGATGGGTGGATGACGCTGGCCTCGGTCACTATGATCACCGAGGCGAAAGTCTTCCTCGCGTTGGCGACGACTTGCCTGCCAAGGCTTAGGCTTATGATCAGGCCTGCGGATCAAATGGATGTGTCGAGGCTGAGCACGAAGCAGAGTTTGGTTGTCACGAGGAGGATTTCGTTCAACGTTGAGGAGGATCAGCAGGCGCTGTGCCTTGATGAGTCTTTCAATTGGAAAAGATAGAATGAAGCGCAGAATGGCGACTTTCTTCTCTCCTTGCCTTTGATCTCCATCCATACTGCATCGTGCATGCAAAGTGACCATCCACTAAAAGATACGCTTCAGGTGTTAGACTCGAAACAAAGCAAGCCTAGAGCTGAGATTACAACGTAGTAGGGAGGACGGAATCGGAAAAATTGAGGCAATTCCAGATTTAGAAAAAGGCTGCACGTCTGAGTGCCAAAAACTGGTATCTCCGCCTTAATCAGTCCGTCTCGCAATCACGATATCCACTTGTGATACAACATGGCATCGGCAGTTGAGGTACCGAGGTATCTGGATACTTCGGCTTTGCAGTAATCCGACTGAGCGCGGCTGCCACGTTTAGTAGATCTGTCCGCGCCAACGGTCACGCTGTAGGAAGTCGCCACGTCAAGAGCTGTATCTGAGCGTGGCAGCGCGGAGAACAGTGCTGACGACTGAACGCAGAGTCGGGTCAGAGTTGGGCCGGTGCCGATCGTTTGTGTCGCCTAGGTCCTACAGAGCCTGGAGCCTGAAGAAGAACGAGAGAGATGCTTTGTCAACGGAATGATGGGATCTCAACTATACAATGGAACGTGCCAGGAAAACCAGCTTTGGTTCACATACATGCCGCCCGCAAAAGAAGCGTCCACAGCCGCGGCGACACAGGCCTTTTTCCAAATCAGTGAGCTGGTTGAGAACATCCTCATCCACCTTCCGGCTAAGACCATGTTTGGAGTCCAACGAGTGCCCAAAAGCTTCCACAACGCCATCAAAATTCCCCTGCCGATCTAAGAAAAGCTCTTCCTGCGCCTACGCCCGCACCCTGAGGTCGGACAGAAAGTGATCGTTTACGGCCTCCAACACGCCGCAGCCACCCTGAACCCGGTCTTCATCCAGGGCGCTTTTCCTGGTAATTACACCGTGCAGCACATGTCCCTGCTCTCCCGACAAACTGCACGAGAAGTATGGCGTTACGATGGGGCACGAGTGCGTCATCTCCATGGAGTCGAATATCTTGGATACTTATCTGTTGGATGTTCCGCTCAAGAAGCTCAAGCTCAGTCTTCGTCTTTAGGTCGGCGAAGGGAGGCCCCACAGTCATGGCTGATGAGGTCGACGTCGATGCGGGAGAGCCCGTGACCATTCGTGCCATGATCGACTCGGGTATAGGGCGTACCCAAAAAGTCGGACTAGCGTTCGAGGAGCAGAAATGGCGGTGGTGTAACGCCAGGTGTCCCAGATCAGACAGGCAGCCAAGGCGTTATGAATGCAATGGTGGCGGCGCCGGCGGGTGGGTAGCGAACGGTAGGCACTTCACCGTTTACGAATCCGCCAAACGCGACTGAAGCTCTCCAGGCCGACAGAGCGCTTCATGCCCGACCTGCCTCCTCACCAGGTTGGCCAGAAGTTGTTGGCCGCTAAGGTGGCTGGAAGAGAGGCTGCGTGGCGCTGTGAAACGCTGGCAAAGCGAGCGACATCCTTCTTGGTTGCAATCCGTTGCTGATCCAGGCTCTCGAATGTAAGTCAGCCTGAGCCAGCAGCTGACCTTCTTGCTTCACAATATTGAGGTTCCGCCGCCGGGAGAGTGGGCTGCCATCAAGGCGAGGAGCAGATGATCCTGTCGGCATTTCAAACTGGTAGAGACTTCGGGTGCCATCAAGTGTTCACTCAAACCCTAAAATTAGACATTATACATTACATGAGTATTAACTAAGTACCAAAGGTTAGTGAATGGCTATCTATAGTTGGTTGATAACTGACTGACAATATCATAATTGCTCAACGGTTGGTTGAGGGCCTGTTCTACCAACTGACTATCAACAGTTGAGAGATCGTACTTAGTTGTTGCCATAGCTGGGCGCGGATCAGGTCGACGTAACCGATGCCGTGTAAGTCTGGCTCTGTGGGCAGCGGACAGTCGAGAACGGACTGCATTGAAACCGCATCGACATGAACGCAAAGTGTGTATCTAACGTTCTCATGAAGAAGACCTTCCAGTTTGTCTTGATATTCGGGAGATGTTGGAGTTTAAGCTCGAGCTTCCGTTGCCACCCACGTCCTAGACCTGGCGCGTACTTGACCCTTTGATGTATGATTGAGCGAGAGGTCTTGTTGGACGTCCTAATCCAGATGCTGGGCTAGGTACTCGTTGTCGTGTACGCTTTTCAGCACAGCATCTTTTCGGGCATTGAGGTGGTGTATGAACTAAATCCAGGCATTATCGTCGTTATATATACAGCAGTATGTAAAAAATTCCTACCTTTAAATACTTTCATAGCTTAAAGGTACGGAGAACGACTGCGAGCCACCACGAGAGCGCAACTACGAGCGCAAACAGTGACTGCGAGCAGAGCAAAACAGCGCCTGTACCGAGCGTAGCTACGAAGTGGATCAGAGGTACGAGGCACGATAGCGCCTGCAACACGCAAACCGACGTGTCACAACCAAGGAGCCTGTATTGATTTATTTGTCATACGTATAGCAAAGGAGGCCACCCTCAGTATCAAGTAACTCATGTAAAGTAGCGTTGCCTGCGATCGCGCCTATGTTGATCTCAAAATCAAGAGTAACGGACGGTCCGCCAAAGTCCAGGCGCTTGACAGGACCGCCAACCTCGTGCAGACGAGCCGGCAAGTTCCTTTGCTGCCATTGCCAAAAGACATGGTCGAGCTGCCCATGGTGGAGATAGAAGAGAGGGTCTTATACGTAAAGTTGTCAGTCAAGGCACAGGATCGTGAATGGCAGGAGTCGGTTCATTACCTCCGGGGCTGTTGAATCTGTCTCCTATAGTGCCTTGGCCTCCGCCAACGCCAAAGTGACCACTGGCATGGATGTTTGGTCTGGTGAAGTTAGGGAAGCCTTCCAGCTCGAAAGCGAAACTGGGATAGTCCGGCTGTCTGAGGACGGTGTTGACGTTGTCTGAGTTGCCGAGCCAGTTCATGACGAAAGCAGAGAAGTCGCGCTTGAGACAGCCAGGCGTGCCCACATTGACGCGGAAGTCAGGCTCTGTGAAAGGGCCGTCCTGCACGCAGCCGCCTCCGGTATGTCCTAGGGTGTTGAAGCCGAGTCTGTCGTTCTCGGGCGCAATTTCGACAAAAGAGCCATCGCCACCGAAGCCCACAGTGGGAGAGAAGACACTGGTCTCGAAGACGGCGGTGGAGTGGTCGTTGGTTGTGGACGCATCGAGAGACCAGTCCCAGTAGCTACATGGTGTCAGAATAGAACTCGAGACGGTCGACGCTCCACGTCGAGTACTCACGGCTGGGCGCCTTTGTATCCACAGACATTCCTGAGAGTGCGCTCATATTCGGCCACCATGTATCTGTGCCACAGGGCGAAATGGCCGACAAAGTGAATGTCTGGCGTTTGCGAGTTGTGCACGGCATGGAAGTCGTCGAAGCGATTCTTCGGATTGAGTTTATCGTTGTCCGCGAACTGCTTCTTCGTGATGGCCTCGTGGCGCTGCAAGCACAACACAGCATCGATATAAGACTTCTTCTGGGAGGCTTTCAGAGAGCGCCTTGTGGAAAGAGTCAGTCTGGACTGCACAGAGGCCTTTTTCGTGCGACAACGTACCATTCCTTTCTGACGATTGGATGTTTACAGCTGCGAGGCGCATGCTTTCCAGGGAGCTGGTAGTGAGGTGAAGATTGTCTGTCGAATCCATACGGTGCAGCCGCGCCTGTCAACTCATGTTGTCCTGGCGGTCCGCAGGGCTCCGGAGGAGGCGGCGCGAGCACTACTGAGGCCAGCAAATGACCCAAGGCGATGTTCAAGAATTGCATACTGAGCAGCAGCAGAGCAGTTGTTGGCTGAGCCGATATCCACAGTGATTGAACAAGTGCACGACGAGACGGAAAGACTCCTCGTCAACCCCGCGCAGGTGGGTGATAGCAGTTCATATTGTAGCAAAGCAGAAGCGAGAGTGCGGCAAGTCAGCCTCCGTTCCCAATACTAGCGATATGTGGACGATCATCGTGGAGACGCTGGTCTCAGTTGCAGTTCTCCGCTAAGAACATCGAGTGTCTTTTAGCCATAGGAAGAGCCATAAGAAGGCATCTAAGTAGCGAGTCTAGGCGAGCTGAATCCCCAATACACAATATTTTACGCGAAAGTGCTCAAGGGATAGCGCCAGGGAGGAACAGCCGGCGTCAAGTCTTGGCCCACCTCAGACGAATAAGCAACACCCACACGTACTTATCTGCGGGTTTGAAGAAGCTTGCTGTTCCAAAACATATACAATGATCGGTATCATGCACATCTGTTTCGATAAGCAGTATAGCTCCATACGCCACGCTGATACTATTTTCCATAAGCTGGAGGAAGAAAACCAACATACATCAAAAAAAGGCCAGGCAATGTCCAGCACTTGCAAACCTATCGTCTCTCATACTTCTCCTTTCTTGCCATCTCAGTAAAATCCTACAAGAATCACCTTCTCCTCGTGCCACGCGTGCATGCAGTCTTTCCTTCCCATCATCGTAATCTCCAATATAACAGCTTCTTCTCTCACACGATCATCTGCGCAACGCCCTGTCCACCGAGAGTCTTACTCGCAGCGAACTCCTGCTTTTTCAGACCAGCCAGCGCGTAAAACGCCGCAGCGATCAGCAACACCACCGCCGCTGCAATCAAGCTCGTCGCGTAGCGAATCAGGGAGAGCCATTGGATGACGCTCATGATACCGTAGATGGCGGCGCGCATATAATTCGTTTCGAAGCGACGGATGAAGCGGTCGAAGGATTCGGAGGTTGGGCAGACACGCAGGAGGAGAGGGATTTCGATGAAGATGAGGATGAAGGCGGAGATGCTGTGGGAATGCGTGGTTAGCGTGAAAGCGCATGGTTGGAAGATGGTGGAGGAGGAGACGCACAAGCAAATGACACTCCACAAGATGATGATGTCAAAGTGGAAGATGTTCGCTATGCCGAGCGCAAAGCAGAGGATTATGCAGAGCACGCCGGTCCTGGTGATGGGTATGTTAGCTTTTGCGCATGGCATGGCATGAGACGATGATCAAGCTGCTCGCGCATACCATTGTCCGTATATACCTATAGCAAGTCAATCAGTAGATGTCCACGAGTATCCTTCGCCAATGGACGGCTCTCGACGCGCGCGGGAGCAAGCTTACTGAAGTTCCGTGACCTGAACTCTTCGGCGAGCGTCATGACGGGCGAAGAAGATGTGAGGTTGTTGAAAGCGGTGTTGTGTTATGCTAAGAGTTGTACAGCGGCGGTGGCAGTAGTGGTGGTATGATGTGTAAGTGTGAAGTGTAAAGTGGTCAGGTCGGATGTAGGGCTGAAGGGTGCAGGTGGTGTGGTGTTCACGCGCGCGCGGGCTTTGCTTGTTGACCAGGCCGTTTGGCGACGTTGGCGACGTTGGCGCTTTGCCGAGGAGCCTTGGATTCAAGGGTTCAAGGGTTTGTTTCGCTTCGCTTCGCTTCGTTTAGATGGTAGGCACCCTTGAAACAATTGTCTGGGTGCTGCTGTTTTGTATGTTCTTGTAAGTTTTGTATTATATCATCGACAATGTATCTCAAGAGATGAAGAAGGCGAAATGGCAAAATTGCAAAACATAAATATCGACAGAAAAGCGTTTGCCTAATACTCGTACCTTGCTACCTCCGTCCACGCGTTGTTCCAAGCCACACAAGAGCCCTCTCCGCGTTGCTGCGCCACGAATGATGTACAAGGTGGAGTTGTCGTCCGGTCCAACATTCGTGCATGCATCAATGAGGTTCAACTCAGATACAAGTATCCCTGCATGACAGCATGGCTTGCATGGGTCACTTGCAGTCTCGTGCGGGCCAATTGCCGATGCGACACGTTCGCAATACAGACATGGACGAAGTCACAAATCTCAAAAGTATCGATGTTGACAAAACAAAAATGCCAGCGGCGGAATACAACTAGACTCTAGCTGCAAGAGAACGTCTGTCCGGATCCTTGGGAGGATCCAACTTTACGGAATTCCCGTCTCCTGTCTCGCCCAAAACGCCGCGCCAGATCCCTTGCTTATGCACATACAGGAAGGAAAGAAAAGAGAAAAGAGAAAAACAATCATCAAGACCAAAGAAATACAACGAAAGACAGTCCAAGATCACTTCACCAAATTCTCCCCCGCCACCCGAATCCTCCGTGCAGCAATATCTACCATCCTCTGCGCGCCCTCGAAGTCCCTCCTCCCCAGCATGTCCCTCACAGCAGGGAAGTACGCCTCATCATACCCGCCCCAAGCCTTGGGTCCAAAAACCACATGCTTGAACTGCGTGCGTCCTGGAATGCCGTACTCTCTCTTCTCCTGCTTCTCGCTCGCCCGTGGGATATCGAGGAGGTCGGCTTCGAAGTTCGTCAGGCGGTCATTGTAGTCCAGACGGCGGAAAGTGTACGAGTTGGGTTCGAGGCCGCCGCGGCCGAGGACTTGGCGCGTCCAGGTGTCTTCGAATTGGTGGAATTGCTCGGCCGAAGTTTTGAGGTTGGCGATGGCGTCCTCGAGGGGTTGGAGGTTCAGGCCCGAGCCGGCGATTTTACTGCCGGGTTTTCCAGAAGCAGCTGTGAAAGTTATTTTGGCGTCTGTGTGGAGGCTCTCGACGTATTGCGCAAGAGCTTCGGCGTACTTTGTCAGGTCGAAGGGGAGTAAAGGCCTATCGGCGATTTCAAGAATAAGGAGAGCCCAGACTTGGGCGAGAGTATGGTGGTATGGGAGACCGTTGGGGTCGCCGAAGTTTTGCATCCACTCAAAATTCTCGTAGCAGGAGTGTGCTGGGTAACCATTCGTGGGGCCTTCAAAGCCGAAATCGATGCTGGATGTGCCGGCCATGTCTTGAAAGGCGACGTAGTCGCTGCCTGCGCCGAGACCTTCGAGGCGGCTTTTGTTGTCCTCCCAAAGGGTTTTGAGGGAGTTGTTGGTGTTGGGGTCTGCGACACGGTCGAGCACGCGGAGGAGAGAGCGCTCCCACAGTGGGCTTCCTGCGGCGCGGAAGTTGGGACCAAAGACACCGGCACCGACGTTCAGGTAGGCGATGGCGTTTTCGCGGAGGTAGGGCATGTTCTCTTCGACGTATTCCGTGCTGCCCATCATGTTGAACTCTTCGGCGTCCCAGCTGACAAACTCGATTGTTCGCAATGGCCTCCAGCCGAGCTTGCGCAATTGGCCGAAGATTCGCACCAGCTCCATCATCACCGCCGAGCCAGATCCAGAGTCAACAGCACCAAAGCACCACGAGTCGCGATGGTTGCCAATGATGATCTTCTTCTGCGGTGTCTCAATGCCTTGGATTAATCCGTGGAGGTTCCAGATCTTCTGATGTTCGGATTCATCGTTGACATTCTTCAGATGTACGACAGTTGCACCGGCAGATTCGTTCCCTGATGCCCATGTATTCTCGAATCCGGGAGGGCCGCCTATCCAGTTCTTTGGTACATCGAGACCTTGCCCTTGTAGTGACTTGAGTAGTGACTTCGCATCTCTCCATGCTATGGGCAAGCTGGGAATGCCGACCAAACCAGGGCTGGCTTCGATCTTTAGACGCTTCGCATCCTCTGTGCTCGCCCATCCAGGCGTCAGTGGATCGCCAATGACCCAACTCATCAAGCCCACAGAACCGCGCTCCACGGCGTCTACTGGTCGCCACTGTCCTCTAGGAAATGTTTCACCCTTGCCCTCACCATCATCCGCAGGATCCGAGTACATGATCACGCCTACGCAGCCAGCGTCCTGCGCAGCTTTGACCTTCAAAGATCGATCTTCCTGCGTAGCGTGATATCTCACAAGCGCGATTGTGCCGTTCGTCACCACACCGTGCGTTTTCAAATACCTGAAATCCTCCCTGCTCCCTCCATTGGCATAGATCAAAGCGCCCTCCACTTCTCCGCTCTTGCTGTGCCCGTGCCACGCCAAAGTCTGCACCTTGCCAGAGTCCATGGGGTAAGCGGCATCCTCCTCCAACGTAGCTTTCCACTTGCGATCGTCCGGGCTCACGATTTCCAAGCTTCTTCCGTCTTTGATTGGGTAGTTGAGGTATACGTAGTACGGCCACAATTTGATGTCGTCGAACATGCCCTCTTCGATCCACTTCTCCTCCATCCAGCGGGCCAAGTAAAGATCGCCTTCCGTCCCAGCCACATGGTCGAACGATGTGATATGCCTTAACGCTTCCTCGATGTTTTGCACGTCCAGGTGATCTTGCACGTAGCTCCGTACCGATTCAGGGTCGAAGTGCATGCCCATCCGCGACATTCCAGAGGGGAAGATATCCATGGCAAACAGAATCCAGATAAGCGCAAAGATCGTGAAGAGTCCGAACAACCGCGCGTAATTCGCAGCGCCCATGTTGATGCTTTCCGGTATCCGTATCCGTTCTCGTAGGCGGCTGAACCGAGACGCTGCTGTGGGTTGTGCTTCGGCCGCATCTCCATCCGCAGCCGCAACAGGCGCATACAGAGATCTGAACGAAGGCAACCGTATCGCTGACAGCGTCGCGCTGAGATTCGCCAGCCCTTGCGAGACCTTGTTCCGTAGCCGCGCGCGATGGTATAGTCTCGCCTGCCGCCTGGCTCCGTCCTCGCTCTCTCCAGGCTCGAGGTAATCGAATTCCTCGACTTGTCTTCGGGCGTCTTCGCCGTCTTCCACCATTTCCGGCACGCTCAGATCCGAATCTATGCTTGACCTTGCCGACTCAACGGTGGGTGCGCGGTAGCCGCCAGCTGTCGTGCGGGTGTCAGCCTGGCTCTGGCTGCTCTGACCGCCGAGGAGGCCTTGTCGCTCGGCATCGTCGCTGACTTCTGAAGGGCCGCTGCGGGAGGGCTGTGAGACGGCCTCGTCGTAGGAGGGAATGGGCGCATTGGCGTAGCGGTTGTCTTCGATTGTCACGGGGACGCCCATCCTTGCTCTGGCTCTATCTTGGGTCACTCGGGGTGATCAAATGCCACTTTGGGCTGACGCTGGTCGGAGGGAGAAGGTGTTCTGATGGCGAGAGGCTTCAAGTCATGGCTGGCGTGGTGGCGGTGTTGTTTATGCCGTCCAAGAGTATTATGGACGATATACACAATATTGTATGTGTTAGTGAAGGTGGTTCTAGTCTTTGGAATCTCTCCAAGCCTCCCTGCTCCCTTCCGGGCCTTGCCAATGTTCGGCTTGCGCGCTCCACGTAACCAACGTCCAACACTCCAACGTTCGCCTTCCGCTCGCCGACTGGGCGCTCGGCACAAGAACTTCCGTCTGCTTCTACTTGTACCATCACCTCGACTTCATCACATTGATTTTATCGCCACCAATACACATCTATGCCGCGCGAGGTAGCGAACGCTAACAAACTCTCGGCTGCAGTGCGTACAACGTGGACTCGAGGACTGCAGGCCAAGGAGAATTTGACAAGGGCGGAAAGCACAATCGCAACGCTGTTACGGACCGAGCACATTAGTCTGAACGACTACCTATGTCGACAGCGATTGCCCGGGTAAATAAAGCTAGGCTGCGACTGTAGTTGACCACGACAGATCCTAAAGCATATCATCCTGTTTTGTCCTACACACATAATAGGACGAGCAGAGATGCTGTCAGAGGCAAAGACGACCGACTATACCAAGCTACTGTCGACGGAGGCAGGCTTGCGTGCAGTGACGAAGTCGTTCCTAGAGCGGGATTTTCTTACTCAGTTCTCGCTAGTAAGGACGATGGATGATGCGAAACCGAGGCGAAGAGGGCGAAGGTCGGGGAAGTGTGTAGATGAGGATGACGGAGATCGCTGAAGCGCGCCTGAGGTGCACAGCTACTTCTTACTGTAATGTAGATTCACTAGCGAAAGGGCAATGACCACTCATCAGGGAAGGAGTCTTCACCCGGGTGGGGGCTCATGCCGAACCCTACGGTTTTCCTCCTTGATATAATAGATAGTAACAGCCTACATGGACCCGTGAGGGAGCTATAACAGGATAATAGAACATCAAATCAAATCAATCAACCATACTACTTAGTATTGTCTTATAATCCGTCTCGCTCTGATATACACTACCTAGCCAATCCGCCTGCCACCTATGATATATAAACACTTGTATATTCCTCAATCCTGCTCGGAGCCCCAATTGAAATCCCGTAGCTCCGCCTCTATTGCAGCGTCATCTGGTTCTGGTTCATGCTCGATATCTGATGTGCAAACACCAGCTTCACAAGGACCTCTGATGCAATCCAGTTCGCTCAAACATGAGCTCCCTTCTGGTAGCTTGGGTAAGCATCTTTGGTTGACTGCACCTTGTCTTTGCTCGTCTTCAGGCTTCCAAGAGCATTCTACTGTCGTTTTTGGTGCCAGTCCCGTTGGACGCTCACATATGTCGTCGCCAAAATCAATGCAGTCTTGTTTGAAAGGATAAAGGCAGAGCCCAGCGAGGCACATTATCCGAACTTCCGAGCCGCCGACGCATCGCTCACCATCGGCGCAGCTGTCACCCGGACCATGCCTGCAATAACGGCGGCCGCCGTCTGCGACGCATCGGGTTCCTTCCACACAATGGTTGCCCTAGGCGCTGTCGCACAACTGGTCTGCCGCAAACTTGCAATATCCGCCCTGGCAAGTGAGCATCGTCCCCTCGCCGCGACACTCGTTGTCCCCCTCGCAACGATTTCCAACGGTCTTGCTACAGACCCCAGCAACACATTGTTCCTTGCATTGCGAGCTGTAGAAACAGCCCTCGCCATTGCCGCGTAGAGGGCAAAGGCCATCAATTGGGGTCGAAGAATTGTAACACGTCGAGTCCTCGTGACTGTCTTCGCGGTGAGAACAGTGCGTGCAACACTGCACTGGCTTACCACCGTTGGCGCAGTCTCCAAGTTATGGCGTTTGTCTCTCAGCATACCCACACTCCTGCGCACCAGCATGGACAGAGCCAGGTGTGCACTGCCTCCAGGATACCTGGGCGATAATCAGTGCAGGCTATCATCCGTCAGTATCTCTCATCGTCCTCAAAGAATTGAATCGTACCATAACGCTCACGAGTACCAGGCATGGAATAATCGAGATGAAGTAGCGTTGCATTGTTGGTAGATTGCGAGTTGAGCGGACAGCTGGGGTTGTTTTAGTATCGTAAATCTGGGAAAAACCAATGGTTAGATTTGAACAAGGAAAGAAGGTGATACTTCGTTTTATATAACGCAATAGCAAATAAAACACATGGCAATAATATCAATACAGAGATCCGCGTTATCGGTATTATAAATGTAGGGTCTACGTCAATGCTAAGCACTGACTATGAGAGGCATTACTAGTACATCTTATAAGAAAAAGCTTGTGAGATCTTGCCTACTCTAGCAAATGCAAGTGTATTGCATTCTTTAAGTCGCCCTGATATAGTCGGTCAGATGATATCAAGGTATATCCCATCGGATGCTACCATTTGCCACGAGCTGGTGAACGCGGGTATCGGTGACCTCGCGCTGCTTAGACTCAAACTGACACTGCCGGCGTGGTGAACGTTTGACATGATACACAAAATTGCGGCATCGGCCTAGAGCACCTCTATTGCGCCATACAGCAGGACTCGTGGAGTCATCGTTGCGCGTCTGTACCACTTTGTCTGTATGTGTTAACGCATTATCGAATCCATGGCTGTCAAACCTCGGTACAAGTTTGATTGCATATGCCACACATTCATTGTTGGTGCCATACAGTATAGCCTTGCCGACAGGGTTGGGATTGTGTGCGCTATAGCGTATGCATTGTTGCGAATGGTCGATGTCGATCTCTTTGGCGATCTGCCGGAGTACTAGGTCATTGTTGGAGGCATTGTCTGCCGCGGCTGGGCAAAGTGGAGGATCATCCAGAGCCATGCACATGATCGTCCGGCACTATCGACGACTCTCAATCGTCCAGTACACCGACATACTTTGATAAATTGGGGCAGCATATGGACGAAATGGAGAGTCGTAGCATGATTGACTGCTATCTTGAAACTCATCACGAACTCGTGGCGACTTGCTGATATTTGTTCGAGTATGGGCTGCTAACAACACCTCTTCAGAGCCACAGACTCCAACAAGGGTGCGTGGGAAACCTGATAAAAATATTTCGCAAGATCTAAAATAAACAATGTTAAGGTACGGAGATCCTTCCCGAATAGCTGGATCTCATGGTGATAACAGCTGACACGGACCGACTTGTGACTTTGCACTTGCCAAATTCGTAGGTGCAATAGCTGATAGCGTATCATGCATCGTATGAGGGATCGACCACCGCGTTACATCTCCCGGACATCCATAATTACAGCGGTTTAATGGATACGTGATATCCCCATAACATCATCATACACTTGGAAGGAATAGATTGCATAATTGGGGAAGGCAACGGGTCGATCTTCGGGACCAGTAAAGGAATCGACCGGATCTGTTGGGAGAGTCGATTCTTGACTCCTGATCGCCAATTGTACTGAGCCTCCGCAAGAACCTGCGTGCTATAAGAACCCTGCGATCTCTCCTTGGAGGACTGTTTCGACATACCAACACACCCGCCATGCATTTCTCTCTTGTTGTCTCCGCTTTCGCGACCCTCTGCTTCTCAAGTACCTCAGCATCACCAGTGGTGACGCACGCACGACGCGATGACGTGAGCCTCAGCATTTTGTTCACATGTCCCGAAGACTACAGTCTCCCTCAGTGCTGTAAGGATGGCCAGACTCCAGCGGCATTGAAAGTCAACGGCAGGCGCCAGTGCAATCCTGGTACGTGGATGAGATAGTACCCTACACTTAGCATTGCTGTAAATAACATTTTGCTCCTATCCAGGTCTTACAGCGGAGGATGTCGACGGCACTGGTATTCCGGGCTTGTACGACTGTGCTCTTTATGAGGATCCACCACGCCCGAACGCTTACTGCTGCGATGAGCTCAACGATGATCGCGTAAGTGCAAATATGTTTTCAGACAGGGTGAATGCTAAGATATCTTCCGTAGACTGCCTGCCTTGACTACATTGACGGAATTCTGTAGTGATCAATACGGTGACAGTCAATCGGTTACTCTCAAAGAAGCAGATGTTAGGAGTAATGTCAATGTACCGGAAGCGGGTCAGTCCCGGAAGTGGGTCAGAATCTTAGCTCTTATACTTAAGACGAATTTTGATATGAATGAAATTCTTCCAAAACGATATTCTTGCTGTGAGGGGAGGTGATAAGTTAATCGACGCTGGGAAGGTGTTAGAGCTCGAAGCTCGACGTCTGCTGTCGCCGCTAGGTGCGCCGCTGATGCAGGGTCGGAGGGCGGAGGGGGTGCGGAGCTGCAAATGGTGACGAGAGGAAAGGCGAAGGCGGTAGGGGCGAGGAGAACGACCATAATAGAAAAGCTAACGATCAAGTCTCTACGGCCTACTCTAGGCGATAGGATCAATGTATTGTTCACCGACAAGGACGAGGCTAACAAGGCTAAACAGCGCACTCGCTGGCTGACGTCGAGCCTAGCAGGCGCGCGCTTTTCAAAGTTGAGTGGTAGTACCTAGTAAAACTTGATAGTATCGTAAAGCAGTACGTACTGGACTAGTATGTAAACGACGGTAAGACGCTAAACAAGGACTTTGCGAAGGACTTCAAGGCGTACAATAACTGCGAGACGGCGGAGTGTACGGTATTGAAGGCCTTATGGCTTAGTAAAGTCGACGCGAAGCAAAAGGTAGGGTGGATAGTAGTCTAGATAAAGAACAGAGTCGATGCAGAGTTTCTACTGCAGATAGGAACAGCTATGTTTGGCGCGACTGACGCATTCTGCTCTCCGTTCATCGTTAGGGATAATAGCGACCCGTACTATCATTGCAACAGGTATGGACACAAGCAGGCGTCGTGCACTAGCTATATCAGATGTACCATCTGCTTAAAGGGTTATCGTCGAAACGAATGTACGAACAAAGACAGCCTAAAGTGTCTAGCGTGCAGCGAGGCACGCACGGTAGTCGACTAGGCGTGCAAGCTGAAACTACAGCACTATCGGCATTTCGGGCAACAGAAAGACAAGATGAGGCAGGACTAACGTAGAGCTGCCATAGATATCGATCTAGATAGTGTTCTACGAACAAGCCCTATCAATGCCTCGAGTGCTAGCGGTAGGGTACGGGTCGTGAGTATAGTGAGCACGTCGAACACACCTAGTAATTCCTCATGCTAGGGGAGGTGCTACATGTGAACATCGGCAAGCGAAAGACGGCGCACTAGAGTCTGTTCTGCGACGGGAGCCTGGCAAGTTTCGATGCTCTCGCAGTAGTCAAGCCAAATATCTACGAACCTGGGCACTGGAGAGCCAGCGTTTCCAGTCGAACGGAACTGGCAATTGTTTGCACCTAACGCGAAACATGAAAGAGAAGTGCGATATTCTTACCGGGCTGCAACATGGGTGAACAAAAGGCACGCGGCGCAGCAAGTGGCTCTGCCTTCTGGCGACATAGTAGCAGTGACAATCCCTACGAATCGCGGCGCCGCATTCATTGTGTCCGCGTATGATGTGAAGTCTACTGATAGTTAAACGGCGAATGAAGAGCAGCTCCGATCCAAGCTGCGGACCATCAGAGCAGCCTACGATAGGGTCCTACGACTGGTCGAGTCTCGAAGGCCTCTCGGATCATCATGAACCACCCATATCACCGCGTCTGCCCAGGGATACTGGTGATCTTACCCCCAAGCCTTTTAAACTGGTTGTGGTGTCGCAAAGTGCGCAGATCGACAGCAAAGTTATACAATTTCTGAATAGGGGAAGCGCGTCTCCAGCCTTCGTTCTGTGTTTGCAACAATGAAGCGATGAACTCTTCCGCCGACTGAGTGTTGGCCGTACGTTTTGTGGCTAAGTCAACAGCTTCGCTGTCTTTCGCAAACATGAAAGCCCGCGTGGCCATGTTCAAGATGTGGCAAAGGCATCGTGATATTTGCGTCGCTGCGTTCCAAGTAACGCTATCCAATGCTAGCTGACGCTCTGTTAATCGACAGAGTGTGTCATTGGCAGTAGCATTGTCCGCAGTGATTAAGCCGAGCTTCTGCTTAATGTCATATCGTTGTTACACGTCAATAATATGAGGTACTACATCTTCTCTAGCGTGACCTTGCGTGAGCTCCGGCAGGGCTGAAAGCGCGCGCTGTATCTGGCCGTTGGCATCTACCCACTGTGCGTTGATCGCTTGAAACTCACGCTGGTTAGTGAGGCCGGAGGTCCAGCTGTCTGTGCATAGCTAGATCGCACTTTGGGCTTCGTATAACGCCTCCTTTACCAGAGAGCGTTGATACTCGAGATTAGATGCGATGCAACGAGGTATAGACGAGTGAGAACGGATCAAGACGTGCCCAGCCTCGTAGCTGAGGGTGAGACACATGGCATAGAACTATTTCGACTTAACAACGTTGTGAGCCAGGCTTTGACTAGTGACAAAGCGTGCGACCGCATCACGAAAGCTGCCCTTATTGCAAGCATTGCGGAGAGTGTTTCTCGTTCTCTCATCGCTCCTCGCTTGTGCTACAAGCTCTTGAGTACTGAAGGATGCCTTGATCGGACGCAACCAGATAGATCGAGACTCGTCTTGCCCGACATGTATGCCATGGCTTGCAAGATGCCTCCAAGCATTCGATATGATGCTTCTCCGATCGCAATGGCTACAGTAGAACCATCCATGACTAGAAGGAGTACGTGATGGCTCATGTGGTAGGGGACTACGTGCGTGCGACCATACATTTATGGCTCGTGGCGCCGGTGCTTTTCTGGGTCTCTTAGCTGGATGTACTAGGTCGTCATCAGGCTGAGAACTAGATTCGCTGGATGGAAGTGTTTCGTTAGGGCTGGATTGCACGTCTGGAAACGTCAAACTTGGACTAGATGCATCGCCTAAGGGCTTAGGGTCGGGATCGGGGCCTATGGCGGCGAAACAGCGAGCATTGAACTTAAGTTACTTGTGACGGAGTTGAAAGTTCTGCCCGCGAAATCCGCAACTCGGAGTTTGTAACTCGTCGGGCATTCTGATCGCTACCGGACTGTGCTACAATATACCCGTGTGATCGGGTCAAGGCCACTGGATTTACTGAATCTTACTGAATCTATGGCACGACTCAGAAGTGTCCAATCCAGTAGTGACCTAACTGAATCACTGAATTAAATTAATGAATCGCGATTCACATATTGACATCGTACGACAGCTGTGCTTCGAAGGATTGGCCCTGAAATTGAGGATCGCCATCTATCGTTACGCATTAGTAAGGTGCGAAGATGAGTCAATCGACCTAGTATCAGGCAAATTCAAGACTTGGCTCTGGGACTGTTGACAGCGAGCAAGATCATCCGCCGCGAGACCATGCCAATCTTCATCGGCGCCAACACTTTTCACATCGACTACACCAGATCGAGACCACGTGGAAACTCGAATGCGCCAGCTACCGGACTACAATCTCGGCATGATCAAAAAATTTCGATTTATCTATTACCATAAAGAGGTGGATACCCCTTCCCATAATCGCTAGTGGGCCACGTCGAGATTGCTCAAGTCGCAATGTGAGGAGCGCACTTCGATAACCTTGCAAATAATGCCTCGTTCGACATTTCATACCGTCGACAGGGTGCCTGATCATGCTTGCGAAGCATTGGACGCTTTTAACGCCGTGATATTCTTTCTCAAAGATATGATCTTGTACAGGGAGATTCGTTGGCTGACCATAGCGGACGTTTTGGATATCCCATGTTTGTCGATCGTTGCGGTGACTTACATTCGAGAGCTTTGTGGCAGAGAATTTGATAGGTCTGGCGCAACTTGATGATTGTAAGTGACGGCGAAGAAGGGTGCTTGAGCAAGAACCGTTACACTCCGATGCTAATCCGTCGAAGCCCCACCCATTGCGTTGACTGAGAAAGGAAGAGAAGGGGCTAAATACGGACGGCTCGCAAAGATGCATTGTGGTTATCTGTAACAATCCAGTAGCGTTTCTCACTTCGAAAGGCAAAAACATCGGTGCGGCCACACGTACTGAACCCTAATTGTGCTGCTAAATCCAAATAAGTAATCTTAGAAGAACCAGCTAGACAATACAAGATTATGGCCTTTACCAGCGACTCGACGAAAGAGGACGTGTTGGTCTCGAAGCAGGTAAGCAAGCGAGTTACTGTTAAGTATGGCACTTTATTGCCTGTGACCAACACTATCGAATCTACACCAAGAAGTCCGAACGTGTGCGTTCAATAACGATAGATCGTAGTGACACATTCGGAGGAGCTGACAAGGCGTAGACAATCGCGTCAACTACGTCCTTATTTGTGAGGCCCTCGTCTGAAGCACGCGTTCTGTGCCAATCGGGGTCGCCCGGTGACACATCCTCGATCAGTCCTGGGTAGATCGACGTGACGCGTATGCGACTCCCATGTAGTTCTTCCACCAATCCTTGCGTGAAACCATCTTGGGCTGCTTTTGCTGCTCTGAAGGGTAGTGAAGCGCCTTTGAGTCTAGCGTGCGACAAGCCAGACATGGAGACAATGTTGTGGATGTCCGCATGTGGCCTCTTCCTCAACAGCGGTAACAAGTCTCTTGTCAGAATCATCGTGCCTGTGACGATCGAGTTCACAGTCGCCAAGATTTGATCATCCGTTTGTTCGCCAAGGCAACCCGAGGTGTAATAAGCGCCATTGTTCACTAGTGTATCGATGTCAGGATGCGATTCAGTGATCTGGTTCGCCGCTCGAACAACAGACTTGACATCGGAAAGATCGCAGACTACAGCGTGGGCGGAGACGCCGGTCTTGCACTTGATCGTTTCGCATGTCTCTTGTAGAGCTTCGCGAGAGCGACCCGATATTATGGGTATCGCTCCCTGAGCAGCAAGCGTAATCGCTAAGGCTCTGCCGAGACCACGACCCGCGCCTGAGATGACAATTTTCTTGCCATGCATCGCTGACTATGAATTCCTGTAGAACCTTTGTTGTTGTAAGAGAGTTTTGATACTCGGATCTAAGACATAAGTATACCGCTAGTTCTTTTATATCTTGCTATAAAAGCAGTGTATGACTCTTAATGCAATGGAGATCGACGCCGAGATCGGAGACAAGTGTCAAATGAACTAACGTACTTAGCAAGCGAGCGGGTTACGCAAGCGAGCGGGTTACGTAAGCGAGTAGGTTGAAAGGCGCGTATAACGTATCTTATACCTTCTTCTTATCAGACAACAATATTTGGTTATAATCCCTAATCTAAAAATTTCGAATCTAGCGCATACGTATTTTGCGGCACTACAGAAGACTTTTGCAACGCCAAATGTAAAGCAATTGCGACGCTCCGTCGCTCCCGCCTGGCCAAAGCTCTTCTTCTGTTAGGGAAAAGGTCATCTTCTACTGCGAAGCATGGTAAATTGCACATGTCTTGGATGATTTGCTACGGTCAATTCCACGAGCTCGGGTTTTGAGCTGCAGCTGTAGCCTGTTGCAGCATGCGCTGATCAAATCCCAGGTCCGCGCGACGTAAATGCAAACCTTTCAAGCCAGCCAACATCCCGACCAGCGGCGTCACTCACGTAAACTTCGCGTTCGCTTATATCGACCCTGATTCGTTCGAAATCATCACAATGGACAGCGAAACCCCCGGGCAACTTTTCCAGGACATCACTGCTATCAAATCAATGAAGTCTGGTACTGAAGTCGCGCTTGAAGTTATCGTCTCTATTGGTGGCTACTTTCTCCGGCAATGGGACAGCCACTCAACCTGTATTTGGTAACATTGTCAGTACCCAGAGGAACCGCCAAAAGTTTGCGTATAATCTTGTCAAGTTCATGGTGCTCTATGGTTTCGATGGCGTTGATCTTGACTGGTGAGTGACCAATACTACTGGAGCGCTATGACATGTCTAATGCTCTCCAGGGAAGATCCAGGTGCTTCGGTAAGGGCTCTATGTCGTGTGGTGGATTGTAATAATGAGTTTGCTGTCCCACAGACTTTACTATTTTCACGAAGTTCGGCGCTAACAACGCTCTCCTAGGACCGAGGTGGCTTGGAGCACGATAAAGAGAACTTTGTTGAGCTTATCCGCACCCTTCGAAAGGAGTTTGACGCAAGTCAACGTGGTGGCTACGGTCTGACTTTCACGATTCCATCTTCTTATTGGTACTTGCAGCATTTCGATGTACCGGGTTTGCTGGAGGCTGGCGCTAGCTGGGTTAACTTGGTGAGCTACGATCGTGCGTTTTTTAACTCTTGTCAATTGTACTTACGCTGATTTCATTACAGTACACGGTGTCTGGGATAAGCACAACCCTATCGGCAGCATTGTTCAAGGTCATTCCAATCTGACAGAGATCAAAGCAAGTGTGGAACTGCTTTGGCGGAACAATGTACTACCAGGGAAGGTAATCCTCGGCACTGGCTTCTACGGTCGTTCCTTTACCTTAGCAGACCCGAACTGTGATACTCCTGGGTGCACATTCAGCGGCGCTGCAAACAAGGGCGGTGAATATCACTTGAATACCACAGCCATGATTGAAGCATTACTGACTAGGTTGGCAGAATGCACGGGTGAAGGCGGCATACCCGGATTCTTTGGTAAACAACGCGTCAGACCCGAGGCCTTTGACCTTTACTAATATTGAGCACAGAGATCCAGGAAATTTTGAAGAACGGCGATGATATCAAGAAGGTCCACGACAAAGACGCTGCTGACAAATACTTCAAATTCGACACTGATCAATGGGTCTCGTACGACGATGCAGATACTTTCTAACAAAAGGTGAAGTGGGCTGATTCGATTGGCCTTGGAGGTCTCATGTCCTGGGAAATTGATCTAGACGACGAACATTTCACAGCTCTATCGGGGCTCGCCGGCATGGACGTCGGTCAAGGTCGTCATAAGGCCTTAGCACTGAGGCAACTCCAAGGTGCGAGTTGGTCTTCAGACAATGGTACGTCATACATCTCGCCAACTTTTGACATCTGGCTCTCTGCTCTGGTAGTATTTCTAAATTTAAGGCTATTATTAGCTAAAGTAGAAAAACATAGGATCGATCCCTTTAAAGGTCGATCCTTTTAAAGTATTAGTATTTAGCTATATTATATAGTCTATATGCGAACTTTACTTTATTTATACCTATCGTTAGTAGCGATAATAATACGTATTATTACGAATTCCTAGGTAATAAACCTCCTTAGTTTAGTTATAACATTCTGCTATGTTATTTGGTATCTATTTGGAACATATATCTTACTAGGACTAGAATGTGTTTAATAAAATGTGTTTGACTGTCTTCGGGTATAACCCTTAACCGCTTTCGGTAACTGGGAAAATGTGTTTGACTCAACCACAATTACCAATTGTAGGTGGAAACTCAGCCTTGCCACATATCTGCGGGTAAGTAATTGGTTTCGTCGATCTGTTGCGCGACACCAGTGTATCTCCATCTGCTGAAGTATGCATTACCGCCTGGCGGGCACTCCTTGCCTTCCGCGCCGGCACCGTTGCAGGTCGCATAAATGCCCAAGAGAACACCTACAAAGGGTCCACTACCGCCACTGACGGCTTCGCCAGAAGCGATGCCAATCACGAGCTTAGAGTTTGGGTTGTCGGCGCGATGAGCGCTGAACATATAGTGTGTAGAATTCAGGCTATCGATCTGGAGGCGAATAGGTCCGCAATCCTTCCAAGATGCCGGGACTAGAGTAATCTGAGTCTCTGAGTGGCTTGAAGGGCTTCCGAGGTCTGACGTTTGAGTTCGGAATTGGAATTCAAGAGCAGCGCCGGCAGAAGAATGGTTTGCATTTGACTGGATGATACCAAGGTCGACATGGTTCCACTGTGTTAGGAACAGCGAGACTCCTGCTTCCTGGCCTGGTCGTTCCGGGTCAAACAAGACATCAACGCTGTAAGAGAACATGGTGTGACTCTGTCTCCTTGCAAGGAAAGATAACCCGGTTGCACCGGTTAGATCAGGAGAGTCGGAAGTCCAGTCTCCCGTCAAGTTAGCCCGCGACGGCTTGACCAGGAGACTGTTGGGGTGGGCGGCCGGAGAGATCTCGAGCTTGTCAGTGTCCGGATATCTCCAGTGGAGAAGATGTCCTGCGAGCTGTGACCCTTTCGTAAAGTCAATCACGTCTGGCTCTTCGACGAACGGTCCTACTCCTGGAACGTCTAGGTTTGTGGCCGGAAGCTCCCATCCGCTCATAACACCTCGTACTGGAGATGCAAAGGGCCACTCTCCTTCCTTCCAGGTCACCGGGAACAGC